>CACSLI010000326.1:2400000-3600000 GCA_902706615.1 Meloidogyne luci
AGATCCAAGTCCAAATTATTTAATGGCTTTGACAGAGAGGAAAGTGAGAAAATTTTTTGGAATTTATTTTTATCTTTCATGATAGTCACTCGAAAAAATTCTTCTTTTCATATATTTTATGGTTATTTGGGATTTTCTTCATTAGGATTCAAACTCTTCACCTACTACTCCAGATTTAATTTTTAATAATATGCTTATAATTAATTAAATTACAAATCCTTAATTAAAAATTCAAGTCAGATAATCGCTCTAATGATGGCTTTAGTCGATTTGGTGCTTGTTTTGTTGATTGTTCTGTTGGAAAATTTTTTCTCGCCGAATTTGATGATGATCGTTTTCAGAGTAATTTACGAACACTTTTTGCACATAATTTACCTGTACAGGTTTGGAAAATGATTTTTAATAAAGTACTGGGTACGGCCCAAGTAGGCGCGGGCCAAGTAGGCGCAAGGGCAAATTTTTTAAATTTTACCCAGAATTTTCTTTTTTAATCTTCAAATAATTTTGCTAATTAGTTAGCTGAATAATCAATCAACTTTATGTGGACACTGGGCTTTTCCAAAACTGCCCTTCTTAGGGAAAAAATTTATTAAGTGAAGCTCGGTGATGTTTTTATTTTTTGATAAAATAAAAAAAATCTTTTCTTGTAATATTTTTCTCATAAAAGCTCCATACTTAGCTGTCGATAAGTTTTGGATTACTGGCTAAGTTTGTTAATTAGTGAAAGCCGTGCTGCTTTGATAATTCCTGTGGCTTACCAATGTTATGAATACTAACTAGTTCAACTAGTTTAAGGGGGACTAACTAGTTTAAGGGAATATTATGAATAATTAACCTGTAATAACTAGTTAGTCTCCTTTAGGAACTAACAGTTAAGGAAACATGGAGTGTTACGAACGTACAATTAACAATCAAGATAAGACTAGAAGCTAGAAAAGACCAGAAATCAAGATAAGACTAGAAGTTAACAATCAAGATAAGACTAGTCCAGCTACCGATAAATCATTAACATAAAAATATTTATGCTGAATTATTTTTTAATTTGAATATTTTACGCTAAAAGATTTGCGCCTACTTGGCCTTGCGCCTACTTGGCCTGCGCCTACTCGGGCGTGTCCCTAAATTACTAATTAAAAGATAATTTTTAGTTGATATATGAGAAAGGAGCACTTTCTTCTGGTACTATAACTCTTTTGCAAACGATGCTTTCTAGTGTCCCAAAGGAAATTTTATTTCCAAAAAGACAATTTATGACAGCCGAGGATACTTTGGATTTGGTTAATTTTTAATGTTTTTTAGTTACACATTTCCTTTGGAATTTTTTTTTTCTTTTTTTTTAGCTCTCTGAAGAACTTTATTTTGGCTCAGGTATTGACCAATGGCCGAGTACCTTTCGTTCCTTGTTGGATGACTCTCCAATACCAAAACCTTCAAGGCAACACCAACTTTGTATTTCTGCTTTTGGCGCCATTCTTTGGTTTTTATTTTATTTAAAGAATTAACAGTTCTTTTTTTAGGTATTTACGTGAATGTTTAATTGATGTAGACACAGTCAGTATGCGTCAGATTGAGCTTTATTCTCCGCCTTCTCTTAATTTTGATGATAATAGTAGTAATATTTGTCCGATGTCTTCATCTGAAGCTTGGAAAGGAAAGCACACGTAAATTATCGTTTTTTTCCAAGTGTATTTATTCGGTGCGGACATGATTATTGAGCCCTTTTATTCATTCAATAAAAGGGCTAAAAAACTTTTAGAATATTGGATTTGGAATCAAAGAATCAGATGCCATCGGAGTGTTTCTGTGATCCATTAGTTAATTCTGATATTGAATTTACTGGAAAGATAGGCTTACTAACTATTTCCGCATTGAATAAGTTTTGTAGGAAATTCTTGAGGAAAATGACATAAGTATTGTCATAATCCTGGTTCCACTTATTCCTTTCTATATTATTAATTTAAAAAATTAATTTTTAAAAATTTGATTTTAGTATTTTGGATGGTTCTTCTTTACTTAATTTACACATTTTACCATCACTTTCATCTAATAATAACACAAATTCTAATACATCATTTTCATTATTTAACACTCTTAATCGATGTTTAACCGCTTCTGGTAAACGTCTTCTTCGCCAATGGATATCTACCCCAACTTGTGATAAAGAGACCCTTTTGGGAAGACAATCTTGTATTAAATGGTTGATGTCAGATGAGAGGCGGCCACATTTAGCAAAGTGGATGGAATTGTTAAAGTAAATTTTATAAAGTTTTAATTTACCCTCTATAATATATTTTGAAATTTAAAAATCTCTTTATTAGACAATTGAAGGGTTATGGGAAAATTATTTAGGGTTTCACAAGAATCTAGCATTTTTTGCCAATGTATTTAAAAATATTTTTTTAGGAAAATACCTGATTTGGAACGTTTATTTCAAAGGTTTTCTTTTTGATTTATTTAAATTGTAAATTTATTTCAAGAATACATACAATTGGTTCAAAACATCGAGCAGATACAAAACATGGAGGGGGTGGTCATCCTGATTCTCGAGCACAACTTTTTGATAGTGACAGATACAACAAACGAAAAATTCGTGATCTATTGGTTGTTTTGGATGGATTAGGTTATTTATATTTTTGTTTAAAGAAACTTTTCTTCAATTTGTAGAGGATCTAATGCGATTAAAACGAATGTTTTTAAACGCGAATGAATTGGACGCAGAGAAAAGGTTTTTCTTATTTCAAAATATTTTTTAAATATATTTTATATCTAACAATAAACAGTGTTCCATCAATGTTAACTAATTGCTTTGGTTCAAATTATAAAGAAATGAATGAAGATTTGCAATTCTTTAAGGTTTTTAAATTTATTTTTTGTCGGAATTTTACATACGTTGTTTTTCTGGAGAGAAAGATTTAATTTTTTGTTTTTAGAATGCTTTTGACCGTCAATCAGCTTTAGAACATGGAGTTATCCAGCCAAATAAAGGTGTTGATGAAGAATATGATTTGGCTTGTAGTGATGTAATTAGTTGTGAATCACATCTTAATGAGTTTCTTGAAAAAATGAGAAAAGTATTTAAATGCTCGGTTTGTTTTTTAGAATGTTTCAAGGAAAAATATGGCTTTGAAAAAAATATTGAACCTCAGGAGATTCGAACCTCGGCCGTATTTTTCTTGTAGACAAGCACACTAACCATTTGACTATAAGATGTATTATAATTTTCGAAAATTTTTCAGACAATAAAATTTGTTGGTACAGGCAGGAATTCTTATCAATTAGAAATACCCGATGCTTTTTGTAAATCTTTGGGTACAGATTTTAGATTAACATCACAAAGAAAGGTTTACCTTTTAATTTAATTTTAATATAATTTTTTATTTTTCTAAGGGTTTTAAACGTTATTATACTGACGAACTTCAACAACTTTTCGATAAATTAACAAATTCTGAAACTCAACGTGATTTAATTAGTGCAGAAGTTACAAGACGTGTTTTTGCGGATTTTAGTCAAAGGTTTTTTTAAATTTTTTAGATTTATTTAATTCTCTAATTTTTCTAGAAAAAATAAATGGAAAAATATTGTAAATAATTTAGCTCAATTTGATTGTTTAATTTCTTTAACGTTATTTGCTCAATCTTCGCCAAAGAAAATGTGTTTTCCAGAATTTTGTTATGATTCTGAAAAGGTTTTAATTCAAAAAATTCTTACTTCAATTAAATACAATTTAATCATAATTTTCAGCCATTTTTGTCAATTTCTAAAGGATTTCATCCTTCATTAATTGATGCAGTTGGTGTTGATTATATTCCAAATGATTGTGAGCTTGGCGGTAAAAATTCTCCTTTAATGTTACTTACTGGTGCTAATATGGGTGGAAAAAGTACTTATATGAGACAAATTGCTGCACTTGTTGTTATGGCACAAATTGTTGGTTTTCTTAATTTAAAAATTGAAAACTCTTTAAATATAGCTGATAAAAGCAAATTTTAAAACAATTTTTAGGGTTCAATGGTTCCAGCAAATTCAATGAAATTAACTCCAGTTGATAGAATATTTTGTAGAATTGGAGCTAGTGATAGACTTGTTGCAGGTTATTAATTTTTTATAAAAATTTTCGAGTTTTTGGATTGTTTTCAATTTTTAAAAATATTTTCTAATTATAAAAATATTTAATAGGCCAATCCACATTTTATGTTGAACTTGCTGAAACAAATATTATTTTAAGACAAGCTACTTCATATTCTTTAGTTTTAATTGATGAACTTGGTCGTGGAACGAGGTTTTGTATTTCTTAGAGAATTTTTAAAAAATTATTTTTTAGTACTTTTGATGGAACAGCAATTGCTTGTGCCGTTTTAAAATATTTATCAACAAAAATATGTTGTAGAGGACTCTTCTCAACACATTACCATGCTTTATGTAAATTTGTTGCAAATAATCCAAATGTTAAATTGGGACATATGGTAAGTTTTTTTTTGGAAAATTAATTTTGAAAATATTTTTTTTAATATTTGAAGGCTTGTATGGTTGAAAATGCAAATTTAGAGGATCCAACAATGGAAGCAATAACATTTTTGTATACATTAGCTGAAGGAGCTAGTGATAAATCTTATGGATTTTATACAGCTAAAATGGCGGGAATTGATGTTGAGGTTGGCTATATTCTTGTAAACATTACTTAAATTTTTTTAGATTGTTAGAAAGGCTTTTTCTGCTTCCAAAATGTTAGAGGAAAATAGTTAAAATTATTAAAGAATGGACTGATTTTTATAAGCAATTTACATTTTGATATTTTTGAATTTTTGTTTAAAATTATTTTGAAAGTATCTCAAATATAAATTATTGGTATAAAATAATTATGGTAAAATATATACTTAAAAATTTATTTATAAAAAGTTGATGATCAAATGAGTGAATAAAAAAGAAATTATTGCATTAAAAATAAAAAAAGTTAATGGCAAAATAAAATAATATAAATTTAAATTGAAGAATTTTGGCAGTGATTTTTAAGGAAATTCCCCTTTTCAATTTTGCACTCAATGTCCTTTACAAACAAATGGGGAGCTTTAAGGTACTCTTGGTTGGAGCCTAAGTCATGATTTGGAAAATAGAAATATTTGTGGGCACAAAATAAGAAAATCTTCCTTAGGGACCCAAATTTCACCGCTCAAAATTCCAAGAGATTATTATGTATTCAACAATAAATTTCTATTTTCTAATAACATCATCAGACATAAAACGTTTTCCCAACTTTGAATCAACATTAAATTTAGACATAACCTCTACACATAAAACAACAAATCGGCTAGAAAAAAGAAAAAATTCTTAAATAATTTCTAAAAATTATTTAAAACTTATTGCAATTAGCCTCTTTTGATTGTCCAGTAAGTGAATGACGGAAATGTAGAGGGGAAGCATTTCCAAAAGAATTTGAATTACTAGAATACCAGCCATCACAAAAAGCTGTTGAAGTACGGGAACCTTCTGCTGTAGAACCGTGCCAGAGCCAGCGGTCGGGCCTGTAGGAAATGGGAAATTTCCAAAAAAAATCCACAAATCCCCACCAATTATTGTCAGAAATAACATCCCTTCTATTAAAAGAGTAAATGGGAACATGTGCATGTACACTCCTTTCACCGTCAAAAACGCTATTCCAAGAATCAAAAAGGCGTTCACCACGAATATTTACAATAGGAGTATAACTTCTATCATCTTCATGTACTACTTTATTTAAATCTTGAACTCTAGATGAAAGAAAAGCTCGAAATGTTGTTGTAAATCCAAACTAAAAATTATTTAATTAATTAAAGAGAGGGGAAGGAGTTTATTTATTTACTTGTCTAGCTTGTTTATAACATTCTAAATCAGCACCACGTACACCACCAAAATTTCCATTTAAAGGTTCATTTAAAGCAATCAAGTGGATCTTTAATTTTTATAAACTTGTTTAATTTAATAAAAGAAAATTTAAAAATTGTTTGTTAAAAACAAGACTTTTACTATAATAAATAATCTCTCACTGTTAATTTATCGTAACTGTCTTAAACTAATTGAGAGACTAAAAGAGAGAGAAAGTCTATTAGTTAGGAGAAGGTGAGTTTCATACAAGATAAAGAACTAACAATAAAAACAATATCAGAAATTACCTCCCTGACTTTTGTAAAGATTCTAATTCTCTATGTCAAAGTTAAAGCAGGGTTTCGATATCTGCGGATTTTTCCTCATCTTGTGGTTTTTTGATAGGGCGATGAGGATTATATTTAAAAATGCGGATTTGCGGATTTTTGTGGTCTTTTGAAAATTATGAGGATTTTTTATATTTTCTTGTGGTTTTCAGCAAAAAGGTCATTATTTTTCCGCTAAGACCTTCTAAAATCCTCAAAATTTTCGCCTGCGGCGCTGAAAATGGAAGAAATCTGTGTCCTTGATCTTCCAAAATCCTCAAAATTTTTTTGCCTGGCCTAAAAATGAACGATTTTTGGCATAAGGATCTTCCAAAATTAAAAAAATTTTCGCCTGCGGCGCTGAAAACGGAAGAAATAAAAATTTGCGACATCTTCCGCGACAAAAATGCAAGTGTAATTTTTCAGATAGTTGTTGGATTTTCATAAAATACTTTGCGGATTTTTAAAAATTCGAGATCGAAACCCTGAGTTAAAGGGAGATATGTAAATTTAAGAATCTCTCAATAAATTCTAATAAAATTAGAAAAAAACCCCTACAATTCTATCTTTATGCCTTTTTTGTTGAACACTAGGTACTCGATTCTTCTGCTTTTCCTCCTCTTTTTCTTCTTCAAATCGACGATTTTCTTTAGGTGGGAATCGAGGTTGCCAGCGTTGTTCAGGTGAAGGCAAAGTGTTTATCTTTTAAATTAAAAGGGGAACGAATAATTTAATTTTTAATAATTAAAATTCAAAAAAATCCCCCAAAGCTCTGTTAATTTTTTTAGTAAATTTTGTTAATTTATTTAAATAAAAGCAAGCTCTTATTTAATTACCATTTCATTATCAGCTCTAAATTCATCACTGCTAGGTTCATCCAAAGCCAACTTTATATATTAATTAAAAGCAATGTTAAAAAAGAGCAAATCAAAATTAAATAAAAACCTACCCAATAAGAAAGTCTATTTAATTCATCAGAATCGTCAGCATTATTATTCTGTTTTTAATTAATTTTTAAATTAAAGTTGCTTCAAATTTATATTTTTTGTTTCAACGATTCCCCCTTCTTTGTTAACAAAAAATTATATTTTAATTTAATTTTGTTAGAAATATGTTAGTGAAAAAAGGAAATAATTTTTTTAATTTTCTTCAATTATTATTAAGCAATATTTAATCCTTTCCTTCACGATAATTAGTAATTAAAAAGCAAGCTTAACCCAATAAACTCAATAAACTTAACCCAACTAAAAAAATTAAATTTTACCGAAATTGAAGGAGAAGAAACATAATCATCAACAGTCCTTTCTTTTGTTCCTGATTGGGCAGTTAGAAGGTTTCCTCCAAGCTGAGAAAGAAATAAAGAAATCAAAAAACTTTAAAACCAAACTTACAATAATTTGTTTCCAACCAGAATTTACTCTAATAAATAATTGTTGAGTAGAGAGGGCAAAAGCCAAAAATCCTAAAAGAATACAAAAACTAAAAAATAAATTTTGTCTAAAAAAGAAGTTTAGTTAATTGTTTATCATTTCCCTTATTTATTCCCTCTTCTTTTAAACAAATACCCTACCAATAGGGCAATTAGGTGTAGCAGCTAATAATTCTAATGCTGTTTGGAATACTCTAACACCAGAAAATGAAGAAGATTGTGGCTATATTTAAATTTTTAAATGAATATTTTATAAAGTTTTTACTTTTTCAATTAATTTTCCAGGCAATCCTGGAGGTCCTTGTTGCCCTCTATCTCCCTTTTCCCCTTTTATTGAATTACTACTTCCGTGTACTTTTCGATTATAAGCGGGTAATTGATCATTATGTTGTCCATTGAGTAAAACAACTTCTTCTTCTCCTCCATCTTGATACTTTAAATGATTTTTTGATTAAAATAATTTTAGAAGAAAATAATTTTAAAAATTCAAAATTTAGAGAAAAAATAGGTATGTAGGATGAGAAAATAAGTACCGATCAAATCAATAAGAAAGACCAGAATTTTATAGTGAAATTAAAACAAAATTATGACCTTGTGGACTAAATACAGATTATTTTAGATCAGATAACTTTAATTTATATCAAAAACCCACAAAAAACCCTAAAATTAAATAATTTCCCTTACCCCTTCTCTGTAAGTTTGCTTAGATATAGTTTTATCACAACATTCTCCTCTATCCCCCTTTTCACCCTTCACACCAGGCCAAGCAGCTATCCGACGTAAATCATGTTCAGTAAGACCTGGAAATACGCCTGGAGGGCCTTGTAATCCAGGAGGGCCAGGTGGTGGCATTCTGCATTCTGTGACGGCACACTAAAAATATTTTTGTTAAATAAAAAATTATGTGAAAAGATGGGGTATTTAAAACTTCCTTTTCTGTATACTTTTGTTCCTCACGACAAAGAATCCACTACTAAATATCTCACTAAATTTTATACAAAAAGAAAATTTCCACAAAAATCCCCAAAAAAATTCCCTCACAGTTCCAGATATTCCAGGTTCTCCACGTTCTCCTTTAGGTCCAGGAATCATTTGTATTTGTTGTTGAATTAAAGGGGGAGTCTGTAATGTTGGAGGTAAAGTTGTTTTTGTTTCTTCTTTTTGTTGTTTTGTTGTTGTAGTTAGTGTAGTTGTTGTTAATAAATTAATGTTTTTAGGTAAAAAACGGGCAGGTCCAGAACCTGGAGGGGTTGAAGGAAATCTTCCCTCTTCTTCCCCATCATCCACTCTTAATCCATTTTCTTCTAAGGAACCAAAACCAGAACTGACAAGTCCAGATTTTTCAGAATCCTCAAAAAAAATAAATTTAAAGAAAGGAATGAAAAAAAGAAATGAATAAAAAAATGAAAAAATTTCTAAAATCCACTAACCAACCACACAAAACACAATAAAAGAACTTTTAAAAAGACCTGTGGTTGGTAATCCCCTTCACGGGAGAAATCCCTTCGACGTTTCTTCCACTACAAGTAACAATTTAATTTATTTTTTAGTCTAGGCAAAATAATTTTTGGTTTAATTTTTAAATTATTTTAATAAAAAAAAAATAATTTAAAATATTTAACTCTATTTAAATTTAAAAATATTTCTTTTTTTATTTTTTACCCAATTTTCATTGCATTGATTTGCTGCTTCTGCAGGGTCATCATGCAATTTAAGTTCTTGAATTGCCCCCTAAAATTCCCAAAAAATTATTTTTTAATTCTCACTTTTTTATTTTTTGTTTTCACAATTTCTTCATTATCATCTGCTACTTCAATTGATTGAAAACTTTTGATAGAAAAATTCAAAATGTTCTCGCTAATTTTTAAATAAAATAATTGAAAGAGAGAAAGAAAAAAATAAAAAATAAATATAAATTATTTAAATTAATTATCAGATTTTTCTTGTAAAAAATATTTTCTGCTACAACTTTTTGTCTTTTTAAAAAAGAACCTAAAACGCTATACTATTTCAATTTCTCTAACCAGAATCAGAAAATACCACCGGAAAATATATCAAAAATATGTAAAATCTTTCCGGATTCCAGTGAGCACTAGCAATTGTTACAGGCAATTCCGGAAAAATTTACACATTCCGTTTTATTAAGGTTTTAATTTAAAAAATATTTGCTTAATTGAGAGAAGAGAGGAAATAAATACCCCCCAAAATATACATACCCATTTTCTTCTGAAGCTAACCGAACCCCTTCACCCCCACTCTCAACAATTTCTAAAATCGTTTTCTCTTCATTTTCTCCTTCTTTTTCTTTGTTTAATATTTTTATTGTTTTCTTTTCTTTTAAATTTTCCGGAAGATTATTTACAATAACTTTAAATTCTTCATTGTTATTGTTTTCATGGTATGAAATTGTTTGTGGGGTTGTTGAATGTCTGTGGTGTTGACGGTGTTTATGTTGAATTTTTGGTTTTGTTTCTTTCTTTAAAGTATTTTCTACTTTAGTTTCTGGTTTTGTTTTAGTATTTAATTTTATATCTGTTGCTGGTTTTGCTTCAGATTTTAGTTTAGAGTCCGTCGCTGGTTTTACTGCGGATTTGGATTTTGCCTCTTTTCCCAATTTTGCTTCTGGTTTTATTTTATTTTTAGACTTCTCTTGAGATTTGGTTTTTGCTTCTTTTGATTTTGTTTCAGTTTTTGGTTTCATTTCTTTTGCTGGCTTTGACTCGGATTTGGTTTTTACTTCTGTTGTTGGTATTGCTGCGGATTTTGATTTTGCTTCTTTTCCCAATCTTTCTTCAGATGTTTTGTTTGCTTTTTCTAGTTTTGTTTCATTCTTTAATTTAACTTCTTTTGCTTCGATTTTGAGTTTAGCTTCTGATTTGGATTTTGCTTCTTTTCCTAATTTTGATACTGGTTTTGTTTCATTTCTAGATTTTGCTTCTGATTTTGTTTCAAATTTTTCTGTTGATTTCGATTTAGTGTTAGTGGTTGATTTTTCTGGTTTCGCTGTAGTATTGAATTTTGCTTCAGGTTTGACCGTTGTTGCTAAACTAGATTTTAATGTAGTTGTTAGTTTTGTTGTAGATTTTGTTGATAATTTTGTTTTAGTTTTTGGAGTTGCTTTAGTTTTTGTTTCAGATATTTCTGAGACATTAGATTTTGCCTTTAATTCGGGTTTAGCCGTAGTTTTGGAATTTGTTTCTCTTTTAGAGGTTGTTTTAGTTAATAATTTTTCTGGTTTGACTGTGGTAGTAGTAAAAATTGTTGTATTTTTGAGTATTGTTTCAGTTTCCAATTTACCTTTCATTAATGGCTTTGATGTTGTAAATATTTCTTTAGTTATTATTTTTGGTTTGGCCGTTGTTGTAGTAGTAGAGATTGTTTTTTGTTTGGCTGTTTTTGTTGTTGTAGCTGTTGTTGTTTTTGTTTCAGTTTTAACTTTTTGTTTTGTTTCAATTCTTGTAGCTACTTTAGTTTTAGGTATTAGTTCTTTTGTTGATTTTGCTTCTTCAATTTTTGTTTTCCTTAAAGGTTTTGTTGTTTTCTCAGTTGTTGATGAGAAGGATTCTTTTAGAGAAACATTTTGTAATTTTTCTCCAATATTTTTTTCTTCTTTTTTCCTAATAAAATCTTTTTTTGCTTCAGCTTCGTCAAAATATTTTATTTCAGATATAATATCATCATCAGTTAGTGAAGAAACTAAAGAAGAATTTGGGGTTGATAAATTTTGAGATATTTTTGTTGAATTAATTGCCAATATTATTGGGAAATAATTAAGTGAAAATGTGAAATATAAATAATAAATTAATAACTTCAAAAATTTGTTGTTGTTCATATTTTTCTTAAAAATTAAAAAAAAAGAAAGTGAAAAAAGGGAATAGACACCTCTAATAGACCTCTCCAATTGAAGGTCACTTTCTAACAGAAAGCTTCTAGAGTGCCTAATTATTTGTTGAAGAAGTTCTGATCGTTTAAATAAAAAGGAAAGGGAGTACAAAATAAAAAGTTTAAAAAAAATTTAATTTTAATTTAGTTAAGAAATAAAATTAAAGATCAAAAATGATTTTGTTTTGCTAGTTGAAAGAAGGTTTAGGTATGTAAATGGAAGCAAAACAGAAAATGCTTAGGTATATCAAAATACATTTTTTAATAAAAAGGAGAAAATAAAGAAAATGGTGAATAATGATTTAATAAAAAGAGAAGAATTTAAAATAATGCTTAAATGTATTTGTACAATCAGTTAACAATAATCATTACTACATATTAAATTCTCTGGAAAATAAAAATTAGAAACTTAAAGGAAGAAGCAATTATTAGAAGCCACATGGATTTAAAAATATTTTTTAATACAAAAAATCTTGAATAAATACAAAAAAGAATAATGATAAAAAAATGTTTAAAAAAAGCTTTAAGTGGATGTGTGGAGGGAGGGAGGGGGGAGGATATATATTTGAAGTAGCAGATAATAAAGAGAGAAAAACTTGTAAAAAAAACAAATATTTTTCTCTATACAATTTTTGTAAAAAATAAAAATAAAACTTTACTTCAAACCCCCCACCAATAATAGGACCAGCATTTGCAATATATAATTTAGAAGCATCGTCCATTTGCAGCTGTGTAGGGTGTCTATACACCTGTGGGTAATTTAAATAAAACTTTTTTTTATTTAAAAAGTTTAAAAAATATTTTTAAAAATGTTATTTAAAGTGTTGGAATTTATTTATTTTTACAAAAAATCCCTCCCTCTCTCTCTTTACTTGTCTAACAGCATATCTCATACATCTAAAATATAGCCCAACAGTCTGTTCATGTACTTCTAATGCAAATTGTGTCCATTGCCCAGCAAATACTGGAACTAAAAAGGAAGCTAAAACTCTGGATGTGCTACGTTGTTCTGATGAATCGGTTGAAGAAGAATCGGTGTAGAAAAGGGAAATGTTTGTCTGTGTTGGGCCTGAATTTTTTGAGAAATTAAAATAAAAAATCTTTATGTTATCCTTTATAAGATCTCTAAAAATGGAATATCTTATAATAAAAAAGACAAGAATTTCTACTGAGGATGATCAAATTAAAATATAAATTGAGAACAGGAATAATAAAAAGGTAAAAAATAAAAATTTAAATAAATCTAAACTAAAATTTCCAAGAAAACACAGATTTTAAAAATTCCAAAAATAAATATGGGATAAAATAGAGATTCCAATAAAAAATTAAAATAGGTAATTTACCTGCAGACTGTAATTGAACACCCAATTCCACAATTGTATCAAAAGCATTTAAAACAGCAAAAAGAAAACCACCCAAATTATCGGAAGGGCGAATAGATGCAAGAATAGCAAAATTACTTTAAAAATAATTTTTAATTGAATAAAAATTTATTTTGTAAAAAAACTGACCGATAAAATTTACGAGGTAAATATATTCTATAAGGGACAACTATTTCTACTCCACGCTAAAATTTAAAAAAAATTAAAAATATTTAGATTTCAATAATTTTAAGGTATTATCAAGTATAATTTTTATTTTAAATTAAATTATTTCAAATTAATTAAATATTTGTGTGCAGTTTTTGACTAAATGAGGGCAAAGAAAAAATAAAAATCAACATCTAATCAAAATTAATTTTTTTTTAATTGTACAAATGATCTCCACCACCTTAATTCCAACAGCAGGAAGTCCATCAAGTCCAGCAGTTCTAAATACCCTCGGATCTGTATCGATCAGATTTTCAACGGGGATAAGCAGATTTGCTTCAGTTTCCTCATCTTTAAAAAATTAAAATAATTTAAAGAAAAAGATAATCTCATTTAAATCTTTTATTTTTAAATAAATAAATGTACATAATTATCGTCAAATTTCCCCTAACATTTGTCCTTTTTCTACCCTCTATTAAAAACATTATTTATTATTCTTCTATGGATTAACACATTTATGTAAATTTAAAAAATAATTAAAACAGAAAAATATGCTTAAATCAGAATTACAAAAATCAGAAATACACACCCTTAATAAGAATAGAAAAATAAAAAATGACATAGAAAAAAATCAAATGAAACAAAAAATCAACACAAAACTTTAATTAAAAACAAATTCTTTTCAAAATTTCAAGCTGTGAACTACTAAATGTTATTTAAATAAAATATATGTACATTTGTAGTTTATAAATTAAAAAAAAATATAAAATTTAATTTAAATTAAAATAAAAATATTTATTTTTACCGCCAGGTATTTCAAAGGATTTAATTGTTCCAATAGAAATTACTGCACAATGAAGGCAGCAAAAGGCAAAAATATACAGCATATACCGTAAAAACTGTATTAATGTCCCTCCCTGAATTAATCACCCCACCTGTATTAAATACCCCATGTAGAGGGAGATCTAAACAGTAATTGCCCTCCCTCAAATAATTGCCCCCTATTTTTTCATACACTAATTAAAAGAAATTGTTAAAAAATCGTTATAAATTTTAAGGATAATATAGGTAGAAAAGAATCGGGAGATTAAAAGGATTTGGGGAATATATCGGGAGATTTGTTTGAGTCAAGAGGGATTTGAGTCAAGAGGGGAGCCTCTAACTCATAATTTGCGATTGACTAGGAGATTTTATATATCCCAAAACGGAATTATTGTTGGTATGGCACCACTTTTAGGCACATTATATAAAAGATATTTAGAGAATGTAGAGTATATTCCCTAAATAGAAATCAAGTTGTATACATGCTCATCGTCTTTATATTTCCCAGGAGGAAGCATTGGTGTTATTGCACCATCTTGGGGTTCAAAATATGTGAATATATTAAGGGAATATAAAATAACTGTAAAAATTAAATATTTATCTCTACATTCGGTAACATATTGTATATTACTGTTCATATCTCTATGATAAAATAAAAAATTTATAGGTCGAAATAATAATTGCCCTCCCTCAAATAATTACCCCACCTGTTTTATTACCCCCTCCAGCGAGAGATCGAAACAATAATTACCCAGGGTAATTAATACAGTTTTTACGGTAAATAAATTTTTAAAGTATTATTCCAAATTACATTTAAAAATAAATATTTATTTAAATGTAAATAATAAAATAAAATTATTTTTCATTTAGTTTTGAGCTTAAAATAAAAAAATAATATAATAAGACTTTTTGGAAAATTGTTAAAAATATTTTGAAAAAAATACATTCCAAATTACATTAGAAAATAAATATACATAATTCATGATTTTGTTATTAAATGCTGATTTTTGTAAAAATTAAATTAGGGATTGAAATGAATTTTTTAGTTCACATTTTTGTCAAGTTTAAATGTTTTTGGATTTTTGAGTGATCAAATAAAAGAAAAATTTGAGAATTACTTCAATATCTTTTTTAGTTAATAGCCCACAAAAATTGTTTAACGCCATAATAAAAAAGTCTAACGCCAACTAAATTAATTAAAAAAAAGGGGGAAAGGGTAATTTGAGATTAAAATTTTCAATTTTTGTCCTTTGTATTTAATGAGCAAAGAATTTATAAATAAATATATATAAAATTATTCAATAATTTGGCTACAAGTAGAGAGAAGGGGGATGTCCTAGTAAATTTTCGGTTGCCAAAATGAGTGTTTTGTTTTGAAAAATAAAAAAAAAATTTTTAAAAGGGAGGGAAGATAAAGAAAATATGAAAATAAAAGAAAAATGAAGAGGGGGAAGAGCAACTTTTTTGTTAAATATGAGAGAATTTTTTGGCCTAGAAATGAGGAAAAAATGGGGGCACGACCACCTTTATGGAAGAAAGGTTGAGGAAGTAAATTAGATATAAATTTTCTGATAATCAAGAATTAAGAGGAATAAAAGAAGATTTTGTACCGTCTAGTTTATTTTTCTAAAATAATTTAAAAAAATTTTTTTTACTTAAAATACATTTTAATATATTTATATAAAAACCCTTTTAATGCCAAAAATCTTTTAAAAATTTAAAAACTATAAAATTTTTTGATAGCCATCATTTCATATAAAAAAGAATGCGGGAAAACAAAAGCAGCATTTTTGGCACACCCCCAAGGGGAAATGAAAAAGAAAGAATATATAATATTATGTGAGAATGATGGGGGAAAAATGTGAAAAATGTAAACAAAAATTTTTGAAAATATAAAAGTTAACTATACAAAAATATTATTTTTAATTAAATGATTAAATTTCTAAGTTTAGTCTTAAATTAATTCTGATGTTCATTAAAACAAATTCTTGAAAAATTAAAAAATAAAAAAAAATTCTCATTATTTTATTTATTAACTATTTGTTAAAAATATTTGATTGGAATTGGAATGAATAGAGAAAATAATAATAATAATAATAATTAGAAGAGAAAAGGGGATATATCAAATAGCTAAAAGGATTTAAAACGGAAAGAAAATTATATATTTATTAATTAAATATATTTTTATGTGTGTGCGGTGTAAAAATAAAATAAAATAATAACTAGATATGACAATATTTAAAATATTATTAGTAGGTGATTAAATGCGCGAAAATTGTTTTGAGTTAATTGGGGGGGGGGTGGGGGGTAGTTTAAATGTGAAAAGTTTTTCTGATGGGTTTGGGTACGGAAATATATTTAATAAAAAATGTATCTGGACATTTTCGAAAAGAATTTAGAAAATTATTTTGGTGTTTTAGAGTGTGTTAATCCAAAAAAACCCTCAAATTATGGCTAGCCAATCCCCAAACATTGTTTTAAACTGTTAATTGTTTTTAATTTAATATCAACTAAATTATGAGCTAATGATAGAAAAAATAAAATTTTAAAAAGAGAATTTAAATAATTTGAAAAATTTTTAAAATAAAGAGACGTTAACAAAAATTAAAATGATTTCTTCAAAAAATGTGACGAAAGTTAAGGAAAAAGAATTAAAAATAGATAAATTAAAAAGCATTATTTATATTGCTTTAACGAAAAAGCAAATTAAATAAAAAATCATTTTATTATTAAGAAGATTTTTATTAGTTAAAGAGACCCAAAAATTTACATATTTTCATGATGCTTTTAGTAAAAATATTTTTAGTTAATTATTTGATTTAAAAATTAAAATATATTTTGATTAATCTAAAAAAGAAAAGCTTTTTTAATATCGAAATATTTTTAGCACAAAGTTAAAACAAAGAAAAGAGAGTATAAATTTAAAAAAAAAATTTTTAAATTAAATATCTACCATAAAAAATATTTTTTTCCTTCCCTCAAAAAAATATTTTCATCTAAAAAAAAGTCAAAAAATAAATATATTCTATTCTATTCTATTCATCCACTTATTGTCCTTTCATTTATTTCCATTCAAAACCTATTCACCCCAAAAATACATTAAAAGCACCGTTATAATAATTACAACCTTTTGCGCAAAAAAATATAAAAAATAAAAATATATCTGCCTTTCCTTATAAAAAAAAAAATAAGTAGTTAAAAGGACAAAAATAAAGGTTATAATTATTTAAATATTTTTTTGAGAAATTAAAAGGAAGGCAAGAATTTATTATTAAATAGTTTTTCAAAATTTCATAAATTTATAGAAATGTTAATTAAAACTAATTTTTTATGAATTTTTATTTGTCCATATTAAAATGACAATAAATTAAGACTAATCCCTTACTTTTATTTAAATTAAAAATTATTTGAAGAATTTAGAAAATGTTGGGAATTAAAATAATTTTCTTTTAATTTAAAAAACCCCCCTTACCTGGAGCAGCACCAAAAAAAGGTTCCAATTCAATAGGGCAATCAGAGGCTCTTACAAATAAATTATCAAGTGAAAAGAAAAATTTAATTTGATCTGCCTCGTTGTGTTTTGAAACATCGAAAATTAACTGGCAAAAATTTATTTTTTATTAAATATAATTGTAAATTTTTAATTAAAAAAAGAGAGGATGTTTAATTATTTTATTTAAAAAAAAACTACCTGAAATCCTCTATTAACTGATTTTCTCCTCAATTGCCAACTTAACCGCAACCATTCCCCTTGAGGCCAGAAACGTTGAAGAGATTTACGATAAAGCCACAAAGATTGAGGTTCACTTTCGAAGCGAATACCAACACGAAAAATAGCCCCTTTGATAAAAAAATATTTAAACTTTTATAAAATCTCTAATAGCAATATCAATTATAGAAAAAATCTCCTATATTTAATGGAGTTTCTGTATAAGTCAGACAACTACAGTATTTTCTTTATTAAATTCCCCTTCCTTCCTTTTTCTGGAAACTTCTATTTTGTGGATGATTTGTTAAGCAGGGTTATACTAAAGAGATGTTTAATAAAATAAATAAAAACTACTTACCAAACCCCCCTCTTTCCAACTTTGTTTGTACACTAACACAAAAAGTTTCACTTGGTTTTAAATTAAACATTGGAGACAATAAACGTCCATATAATTCTTTTTTGTTGTTTTTAAAATTAAATTCTTTTAAAGTTTTTAATTGTTCTCTAATTACCTTTTTTAAAATTTAAATTTAAAAAAAAGAAATTAATTTAAAAATTAATTACCATACTAAAACCATCCTTTGTGCTATTTCTCCTCTCCCAACGCCACTGGCCTTCACGGAAAAAATCACAAATTGAAGGTAATTCAAAGCTAAATTTAATTAAAATTTAAAAGTCAACTCCCTTTTAGTATAGACAAAAAAAAGAAAAACTACTCAGATATTAATACTTTTAGAGACTATTTAGTGTGGGACAAAACCTCGCTTTGTACGCGATAAATAACAGAAAATTTTATAGTTTGGTATTTACTTGGTATTATTATGTTTTTTCAATAGTTTGGTATTTCAAGCTTTTTTCTATGGTTTGTTATTTCGAGGCTTTTGGGGTTTGGTATTTCAAGGTGTTTGGTATTATAAGATCTTTGGTATTCGAGATTTATACAATTTATTCAAGCTCATTTATTCAATGTGAAAACACGACGAAGAAAAGCGTTATGGAAAATATGGCGATTGAAATGGGGATTCGTGAATACTTGTAGCTCCTGGCTTGATTTGTCGAATCAATTTGGATTGAGCTGATTTTCGACGTGCTCTTTGGAAGATTTAATGTCGAATTAAAAAAAAATTTGACTAAAAATTTGTCAGATTTCATTCAACAAAAATTTAAAAAAATTCCTCAAAATTTACCCGCAAAAATCTTCTTCAACTTCTTCCCCAATTATTTTTCCTCCTCCACTTTTCCAACGATTTTTATTTATTTTTTCTTCACTTTTTCTTAATAAAGGTAATTTTTCACTCCATTGGCTCATAGAACCATTAGAAGAAATTAATTTAACTTTAGCTAAATATTTATTTGAATTAATTAATTTAATTCCAGTTAATAATGCTGGTGGATGTTCGACATTTATTTTGTGTAATTCTTCTTTTATTCGTCCATCTTTTAATATTCCAGAATCTTTCCAATACCTTTTTTTCAAAAAATTAAAATTTAAAAATATTTTTTAAAGTCTCTAAATATTTCTAAAAAATATTTTTAAAATCAGAAAATTATTTTTTAAATTAATTTTTATTTGAAAGGCAGTCTATGTATAAAATGATCGAAATAATTCAACTCTATATATTAGGGGTTCACAGGAAGTTCCGGTTCCGGAAAGTTCCGGCATTTTTTGGTATCGTTCCGGGACCCGGAACTCAAATTGGATCCGTTTCCGGTCAAAATTTCGGTTCCGGTGAAACCCTACTATGTAGAAGTAAGGAAATATTCTCTCCCCCCCTCCCCCCTCCCCTTATTCAAAAACAAAAAAAACTTACTGAACAATATAATAAATAAAATTTTTCTTTTTATTATTTTCATTAATTAATTCTTTAGGTTCATCCCAATATAACAAAAATTCATCAACATTTCCAGTTTTTTCAACTTTTAATCCAGAAGGTTTAGGTAATAGTAAATTATTTAAATATTTATTATTATTTTCTTCTTCCAAAACTTCGTCTTTAGCTTGTTGGAAATTATTTAAAGGTGTTTTAATTAATAAAAGTAAACGAGAAGAATCTTCTCCATAAGCTTCATTATATGCAGTTAAAGAGAGAACATAACTTGTATTTGGCTCTTTTAAATTAGGGGAAAAATGTTATTAGAATTGTATAAAGGAAGTTTAGTATATTAAAAGTCAACGAGGAGGAACAACAAAAATAAAAGTAACTGTTTTTGTCTATTTGGATAACCAAAATGGAAACAAATACAAAGTATTGTTTCTGATTTAAAAAACATTTTAAGATTAAAGAAAAGTGTTAGAACGGGATTGAAAGGTTGCCTTAACCACCAACCAATTTAAACTAAATTTCAACAAAACCCCCCCCCCCCCAACATACTTAACATATTCAATGTATATTCAACATTTTCTGCTCCTTCTAAAACGACTTTTCTCGTGTCAGTAGAACCTGCCCCATAAGAAAGTGTATAGCCACGGACAAGAATATTGTCTATAGAAGATGGGGGTTCCCATCTAAAAATTTAAAAAAAAATTAATTTTAAATTTCTTTTTAAATTCCCCTATAAATCCTCGAAAAAAATATTCTCAATTATTTTAATTTCTTTACTAACCAGAAATTAAGAAATATTTAAAAATATATTCACACAAAAATATTCCTAAATTATGTAACTTTACCTCAAAGTTGCCGAATTCGGCGTTAAACTTTCAACACGAAACTTAAAATTAAAAAAATATTGTTTAATTAAATTAATTTACCGTATTTTCTCTAATAGAGCGGCCGGCCGCTCTATTTTTCAATCCCCTCTAAAAGGGCCGTTCTATTGGAGACGGCCGTTCAACTGGAGACGGCCGCTTTATTTTCCATACACAAAATTTTGTCCACTTGACCTTATAAATTCTAAAAATTTTCGCCTGCGGCGCCAAAAAAGGAAGTGATCAGGCTCCTTGGCTTTCCAAAAATCTTAAAATTTTCGCCTGCGGCGCTGAAAATGGATAAATCGAACCTCTTATTTCCAACAAATTCACCTATACCCCACCGCTAATACTTAATAACTCCTAACCCTCGAAAAAATTTTCGGTTCGGTTCCGGATATCCGAAGATTTTCCAGGAACCGACAACCCTATTTACAACATCAATGTCGGAATCACTCATTTTCTTAAATTAAGTTGTTAAGCAGTTGTTGCATTTAATGTAGAGGGTAGAGTTCGTCCGAGTCGGGTCGAGTACGAGTTTACTCGTACTCGATACTCGGGGTCTTAGTACTCGGCATTACTCGTACTCGAAAACTTCATACTCGGGATACTCGGTGAAAATCGATTTTTTAAATTTTTAAATAATACTCGTTTTACCCGTTTTACTCGTACTCGTACTCGCCTAAAAATTTAAACTCGTACTCGTACCCGGGCTTTTCATACTCGGCTTTACTCGTACTCGGGTTTTTCCAAATTACTCGTACTCGGACGAACTCTAGTAGAGGGCCGCTCTAATTGAGACGGCCGTTCAACTGGAGACGGCCGCTCTATTTTTCAATCCTCTCTCAAAGGGCCGCTCTATTGGAGACGGCCGTTCAACTGGAGACAGCCGCTCAATTAGAGAAAATACGGTATTTTACATTTTCTGGAGGATTGGGAACTTGGTTTTCTACAAAATTTAAAAAATAAAAAAAAAATAAATTTTAAAAAACCTGTTGGACCTAAATTCTTTTTATCAATTAATTCTAATGTTGTTATTATTTTAAACAAAAATATAATTAAAATTAAAGGAGAGGGCCAAATAATGATAATTTTGTGGTTGCTAACCACAAATAACATTATTAGTATTTTGCTTTCATTTTAGCTTTCCTTTTTAGTTTAAAAAAATAAATAATAGTTAGTATTTATAATTATTTAGAAGAGTTAATGTTAAATGCCTCATTATGTAAGCTAGCCCTAAATTGCCTTCCCAATCGGCCCTGAAGTGAATTTTTTCAAAAAAAAAATAACCAACAAAATCTTTAAATATTTTTTATCAAGTTATTCACAACTTTCAAGTGTTTTTCCTTAGATTAAAAAATTTTTTAACCAAGCGGTTAAAGGTGAAAATTAAAGTTTGTAAATATATAAATTATATTTTAAAAATTTTTCTTTTTAAAATTTCTCTGTCTAGGCAACAAATAAATTAGTTTATTTTGAAGGAAAAAAGAAAGTTTTTAAAAGTAAAAGAGAAGAGATATTTGGCCCTCAACAAAATTTGATTGAATTTGCATAATTTGTGTGACCATTACTTTGTTGATGGTTTGACGGGAAGTTAATAACGAAATTTGCAATTTAAAAGAAAAAAGAGAGGGGAAATTTAACAGAATTTTATATTAAAAATAAATAAATTTTACCAGAAAATGTTCTAAAATGAAAAAAATAATTGGAATATTTTTTTGAAAAATAAAGATTTAAAAATATAGGGGTGATTATGAAATGTAAAAATGTTAGAATTAGTGCTTCCCCTTAATAACAGTTTCTGAACTAATTTCCTCGGCTGTTAAAGGAACTTTTAAGAAATGGGGGAGTTATCTTCACACACATACAAGTTCCCGTTCAAATAAAAACTTTAATTTTAACAAATAAATTTAAAAAATAACAAAAAGCCTAATCCTCTTTTTATTAAAAAAAGGCGAATAATAATAACAGCTGTCGGCACCGCGCAGCAAAATAAGAGGGGAAAAGAGGCTAAAAAGGAGAAAAAGCAACGACCCGAATAAATAAATTAATAAATAAATGGCACAAAGAATGTACACAAATTTGTTTGTTTGATAATCCAAGTGGAAAACCCGGTAATCTCTTTAATTTTTGTTTTTGACAGAACAGAATTATGGCCACTAATTTATTGGCTTATTTTGAAAATAAAAATTTTAATGGAAAGAAATATACAACAATTCACAGAAATTATTTTTATATTTTCTAAATTTTATGTTTCTAAACAAAATTTATATCTGAAATTAAATATAATAAAAAATATTGTGGTAGTTTATAAGTATTCCTTTGATCTCACTTGATGTTAAGTCAAATAAGAAGAGCTCAATTTTGTTTTGCACAAATAAGAAGAGCTCACACTAAAAACAAATTGAAATCCCCCCTTTATTTCAAATCCTGATTGGTTTTTGTATCAATTTTTGGGCCAATCTGGAAAAGTTCAAGATAGGACAATAAAAATATACAAAAAGGATGTGTTTGTTTTGCACTAAAAATGGAATGGGGAAAGGTTTGTAAACGATGGAATATTCCATAAGGTCCGGTAATCAAAATAGCCCTTTACACACATTAATATTTGCTGAGAAATGATTTAAAGCAATTCTTAATAGTTTTTATTTTGTTTGTATCTAATAAAATATTTTTATTTTTTATAAAATTTTTTGTTATCAAAAATATAACTAAAAATACATATACCTATCCATAATTTAAAAATTCATTGAGAAATTAAAAAAGACACAGTTAGTTTCCATTCTCTATCAGTTTTGGAAGATAACCTCTGAAATTGAGATCCGAACCGACAGCTGTCAAACTTTTTTGGTTCTGAATATACCGCAAACCCTACTTCGTAATCCCGCTCCTTTATTTCATAAACATCGTGTTTGAGCGAAAATCTAACCTCAAAAAATCTAACCTCGACGCAGTTTCGAGGAGCCCTTTCGAATGAGCTATTTATTTGTAAATTAACTTTTTTTTTGAAAAATTTATTTTGTCGAAAATAAAATAAAACATTTTTTCTATAAATTACTGAAATCGTTGCACAAAAAGGAAAATTTGGAAAAGAAAATTATTTACAACAGATTTTCAAAGAAAAAAAAGTCCAAAAATTCAAAAAAAATTTCGAATAAAATTTTAATTTTTTGATTAAGATTGAGGGATTAGCACAATTCAAAAATCAAAATATAAGCAAAATAATTAAAGCTTTCAAATTGTTATGTAATTTTCCCTATTTTTCCTAAAATTATTGGCTATTTAAATTTAACGAATATCTTTGAAAGCCTTGATTTAAATAAAATTATAAGGAAAGGATAAACAGAAGATAGTCGACGCGTCTCGTTGAGCCAACAATAAGTCGAATAATGTTATAGTTTAAGAGAGATCGGATACATAAATACATTATGACGTATTATTTCTAAAAATATATTCAGAACATATCCATTAGAATATTACTCAACTAGCTCGGCGAGGCGCGTAAGGCGAAGTCGAAACTAATAGGGGTTGTGGCATAGAAAACGTATACTACAAGGGCATAGCCAGGGGGCCTCGGCTACGCCTTTGATATATATTTATAACGAGGCAGCTTATTTAAAAAACCGGAAACAGTTATAGAATTTTAATTCACAGTTCTCGTGGTTGTTTGTCACAAAACTAAAAAATAATTTTCTTCGATTTTTTTTTCAAATCGAATTTAAAACAAAAATTCCTTGGGTCGTTGGGTAAAGACAAGATAAAGAAAGAAATTAAGTTTAAATAAATATTTTGATGAATTTTACATATCAAAATTATATTTAAAATATTACAAGAATATCTAGTTGAAGTCGACAAATTTCAATAGCCAAGGGTGTATCAAGAAGATAATGGGTAACATCCAATTATGCCTTCCCGAATCGCCCTCTTTATTCACCATTGACAAAAACTTTTCAAAAAGATAATTTTTCTCAAAAAAATAAAAATAACATAAAATTACCCCAAAAAATACTTCTTCTCTCAAATACTTTCCTCATTAATACCTTTTCCTTTAATTAATCCTTGCTCTGCAGAATGTATTCCATTTAAACGAATTCCATTTTCATCTGAATTCTTTATTTTTCTTATTTCTTCTGCTTTTTCAGTTTCTTGTCCTTGATTTTCGTGAAAACGTTTGTCCATATCCTTCGAAATATAATTATTTTCTTAATTAAAATTGCAGATGGGGTTACATAAAAATTTTCGATTGTGGGCAGCTCTTCTCCCAAAATAGATAAAATAAAATTTAAAAAATAAATCCTAACCCGTTTCTGGACCCAAGTATAAGCAGCAGAACCAATCAAAACAACCAAATTAGATAACCACCATAAAATTGGTTTAACTTCTCTCCACCAGCCAACAGCTATAACTGTTTGTGCTGCTGCTTTAGCTGTTCCGCTAATATTGTGCGTTAAAGCTGAAGTTGCTTGAATTTGCCAACCTAAAGAAATTTATTTTAAAAAATTTAAATTAAAATTTTGAACAAAATAAGTTTTAAGATTATTTAACACAAAAAGAAATTTAAAAAATTTAGACAATGTTTCCAAAAATTTTTTCAAAAAAATTAATCTAACTCGGCAACACCTGAAAATATTCTTTTGACTATTCTACCAGAAATCTCGAGGAAAGAAAAAAAGGTTAACTAGTTAGACTATTTTTTATTAATAATAAAGTATTCCCAATTTCTATTAAAATATAGACAAAATAGGAAGTTTTTCAATTACAAAATAAGAGAATATAAACTATCACAAATTCCTATCTCTCCATTAAAAAGATTTTATTTTAAAAAATAATAATAACCTGTAACATATCCCATAATAAATCCAAAAAATCCACTTAAAGTCATTAACAACCAAAATGTTGGGGCAACAATATTTGGCGAATAAGGGATTGTTCCCAATTCTCCAGTAAAAAGCATTAAAGGCAAAAACAACAAAACAGCATTTAAATTATTGTACATTGTCATTCTCCATATTGAATCTCCAACCATGGGAAGAGTTTTCTTTGTAAAAATAGCATTTAAAGCAACACATAGAGAAGCCAAAACACCAAAAATTACACCAATAACAGACAAAGTACCTTTAAAAAATTTTTAAAATCTTTTTATTTTTATAGTTCTAATTAATTTTATCAAATTAGAAAGCGATAACCGTCGAAAAAAATTTTCCCGTGAGGTTTCTTTGAACAAAAAATACAAAAATATGGGTATATTTAAGCTAAAAATTACCTAATATCGAAAATTTTCATCGAAAAATAAAAGAAATCCTAGAATAAAAAATAAACAAACCAGCAACATCTTCCTGATCAACACCCAGGAAAAAACCTGCAACAATAGTTAAACAACATAGAAGCGCATTTCTTGATGTTTTTTGTCCCAAAATTAAATAAGAACAAATCTAAAAAGAAAAAAAATTTTTTTTATTATATGGGGAAATTTTGTGAGTATGAGTAAATAAGCATCAGTGGTTAAGTGGTATAATTGCCGCCTCCCAAGCGGTAGTCCCGGGTTCGATTCCCGGCTGATGCAAAGGAACTTTTTGACTACGTTAAAATTAATTTTTCAAAAAATTATGGAGGTTAACAAATTCAAAATTTTTGAAAAATTTTTTAAAACCTTTTCTCTAAAAAAAAATTAAATACATACCACATTGAAGACTGTAGTTAAAGAACGCCCCACATAATAAAAAGATACCCCAACATATTTAAGGCACAAATTGTTAAAAGTAATCATAGCAACGAAGACTAGAGAAAGAGGTAAAACCTAAAAAATAATTTGTTTAAAAAATATATTAATTTAAATACCGCTTTACAAAGTTTTAAATCAACAGCCATTCTCGGAAAAGTAATTACTCTTGGAAAAGTTTGAGAAAGTAAATCTGCTGTGAAACAAAGAATTAAAGAGACAAGGCATTGATACCAAGTAATAAATAAAGGGGCGTCCAACTAGAAGAAAATATGTAAAAAATTTAATGAGAAGAAAGTTTTTATAATTTCTAAAAAAATCCGAAGAACGGTTAACGAATTAACGCTTGTGAGGAAGAAGAATATGAACGACCCCAAAGATTCCTTTTTTCAGACATTTTGTCCCATATAAAAAAATAAATTAATTAAAAAAACCTCAATATCTGGACTACTTAACAAATGCTTGTTAATAAAAACTAAGCCAATTGAGCAAATCCAATAAGAACTGACTGCCGCAAGAATATTTACATATTGCTGTGCAAGTGTTTTTTCTTGTCGATTTTGTATCATTTTTTAAATAAAAAATATTTTTAAAAATAATTTGGTCTGAAAATTAAATAAAAAAAATTTTTTTAAGAATAAAAAAGTAATTATTTAGAAATTAAAAAAAAAGAAAATGACAACCAAAAATACTTCCATAAAATTTTCTTTTTTAAAATTTTTTTCTGGTTTCACATTGTATATAATCAAAAATTAATTTTTGCAAAAATTTTTGAAGAATCCCCTAAATATAAATTTTTGCTAGAATTGATTAGATTAAAAATAAAATTATTTTTAATTTGAAAAAAAGTAAAAATATAGCCACAATCGAATTTAAATGTTTATTTGAAAAATAAAAATGTTTTACACGTGGATATTTTGTTAACATATTCACATGATTAACACAGAAAATAAAAGAGAAAAAATAATCCAACTCTGAATTTTTAATTTTCATATTTAATTTCAAGGTGGGCTTTTTATTTGAATTTAATTTTTGATTTATTTTTGAGGGAATGAGAGAATATAAAGAATAAAATAAATTTTAATTATCTTAGGTCCAATCAGAAATTGCTTGTAAACAAATCTCAAGACATTATAAAATTTTTATTTAAAAAGTTTTGAGTTTTTTGCAGTTGATAACATTCAAAAGAGGGGCAAATCTTCAGCAAGACGGCTTTCATTTAATTTTAGTGTAAGATGAATGGAAATGAAAAGAAATGTTCATGAAATCATGAAGGAAAATAAAAAAATCCACAAGAAAAAATTGGAACGTCACAGAATAAAATATTTTCTGAATTCTTATGGAATAAAGTGAGATTTAAAAATATTAATGAATTGAAAAAAAGATTATTAAGTAATTATTTAGTAAAAAAAGTACTAGAAAAGTCCTTTAAAGAGTTGTTCTCCGGTTCGGAAACAAGATTTTTTGAATAAAATTGATAAAATCATCGCTAGAAAGCATCAACGATTATTTTTTATAAATTAAGAGGAATATTTTGTGAATTTATTTTTTAGAGAGAGAGAAAAAAATTATTTTTTTTGTGAATATTTACGACTTGAGTAATAAAAAAATATAAAAATTCAAAAAAAATTTTTTTGAAAGTAATAAAGTGATAAAATTGGAATAATAAATATACTTGTTATTAAAATAACACTAAAATCTAAAAATATTGGAAAAATAACTCATCGTATAAGTACAATAAATTAAAAAATAAAATTATCAGCAAAGGAATTTTTTGGTTTGATAAATAATCCTAAAAATTGTATATAGTAATTCTGCTATTTATTGACTACTACTTTTCCACACATTTCGAAAAACGGATAAATAAAAAATTAAAGGCAGAAACTTCCAGTAAAGTTCTTTTAGTCTATAGAAGCATTGTAGACAAAATGAAATTTACTGGAAGTTTTATTGTTTTCCCCTTGAATTTTTTATTTAAGCGTTTTTTAAAGCAAAAAATTTAAAAGATTAAAAATTATTTCTTAAAAATATTTCAATTTAACAGTAATTTTTTAAAAGAATATTCAACAACAAAAAACACAATATATTCACATTTTACTATTCTATTTTTATAACATTTAATCTCATCGCCTCTCGCTAGACGAACCTCCTAGACTTGATAACGAAGGAACACCAACCCCACTACCCGACATTTGTTGATTACAAAGAGCTTGAGATAAATGAAGTTTTGTCATATTCTCATTTGCTGCCTTTATAGATAAAATTAAAATATTATTTTAGGCACCCCCACCAACAAAAAGTACCCTTTCAAATTATAATAAAGTCAATATAAATACAAAAATAAAATTAAATATATTTTTGTAAAACCCAATAATTCAATATCGGCTAAAAAATTCTGATTTCTAACCAAATACGTAGTAATGACAAAGTTATAATTTATTTAAAATTTACCGCAATTTGAAAACTAGCATAAGCATTAGCGTCAAGTGCTCCCAAAAATAGATCAAGCATTCCATTTTTTGTTTGCATTTGTGGCTGTTTAATTTGTTTTTTAATTTCCTCAATAGAAATTGGAGGTTCCCCACGAGCTAAACGTGCCTCATTTTCTACAGCCTTAAAAAGGAAAGAAAAATTAAAAGAAATTAAAAGAAACCCTTTTTTGCATCATACTGGCATAAATAGCATCATATTTTTGTTTCTCAGTCTAAAATCAAAAAAAAATAAACAGGAAAGAACTTAGGTTTTTAAAAAATTTTATAAAATTATTTCGGACAAAAAACTTTTGTGGAATAATTTTGTAAAATTAATTCAAAAAATAATTTAATCAAAAAACCATATATCTCCCGTAAGCATTAACAGCTTTGTTTAATTCATCCACGGTGCCCATAGAAGCTTTAACTGATCTTTAAAAATAAATTCAAAAATTAAAAAATAAATTTAAAGAAAAAACCTTTCTAAAGCTCTTTTAGTTCCAAGTTCAAGAACAACAGTATTAGTCTTTTTTCCACGAGAAGAAAGGGCCAACTCAGCTAGAAGTACATTAATTAAATGACTGTTCTTTACAACAATTGGAAGTTCTTCGAAAAAATTTGAGAAATTTAGGCCAGCTTGTTTTGTACTTAAAAAATTAAATATTAGAAAGTAATTTTGGAAATTGGCATTTCCAAAAATTTTTTTATTGAAAGGTTAAAAAATAATTGAAAAAGATTTACACTTCAGGAGACCAATCACCAACATTAGCCAATTCCAAAGCCTTACGAGAAAGTCGATAAGCTCGAATAGTTAAATTTCCTTGGCGAGTTCGAATTGGATCTATAACGATTTAAATCCAAATTTGTAAAATTAAAAATAACCATAAATTAAAACAACTGCATTTTGTTGACTACTTTGGTAATCAACAAGAGAAAAGAACATATCGATGTTGAAACAAACCCCAAATGGGTGAGCCTGGTAGAAACCAACAAGTTCATAATCAATATTCATCATTCTAAAATAGAGAGGAAATTTTTAAATAGATGACGGAAAGGCTCGATACCCAATGAATATGACCAATGACTATTCAAAATTCATAAAATTCAACAAACCGAAAACGTCTCAACATTTCGATAACTTCAGTATCTTTAGTATCTTGATATGCAGCTGGATCATGCGGAGAACCATCATCACCATCAGCCAAAATATCAGGACGTGAGGTGGAAAAGCTGACTGTTTAATTAAAGATTTTTAAATTAAAATACCAATTAGTAATTTCCAGCTTTTTCTCCTTTTCTTCAATAGAGATTAATCCAGTAAGAATTCCTTGACACGTTTCGCCAGCAACTTTAGACATTCCCGCATAGAACTCGATATCACCATGTTTAACTATCTTCATTACAACCTAGGTAAATTTAAAAAAGGATTATGTATATCCAAAGCACTATCCAATCGCAACACCCCGCAACATTTGGATGTCAAAACGCAAGAAAGCAATGAAAAATCTAATCGCTCTTTGAAAAAAAATTAGCCAAATTAATCATGCTTACATGCGACGGAATCAGATATATAAAATTAACCTACCAAAGAATCCAACTGAACAAAATCAATGAGTGGTTGATCAAAATTTAACGCCGGAAAAGATGTAGCGGAGAATGACATTTTTATTAATTTCTATTTAAAATTCCAATAAACTGAAAAATGAAAATTCATTGAATAATTTAAAAAAAAGTAAAAATACTTTTAAAGTCCCGAAAAACTTCATTAGAAAAATTTCCAAAATTTATCAAAAAATTATTTTCATAAGATTTATCAACTAAAGACAGTCAAAATCGGCATTTGTAAAAGCAAACAAAATAAAATAGCAACAGAATTCTAAAGGATTTTTTTGAACAAACAGGCAAAAAACAAAATAGAAGGAGATAAAATGTTGTTCCTGAACCTAAGAACAACTCACTTTTATGAGAAACGACACCATCTAAAATGAGGGCGTCTCATCCTTACAAAGGCTTTGAATTCATAACCTTAGCGAGTTGTTACATCAAAAATAAAGAAAACAAGAATATTTAAATTAACAAAAAGTCATTTATCTTTCTTATCTTTCCTATAAGTTTCCAAAAATTCTTGAATTTTGGCATAAATTTCATTAGGTGGTGGAAGTTTTGGTACTTCATAATGTTGGTCAAAGCAAATCCCAGCATATATCCCGGCCGCAAAAATAAAAAGATGTGAACAAATACCCATATCGAAACCAAAGAATAACTAGAAAAAATGAGTTTAAATTTAAAAAAGTAATTTAAAAAATTATGAGTATTTTCCATCATTTTACCTTAGCCCCAGCCAAAAGAAAAAATTAATTTGGTAATCCTTCGGTTTTCGCCCCCCTTATTTTTCTAAACCGAAGAATTACCATTAATTTAAGTAGTAAACCCACAAGAAAATTTAAAAAAAACCTATTTTCTCAACGATAAGGATTGCGCCCGTTGAATTTTGAAACGTATGGACTATTTTCTGAAGTAAGCGATTGAAATTCGTTGTATGCTTTCGTTTGCTCCTCAGCTATGTGGTCAATTAAAGATTTTCGTTGACCAGTTTTGTATAAATAATTATCGTAGCTTAAAAATAAAAAATATAAAAGAATTGATAAGGAAATACTAGTCAAAAGCTATCCAACACCAACAAATTGCAGGTACAATAAAAACAGAAGTCCACTTTCCTATTTTGAAAAGAGCGCTATGCTGGGCAGGCATTCAACTGAAAATAAGCTTTAAAATTAAAAATTTTCATAAAATTAAAAAAAAAACACAAAAAAGTTGAAAAACACAAAATTACCTAATTAAAATTTAGATTAACTGAACTTCGACAAAATAAATTTTTAGACAAAACGCCAAAACAACAAGTAAAGCGTTAATTCAAAAATTTTATTTCAACGTTTCTCTAAATTCGATTTTTAACGATTTTAAGCTTTTTAAATTAAAAAAAAAATTTTTTTTTGATTTTTCAGAACAATGAGGAATTTTTGTCTAATTTTATTATCCTTTCTTCTTTCCTTTTTATTTTTAAATTTTGTCAGCTCTGAAGATGGTGATGATCCAATAACTTGTGGAACAGTTTTAAAACTTCAAAATGCTGCAGACAATATTCGTCTTCATTCACATGAAATTAAATACGGTTCTGGGTCTGGACAACAATCTGTTACGGGAATGACACACAGTGACGATGTTAATTCACATTGGCAAATTTTGGGACGTTAGTTTTTTATTAAGAATTTATTTGGGATTTTAAGTCTTTATTTTTAATCTATAATGGACCTGTCAAATTTTGGATTTGTTTAATTAACTTATTTTTTTGAGATTTTACAGTTTTTTTAAATTTTCTTTTCATTTTGGTCAATTTTTATTTTTGGTATTATCGATTGAACAATCACTCGATTTCAGTCTAATTTATAACAAGGATTTTTTCTAACAATAAGATTTTTCTTAAATATTATCTAATTTTTAAATTAATTTTAATATTCCCCTAATTCATTATTTCTAAATAAAAATTATTTTTGTAGCTGTAAATCAACATTGTAAACGTGGAACTCCAATTAAATGTGATGATATTATTAGATTAATGCATTTACAAACTCGTTGTTTTCTTCATTCACACGATTTTGAAGCTCCTTTAAGTAAAGGAAATAATGTTTGTGGGGATTTCTTAAAAGTTTTGATTTTTAAATTTTTAAGGAAATTTCTTGTTTTGGAAAGGAAGGAGAAAGTACTGATACTGGGGATCATTACAAAGTTATTTGTGCTTCTGATGTTTGGATAGAGGATGAACAAGTTGATATTTTAGGATTTTATTAAATTAAAAAAAATATTTTTAGGTACGTTTTAAACACGTTGAAACTGGAAATTATTTGGCTTTGAGTGGACAGACTTATAGTAAGTTGTTGGTTTTTTTATCAATTTTGCTTGGTAGGTTTGGGGATTTTTTAAGTTAAGGCTTTTTTTCTTTTAGTACTTTTTCTGAATTTTGTCCATATTTCTGTGGGACTTAAATAATTTTAATTTCTTTAATATTTTTTCTAAAATTAGACCGTCCAATATCCGGGCAGCGTGAAGTTGTTGGTTCGCCAAGTGCTGGATATTCTGCTTTTTGGATTGCTGCCGAAGGTGTTTTTGTTAAAAATTGATTTTAAATTTTATTTATTTTTTCCTTCTTTTACTTTCTATTTTTATGTGAAACTTCTTCAAAATTTTTCTTTTAATTTTTATATTAACAAAAAAGGGTGCTATTTATTTTTTATTTCTAAATATTCAAAAAGTTAAACAAAACATAAAGCTTGTTACAGTTTCCTATTTTATTAGTTTTAAAATTCTGAATTTAAATTCAGGAACCTCCTCCACCTTCTTCAATTAGCTTTTACTATAATATTCAAAATTTAAAGAAGTATAGCCGTCTTTTCCAATTTCATTAGGTATTGAATTCCTTTCCCAATCTCTCTTCTTTTGTAATATACTCGTATTTCTATCAGACCCATAACCAAAAATTTTTTTACAAGGAGAGAGGCGCCATTTTGGGAAAAAATAAATTTTTTTGCTTGTTTTTAATATTTTTTTCGCAAATTTAAAAAGGAAATTATTTTTTTACATCAATTCTCTCCACTACTCCCACCACCAAAATCTTTTTACTTTTTAACTAGCTCCATTTTCTAGTTTTACTTGTTTTTCTACTAAATTTTATGCAATCCGCAAAAAAAATAATTTTCAAAAATATATTTACAACAATTTATTTTTTATTTTTCTACGCCTCGTCTCGCGACACAAAAACATAAATTTATAGGTATATGTACACGCTTTTGTATGCATTTGGCGGTGGGGAGAGAAAAGTTTTATTAAAAACTGATAAAAATTCAGACAAAAATTTAAATAAGAATTGCAGTCAATCTCGATAATATATAAACTTTTGGGACCGAATTTAGCCGCCGTGATAAGGAAAGAAAGGGTTTATTGGAGTTAAATCTCGATAAAACAAATTACGTGACCTATAAAAAGTTTAAGGGATAGGAGGGAGGGAAGGAGAGAGTTGTGATTTTAATTAATTATTTTTTAATAAATTACCTCTAAAGGTTTTTAACAGATAAATAAAAATTTACTTTTTTAACGACCAAAAAATAATAATTTTTACGCATTACCTTTTTTATTAAAAAAATTTCTTTTGAATCCTACACAGATCAAAGAATTTTTAGTCATCAATTAATTATTGCAAAAATAATTTTTTATGCAAAACTTTTCTGAAAACTTTTAATAAATATTAATTACCTTATTTTTTTAAATAATATTTAGTTTAATGTTTCATCTTTCTTTTTTTTGGAGGGGGGGGGGGGTAATCTAGGTAATTTTTTTAATTTTTATTAATTTAAAAAATTACTTAATAAAAGTACAAATTCTTTAACTATTTTTTTAAATTTTCTATAATATTTACAAAATGTTTAATATTTGTCCTTCAATATAAATTTTTTATTTCTCCCCGATAATTCCTTTTTACAAACTTTTTTGCCAAAAATAGTAAATATTAAAAGAAAATATTATTTTTTTTAAATTTTGAACAATTTGGATAACTCTCAACATATAAAAATGAGAGATGAATGTTTAAAGGATTAAAGTTTTTTTGGAGGGGGGTAGGGGCAGATTGAAGATTTTTTTAAAAATTTCTAATCGTTTTAAAAAAATGTGGAAAGGTAGATTCCCCCCTCCCCCCCCCCCTCTCTGAAATTGAGAGATTGTTCAACTCGTTGTATCATTCAATATACTTTTTTTGTATTTTTCTTCATTTTTAACGTTTTAATTTTAAAAATTAAATTTTCTTGGCCATTTCCCATTCAAAAAAAAATATTTTTTTGATATTTCTCATTAGACTGGAAAAATAAAGTTTCATTTTTGAGAGAACAAAAACAGGTTGTTTTTGGTTATTTTGATATTTAGAAGGAGAAAAAGAGGGGGAAAGAAGGAAAGAGAAAATAAGTGCGCGAACTCTAGAATGGTTCTAATTATTTTTGTTGTTGTGTAATTTTAAAATATATATTGACTCATATGTATATGGTTTTATTTTTTTTAATTTTAACTTTTAATGCTAATTGAGGGAAAAGTTTAAAAATTAAATTCAAGTAGAGGGGTTGTGTTCTTCGTTGTAGAATTGGGATTGGCGAAAAGTCAAGTTCCCGCGATTTCCGCTTTTTAAATCAGTTTCGGCATCCCTAAATACAAAAATACTCTAACAAAGGAGAGTGCCTGGGGTGTCCGCGGGACTTCGGCATGAAATTCTGCAGATAGGTAGATATAAAATTTTGGGTGCTTATAACTTAGCCCACGGTACCATTTAGCGGAGATGGTGAAAATTTCACAACTAAATTAGGGTATGATCTACCTGTCTGCAAAATTCCATGCCGAAGTCCCGCGGACACCCCAGGCACTCTCCTTTGCAAGTAAAATACCAACATTTTCCTCCACCTAAACATTTCTTTCTATATTATTTTATATTGGTTTGGCCGTCTTTTTCAACGGCAATCATTTCTCCTTCCCCTTGCTGCGCAATAATATTAAATATGTACTTCTAACTAAATATTTAGTAGTTATTCTTTCCTCTCCTTTTTATTACCTTCACAGAAAGTGTCCTCCTTCTTCTCCTCCTCCTCCTCCTCTCTCCTTTTCTTCTCATTTTCACGTCGCTCATCTTCCTTCCTTTACCCAATTTATTTTATTTTTCTTTTAGCCATCATTATTTGTCCATAACTTTATTTATTTTTAATTTTATTTTCTTACAAAAATTTTCCTTTTAATTTTTTATTTAAACTAAATCCAATTAAACAATTTTTGTTATTTATGTAAAAATAATTGATACACAATAGGATAATTTAAGACACATTATCGTTATTCAGAGTTTTTAAAATTCAAAAACTTATAATTTTTAGAGAGATTATTTAGACAATTTTTTAATTTTTTCAAGGACAAACAAATTTTTGATAAAATATTTACAAATATTTTTATAATAATTTTATTGATGACAACGATTTTTGGAAAAATTTTTGTATAATTTACTCAGACTTAGAAGAATTTTGCTTTTTAATTTTCATTTTAGGCCAATAATTTTAAAATAATTTAATAAACTTTTACTCAAAGATAATCAAAAGCTTTTCCCTCATTTTTCAGGGTTTTATTGCCACTTGTTTCGACTGTTTTTCTATTTTGGATTTTTTCGTGCCTAAAAATAATTCTTTTTACCAAAAATTTATTCTTCTTTTTTTCCAAATATTCACAACAAATTTATCTAAAAATATCATTTATTCCTCTCTTTCCTTTTAATTATTATTATTGTTTTTAATGCGCAACCACGACTACTTTCATACCCCACGGCTACCCCCTTCCCTCCCCAAGTTTTTAGCTTTCTTTATTTTCTTCTTCACCTTTTCTGTTGCCGTTAATCGCACACGCCTAAATAAGTAAAAGCAATTTTGTGTGTGCTTGTTGTTACTTTCTAAATAAAAAAAGATCAAAATTACCTTTAACTTAGTTTTTGATTTTATTTGGATATCCAAAAATGATTATTTTGGAGGGGGGGCAACTATATTGACTTCTTTTTTATCAGTTTTCTGCTAAATTTACAAAAATCCCTTTCCCTATTAAAACTTTTATTTAGGGAGTTGAATTCCCCTACTCAAAAACATTTTCTTGCCTCGTAGATTGTTTGATCGAATAATCATTAAAATATTTAAATAAAACTATAATTGAAATTTGGCATATTAAATAGAAGAACATTACTTCAAAAAATTTAATTGATTTTTATTTCTCTATATTTTCTAAATAAAAATTATTAAGAAAAACATTAATTAATTAATTAAAAATGCTGCTATTGATTAACACTTTTGTTGATCAATTGGGATTAAATATATAAATTGTTATTTAATATTTATTTAGTATTAGCAATAAATAAATAAATTAATTAATTTTTTTTCTTTAAATAAAAAAAGCAAAGGTCGTTGGGTGTTGTTCTCTTTTTTACTATTTTGTTTGTTAAAAATTATCAGGCGTGTAAACAAACACATTTTTCTTTCCCCAAATTTTCGCGCATTCCACACACACATTTATTAGGTATTCTTACAAAAAAACTTAATTTCTTTCTTTTTTTTTTTGGTTGTGGCCTTTGGGCAAAAGAATTTTCTTTGATATTTTGTCTAAAAATAATGTAATTTCTGATATATATTTCTCTTTTAAATTATTCTCTTCTTCTTCTTCTCGAATTGTTCTCTTCAAAAAAAAGGAAAATGAAGCAACAAAATAAAAAATATTTTAAAAATTCAACAAAAATTAAAAATTCTTCTTTATTTTTCTTAAATATTTTTAATTTGGAAAGGAGAAAAAAACAACTAATTTTTAATGGACAGATTTTTCTTCTCTTAATGGGAGAGGTAAAAAAATTGAGAAGAAATTGATAGTTTTTATTTAATTTAATTTATGTACTAAAATTTAAAAATTAATAAAAATAATTAAAAAATGAGCTCGATAATTTTTGGCAATTATCATCGAAATGTTTTCGTAAAAATATGTAAATCTTTTTAGAAAATACACTCGGAACTCATAGGGCATTCGGGGCTAATAAAATTATACCTAAATTCGAGTATCTATTATTTGGAGGTATTATTATTATTTAAGTCTTTCCTTACCCAATTGCCAACCAAGTTGACTGTACAGAAAAATTAATGGTGTACTTTTATGTGTTTAACAATAAAATTCTGAAATTAATAGAGAATTTATTAAAAATATTTTATTCTCAAAATTTCAATTTCCCCCTCAGATTTTTCTCTGTTCAGCAACAATATTCGAAGATTATGAAAAATGTCGTGAGCAATCTTTATTTGGACAAAGAAATGGATCAGCAGTCTGTGACACAATAGGGAAACTTAAACCAACAGATTCTTCTCAATTAGAGAATTTACTCCACGATTTGGAATTAAATATTTCTTGTCAATGTTTTTCTGGGTGTTTAAGGCAAAATAATGATGAAAAGTTTAAGGCAATTTTTTTGAAAAACTTTTTTTTTCAAAAAAATTAGTTCTTTTAGGCTTTATTAATTGTAACTGATTCTGAAAGAGTAGAGCAATCTGGAGGGGAACAAACACTAAACGAAACAGGCAGACATATTTGGGAAGCTGCGGAAATGGGGGATTCTTTATGTGACAATAATGGAATGTTATTAATTTATGTGAGGGATAAAAGAAATGTAAGGAAGGAATTATTTAAAATAATTTTTAATCTTAAAAATAAACAAGAGAAAATAGTTTATAAGAGAAATTCAAACATTGACACTCTCCCAGTGGGATATGAACCTACGATCTCGTGAATTCCCATTTTGCCACTAAACAAATATGTTAGGCTCTTTTAAAATCGTTTCCTACTGACAGTATAATCAAAATTAATAGTATAGACTAGAGACTAGATCGAAACGTGATCTCGAACAAAAATTCCAATTATCGAGATGTTTTGTCAACACACCCAGTCCGGTTTCAGTATAAACCACCCAAAAAGCATACCCCATATATTCTGATTTAAAAAAAATTATTTTTTCTATTAATTATTAATTACTTTATTATCGGAAACGAATTAATTTTTACAAAAAATAGGTGTTTTAATTATAACCACCCCCTCCCTTCGGCTAATAAATTATTTTATTATTTTCTTTAATAAAAAACCCGTTTTTCGTTCCAAAGGTGTTTGCCTTTTGCAATTCCAAAAAAATCGAAAATTAATAATAATTTGTTGTCAATAAAATAAACGTCACAAAAAGAAAAAATGGGATGATTTTTAATTTAAAAATTTAAATGAAAAGAGTTTGGAATGGATATTAGGACATTAAAAGATAATCCAAATATCAATTCTCGGCCTCTTTCTCGAGGCGTAGTGACAGAAGACCCACAGACAGAAGACCCAAGGACAGAAGAACCACAGACAAAAGACCCACAGACATAAGACCCACAAGGACAGAATAACCACATACAAAAGACCCACAAGAAAATTTTTTAACTAAAACCTTATAAGAAAGTTTCTGAAATTTCTAAAAAAGATTTCCAATTTCTCAAGGCACAAAATTAATAAATTTTAAAATATAAAAAAATTTATTATAAAGTTAATCAAAAGAATTTTTAGCGTTAAATTTTATGGATGAGTTTTATCCACCGATATCCCTCCATGTTACTCAGAAATATAAGTAATCTCTACTAACCCAAAGATCCCCTATATCTTTGCATATCTCCAATACACTTGATCGCTTCTAATCCTTCTATATTCCTCCATGTGGGCCTAACTGTTTAGAATCGCCTAAATACCCCTTAATTCTAAATATCCCTTTGATCTACTTTTCCCTTTCATCGTCACAGACATGAACTTTGGAAATTTTGAAAGGCCAAGGAGCCAGTTTTCTACCTTTTTAGCGAACCAGGTGCGAATTCTAAGAATTTTAAAATTCTAAGTATTTTTATACTATTTTTTATATCTGAACCTGATCGGATCCAGATTTTTTGACACGACATGGACCGAATCTTCCGGATAAAAATCCCAATAATCCGGGAAATCAAGATCCCTCTTCGTTAAACAAGCTCTCCGGTAATTGGGAAATATTTCCAGTGTTGGAACAACTTCACCTGTTGTTGCAACATTCCCCATTGCTAAAATAACATGCCCGTGGTTGGAACAAACTTCCTTGTCATTGGAACAACGTCCCAGTGTTGGAACAACCCTCCAGATTTTGGAACAACCTTCCCTAATATTGAAACAACTTTCCCGTTGTTGGATCAGCCCCTTATTGTGGAAAACAAATAGAATCCCCTGCGCCAACAACCATTGCACCAAAATTTATGCACAATAAAAGGGAAACAAAAAATAGTTGTGGGTCTTTTGTCTGTGGGTATTCTGTCCTTGTGGGTCTTCTGTCTGTGGGTCTTTTGTCTGTGGGTCTTCTGTCCTTGGGTCTTCTGTCTGTGGGTCTTCTGCGTCGACACGCTTTCTCGATTTATTTGAATCTCACTTGTAATGACACCTCTCGTGCAGAAAATATCTGACACATTAAAATAAGGCTGTCATGTAATTGGGGTGTATATCTATCTTTTTTTAATTTTTTCTAGTTGGCAGTCTATCAAGGCCATAACAAACCTTTAAGAATGTTTTCAAATAAAGATATAGCTAATTTACATGAATTGGCTATTCAAAATAATGGAACTGGAAATGTTACTTCATTAAATGATTTTCAAAGTGTCCATACTCCACCTCCTCCTTCTCCCTCTTCTTCAAAGGATGGGGAAACAGCGGCTTCTTCTTCTGCTGAAGTTCATCAGGCAGATTGGAATTGGGTGGTTAGAAAAATTTAAAAGAATTGTTAGGGTTGTTGACGCGCTTGGAAGTTTTAGAAGAAGAGGCGATAGGAAAGTTAAAAGTTAAACAAAAAAAATTTTTGCCACCGCGTAGGTATTTACTAGGGGTCCCCGACGACTTTCAAATCCCCCGACTGTTCGGGAACGGGGACCAACCCTGTATTTACGACTCTTGGCAGATATTGCTAGGCTTTTCGATTACCGCTTTCGTCCTATATGCGAGCTAAGCGCTCCGCTTTACTTTTAGAATTTACATTCCTCCTAAAAGTTTCTTATGTGCAGCTTCATTGCAATTTCCAAAGTTTCGTGCCCTACAACTCCAACACAATTTAATTTTAATTTATAAAATTTTCTTATTTTTAAAGCCAGTTATTGGTCTAACAATTGCTCTTGCTTTGACTTTTCTTGTTTTATTTATTCTTCTATGTCTTCTATTAGCCAAATGTTTTGGTTTTTGCTGTCCAGGAAATAGAAGAAGAAAGCGTTTATCAGCAAAATATTATGTTAATCCATTAATGGCATCTAGTGGACATTACAAACCTGTTGAACCTATTTATGTTGTTACTCCTGGAAGGTAGAAACATAGATTTTTATATACCCCCCCCCCCCCCCCCCCCCCCCAATAAAATGACGATTGCTTTTAAGCATATGAAAGGTAAGTAATCTCTTATTTATTATTAGAGATATGACATTGGTTAGTGATAACGTTACTTAACCGATTATGTAAAGCTAGCAATTTCCTACTAGCCTACTAATTGAAAAAACAAAATGAATGCAAAAATTGGTGGTGGAAGGATTGAGATGCGTTAGTCCAGACGTCCTTAAAACGATTATATTAGTATTATAAGGAAATTTTAACGAGTGATTTATGGGTAATCAAATAGACTATAGAGTAAATAAGATAGAGAAGTCCACCCACAAATAATCTCAATTACCTCCTCAAATAAAATTTTTTTAGCGAAGCAGCTGGGGGAATACCTCCACCTTCTTCCACCTCAATTTATGGCACAGTAAGTAATGGCCATCCTCATCCCCATCATCATCTCCATCACCCCCAACATCATCCAATACCTCCTCCACTAATTCCAGCACATCACCATCACCCACCATTTGGTCCCTCTCCCCCCATCCCCCCTCCACATTTAATTCATCAACAATATTCACGTTCAATGACACCAACATCTACATACAGAATTAATAGAAGGGGTGGAGGTGAAAATGGTGGAGGAGGAGGTGATAGTAGAGGGATCAGAACAAGCAGTTTAATACAATCATCGATGCAAAGTACTCCTGAAGCTAATAAAAGAGATAAAGTAAGAGAAGGGGATCTTTTAAAAATATTTTTTGGGAAATTTGGGGAAAAGATGGGAAATTTTGGTTTTTCTGGGGGTTTTCCAGCGGTTTTTAATTAAATATTTGTTTGGTATTTTGTTTAGTTTTTTCCTCCAAACTATTATTTTCAGACAAAATAATTTAAATTAAAAGATTGTAAGCCGTACAATGACTGTGCCAGTAACAATAACAAATAATAAAAATGGATTTCAACAACAAAGAATTATGGAAGAACAACAACGACAAATTGAAAAAGACCACCAAATACTTCCCCATCCTTCCCAACAACAACAACCAACAACTTCTTCTTCCTCTCCCCCTCCATTACCTCCTCCACACCATCCCTCACAAACTCCAATTTTGCCATTTTTAGATCCTTGGAGAAAACAAGAAGTACAAACTAGAGAACAATTTATTGGATAAAAGAAAATTATTTTTTTGATATTTGATTTTGTAATAGGAAAATTTAAAAGAATTTTTTTGTCAATTTTTTTAATTAAAAAATAAATTTTGTTTTGATGTCTTTGATATAGTAGCTTGTAATTTTGGAAAGAATCACCTTATTTTATACATAAAAATACAATATTGGAACCTAAATATTTTCTGCAATTTCTTTTATAAAATCCCGGATGTTTGTTTATGCTTAAATGAAAAAATTTGGTTAATTTTGTATAATTTAGCAAAGTTTAGCACCTAATTGGGCCTTGTGTCTTTTCCCAAAATATTTTTTATAAAACGCTTTAAGAGAAATTCCGTAATATGTACCTAAATAAAGGATTTTGACATATTAAAAAATGTAAAATTAATTTTTAAAGATATTTTCGGAATAAAGCTATTTCTTTTAATGATTCTAAACATTTCATTTTCCGTTGAATTTTTGTTAAGCCAATCCCGGAATTTTGGAAAGAACCCCCTTATTTTATATATAAAAATACAACATTGGATCCTTATATATTTTCTACAATATACCTATTTGTGGACATATAATTTAAAATAAAATTAAGACATCGAAAACATTTTGAGGTAAAACTTAGAAAATAGAAAATAAGCATTAAATTCTAACAAAAATAGAAAAAAATTTATTTTAATTGTCAGGTAATTTTTACTTTAATTAAAATTAAAAAAACAAAATTCTAATTAACATTTTAATTATTCCACAAAAAAAACCTTTTTCATTCCCATTCACTTTTTAATATTTTCTCCAAAATTGAATTATCAATCCAAGCGATCCCAAAACAATTACCGACGTCTTGAAAGGATTCTCTTCGGCAAAAATTTGAAAAATTCCTTTTGGAGCAGTGTCTGGAATTTTATATTTATGTTCGGGTAATTGAGGTGCTGGGGCTGGAGAAAATTTTGATGGAGACCACAAACGGGGCCATTTAAATTTTTCTTCTTCAAATTCTGAATAAAAAAATAATTTTAAAAATAAAATAAATAAGTTTCTACTTTTGTCCATTTCTCCTTCCAATTAAATTCGAAAAGCAATTAAAGTTGTAGCAAAAAAAATAAATAAAACTTCTTAAAAAATTTGTTAAAATTTTTTAAAGAAAAATAAATATTTAAAAGGTGAAATGAAAGAGAACACGGCGGGCCATACGGGACATTGGGGGTCGAAAAATAGCGTGTTATTTTTAAGAGAGACGAATACATTCATTTTTTGACTTTATAACGGTCGTTTCAGTGCCAATAAATAATAGACGTTTGAGTGCTTATTTCAACGGAGAGTTTGAGTGCCAATGAGGAGAACTCTCTCTCATTAGTTAAATCCTCATATCTTTTAACCCTCCCACCCGAATTTTTTCAAATTTTGTATTTTTGTAGTTCAAAAATAGTTAAACAATTCAGTTAATTTTGGGAAGCCAATATTCAATTTTGGCCAGGTTATGAATTTTTAAAAATCGGTAAAATCCGTCCTATTTTAGGCCATAACTTAATCCAATGTTGTCCTTTTTTCCTAATTTTTGCTTTATACTACTCAGTGATGAAAAATGAACAAAAACAATGTAGATCTTGCACATGTTATCTTGACTTACTATCTAGGTTGACATAGCGGTTTACCTACTACCTATAACTAATGAACCCCTGGCCAAAATTTCTTCAAAATTTTCCAAATTGTAGTTCTACAATTAATATACAATCATGCAAAATTTTAGCGGAAAATATGCATTTTTGGAGAAGTTATGAATTTTCGAAAATCGGTGATAATCTATACATTTTTGGCCGTATCTCAGCCTAAATTGGTTTTACAAACTCAAATTTGGCGATATTCGACGTAACTCATCGAGCTGCATCGGTTGGCCCAAATCGCTGCATCGGTTGGCCCAAAATCTAAGCATTTGATTGATTTGAATAAGAAACTAAAATTGTTAATGCTACAATTTTATGAAAAATGCCTGAATTTTTCTAATTTTTTTCCTAATGATTTTTTACATTATATTCTAACAAATTGTTAGACAAAATCAAAATCTGTTAGAAAAAAACGGAGATATGGGATTTCGAAATAGGTAACCTAAAATAGAAACGAGAGTAATGATAAAAACGAGAGAGTAAATAAATGAAAAAGAGGAAAAACGAGAGAGTGTGATAGGCAATTGCAAGACAGTTAGAGTCCCGTTTGGCCCGCCGTGAGAGAAGAGAAAATGAGAGAGAAGAAAAGAAAAAAAGAAAAAATTACAAAATGCCAAAAATTGAACATAACGACAATTTTGCAAACTTTTTGAATCCACTGAACGCTTAATTTACAGTGAGAATCCGAGATAATCTACCTTTAAAGAATACTTTAAATTAATCAACACAAATTACAATATGTATTTTCAGGATAGACCCTATCGAAACGAACCCCATCCCCAAAACTGTAAAACAGAATCTCCGATCCAAAATTAATCTTCAAAAATGCCGTAAAACTATTACAAAATAACTTTTATTTAATTAAAAATACATAGCAATTAAATAATTCACTATCAAATTACTTCTTCAAGTAAACAAGACACTTATATCAAAATCTTTTATTGGACTTGTTTCAGTCCTTTCATAATCTTTAATTCTTACACTTCCTCCTCTATTTGTTCGATATTCTTGTTGGTACATTGTTGAAGTTATTATTGGATGGACTTTCATTGTATTTAACTTTAAGGGTTTTTCGATTAAATGCTCCAATTTTTGAATTGTTTCGGGTGTTTGTAGAGAAGGTATTTTGGTTGAATCGACTGGATGGACTTTTAATGTATTTCGAGTTAATGGTCTTGTTGAATTGTTATCTAGATAGAAATTATGTATTTTATTTAGTGGTTAAACGAGTGAATGAAAATTTAGCAAGAAAAAAAGTAGCGAGAGGAAAGACCCTCCAAAAAATTAATGAATTCCTACCCAAGGAATTAAAATTAAATACCTTCAATTTTAGTAACAATAGATTCAATTAAATCCATTATTAAATTTAAAATTCAGAATAAAAATATTTTTAATTTAAGAAAGAGGCGTAGTGACAGAAGACCCACAGACAGAAGACCCAAGGACAGAAGAACCACAGACAAAAGACCCACAGACATAAGACCCACAAGGACAGAATAACCACATACAAAAGACCCACAAGAAAATTTTTTAACTAAAACCTTATAAGAAAGTTTCTGAAATTTCTAAAAAAGATTTCCAATTTCTCAAGGCACAAAATTAATAAATTTTAAAATATAAAAAAATTTATTATAAAGTTAATCAAAAGAATTTTTAGCGTTAAATTTTATGGATGAGTTTTATCCACCGATATCCCTCCATGTTACTCAGAAATATAAGTAATCTCTACTAACCCAAAGATCCCCTATATCTTTGCATATCTCCAATACACTTGATCGCTTCTAATCCTTCTATATTCCTCCATGTGGGCCTAACTGTTTAGAATCGCCTAAATACCCCTTAATTCTAAATATCCCTTTGATCTACTTTTCCCTTTCATCGTCACAGACATGAACTTTGGAAATTTTGAAAGGCCAAGGAGCCAGTTTTCTACCTTTTTAGCGAACCAGGTGCGAATTCTAAGAATTTTAAAATTCTAAGTATTTTTATACTATTTTTTATATCTGAACCTGATCGGATCCAGATTTTTTGACACGACATGGACCGAATCTTCCGGATAAAAATCCCAATAATCCGGGAAATCAAGATCCCTCTTCGTTAAACAAGCTCTCCGGTAATTGGGAAATATTTCCAGTGTTGGAACAACTTCACCTGTTGTTGCAACATTCCCCATTGCTAAAATAACATGCCCGTGGTTGGAACAAACTTCCTTGTCATTGGAACAACGTCCCAGTGTTGGAACAACCCTCCAGATTTTGGAACAACCTTCCCTAATATTGAAACAACTTTCCCGTTGTTGGATCAGCCCCTTATTGTGGAAAACAAATAGAATCCCCTGCGCCAACAACCATTGCACCAAAATTTATGCACAATAAAAGGGAAACAAAAAATAGTTGTGGGTCTTTTGTCTGTGGGTATTCTGTCCTTGTGGGTCTTCTGTCTGTGGGTCTTTTGTCTGTGGGTCTTCTGTCCTTGGGTCTTCTGTCTGTGGGTCTTCTGCGTCGACACGTAAGAAAGAAAAGAAAACTGATTTTGTTGTTATTATTGTTTACGCTTAAATAATAAGCTAAAAATAGGATAAAAGAGGGAGGAGAGAAAATGGTCGCCCATCACATGCCAGCCACTCTTCTTTATAATCGTAAACAAAAATTTTTAAATTTAGCTCTTTGTAGTTGCAAAAATAAAAAATATTTTTAGACGAAATTTTAGAAATTTACATTAAAAATGGATATATAAAAAGCTGTGTTACAAATATGAGAATCTGTGAGGATTGACCGAGAAATTTCGATAACCTATATTCAGAATAAAAATATTTTTAACGAAAACTGATTTTGTGTAAAGGAGCAAGACTATTTTGATTTAATTTTACTAAACCTTTTAAATATATTTATTAAAAATAATTTAATAAAAATAATTTTTAAGACAAATTTCCAAGCATAATCTGATCTGTTTTGTAAATTTCTCTAAATTCTTTTTCCAGTAATTCGTGTAAACTAACCCCATCATGTTTATATACCCAACGATATGAATCACCTTTTAGAAAGAAAATTTTAATAAAAATATTTTTTAAATAAAATTACTCAAATCATATCTTTTAGGCCCAGAAATTGGAGAAGAAAGCCAAATTTGTTTATTTGGCGTTTGTTTATTAATTACATATGTTCCAATATCTGGGCTTATATGTGCTTAAAGATAAAATTATTCTAAAATTTTTTAAAAAATCTTACCTGTTAGAACGCCCATGGAATATGAAATATCATAAGCCTGAAAATTTTTGAAAATAAAAATCTTGAATAGCATATATGTATGTACATACAATAATATTGACAGGGACAAAAATTTATTTTTTTATGTACCAGAGGAACACCCGAAGGTGTTAAATAGGAACTATTCTAACAAAATTCAAAAAATTCGAAAATGGGAATTCCGTCACCTCCCCCATGCTTCTCACTTAATATTTACCTAATCTTGCCGTCTCACTAAAAACAAAAAATCCTTTTACCTTATCGGTATTTAACCGCTCAGGAAGTTCATCCATAAACTCTGTAAGAGCCATTAAAGTTTCTTCCGCCCTTTTGTCATATTCTGCTTCTGTCCATTGTTGTGTAAATGTGCAAAGCAAAGAAGCTTAAAATTAAAAATATTTGAACCGAAAAACCTCCTATAAATATTAACCTTGTCGTTGATAAAGAGAGGCCAACACAGAATTAAAACCTTTGTTGACAATAAAATTTCTTGCAGCATTCATTTTCTACTGAAAATTTTTAAATTGTGTTTTAAAAATAAAATAAAATAAAGTCAAAAACATTTTTTAAAAATCTAAAAAATCCAAATTATTTCCTTTATTAACAAAGAATTAAAAGCTATTGAAGTTAATTCGGCATAAATGTGTCAAAGGAATTTTGTTTATAAAATTAACTTATAGGAGAAAATGTCTGAATTAGCTTCTAAAACTTTAAAAACCAAAAAAAAAATCTTTTTTTTTAACTTTCTAATCATTTCTATCCCACATATATTCCCCTCTTTTCAAGCGTGGATGATCTTCCCAAGTTTCAGGCTCAATTTCTTGTCGCCATTCTTCAAGAAAATCGGCAGATGGTTGGAATAAACGAGGAAAGGCTGAACGCTCTTCTTCTGTATATTCTGTTGATTTTTTTGGAACTTTTTGAATTTGGCGAATCTAAAAATTTTTTTTTAATATTTTAAAATTATTTTTTAATAATATTGAGTTATTAAAGGAAACTCCCAGCCCAACAGTACTGCCCCACTAAATAAATATGAACATGAATAAACATTCACCATTCATTAGAAAAAAGATTTCAGTTTATAGTCCGAGGAAGATAATTTCCAAAGGTCATTAAAAAATCAGATTTCTCGGTATTTATGTAGTTGTCGCGAGTAATTACTATTTAGCTTGATGGTCACCAAAGTTGAAGAATTTTAATTTATTGTAAGATTCTAAAATAAATCAAAGGGCCCTTTTGAATATCCGAATCTAAGCAAATCGCCTAAATGACACAAAAAACTTCAGTACAAATTACCTGATTGCTAATGTTTTTCTTAATAATTTCTGGAATTTCGGTATCAGGCAACAAATGTAATCGTTCAATATACATTCTTTGTTGGATACTATTTTGATTGAGGAACCCCAATTGACGTCCAATACACATCCAAACTACACGACAAGGATCATATTCATGAATTTGATAGGCTGGAATGTCTGCTTTGCTTCTTGGGCGTAACTGAAAAAATTTTTTAACTCCATTCTTCTTGGTGTTAATATTTTTGAGTAAAGTATTTCCCCTTCCACTTTAATATTTAGAAAACAAACTCTATCAAAAAAGAATCTTGTATGTTTCCAATCAAATCCATGCATGCTAACTTGACGACAGTTTACAACAACAACGTTATCACCACAATCAGTATGAGGATGCCAAATTGGTTTATGCATGCCACTCAAATGTTGGGCTACTTTACGTGCAAGCTTCCAAACATCTTGACGGTCAGCATCAATTACAGACCTTAAAATGGTTTTATCTTCAATTAAATTTTCACTTTTATCACAATTGCAGTAAATTAAAAAACAGTCTCAAGCCTTTCTTACAAAACCTCTTATAAACATAAATTAAGTCAAAAATTAAACCATTGACGCGAGAAAAGTTGCCATTGCCGCACCCTTTCTGCACGAGATACAAAAGATTTAGGCACAACAGGAATAAGTTTTGAAGCCATATTCAACTTATGCTCGAAGCTAAAAATAAATTACTTAAGCAAAAATATTTTAAAAAATAAAATTTAGACGACAACCAAATTAAAAATAATAAACTAATTAAAATCATTTTATTCTAATTTTTATTTTTAGATCAATAATTAATAGATCAGTAATTAATAGGAATGAAAAACTCTTAAATGTTTTATTCTAGTTCTATAATTTTTTAAATTGAATAGAGGAAGTGTTACTGAAACAAAAATTTTATAATTTGACTATATCACAGTTAATTTGAGCAATCTAAAAATGAGGGAATGATCTTTTTCATGTAAGTATATTTTGCCTATTCTCTATTCATCACCAAACAATAGAATTTTTATATTCAGGCAATACACAAAGTCGTTTAATTGTTTCATAACCGGTAATGACAAAAAAGCTTTGAAGGCCTATAAAATTTATTTTAAATGAAAATAAATAAAAATACCATTATTAATCATTCGAGGTGCTAATCCTTTAGTAAACACATTTCTTCCTTCCTCCGAATAAAGGCGAGTTATAGTTTCAAGATAACCAGTTCTGTGAACCTTTAAAAAATAAAATTGTTAATTTTTGATAGAACATAAAGTAAAAAAATTTTTAAGGTGAACAAATTGTCATAAAATTTTGCATGACTTTTGAATTTATTTTAAATTACAACTTTGAAGAAAGAAAACTTGTACTTAAATTAAGAGGATATAACCTGTATTCTAATCCTCAAAAGTTCCAAACAATTAGTGCAAAGCGCTGCTGTAGTGCCTCCTAATGCTCCAGAAACTGATTGTAGAGCTAGAAGTGAACGAAAATTTTCTGGTGCAGATTCGATTCGTGAATCAATGCCAAAACTTCGTTTAAAAAAGCCTAGCCAAGAATAATAAGCAGACCAGAAACACATTGAATGAGGTAAATAGAGAAGTAAAGAAGAAAAGAAGCCTCTAAAAATTGACAAAATTAAAAAAAAGTTATTATGTAAAATTCCAATAAATTTGAGATGGAATGGAACCATCTTATAAAGAACCAAAACAGAGAAAAACTCACAATATAATTTCCAAAAAAAAATAATTTTTAGAACCTATAAAATCCAGTAATTCCATCAGCTTTATGAATAGCTTTCACAACTCTCAAACCCAAAAGTGAAGAGGTGAAATAATTTCGACTGCTTCCGATAGTTTTGTGTCCATCAATGCCCAATAAGTTAATAATTGCTGCTTTGTTTACACTGCTCCCAAGAAATTGTTTTGGATTGTTGTAAATCATCATATGTTGACTAAAAATTGCTTAATTGAATGTTCCAATAAAAATTAAAAATAACCTGACAATATCAGTTGGAACAAAAATAAATTGGGCAGAAACAGAAGCTATTCCACCTTAATTTTTAATTAAAAATTTTATTTTAAAAAATTGTGAAAAACCTGCTAAGGCAGAAACTAATAATGGCGATTCAATATTCGCTCTCAAATGAAGAACACTTCTAGCTTTTTCATAAATTGTTGAGTATATACAGCTTGCTCCAATTTGTGGAAGTGTTATCCAAAAACCCTTGAAAAAGGAAAAAATGTTTATGTAAGACCAAATTTATAGAAATGCAAGATGAAAAAATCATAGAGGGACTAATATTAAAAATAGAAAGACACCCTAACAATGAATAAAAAGGACATGGATGATGAAAATCTTCAATAAAATTATCATCGTTCAATGGGAATTTCTCAGATGAAAATGTGACTACAAGAAACAGTAAAAAAGTGTGAAAAATCACTATGATTCTTAAACATTTAACTCGTAAATAAAATAATTTAAAGAAAACCCTATAAAGTGCTGAAAAGCCTTCTCTTTTATAAACAGAAGAGAATGCATGACGCATTCCAGTATAAACATTATTTTGTTTTTGTAATTGCAATCTAGATTTGACAAGATTTAACGGGTAGAAAATTGCACGAATGGAAGAGGAAGCAAGAAAAGCCTTTAATTTGAAAAGAAACGAGATAAATTATTTAAGAAATACTAATGGATAGAATTTGTACAAATCCATATGCTGCCATTCAACAATATGAAGTTGTTTCTCTGTTTTGTATGCTGCTTAAAAGAAATTTTAAATTACTCATAAAATATTATGGGTAATTTGGGCATTAAAAATGGTCATTCCGACATAATTTTTCTAAAATGTCAGGGTGTTCTTTTAACATTAAGGCATGATTACAAAACAATATTTTAATCGCCAAAAATTAAAAAAAAACCTACGATTTCGTTCTGTACGTTCTTCATAACGTGAGCTGGATGAAGCGGCCAACATGCCTAAAAATTAAAAATCAGATATTCAACGCTACTCAAACTAGAAAAATTAAAAATAAATTTATTTCGTAGTTAATAACAAAAATTAATAAAAAAAGGTCAAAAAGTATTCCATTTTATTGAAATAAACATAACACAAAAAATATATAATCAAGCATAATAATTCAATACAGTCTTCTTTTTAGCTTGCACTTCTAAAATAGCATCCATAAAATCTTCGTGACCAACAGTTGTTGCATCACGTCGAAGTGCAATCATTCCCTAATAAATAAAAATTCAAAAAATTTTCGAAATTTTTTAAATTTACAGATTCAACGCAAACAGCTTTACATTGTGCACCATTAAAATCATCAGTACAACGTGCCAATTCATCAAAATTTACTTCTTTGCTTTAATATTATAAAATTTATAAATAGTTCGATGATAATTTTTGTTTCTTAAGGCTAGGATCGTCCCACATGCATATTTTTTCATAATAGCTATATAGACAAAATCAAATTTTAGCGTTAGTTTTATGGAAAAAACACACTATATCTTGCCTACTTCTTAAAAAAATACCAAATTTTTTTAAACAAAAATATATATTTACCTAACATTCATTTTACGAGAATGTAATTGCAAAATACGTGCTCGTGCCTTTTCATTTGGCGCTGGCAACTCAATTTTGCGATCAAGACGACCTGAACGCAAAAGTGCAGGATCGAGAACGTCAACACGGTTTGTGGCAGCAATTACCTAAATTTTTGATATTAAACATTGTAAATTTCATGTAAAAATAACCTTAACATCATCATTTGGTTGGAACCCATCCAACTGATTAAGCAATTCTAACATTGTTCTCTGAACCTCTCGATCACCAGCTTTTTCCGAATTGAAACGCTTCGTTCCTGTAAAATATTTTTAAATAATTAAACTTAAAGCAGGAAAAGAGAAAGTATGAAAGAAATATAGAACAAATTTTCTAAAAAGAAAATTTGTTTCTTCGAAAAATTTTCGCAGAAAGTATATTCAATTAATAAAAAAATAAAAGGAAACAAACCGATAGCATCCAATTCATCAATAAAAATAATAGCAGGTGCTTTCTCCTTTGCAAGTGCAAAAGCATCTCGAACTAGTTTTGCTCCATCACCAATGAACATCTGAACAAGTTGAGGGCCTGCAAGTTTCAAAAATGCTGATTTTGTTTGAGCAGCAACCGCACGAGCTAACATAGTCTTTCCGGTTCCTTTAAATAAAAATTTTTGAAATATTCAAAATTATTTTTAAAACCTGGAGGTCCATACATAAGAACACCTTTAGGAGGCAAAATTCCAATATTCGAAAATATTTCCTTTTTAGTCATCGGAAGAACCTAAAATTATTTTATCATATAAGTTTAAATATTATTTAAGTTTGATTTTTAATTTCACATTTTTTAATTAAAATAAAGGAGCTGGTTAAAGAACAACTTTTCCACTTAAGCGGAAAATTTTAAAAGGCCGAATAAAAATTGGATTAAATTTTTAAGATTTTCGCCCGCGTGAAAGAAAATATCTAAATTGATTATTTCAATTAAAAAATTACGATGGCTTCGATTAATTCTTTAATTTGAGTGTCACAACCACCAATATCAGAATAAGTCTCCGTTGGTCTCTCATCAACTTCCATAGCCTTCACTCGAGAATCATATTCTGGTGGTAACTTCTCCAAAACCAAATAAGAATCTTTATTAACACCAACCAAATCACCGGGTTTCAACTCTGCTGTGTCAACTAATCCAATAACTAAAATAGAAAAAATTAAAATATTTAATTCTGTAAAAGTTGACACAAAAAAATCAAAATGACATACCCGGCAGAAAATATGTTGCACGAGTAGAAGTTTTAATAACTGCACATTTAGTCTTATGAGCGTCCAAATCAACATTAGCCCCTTCATCTTCTTGTTGGTCTTCAAGATCAAGCAATTCAATAACGTTAGAAACAAGATACGGAAGTTGCTTATTAACCTAAAAAATCAAAGGTTTTGGAAATGGTTAAGATGGGTAAGACCTTAACACGTTCATTATTTTCTTTAACCTTTTCTTTAAGGTTTTGAACACTGTGATTGATTCGCTGAATTTCACTTCTCATAATTCGAACTTCATTATCTAAAAGCATTGTACGTTCACGTATTTGTTCGGCAGACATCTCCAAAATTTCCGGGGAAATCTATAAAAATTTAAGAAAAATCCCAAAATTATTTTAACCTCATCTTCTTCATTATTGTCAACATCCATCTTTTGATCAGGTTCCTGGTTTGCACCCTTCTCTACAGACATTTTTTGTCAAAATTTTGTTCGAAAATCTAAATTTAATAAAAGTAAATCTGAAGAAAAATCTCAACAAAAAATTAAAATCTCATCAATGTGGAAAAATAAAGAAATTAGACAGAGAGATTATGGCTAGAGAATCAGAAAAGTAGGGTAGGGGACGACTCAGAGCCGCCGATTCAGAGTATGGACAATTCAGAGTCCGCCGATTCAGAGTAGAAAAAAAAGTCAGCAAGACTCTTTTGTCTTTACACTTATTTTCAGTCTCAGCACAAACCTAAACCTTTAGGCTTGCTTGTCAATAGAGTCTCGGCGATTTAGCATCGAAACGCCTTTTTCTATGTCATAACTTTTTTTATTTCGATCATTTCCAGAAATTTTCTTTATCAATCAGAATCTATGTTTGTTTTTATTCTTCTTACTAACTTTATGAAAGGATCCGATCATTTCTTAGAAAGTTACACACGCCTAAGTATGTTAAATCACGATTATTCGCAGTTAACGGCTCCTAACTTCTTTGAAAGACGGTAAAACTAAACAATTTCTATGAAAAAATAACCAGCACATCCAGAGCTTTTAATTAAAGCAAAAAATATTTGGATTGATTTAAAAAAAGAAAAGTTATGTACCAAAAACTTTCGTTTTGATGCCATATTTTAAGACTCTTTCGTTACCTGGTTACTTTTAGTCTAAACCTTTTGAAGCCTAAACCTTTAGGCTTTTAAACATTTGAGTCTCACCACGTATTCAATTTTTTTTAAATTCTAGCTTTTTTAATCGTTTGTTCTTCTTAATTAGTGTATAAAGATGAACCAGAACCGATATTCTGGCAATAAAAATCCCATAAATTAAGAATCACTTAGATAATTTTTGAATTTATTTATGAATTTCTTGGAGAATTTCATTCCTGGATGGAATAGAAGCGATGTTGGAATTTCGTCAACAACAGTCTCAACCCAAACGGTCCTCTTTAGGGCCACAAATTTAATAAGTGGGATGAGGACAATGACTTTTATTTTTTGATATTTGTTTATTTGACTCATTTTTTTTAAAAAATTCGTTCCCTGAAGAAAAAAAAGTCGAGACCAAGACCTCACCCTAAGACAGAAAAACCTCAAGAAAAGTTTAGAGTCAAGACTTGGCAACTTTTTAGAATGTTCATCAGATCGTAGGAACTGAGAAAAACCACGCAAGAAAAACTGATTTTCCAAAAATTTGTGTACTCTGAATCGTCCTGAATTGTCCCCTACTCTGAATCGCCGACTCTGAATCGGCTACTCTGAATCGACCTTTTCCCGAAAATTACGGTTAAGGACGATTCAGTATCGCCGATTCAGTATAGCCGATTCAGTATCCGCCGATTCAGTATATGGCCATAACTTTACTGATATTCGACCAATTTGAATAATTCTCATATAATTCGAAAGTTCTCGAGATTCGACATCTTTTTCATAATTGGCCCGATCTGATCTGATGATCTCAAAAAAAGTTACAGCGTGAAAACCGATTTTTTATGCTTGTGACGTCGTTTATCAGTGATAACTTATTGTAGAGTGATCAGATCAGGTCAGTCCAATTATGAAAAAGATGCAGCACCCCGAGGCCTATCAAATCATATATAATAATTCCTACAATATTGATCGAGCAAAAAGTTATGGCTAAAAAGCCCGAATACTGAATCGGCCAATACTGAATCGGCGATACTGAATTGGCGATACTGAATCGGCGATACTGAATCGTCCCCTACCCCGAAAATTCGGTTGGGGTCAGGTGAGTGCGGCCAACTGAGTGTTGCCAACTGAGAGCGGGCAACTGAGAGTCGAGCCAACTGAGAGCGAGCCAACTGAGAGCGGGCCAACTGAGTGCGGCCAACTGAGATCCTCTTATGGGAGGGCCAACTGAGTGTCAGGACTTTTTATTAAATATTAACATTCGGAAAAATTATTTTTCCTGGTCAACGGTCGTTGGGTTCTGCATCAGTAAAATAAACCTATTCCTTTTTACTAATTCTCAACCTTGAACGACGATCTACCCCCTAATAACAATACAAAAACAGTCATTTCAACGAAAATTCAGTTCCTCATAATTTTGTTCAGAATCATCGAAACACGGTAATTTTGGTCAGTTGGCTTGGCTCTCAGTTGGCTCGCTCTCAGTTGGCTCGGCTCTTAGTTGCCCGCTCTCAGTTGGCAACACTCAGTTGGCCGACTCACCTGGCCCGTTCCGCCGAAAATTAAAGAATTTCAAAATGCCAATAGCCCGCTAAATTTTGCTTCAAATTTTCTTTGTGTCATATTTTTAAAATTTTCAGCAAATTTGTAATTTGTTTTTCGGTGACACGGACTGTCATTTGTATTGATTTTTATTTTATTTTTATGAGAAATTCGATCCTCAAAATTCGATCCTCAAATGTCGGTCCGCAATCCTCAAATGTCAATCCTCAAATGTCGGTCCGCAAAAGTCCGTCCCCGCACCACGGATTTTTTCGAGTTCTACGAAATTTTTGCTTTATTTTCTAAATATGTATTTTTACTACTTTTTTAGAAATCAATACTATTCTATAATCAACTCGATTTTTATTTAAAAATGTCAACCGGAACGTCTAGAATTATTACACGATCAATGGCTGCTAGAAATGCTCAACCAAAAGAGGAAACTAAAAAAGAGCCAAAAGAAGAACCTAAAAAGGAAAAAGTTGTACAAAAAGAAGAAACTAATCAACAAAAGAAAATTACTTGGACACTTGATGATTTTGAGATTGGCAAACCGCTTGGGAGAGGAAAATTTGGAAGTGTTTATTTGGCTAGGGAGCGGAAATCTGCTTATTTGATTGCTCTGAAAATTCTTTTCAAAAAAGAATTGACCAAGCATAATGTTGTTAATCAAATGAAGAGGGAAATTGAAATACAATATCATTTGAGGTTTTTTTAATTTTTAGACTTGTGGATATTTTGGAGAACTGGAGACATGCGATTAATATTTTGCATTTAAAAATTTTCAGACATCCAAATATTCTTCGTCTTTATGGTTATTTTTATGACGATGAACGAGTTTATATGGTTCTTGAGTTGGCACAAATGGGTTCAGTTTATTCGCTTTTGAAGAAGACACACAAAATTGCTTCTCCTTTGGCTGCGCATTTAATATTACAATTATCTGATGCTCTTATTTATTGTCATGAGAGGTATTAAAATATATTAAGAACTTTTGGTGAAGTTCTTCCGTAGGTTTCAGGGAAAACACATTCTGAAACTGGTTTAGGCGTTTTTTGGCGTTTATTTGGTTAATGGGTATCTGTCTAACATATCCTCGATCAGGCATGAGTTAGGGAGACCAGGATACATATCTCCTCCCTCCCCGAATGATTTTAAAAACTTTCTATCTCCAAAATTCTTAAAGCTTATATTTTACAGAAAGGTAATACATCGAGATATAAAACCGGAAAACCTTTTACTGACTGCAAATTGTGACTTAAAAATCGCTGATTTTGGTTGGTCAGTCCATGCGCCTTCTTCAAAGTATTTTTATAAGAATTATACATAGATTATTTATAATTTTTTAAAGGCGTACAACAATGTGTGGTACCTTAGATTATTTATCTCCTGAAATGATTCTCAATAAGGAGCATGATCATAATGTAAAAATAAAAGTTTTTTTTTTAATTTTAAAATTTTTTAAAGGTCGATAATTGGTCGGTGGGTGTTCTTCTTTATGAATTTATTATTGGAAAACCTCCTTTTGAACATCAGACACATGCTGAGACTTTGGAATGTATTCGAAATGTTTGTTTAATTTTCAAATTTTGATTTTAACTTCTTTTATTTAGTTGAAGTATCAATTTCCCAGTACTTTTCCTGCTGGAGCAAAGGATATTGTTTCAAAGGTTTAGAAAGTTTTTTAATTAAGTTTTTCAAATCAAATAAATTTGTGTGTTAGTTTTGGGGTGGACCTTTATTTTTTGCCTCTTTAAACCTTTCCTGAATGTCAGTCAATGTCTTGGATGGTCGGACTTAAACATTTTTAACTTTAAGAAACTCTAGGACTTACGTTGTATCTAGGTTTTAGCTACTAGAATTTAATTAAGCGTGCGTTTAATATCTAACAACAAGAAAAAGCAATATCATAGCACCACTACCAGTCGAAGCAACTGAATGAGTTTAACTTCATTCAAAAGCGGAAGTTACATGTTTGTTTCCTGCCTGATAGCTAATATAAGCGTTTGCTTAACTTTAACTTACCTATGTTAATAAGCCCCTAAAAAATGTCCAAATTCACTTGTCTGATACTAAAACTGGTTATCACACCTTAAAAAATGAATGGGGATTTTAAAATAAACTTTTTAATATAATAATTTTTTTTAATTTTCAGTTGCTTTTATTAAAGCCAACAGCTCGTATGCAAATGCCTGTGTTAAAGAAACATCCATGGATTGTAGAGAACTCTGCAATTTTTGTTAAAGAACAGGAAGAAAAAGAAAAAACGGAAAAGAAGGAAAAAACGGAGAAGACGGAAAAGAATTAATTTTCTCAAAATGGTTGGGCTATAGTGCATCTAAGTGATTGTTTTTCTTATATATTTTGCTTAACAACAAGACAAAAATGACTTTGATTTATTTATTGTTTACTTTATTTGTTTGGTTTGGTTTTATATAAATTTTGTAAAGTTTTTATTTAAAAAATGCTGTTTTGGAATAACATTAAAGTTTTAGTAAGTGAATATATCCAATAATTCTTTTGCCTTTTCAAATGACTCTCCCACTAATTTTTTTGAGTTTAAAATTAAAAAAAGGTTTTACAATTAATACCTTCTTTTCTTTATAAAAATAAATTATAGGGGCAAGTTTTAGACATTTTAATATAAAAATAGGTCAAATTATCTTTGTTTAATTAAAAAAGAAAAGTAAAAAAAGAAGGAAAGGACATATAACCTAATAATAAAACTTGACCTTTTTTAATCAAAACTTGACCTTTTCTTCATTATTTGAAAGCAACTTATCTACATAAATAAACAATGTTTTTTTATTTCTAATAAAGCAAAATTGGGACGAAAGGAGGTCACAAATGGGAGGAGTAAAAAATATTATTTTTTATATTCTTCCTTATTTGCTCATTCATTTAATATCAAAAACTTAATTTCTTAGAATTTTTTCCTTTTATTTCGCTATCTCAACGAATAATATGTCAGTCTAATTTTGTTACCAAGTCTAAATATACACTTTATACCAAATAAACTTCTATTGTAAATGATATTTTTACAATTTGTTTGGCCATTAAGAAGGAGAGGTGCCTAAATAACACCCTCTATTTAAGTTGTTCAATCCCCATTATTTACAAGAGAACCTAAGTACATACCTATATTAGTTTTTATTTTGGAATTAAAGAAATACAGGGTGACAAAAAAGTAACCGGGCAGCTTTTTGTTGGCATAACTTTGTTCAAATTAGAGATAATGGGATCAAATCTAGCTTATATGATAGAGAATTAAACAAGGAACAGATATTATCAAAAATTTTCGAAGTACACTTCATTTGCTCGGATATAGAGTTGAAGGCGCGCAGAAAAATTTTAGGCAAAAGTTCGCACCATCTTGGGTGAGATTTTCTCTCATTCCTGGACGGGTGATTGCAGTATCGACTCTAAACTTTTGGGTTATTAAGAACAGAAAGTTCCCTCAAAAATACCAAAAAGAGCAATCCATCGGATTCAACTCCAAAGAGTACGGTGGCAATTTTTAAGACTTGTTAAAACATGGTAAATTGGCTGCGATCAACCTTGAACTACTTTAGCCTTATGAGCTGAGGAAGAATTCTTACAGAAGATCCAGTCCCTACGTCAAAAGTGGCCTCGGACCCAAGGCTGTAAAATACCCTGAAGGATTTCTCGTAGATTCACGGAAACCCTCAGTATTCACTAAAATCATGGGATTTTGACAGTTTTGCAAATAACATCCTATATCTTTAAAGAAGAAAAGTTTTGGGAATCAGTAACAAGTGGATCAGAAAGAGGAGTCTTCGGGGCACAATATCTGTCATTTTTATTATTTTGAGATGTTCCGTTCATAAAAAATTTTCCGTCTGAAAAAAATTTTTTTGACTTGCGAACTTTTGCCTAAAATTTTTCCGCGCGCCTAAAATTTTTCCGCGCGCCTTCAACTCTATTTCCGAGCAAAGGGGGGCACTTCGAAAATTTTTGATTATCCTTGTTCCTTGTTTAATTCTCTATCATATAAGCTTGATTTGATCCAATTATCTCTAAATTGAATAAAGTTATGACGAAAATAAGCTGCCCGGTTACTTTTTTGTCACCCTGTATTTTTAAATAATATTTTTTTCAGATTAAAAATTTTTTTAAAGTAAATTTTAAAAATGGTTTCTAAATGTTACCGTTGTAGTATTTGCCACTCTCGTTTGCAGTTTGACAATGTTTTTACTTTGAAAAATTGCAACCATACATACCATCAAAATTGTATTACTCGTTGGATTACTGGGGTGAGGAAATTATTTTTGTGTGAAGTTATTAAAGAATTTTTTTGAATAATCTATTTAATATTTCCCTTATTTTTTAATTTACCTGTCAACTTAAATTATCTAAAAAAATTTAAGTGTCTATATTAATCCTATTAGATTAGGATTTTTTTCTGGAAAAAAAGTGTTTGTTGTTCCGTTTCTGGGACATAAACATCGCTGTCTATCCCGTCACCAAATTTTATTTTTAAATTTTAGTCACAAACTTGTCCTCGATGCCAATCTCCTGCTACTTTGACGGATATTAAAAAAATATTTTTTGATGAAGGAGGTGATGAGCAGGACTCGGATGATGAGACGATTCAAGGTTCAAGTAATTTGACTACACAAAGCCGCGCTGTGAGTTAATGAATAAATTGAGGGTTGCATTCACCGGATAGAGAATTCGCTGAACTTTTGGGGTTTGAGAAAGCTTGACAAAAAGGGAGGTCTAAAGAAATAAAAGGGGAGATACATATGTAAATTAAATAATTACAAAATTTATGAATTTAGAGAATTTCCATTAAAATTCACAAAATTCAGTGAAATGCTTATTTAATGAATTGTCTCAATTAATTAATTTAATTTCAGCCTCTTGTTCAAGGAGTAATCCAAGTAATTGTAAAGGACACCTATCGAGATAGTAAAATGGCTATTCAAATGCAAGTGAGATTATAAATTTTATAAAATATTTACGAGTAAAAATTTTAAAATTAAGCCAAACGATACTATTTTGGGTTTGAAGAACAAAATTGCTGAACGTAATGGTGTGTCAACTGATACTCAACGTTTGGTAATGAAAATACTCTTATTCATTTTTAAAATTAAATATTTTTTAGGTTTTTCGCGGTCAACAACTCGAAAACAATTGTAAATTTATATTTGATTTTAAAAGAAATTTTTTTAAAGAAAAACAGTAATTTGTGTAGAGGTTGTGTGTTTAGGCGTGAATCGAAATTGTAGATTAACTACTCTAAATGGATATTAAAACTTACAAAATTCCAAATTTTATGAGGTTTTTGGGTAACCTCATAAATACTAAATACACTTTCGTTAATTGTTCGAGCTTAACTTACTGAATTGATCACCCCTAAATGAATCTTTAGGACTTTTAATGCTTAAAAATAATTTTTAGTTACACTCAGCCATTACAATATTGTCGACAACACAAGTGTTGATTTGGTTATGCGTTGTCAAGGTGGTGAAATGTAATGGGGAAATAAATGGAAATTGATGTTAATTAATTTTTTTTAATTTTGTCAATTTAAATATGGAACTAAAAATTATTTCTTTAATAACACAATTTACAATACTTGAAATTTTCATTTGGAACAACAAAATTAAAAAGAAAATAATTTTTAGTCCATTTTTAAATTATTAATTTTATTTTTTTAAAGAACATACTCAACAAAAATCAGTTAATCAATTTTGTATTCTTAAAGAATTGTTTTTTAAATATACCTACATTTTGCTTTTCATTAAAGACATTAAAATAAAATTTTCTTTAATTAATATTTCCAAAAAATCTACCAAAAATGGTTTAAACCTTTTAAATTTTAGTCTGAATGAGAATGAGTTTTTGTCTCGAATCTTAAAAATTTTAGGAATTGGAAAGCTCTACTTTTATTTTTTTGTGTGGTCTGATACATTTTTGTGTATCAACCCAAACCTTCACAAATAAACTCTACCGTATTTTTGTTTTTACATTTTTTTAATCAGCTTATAAATATTTTTTAAAAATTTATTTTAATATTTTTAACTAAAATTCAGTCATTCGGATCATTAAATTCTCTTACACACATTCTATAAAATTATTCATAAAATTTTTGATTTTTGTACAAAAAATAAAAAATGAGTAATTTTGCAATATTTTTTGATAAAAGAATGAATGTCTCTCTTTTAATAATGATACATTTTCCTTTGTTTTGTTTCTATCTTGAAATTCCTTAAATATAGTTTTTTTTGTTTTATTTTAAATTATTTTACAAAAAAAAGAATAACCATTTAAAATCTCTCAATTATTTTATCCAAATAATTCGATAAAAATAATGGGTACTAGAGATCGGACCGTACCGTACTACGGCCGTATTTTTCGGTATTTATCGGTATTCCGTATCGGTAATACGGTACGGAATACGGTACGGTAAAATTTTGAAGTTGATCGGTATTTTTCGGTATCGGTATTTTTCGGTATTCCGTACCGTTCTACGGAACGGAAAAATCTGAATACCGATAATACCGACCGATAAAAATTTTTGAGGTTTTATTTTATTTTAAGGAAAAAAGTCTTAGTGGACTTTGATAATTTTCAAAATTTTCGCCTGCGGCGCTAAAAAGGAAGAAATTTTGCTTCCTGGACTCACATCTTTTTCAAAATTTTCGTCTGAGGATTTGAAATTTTGAGTATAATTGAGGGTTATAGAGGGGTTTTGGAGTAATTAAATAGATTTAGAAGATCTTTAGAGGATGCTAATTCACTTGCCCTCTAAATCCACTTATATCCACATTAAACATCCGATATACGAATCCCACTTATCACTACAGAACTAACGATATCCCCTCAAGCTCAAGATATCCATTCAACTCCTCTTAATACTGAAAATCCATCATATCTCTCTAAATCCTTAGATATCCTTCCAAATCAATCTTAATCCATGCAACTCACTGATATACCTCTTTATCCCTCAAATTTATATATAAAAATAATTATTTTTAAATAAATTAATTTTTTTAAAATACGGTACGGAATACCGATAAATTTTTATCGGTATTTATCGGTATCGGTATTTTTCGGTATTCCGTACCGTTCTACGGAACGGTAAAATTTTAAATTTTATCGGTATTTATCGGTATCGGTATTATACGGTATTACGGTACGGAATACGGTACGGAACGAAATTCCGATCTCTAATGGGTACTTGAACAGCTAAAACTTTTTGATTCTTGATCCAATACAAATGAATTTTATATCATTCGAAAGCCCTCGATAAGCTCTATCTTTTAGCAAATTTATGGATCAGCTCTGATCAATCATAAAAAGTTACAAGTCAATAAGGGCAAGAAATCGTTGTTTTTCACTATTATCGGGTTGTAACTTTTTATGATTGATCAGAGCTGATCCATACATTTGCTAAAAGATAGAGCTTATCGAGGGCTTTCGATTAACGGAAAAGTACCAAATAATGTAATTATGGAAAATTATGATGCCTCCACTTATTTAGTTATAACTTGCTAGGGCCGGCCCAAAATAATAAAATAATTCAAAAATTTTTTGAAGTTTTCAGGGATAATTTGTAAAAGAAATTTCAGAGAAAACTTAGTAAAAATTCCAAATTTTTTTGTTTGGCAAATTGTCTCAAATTCTTTTCTTCACTTTCAAAATACTTCCTGTTTAATTTACTAACAAAAAGTTGATCCAAAACATTAAATACAACATTAATAAAAGTAAATATTTGAATGTTAAATTTTAGCTATCAAATTTCAAAAACATTTCAACACTTAACAGACTCTAATTTACCCCCTTCCCTTTTAATTCATCTTTTTTTTATTCACATGCCTAGCTATACTTTTCATTTCCCCCTTCTTTTTTCATTCATTTAACATCCGCATTCTTCTTATCCCCTCTTCCATTTTTTGTTTAAATGTATATTAAATTAAGAAATATATTGAGTATTTCTTGAACAGCTGAGCCTCTCATTTCCCTCATTTTTAGGTTATATTTATTCGCAAAATTTTACTTTCTTTAGTAAAAGTTTAACTACCCCATTAAGGAATCGAACCTGCAACTTTTTTTTATCCATACTTTCTTTTATCCTGATGAACCTCGTCATAGAAAAAAAATTTCTGAGTCCACAATTAATCCAATAATTCACCTTCTCTATACGTGCCCTTATCACCAATAAAGAAATATTACATAATTCCTTGAGAAGAATTACATTGCCGCGTCTTTTTTTTAAGTATTCTGTTACATCATTCAATCATTCTCTTTAGAATCCATGTGAACAAATTAACTCACTCAGATCATTTGTTATTTGACATTTCTCTGAGCGGAACTGACCACTATTTTTTATTTATCTTTGTAAATGAGTGAAAAAAGGTTATTAACGTTAGGTCTCAATATAATTCATGAACAGGGGTGAATAAAATAAAAAAAATAAAAGGGGAAAAAATAAATTTTTTAGTTAAGAAGTTGAAATAAAGCAAAAAACATGAAAAAGCGAAATTACAAAAATTATCAAAAAGATGTTTTAACTTTTTTGGCTTAATTTTTAATTATTAGATGCAAAATTTGTGTACAAAAATTTATTCTTAAGGAGTGTAAAAATCAGAGTTTAACTAGAAATACACATAACTAAAAAGGGTGTCGATACACAAGGTTGACCTCCCCCCCCCCACACAAAACTTTTACCTTTTTTTAAACTTTTTAAAAAAATAATCTACTTAAAAATATAAACTCTTTCCACTTAAATTTTAAAGAAAATTTCCACTCCAAAATTAGTCGCGAATATCGTGTCAGGCTAAAACACGGAACGGACAAAACACGGAACGACAGAACACGGAACGACAAAACACGGTCTTACCAAAACACGGAACGACCAAAATACGGACCATACCAGAATGAGGAATAGACAGAACACGGACTTACCAAAACACGGAACGGCCAAAATACGGAACGACCAAAATACGGTCCAGAGAAATAATTTTTTATGATTTTAAAATATTATATTTTAAAATCATATGTATTATCAAAAAATGATTATTCAAAAATGATAAAAAAAATTTAAATCAAAATATTTTTAAAAATCAGAATTCTTCAGAATTATTTATGTTCTGATTTTTAGAATATTTCTGATTTTTAAAGAATTTTGATTTAAAAACGGTAATTAATTCTTTATAATTTTAAAATATTTTAAATAGGTATTATCAAAAAAATATTTAAAATAATGGGGTTTTAAATCAGAAAGATTCTTAAAATCAGAATTTTTTTAAAATCAAAATTTTAAAATCAAATATTTTTTAAAATCAAAATAATAATAAAGAATTATTATTTCCCTGGACCGTATTTTGGTCGTTCCGTGTTTTGGTAAGACCATGTTTTGTCGTTCCGTGTTCTGTCTGTTCCGTGTTTTGGAATTCCTGGTTTTGCCCCTCACCCGCGAATATTTGGGTTAAAGTGTGTCATTTCTTCTAATTTCATTTCTTTTCTTTGCCTCATGCGAGACAGGCGCCCTTTAAAATAAGCTTTTTTCTTTTTTACCAACTGTTTGTCTTCTTTAAATAAAAAAGAATATTTTTTAGCTAACAAGGCAAAATGGGGGAAGGGAAATGGGGGGGGGGGGAAGGGGAGACCTTTCCGGAAGAAAAGACACTTTAATTTTAAATAAAAGAGCTTTTCTCTGTTGGCCAAAAGATTTTTTTAGAATTATTTTTGGTCGTTCAAGGTTAAAAAGGAACAAGAAGGAAATTAATCTTTAATTAATTTTATTTTTTTACTCTAAAATAATCAATTTTAATTTTTTAAAAATCTTTAATTGATTTTTGTTAAAAATTGTTTTTATTTATTCTTTTTTTTATTGGAAATAATTTTTTATTTTGTACTTTAAGGTCGTGATTTTATTTACGCTTCTCAATTATTTCTATATTTAGGGATGATACATAACATCCTGAAATTTATTCCCAAACCTTTCTTTATAATTCTTTTATTATTTGAAAGTTCCTTTTTGTTTATTTTTTCATAACGAGCTTGACTGATCCTCTTATGGAAAAGTTATATTTAGATTATTTCGACCCTATCCCACAAGAAGGGTCGAATCGTTTTTTTCATTACTTTTTATTACTTTATAAAAATGGTCACTTTTCCTTAAAATTGATGTATATTGATGTTTGCCTTAAGGAAGAATGGAGAAGGACAGACAATGACAGAAAGACACGGACGGACAGACAAAACTACGACGGACTCAGACAGGCAAAACACGGACGGACTCGGTCAAGCTGACAAAACACGGACGAACTCTGAGGACTCGGACAGGACACACAAAACACGGACGGACTCAGACCGGCAAAACACGGACGAACTCGGAGGACACGAGTCCGTCCTTGATTTGTCTGCCCGTGTTTTGTCTGTACTTCCGTGTTTTTCTGTCATTGTCCGTCCTTCTCAATTTTTCTTAAGGCAAACATCAACATCACCAACTTTAATGAAAATTGACCATTTTTATAAAGAAATAAAAAGTAATGAAAAAAACGATTCGACCCTTCTTTTGGGATAGGGCCATTATTTCTGTCCCTTTTTCTAAATATATTTTTCAATTTAAATCATAGAATCTGTATTGTTTAAATTTTTTTAAAGAGGAAATAATTTTTGGGACCAAATGTCTCATTAAAAATTTTTTTTCAGAAAATGTTTTATAAAATAATTATATTATTATCTATATATTAAAATGACTAAATTACGTAAAACAAATTCTTCCTTACATATTAACAATGCAAGAATTGCTGGACTTTATGATTTAGAACATACAATTGGGAAAGGGCATTTTGCTGTTGTTAAACTTGCAAGGCACGTATTTACTGGAGAAAAAGTGGCAGCAAAAGTTATTGATAAAACAAGGCTAGATCCTGTTTCTACTTCACATATGATGCAAGAGGTTTTTTTTTGGAACATTTTTTTATTAAATTTTATTAAGTCTTCTTTTCCTGATTAATTTAGTAAAATCTATTTCAAAAAATTTAAGGTCAGATGTATGAAATTAGTTCAGCACCCTAATGTTGTACGTCTTTATGGTATGGTAATATAAATATTTAAAAGGGAAAAATTCATTGTTTTCTATTTTATTATTTTTCGTTTACCTTTTTCAGATAGGGGCAATTTTAAAGGATTAATTTTTAATATTTTACAGAAATAATTGAAAAATTATTTTTTCTTATTGGGAAATGTTTATATTAACTTCTAAACATTTTATATTTTTATTTAATTTTTTTCTCTTTAGAAGTTATTGACACTCAAACAAAATTATTTTTAATTTTGGAACTTGGCGACTATGATATGTAAATAAATATTTTGTTTTTAAATTAATTTTTTATAGGTATGAATGGGTAATGAGAAGGGGTTATGATAAAGGTGGATGTAAAGAATCGGATGCTCAACTTTATTTTTCTCAAATAATTCAAGCCATTAATTATTGCCATAAATTACACGTTGTACATAGAGATTTAAAGGTTTTTTAATTTGTGAAAAATTTTGTTTCGAAATTAATTAGGTCCATTAACATACCAGAGAAACTTTTCCGCGGGGAGGCGTAGAGTATAGTTTTGGCGCCCAGGTGGAAATTTTTGGAGGCCGTAGGCTACATACCCCTGGCTGCTTTATTAAAGCTCCTATTTTATTTTTTTTCATAGCCTGAGAATGTTGTTTTCTTTGAAAGGCTAGGAATGGTAAAACTAACAGATTTTGGTTTTTCAAATTTATTTACGCCTGGACAGCAATTACAAACATCTTGTGGAAGTTTAGGTTTTTTTTAAATAATTTTTCGTATTATTTCTCTATTTAAGCCTATTCTGCCCCTGAAATTTTACTTGGTGATTGTTATGATGCTCCTGCTGTTGGTAACTTTTTTAGAAGATTTTTAAATTTATCAACTTGGTTCACAAAAAACTATTTAACAGAACAAATATTTTTTTGTCCGTATATATTTTAAGTAAATGAACTCTTATTCTGTTAATGACTAAAGGACAATAAGCTTACATATAACTTTGAAATATAAAATATATTTTAAAATTATCCTTCTTTAGATGTTTGGTCTTTGGGCGTTATTTTGTACATGTTGGTTTGTGGCAGACTTCCCTTTCAAGAATCAAATGATTCTGAAACACTTACAAGAATATTAGATTGTAAATTCTCTTTTCCTGAACATGTTAGCGTTGAATGTAAAAAGTTTGTTTAAAATTTTTTTAAAAGTTGGACTTTCTAATTATAAAAATTTTAAATCCATTTTCTCTCAATTTATTTTCATATTATAATTATTTTTAATATTGGATCTCTAGCTCTTTGTTTTCTATTTTTCTAACATGATTTGGGATTATTTTTTCGAAGGCTGGGATTTTTTATATTTCTTTGAGGCATTTCTCTTAATTCATTAAAATTTTAGTCTTGTTTCCTCAATGCTTGTTCGTGATCCTTCAAAACGTGCTTCACTTTCTGAAATCTGTCAAAATAAATGGGTTCGTGCTGGTGATCGTGGACATGCGGAAGCACTTCCTTTGATTGTAAAGGATAATTTACCTTTATGTGCTCACACAACAATAATTGAACAAATGGTGGCTGGACAAATTGGGACAGAAGAAGAGATTGTTAGGTTTGTTTATTTTTGATTATAAATGTTTATTTTAAGAAAAGGGGCATACAAATACTATTTTTTGATGCCTTCTATTACCCATTTTTATATTCCCTTGAAAAATTTTCGTTTTGTGAAATTAATGTAAGAAGATCAATTCTCTCTCTAAAATTTGATAATTTTAAATTTCAGTGCCATCGAACGTAATGATTATAACCACCTAACTGCAACTTACTATTTACTTGCTGAACGTGTTTTATATTGTTATAGACAGGCTGAAGCAAATCGTTTAATGGCCGCAGCAGCGAGAGAATTTTCTTCTGTTGATGAAAATTCACCAGAGTGAGCGGAAATTTTTTGTTAATAATGAAAAAATTTTCTTAAGCGATATTAATCAAAATTCTACAATTCCTGGCACTTCAACGGCCTCTTCTACACGCAGTCGGAGTAGAAGTAATTCATGGCGTGGTCCGGCACCTAGACGTGCCTATTCAATTTTGAAAGAGGAAAGTGAAGAAGAACTTTCATCTTATTTGAAATCGTCGTCAAGGCAGTCGTCAAGGTTATTTTCTTTTACAAATTTTCCTAATTTTTAAGAAGGAAATTTTTAAAAATTTCTTTCTCCATTTCTATTTTAATAAAATATTTTTAAATAAAGATTCTACAACATTCCTTCTTCTGGAGCTAAATCATCGAGAGAGAACGCTTCTTCACGTGCCAGTTATATAGCAATGAGTAGAGCAAATAGCAATGATTCTTTTGCTCCTGTTGGTTCTTCTGCCATTTTAGAAGATGAAATAGAATCTGAGGAGATGGATGAAGGAATGAGTAAAACAATGAATGCATCTGAAGAGGAAAATGGTGAAAAAGAGAGGAAAGAAAGTGGTGGTAGAATAGCAACTTTTACAATAGAACAGCTACAACAAAATCAACTGACAGGAACGAGTGGAGGAAATAGGTGAGAGATTTGAATTAAATTATTGGCCCTGCGAACACTAGTTTCTAGGTTTAATTTGTCATTTCATTAGAAGAATTAAGAAGGGAGGATTAAGCGTGATATAACCTTTGAAACGCCTAGTTGCGAGTTCAATATTTATAAGAGAACGAATCGATAAACCATTATCAGTAAGGAAGCAGATGCACGTATTGAGTGAAGCCCCTAGCTATAACTGCCATAGGTCAATGTTCGATTTCTTACCGGTGGGTAAACGGTTTTAAAACATGACCGGTCAACACTTCAGTTTTCGGGTATTAATTATTTTTAGAACATTTATTAGAGCCTTAGTTAATTTTTTCTTCATTTTCTCTCTTTAAGTAATGCTTCTACATCTGCCTTCGAACCATCAATCACTTCTACCCCAATCTTATTTCAAAGATTATTGGCACCTATACATGAAAATAATAGAGATCAATCACCTGATATAGTCATTCAAAGATTACGGCATAAAAATAGTAATGGTCAGTTAATATTTGATGGTCAAAGTGATGAAGAAATAGGAGGATCAGGAGGAAGTGCTTCTTTTTATTTACCCAGACAAACAAGACAAAGAACAACAAGTTCACATTCTGTTGGAGGTAGAATAATGAGTGGAAGTAGTAGTAATCAACAGCAACAACTTCCACCTCTTCCAAATTCTCCAGAACATCAAAATGTTGGTGGTGGGAGTAAATTTAGAATAGGCTCTGTTGGAAGTAGAAATTCCTTTACCTCATCTTTTGTTGGTGGTGGAAATAACAGGTATTTTTTTGTAAAGACAATCTAAAAATGCCTTTTCGCGTCAGTAGTCCACATTCTTTAGACCTTGCCGAAATTTTATTAAAATACTAGATAAATTCTTTTTGAAGTAAGATGCGGGATGTATTTTGTAGGTTTATTTTCAAAGCCTAGAAAAATTTTCTAATCTTCAATCCGAATTTTAAATTAAAATTTATTTTTAAAGAATTAACAACAACAATATATCATCCTCTTCTTATACCTCTAGTCGTCCATTACGTAATGCAACTAGCCTTGAATTATTCCCTACACAAAATTCTTTTTTATCGACACAACAAAATGGAGATTCCAACCTTAATAAAACAAATATTTCCTTTTCTCGTCGTTGTTTACCAGCAACAAGTCCCCCTACTCCAAACCCTTCATTAAATAATAATAATACAAATTATTATTCTACACTTTGGGGAGCTCCTGCAAATTTGGAAAGACATGCAAATTTTTCAAATTTAAATACTTTGCCATCATCATCTAATTTGTTAAAACAACAACGTAAATCATCTTCAACAACGGGTTCCTCACTTTTGAGAAGGTATTAGTAGTGAATATTGCTCCCCTCTCAAATAAAGGCCCTTGAAAATTAGACATTAAGGAAAACCCCCAATTTTTTTTCAATCCATTTCACAATCACTCCATTTCCTGATCTTTTTTTCTAAATAATTTTAAATTTTAAGAAATTCTTCTCCATCTGTTGCATTACTTCGAACAACCAGTTTAACTTCATCACGTGACCGAATCAGTCCACATGCCATTCAAGAACTTTTAGAGCTTTCTCGTTTATCTGGCAGAATGCGTCGTACAGCAAGTCCAGATGGAGCTAGTAGTAGCCTTTTGTCTAGTAGAAGTGCTAGTCCTTCTTGTATGTCTAGGTAAAGTTTGGATTCTCTATTTAAAATCTTTTGAGTATACTTATTTATTTTTAAATCAAAAATCACCATCCAGTTATAAAATAATTAGATTTCCCATTTTTTAATTAAAAAATTATTTTTAGTGGAAGAGTCTCGCCTCTCTATTCATCATCACCGGGTGGTGGACTTGTAATGCGTATCTTAAAAAGTGGCACTCCCTCAGGCAGCTTATTATCTTCGGGTGGTGGAATGCGAAAATTGAGTAGTAGTCCACATTTATTGGGTATTTGTGAGGTAATCGAGAACTTTTAAAAATTTCAAAAAATTTTCAAAAAAAAATTTTCAGGAAATCGAAGAATGTGATTTCTCTCTAGAACCAACCCAAAATACTTGTGATGGTGTAGATGGCTTAGATCCAGATTGTTTAACAAGTGGTCGTCGTTCAGTAACTTCAATTGACCAACCTTTTTGGAAAAATCCTCCATTGATTTCAAGGAGTGCTAGAAGTGCTTCTATGGGGTTAACAAGTATGGGAAGACTGTCTTTAGGTGGAGGAACGAATAAAAAGATTGTAGCAAATTTAACTAAAGCAACAAATCAAACATCATAATATATATAAATTAAAATATTTTATGTATTAATTTTGGGAGCTTTTAATTGACTAACTCAATCATATATATTACCTAATTTAAATAAACTCAAAAAATTATGTATTAAAATTTAAGATAAATGATGAAGGGAATAATAATTGAGAGGATTTTTAGTTTGTTCTGAGAAAAATAGAGAATTTTTGTTTGGACAATAGTAAGGCTTAACCCTCAATTAGATTTTGAAGATCACTTTAGGATTTAATTTGAGAATCCTTAGGTTAGAATAATTCACAGAAAAGGACACAATTCACGCTACTTTAAATTTATTCAAAAATTTTGCTCACATTTTTATTCGTTTAATATTCGTCGAAACTTCCACATTCTTCATCTAGGCAAAGTCTATTTTTAGGATGTTTTAAGGGTTTGTCAAAATTGTTTAATTAAAAATTTTTTTGCCATTTTCATAAAATGTGATTTTTTTTACTTTTATTCATTTTTAATTTTTTGCCTCATTTATCTTTTATGTTTTGTCCATATTAATTTAATTGTGACATAAATCAGTGCGACACTATTAACCAAGACTTTTTGATCTTATTTAATGTTGCCCCTCTAAATACTGCTTGTCTTTGACTTATAAATACATATGTAATGTTTGTGTAAATAATATTTGATAAAAAATTGTCTATTTACAATTTGTTTATTTTTTATCAAAAAAATAAATTTTAAGCACTTTTGGTCTAAAAAGAAAGTCCGCAACTTTCCTGCAAGTTATTTTAAAATGCAGACATATTTTACTTGTATGTAATGTTACGACTATTTTAGTGTGAACTCTGAATTTTTTGATTATAGGATTCTGAGTTTTTATTTATGAAAATATTATAAAATTTTGCGGACGCTGGAAATTAAAAACAAAAAAAAAGATAAGGAAAGGAATGTGATTTATAAAGATCTAAAAAAGTAGGTTAACGTTTTCTTTCTATCACGAAAACACTCCTTAGTCACATGAATGTTTTGCTCATTAAAAAGATTTATTAGGAGAAAGCGATTTTTGATTTGTTTACAAATGTTTTTCGCTTCATTTTGTATATTTTTAACACTAATTTATTTGTGGTAAAAAATTTTATATTCTTAAAAAGTTTTTTAATGAACATCTGTTAACATTTTTAAATTTTATAAAATAAAAGAACCTTATTTTCATATGAATTTATTGTGTTCTTTTAGATTGATTTTTGTTTTACTTTTTTTGTTAGGGTTTTAAATAGACTTCTCTCACATTCTTTTACCAAGTAAATAAATGGAATACGTCCAAAAGGGCGCGCGGCCATAACGGCGCGAAGCCATAACTTGCTTCAAGATTTCCGAATCATTTTCAAGATTTCCGAAGATTTCCGAATCAAATTTATTATTAAATGATTCCTCTCAATGAACTAAAGATTTGGTTCCAAAATTGTTAAGGGCCCGAAATTTTCCAGCAATAGTGAAAGTTGGGCTAGGGACGTTTGGGCGCTATTGTGGTTTCTGAAATTTTTGGAAAATTTTCGAAAATAGATTTAATATTCTTAACCAAAATTTTTGAAAGCTTAGACAAGCTAGTTTCTGGATGCATGTTTGCGACCAGCGTCTCGCGCCCAAATGTCTTATTGAAAAAAAGTTCAGCTCTTCCCATTATTTTTTTCTTCTCGTGCGACTTTTTCTACGTGTTTTTTTATTTTGTATAGTTTAATTTTTATAAATATTTAATGATTGATAAAAGGGGGAGGGGGGAAGGACAGAAATCACTAAAAAAGTATTTTTTGGTTAAAGATTTTATTTATTTTCTGACGTTGCATTTTTAAGTAAAATATTTAAAAAATTTTTTCTTCCTTTTCCTTATTATTTAGAAAAAGAAATGTCATCTAATTCACATAAATATTTTAATAATTTTCGTCGTCTATGCCGCAACAGGCCAATTTTGGTAACTAGTGTAGTTACTGGCGCTGCTTTGTCTGCTACAATTTATTATTTGGATGTGACAAATGAAGAACGGTTTAAAAGAAATAAAGTATTTTTTTAAATATTTTTGAAATTTTTTATGTTTTTGGTCCCTCTTCCTACGTTTATTTTTGATTATTGGATATTTTCAGTTCCATACGGGTTTGAGATTTAAGGAAATATTGTCTGGGATTATTTAGTTATCCGCAAGTCTTTTTAAGTTTCGCTTGGTGACCAGCGCTTTTCATAGTCAATTTTTGTAAACCTATTTGTTTTTTGATTTTCTGAATCTATACTTTCAGATTTTTGTATTTGCTAATTAAACATTTCCGTTTTAATATTTATTAAACTGTTGATAAACAAAATTTGTCAAAAAACAAATAAAAATTTCTTGATTTTTTCAAATTAGAAGGAGTGGGGGAGATTTAAGGTTTGACTAAATATGGGTTTCTCCTCTTGAAATTAAAAATATTTGCGTAATTTTCTTTAAATTTCTTTTTTAGTCCAACTATTTTTCTTCTCTTCGTGCATATGCAGCATCTCCAAGTCTTTTAGAAACCAAACAACAACAATTAAATCGCCGTCCATCAGGGCCTCTTCCTTCAAGAAAAGAACTTTTGAATGGATTAAGAGAAGAAGAATTTGATATTCTGGTTATTGGTGGAGGGGCTACAGGTGCTGGGGTTGCTTTAGATGCACAAACTAGAGGACTTAAAACTGCTTTAGTTGAATTGGATGATTTCTCTTCTGGAACTAGTGTTCGTGGTTTTTGTTATTTTTTTTGTGAATGTTTATTTATAGACATCGTTTCACACTTGTTACGATTTCTCCTAGATTTTTAATTTTAGGTTTACCAAAAGTAGTTAAATTAGGCATTATTGGCAGGAAAAGGATTCATTAAATTAAATCTATTAATCTTTGAATTTATAACTTGTGGGAATTGGGCAAAATTACAAGACAATTTTTTATAAAATTTTTAATATAATTTTTCAGAAAATTAATTTTCTAGTCTCGTAGCACCAAACTCATTCACGGGGGTGTTCGTTATCTTCAATCAGCAATAATGAAATTAGACAGAGAACAATATAAAATGGTTAAAGAAGCTTTGTTTGAACGGGCAAACTTGGTTTGTTTTTTTAAAATTCTTTTAAATTTAATATTTTATTTAGAATATTTATTTTTGTTTTTTTTTATTTTAGTTAGAAATTGCTCCACACCTCAGCTATCCTCTGCCTATTATGTTGCCTATTTACAAGTATATTTTAATTATTTAAATAGTTTGTGGTTGGGAAGCTAGGATTGGCATTTAGGATATCCAAATTTTTCTTGGGAGATTTTTTTATTTTGTTTTTTATGTTCTAGTATTCAGTTTTTGAGACAATTAAAGAAGTCTCCTTTAAAATTTCAAAAATAAATTTAATTAATTTAAAAGGCTTTGGCAAGTTCCATATTATTGGTTTGGAATTAAAATGTACGATTGGGTTTCTGGCAAAAGATTGTTAAAGAACTCTTATTTTATAAATAAAGAAAAGGCTTTGGAACGTTTTCCAATGTTGAAAAAAGAATCGTTGAAAGGAGCTTTGATTTATTTTGATGGTTAGTTTTTTTTCGGGTTTTTAATTAAATGGGAGAAGAATAAAAAACAATCCTTAAACATCTTTACTTTTCCTACATTTTCTTTATATTTTTTTTTGAAATAACGATTTTAAGGAACAGTTTATAAGAATTCTCCTTTGCCATTAAATATTGAATACCTATTAAAATTTAATTTTTTAGGTCAACATAACGATGCTCGTATGAATTTGGCAATTGTTTTAAGTGCTATTAGAAATGGGGCAAAATGTTGTAATCATGTGGCTGTTGAACAATTAATTAAAGATGAATCTACAGGAAAATTATGTGCTGCTAAAGTGAAGGATATGGTTAGTTTTTTTGTAAAAATAAATTTTAATTTTTGGAATGTCCAATAACAAGTTAGCGGTAAATGTCCAGTTGGCGGTCTACATGTCCGCAAAGAGAATCCGCTTTTTTCTTTCCTTTTCTTGCAATTTTGCGTTAGGAAAAGAGCTCGCTCATTTTTCCTTTTCCTGACGATAATACTTCTCAATACAGTATGTTTTCCTTTGCTACTTGTAAACTAAGTTAATATTTACTTTTAATTTACAAAATATTTATTTACAAATGATAGATTTTGGATAACATTCTCAAATAGCTTTCTAAAATGTCGGGTGGATAACAACCTTTTACGGGATTATAATGAAGTGACAAAAACCAATAAAAGGTTAAATATTCTCTATTATACACACTTATTTTATGGAACCAAGCCATGTCCTTAATTTTTTAATTTAATCATTGATCATTACAAACTACATTTTTATTTGTTATTATTTTACTTTTCACTCTTTTACTTTTCACTCTTTTCTTTCATTAGGCATAATAACAAGGAAAAGGAAAAATGAGCGAGCTCTTTTCCTAACGCAAAATTGCAAGAAAAGGAAAGAAAAAAGCGGATTCTCTTTGCGGACATGTAGACCGCCAACTGGACATTTACCCAAGTTAGCATTTTCTCTCATGTTGGAGTTTTCCTCATTTTTATTCCTTTTTTTAATTTTTTGAAATTTGGAGCCCACTTATTAAATCCCCTCTGCATTATAAACCAAAAATTTTACGAATTTTATGTCACAGGTTTGTAAATGTCCATTGTGAATAATTATTATTTCAATCTTAAAAATAAAAAAAATTCTTTTTAAAGATAACTGGAGAACATTTTATTGTCCGTTCCAAATGCATCGTTAATGCTACCGGTCCTTTTACTGATTCAATTCGTTTAATGGCAAATCCAGAAACTCAGCCAATTTGTTGTCCTTCTGCTGGTGTTCATATTGTTTTACCTGGTTATTACAGCCCTGCAAATACTGGACTTTTGGATCCGGCAACGACTGATGGACGTGTTATCTTTTTCCTGTGAGTTTTGGATTTTAAACTTTTTTGTGATTAATTAAAATTAATTTAGTCCATGGCAAAAAATGACAGTTGCCGGTACAACAGATGCCCATAGCGAAGTTACCTTCTCTCCAAAACCTCGAAATTCTGATATTGAATTTATTCTTAATGAAATTCGTGGATATTTAAATAAAAATATTACAGGTTAATTCTTTTTAAAAAATTTTTTTAATGCAAATTTGTTTAAAGTTCGTAGAGGGGATGTAATGAGTGCTTGGTCAGGTCTTCGACCTTTAGTTAGAGATCCAAACAAATCTGATACAAAATCACTTGCTCGAAATCACATTATTGAAGTAGCTGATGATTCTGGACTTGTTACTATTGCTGGTTGATTTAAAAGGAAATAATTTTTTAAAAATAATTAAGGTGGTAAATGGACAACGTATCGACATATGGCTCAAGAAACAGTTGATGCTGCTATTAAAGCACACGATCTTAAACCTAAAAATGATTGTATTACTGCTGGTTTATTACTTGAAGGTATTTTAGTAGTTATTTTACTTCTGTTTATTTGACTTCAAAACTTCTAAATTAGAAACGGGGTTTTTTTCAATAACAAAACCTAATCAAATCGATGAATTTAATAAAAACTGGGCTAATAAGATGATTATAAAATGACTGACTATTCTTTAATTTGCTTTTAAAGTTAATTAATTTTGCTCATTTAGGTGCACACAATTGGGACCCGTTGCTCTATGTACATTTGGTCCAAGATTATGGAATTGAGGTTGATGTTGCACAACATTTGGCAAATAATTATGGAGACCGTGCTTTTGTAGTTGCTAGATTGTGTAAAATGACTGGAAAGAGATGTATTTTAGTTTTTTAACTTCTGAAAATTTTAAAAATTTAAGGGCCAATAGTTGGAAATCGATTACACGGAGAATTTCCTTTTTTGGATGCCGAAGTATTTTTAAATAGATTTAAGAAATAATCTTTTCTCTTTCAAAAGGTTGATCATGCAATGAAAGAATATGCATGTACAACAGTTGATGTTATTGCTAGACGGTTACGGATTGCTTTTTTAAATACTTATGCGGCACATGAAGTTCTTGATTTGGTTGTTCAAATAATGGCAAAACGTTTAAATTGGAGCAGAAAGGAAATGGAGGTTTAGAAAAAAATATTTTTTAAACGTTTTTCTTAAGTTTAAAACAAGTAGGGTTATAGTTAATGTTCTCATTGAATTAGGAAATAAAAGACTCAGAAGGGATTCGAGCCTGGCCCTTTTACTCACTAAACCACATTAAAAAAATTTTTTTCTTCAGAGACAATTACAAATGGCTAGAGATTTTATTAACAATGAGATGGGACAGGAAGCACGTATGCAATCAATGTCAAGTGTCCCATTAAATTTAACACGTGAGGAAATGCAAGCAGCAAAGGAAAGGTTTAATCAATTGGATCGTGACAGAAAGGGGCATATTACTGTTAATGGTTAGTTTTTGGATTGGGGGTTTTTAAAAAAGAATTTTTTGTTAAAATATTTTGAATTTAAAATATTTTCAAAATTTTATTTTAGATATTCGCCGACATTTCCGTGAACATGGCAACAAAATTGATGAACGCCTTTTACACGAATTGTTGAATGAAGTTGATTTGAATAAAAATGGAGAGTTGGAATTGGCAGAATTTTTCCAGGTAATTTTTATTTAAAAAATAATTTTCCTTAATTTAAAAATTGTTTTTAGCTATATAGCGGTCTAAAAACTGGACATATTACACAAAATCGTTTGGTAAGATATTTGGATGAAATGTCAGTCAAGGATGTTGCACGTTCTGGAGGGGGCTTTTAACTTGAGTTAAAAATGATATTTTTAAAAAATAGGAAAAATTAGATTAATGTATATTTATTATATAATTAAATAGAAAATAATTTTATTCTATAAAAAATTATTTTTTAGTGAATTCTTTAGAAAATTGTTAATTCAGATAAATTTTAAAGCTGTAAACTTTAAATTTCTGAATCAAAAATTAGTGTCCGGCAAATGGATTTTTAATGTCAATTCCGAAAAGTATTGAAAATACCGAGTCAATACTTTTGGGATTACCGAACGGTGCCGAACACTATCAAAAATTCCAGTTCTTTAGAGCTTTTAAATTTATCTGGTTAATCAAATAAAAGAATTTTTAAATAAAACAACATAGTAATTATAAAGGCATAGAAAGAGATATCAAAAAAATTAGGAGATAAAAGACTTCACTTTAAATTATTTCTGTGCCTATAAGTATTCTAATTAGCCCAACAATTTTTTTGTGTTTTTTGTTATAATTGTGTGCTAGTTTTTAATCTCTTAATTATTTAGATGTATTTTAAAATATTTTTTAAGATTAAAAAAAAGTTAATCTAGAATGTCAAATTTTAATTTAAAAAATCTCCAAATTATTTTATTTGTCGATAAAAATTTCTTTTTGATTTAAATACATAAAATTCTTAAAACGTAAAATTAAATTTATGTCAATAATTCAAATCCATTTGAAAGGTCCGATTTTTGTGATTCCCTGTCTTCTTCTAATTCATCTAAAAAGATAATTTAAAATAAAATTTGAATTTTAAAAATATCCATTTATTCTAAAATGGGCCTGGTATCCGCGACTGACTCGAACCTGGTCAGTAAAGGTCAGTTCCTCCCGAGAGATTCTGACCAGTAAAATTTTTTAGAAAGGATCCTATAAAATCAACATGCACAAAAGCAACTTTTCCAATAATTAATTCAAAACAAACCAATCTTTTGCTTTTCCTTTGTTTCTTTAATTTTTTCCTCAATTAATTGTTGAAAACTTTCCTTTAAATTTTTAATTTCATTTTGATGTTCAGACTTAAGTTTTTGAATTTCCTGAAAATATTTTGGAAATTGATTATTTGAAAGACTGGACAATTTAAAATTAAAAATAGTAGAGAATGCTAAAACAACAAAAAAGCAAACCCTCAAAACCTCAGAAAATTTGTGATTTTCTAAGAGATAAGGGATTAAAAGGATAAAATTTTAAAGATAAAAATTTCCTTATAAAGATAAAGAAAAAATAAGGATAAAATAAAATACCTCATTCATTTTTTTCTCCAAAATTTCCATCGCCTCCTTATTTTTACTTTCAACTAACGAAAGTTTAGTTTGAAAATTGTTAAGCTTTTCATCAATTTTCTGAATTAAAAAAATAATTTTTAATTTACTTTTAAGTCCAAAACCTTTTCAAAAACTTCCTCCTCATCATTGTAAAATTTATCGTCACCAAAACTTTCTTCACCATCCTCAGATTCATCTGAAAGATCTTCTTCTAAAAAGTTTTTTAAAATAACCAGAAATTTATTTAAAAATTACCATTATTTATATCAAAACCGTCCAAATATTTAATTTGTGGCAATAAAGCAAACACATCCTTTCGGTAATTTGGAAGTTTCTTAAAAGAAATTAAAATATAAAAATATTCAAAATACAAAACCGTCACTCTACACTCAAATAAATCCAATTCTGACAATTCTGAGAGATTTTTAAGTGGCTCGAGTGTTTCGATTGTCTTGAAAAGAGAGAAAATTAAACTATAAAAGGTCTTAAAAAACAAATTAACTTTAATTTTGTTAGCACATAAATCGATAACACGAAGACGTGGACAGTTTTCTACAAGTATTTCTAATCCGCCAGTCAATTTATTATCACTTAGATCGATTGTATGTAAAGCTGGAAGCTGGAAAAGAGGGAATTTTGTGTTCATTAAAATGGAAGAGATTTGAAAAAATCTTGACCAAAAGGGGGTGTTTTTTTTAAAATTTGGATTTAATCTTTAGTCAAATAAATCCAATTTACTATTTTTAACGTAAAATGGGGGTAGGAAAGTTTAAAAAAATATTTTTAAAAAATTTACTTTAGGCAAACCATCAAGCGAAGTCAATCCAACATAAACTAAATAAAGTGCTGTCAATTGAGAAAATTCATCAGTCAGACCGCTGATGGTTTTTGCTCTGCAAAATTCAAGGTCAAGAACTTTAATTTCGGATGGCTTTTTGCCTAAATTAATTTTCTAAATTTAATTGATAAAAATATACAGTTACCTCTAAGTTCTTTAATAATACGCTTTTCCATTTGAAACCTTTTCAATAAATAAAAAACTTTAATAAAACTGAAAAATAAATTAGTAGTAAATTATTCTTTAGATTTATTCTCCTTTATTATTTTTTTCGAGTTCACCCCAAAATATCGACACCCAAAATATCGTTTACCCTAAATATCGCTATAATCAACGACGAGATAAGTTTTACCAACTACAGAGAAGAGTGTTTTAATTGTACATATATTTATGTATATTATTTGTTAAGAGCTAAATAGGGGTATTGTGACTTAAAAGGTGGTTTTTTGGCTGGACCGATTTCGACAAATGTGATATGTCATTCGAAAGAACTCGGCGAGTTGAGTCGAAAAGAAGCAGGGGAAGAAGTCGGTCCGACTCTCAGGGACCGAGTTACAAACCCCTGACATCGGGAGATTCAACAACAGGGAAGGTTGTCTCAACAGTGTTGAGACGTAATTGAAACTAGATAACCAAAATAAGATGTCGATCAAAAATCTCGTTTATAGTATTTTTTGAGATTTCTTTTACGATTCTCGGATACGACAATTTTTTATTCCATTTCGATTCTCCAAGTCCAATCTGAGTTGAAACAGCCAACCAACTTCTCTGTAGTTAGAAAAACTTTTACCATCGTTGGGAAAGTTGTATTTTACTTCAACAAATAGAAATAAATTAAAGTTCAACGCTCCGAAAAAAGAGGAAAAATGAGGAAAAAGTAATAAGTAGGAACTTAAAAAGAGCGGTAAAATAATAAAAAATATAGGAAAAATAATTAGAATATTAGGAAATATTTATTAAGGGGAAACAATTTGAATATAATAAAGGAATAAATATTTAAAATAAAGATTGAGGAATTTATTTGAATATGTTAGAAGTGGGGCAAAAAAACGATAAAAAACTTATTACAACGAAGAAAGATATTTACAACTTCAATCACGAACATACTATTAAGAGGGAAGAGTAAGAGGGAAAATATTTTGACATATGTACTATAATAATTTTAGAACACAATCATTTATGTTGATCAGCCCAAAATAATTGATATAATTATTTTGTGATATAATTGGATGCAGAAAAAGAAGGAAGGGTAAGAGGGAAAAAATGATGAATGAAAATGCAGATCATTACGTGTTTTGTCGTTCAGTTTGATGTTTGTTCCGTGTTTTGAGTCTGAAACGTACATATGCCCTCATACTTATTGTAATTGGGGAAATTGTAAAAGGGCAAACTTTAAAATGATTTACATAAAAAGGGCAAACTTTAAAATGATTTACATATAATAGAGTTCAGAACAGTTTCAAAAGTGGCTTTAAATGCTAATCATCTTCTGTTGAATATTAAAAAAAGTAATTAAGCCTTAGAATAATAAATATTTTTTAATGAAAATTATCTCTTAAATTTTCATAAAAAATGGATGATTATTAATTATTAAATACTAATAAAAACTAATTTATTAAAAAATAATATTAAAAATAATATTATTTTTAAATACTAATAAAAATTAATAATTATATAAAAATTAATAAAATTAAATATAATAAAAATTAATCCATCCAATTAATGAATTTTTAAATTTTTTATTAAGTGTGAATCATATTTCTGTTGATTTAATTTTTCTAAGTTTTATAAATAAACTGTGTATAACTACATATATTAAATTGGTTCCGTGACTTTTGCGCCGAGAACATTTGCGCCGCGACACTTGCGCCGCGACTTTTGCGCCGCGACTTATGCGCCGAGTGACTTTTGCGCCGGGGAACCTTTGCGCCGCGACTTTTGCGCCGGGCGACTTTTGCGCCGCCACTATCATTAAAAATATATCAATAACTACAACCGGACCTCACTTTAGTAGGGTTGTCGGATAGTTGGAAATCTTCGGATATCCGGATCCGGTATCCGAACCGAAATTTTCGGATATCCGGCATTTTTCGGATCCGGATTTTTTAAAATAATGGCGGCGCAAATGTCGCGGCGCATAAGTCGCCCGGCGCAAAAGTCGCAGCGCAAGAGTCGCGGCGCAAAAGTCACCCGGCGCAAAAGTCGCGGCGCATAAGTCGCGGCGCAAATGTTCTCGGCGCAAAAGTCGTGATACCATTAAATTTTCTATTACTAAATATTTTTAGTTTTTATTTTAGTTTTAAAAAAATAATTTTTAAATTTCTATTCGTTAGCAGTTTAATAAATGAATAAATTTTGGATTTACATAAATTTATTTAATTAATATATAATTGACTCCGGTTATAACACCACCCAACGTCACGTTGATTATGTAGCTCTACCAAATAGCGCTAATTAAGTCCCCTAAATCCTCTCCAGAATTTTTCATTACATAACACCATATAAGTTATACTCACATTTATCGGTTCCTTTGTTCGGGGTTATAACAAAAGTCCTAAATATTCTTTAAATTTTTAGAATTTTTCAGAAAAATGGGTATAATTTTAGCCATTTTATTTATTTTCTGTTTTTTATTTACAAATTGTTCAATTGATTTTGAATCTTTAAATTCTGTTAAAGTAATTATGGAGGAGGATATGGAGAAGGTTTCGGAAATGCTGGTTAATGAAGTGGAAGGATGTAAAGGGTTAATAATTTAAATAAATATTTAGAATTGGGACATTTTTAGATTCTAAAAAAGATTTTTTAGGATATTATTTTGTTATCCCAGCCAACTTTCTCTGAATTCTGAAGCCAATTGGAAACTTAACAAAGCCTTTGAATTAACAAAAAAAGGTGCAAGTAAAATGTGCCTAAATTCCTTAAAAGAATCAACTAAATATGAAAAACTCAAAAATATTCAATGGAATGGAGTGATGTTATTTAAAGAAGGAAAAGAAAATGTGGAAATATTTGCTGATATTTTCCTTGAAAAGTTGGGGATTTAAATTTAAAAAATTGAGAATACTACTATCTGTCCCCTATTAAATTATCGATTGATTAATCGCTCATTTAATAGGGGAGGGGGCCGGCTGCAACCCAAGCCACTGCCCCCAGTCCAACCCAAAAGACAAGGCGGACAAAAGATCACCAATTCAAAACGTCAACTTTCAAATGACAACTTCCCAAAATGCCAAATTTCAAAATGGTAAAATGTCAAAATGTCCAGATTTAAAAATGGTCAATGGACAAGATGGTAAATGGGCAAATCTAAACCTATCAGTCTTTTTTAAGTTTGAAAAATTAATTTCCCAATATCAGTACCGAACACGCAATATTTTTTCCGAGGCGGAAGTCTTACCAACTACACCAACGGGCTCACTACTAACTAGTTGGAAAAATTGAATATATTGCAGCTCCTTTTGTTACCCTCCCACTCCCACCTGTCAGCGACAGTGTAAAAGTCAAAAAATGTTCAAGTAAAAAATGATCAATTAAAAATGGTCAATTTTTTTAAATCCTAGCAATTTGTGTAAATCTTTGAATATCGCGAAGTGGGGTCTGAGCAAGTTCATCGGCCTGTACTTGGGTAATATAACCATGGCTTCGTAAAAAGCGAAGCATAAAAACCCAGCAAACAATAATTATGGGTAATAAAAGGGTGTATTGCATTAATAAAATTAATAATCCGTATGTAATATTATTCCTAGGGGCGTTAACATATTCCTTATGTTCACGTAAATAATCATACGAGTTATTGGAGAAAAAATAAAGTTGAGATAAATTCTGCATTTTAAATAGAATTAATAGTATGGCCTTCCTATGTATTTAACCTAAATTTGAATCCGAAACTATATGGCGATTGTAGTCAATCATTAACATTTGGTCAAATTCACCCAAAACAATCATTTCAACACCCCCGGCTGGAATTGGGGTATTAAATTCAAGACGAATACTTGTGGTACCGCTTCTTAAAAGTTCAAACCCGCACGAATCATCAAGCGTGGAGGTTAGTGGAATCACAAAAAATGTCCAACCATTTTTAAATTTATCCATCGAAATATCGATTGATCTATCGGAATTGGCCACGCCCAATGCTTCGTACATGTCCACAAAAGCGCGAACAAAAAGGTTATTTTTAAATTTCAATTTATATGCGACCAAAGGAAAGATATGCCCTCCAGTATGAACAGAGATATCCCGCAAATCATATGGCTGGAAGTTAAATGGCGACAAGCCAAAGTCTCCATTGAAAGCTTTATTGGAAATTAAAGCAACAGTAATTCGGCGCGGAATGCTGGCGCTGAATGCATTATATTCAATCTCAGTGCGCCCGGCTGTAAGAAATGTCGATTTTATTTCGGTTTTACGCACTGCATAGGTGGCGGGTTTTGATTCCAAAGTTTTGTAAATATTCATGTTAAGTGAAGGCTGGACCTCAATCATTTTTACGAATAACTTTACGTCGTGGACATAAAGTCTATATTGGACTTCGTCTGTAGCATTCAACCTTTGTAAGGCAAACGAATTTTTTGTTCGATAAATATTAAAGTTAACATCTAAATTATTAAGTAAAAACAATTCTTGGTTTCCCAAATCAAAATCTAAGCGCGATAGGAATTGTGTATGTTTCCCATTTGCAAACAGAGAGCATCTTTTTTGGAATCCAAAGTCAGTGCTATCATCATGTTTGTCACACTTATAATATCCAATGGAAGCGAGGAAATTAGATTTGACATTGTCTGGGAATGAAAGTTCGTTTGTAATGTAAGCCTTAAAAGGATAAAGAGTACCACTGTCATAAACTTCAGTATTACCAACAGTCACTTTTAACTGCTGAACAAACGTTTGACCGATACCTTGAATTGGGGCAATGCTAGTATCTGTCGCAACAATTGGACTCCATTTATTATCTTGGCCAAGTTTTTCAATAGAAAGTTCAAGGTATAGATACGTTCGCGATAAATCAGTCCATAAATTATCACTAAATAAACAAAATAGATACGGAGAATCCTGGGTAATTGTACTAAGGGGAAGAATTTCTCTAAAAAAAGACCGAACGACAGAAACATTTGTAGGTGGAACAGTGAATATACTAAGGGCGCTGTTCAGCGCTAAAGGACTATTTTCATTAATCTTTTTGGTGCAGCTCATTTTAGTAAGTACCTAATGTGTCTACGCGAATTCTCTTTTTTATAGATTTTTTGCGCGTGCTTTGTAAAGATTTTGGAATGAAATTAGGAGGACCAATTGTAGAAAAAGGTCTCTTATTTATACTTTTCAAATGAACGTTTTGCTCTTCAGTATTCATCTGGCCAATAGCTGGATTCTTTTTTATATTTTTATAACGTTTAAAATCAAAACCAGTTCCTTTCTGTTTTTGAATATTGTCTGCGGCCTTTTGAAGCAAATTTTGTAATCCAGCTTTTCCCTCATCAACAAGTGATTCTTTAAGATCTTTTCCTTCTATAACATTACTTAAAACGCGATTGCTAGATTCTAACCCTTGCCTAGCCAGAGTACTACCAATTTGCTTACCAAAAGGTATAAGATATCGCATGAAGCTTCTAAGGATCGAACCTAAGCCATTTCCTCTTTGATATGGAATACCGCGGAAAACATTATAACCTCCCCATTGAAAATTATTATCAATCGATTGCTCGGTAAGAGTTGACCAATCGATATGTGCGGGATCAAAGTCAATATGCATTTTTTAAAATTAAAAATGTAAATTATTCTCAACTATTTATACTAAATAAATTATTTTTTATAAATTCAGAAACAAAACTATCACCTTTTACTCTGTTTAAAAATTGAATTATTTTATTCATAGAGAAGCCAATACATCTTTGAAACAAGAAAAATATTACGTGTTTCCCACAAGTAGGTTTCAATGAGCTCTGTACCTGAACCGGATTGAAACGAACACGTTGAAATTTACTCAGATAATTTCTTATGTGAGGACTAATTGGAGGCCAAATGCCTAAAGAATCGTAATAATCTATAGTAGAAGGATATTCACAAAAGATTGCGACCCAGTGGCTACCAGCTGCAATACAAGGATCTATATTCACAACCATGCAAAAGGGTGTAAAATTAATTGAAACTGGAATTGTATCAGCTGCAAAACATCCAATATAAAAATCTTTTGTAATATTATTTCTATGTAAAATTTTATTTATCTGAAGAGTATTCATAATATTCTAAAAATATGTTGACTTCTTAAAATGCAAAGTCAATGTACATGTTCCGTACTGGAAGGGCATTAACGTTCCGCTAGAAGTCCTGATTTCAATAAAAATTTCATTAATCTCTTTTATTAACAATTTGTGATATTGAACAAAGAGAAATTGTTCTTCAATAATTTCATCTTGCTTTCCTCTAATATTTACTATTCTTAGTACAGGAGCGGTTACATCACCAATTATCATCGGTTCAATTAACCCGGGAGCATATACATGAAAAGAAGACACTCCACCTTTCATATCAGGCATAAATTTTGCAATAGATGTCTCGAACATTTCAAGCTTATCAAATCCTAAAATATAAGCTAGTTGCTCTGTCATTGTTACACTCTTTATAAAGCTTTTATTTAAAAATAAGGAGAACCGATTTTTCTTTTCGTAAAATTCAAAATTACACACAGAAACTGGCTTGAGATAAGCATGTTCCCAAGAATCAAAATCGCTTCCACTAGTTAATAAAAATTTTATTACACTATCTACATCTTCATTCATCTTTGTTACTAAATCTGAATAAATTTCAGATTCAGTCTTTAAGGGAACAGAATCATCCGAATGTTCTGGTTTGGTCGTATTTTCATTCTTTTTTAATTCGCTAAGTCGTTTATACTCTTGCTTAGCTTGATTTTTAAGTTCTTTCAATTTATTAATATATTCAATATGTATTGCTTTCATTTTAGCCGATAAGTCTCTACAACCTTCTTCAAGTGATCTATTTAAATTTTCTTTCAGCTGCTGAGGATTCAAAAAGCTGGAAGATGATACATTTAAGCGGACGCTCTCATTAGTTTGCCATGTCACAGTAAAAAATTGTTCCGATGTAGTGCCAAGAGATGGCCATGAATAAGGATAAACCATTACAGCCAAACCTACGGTCCATTCAGAATTAAATTGTAATTTCTGGGGTAAGCGAACTCTGAATGAATTTGTTTTATTACCCTCAACATTAGTATTTGAAGGAAGAACGATATAAAATGAAGTCATTTTAAATAAAAATGCTTTAAATCTAGTTATTATTTATATATTATCTCCAATTAACTGAGCTAGCGGGAATCCAGCTATTAAATCTCGAACCATATCCTTTCCACTTTACAAAGTATTGATTTTCCCCATCAAAGTTTCTCTTTTTCAAAACCTTTTCTATATCATAAAGTACATCTTCCTTTTTACGTTCTCTAACTAAACACAAATCATTTGCATAAAACCAACCTCTAATTAATTCGCCCTTTTTATCGGATAGTCTGTAAGTAGGGCGCTGGTGTGGAACTAGCCGTACCTGTTTAATAACAAAAATCTCATCTGTAAAATTTGGCAAGTATCCCTTTTGAAATACATGTTTATATTTTTCTATCCTAACTTTATCGCCAACTGAAAAATCAGTATGCTTCCAACGATTTGGAGCAACTTCCTCTCGCGCTTGCTCTTTTAATTTTAGTCTTAAACCTTCTGCGTTTTTATAGGTAACGTCAATAGGTCGCATGCCAATACTCGAATTAAAAGAATTATTTATTGCGTTAACAATATCTTGAATAACGTCTACCCATTTTAATGTTCTTTTTTCAGTAAAATAACGATAAAGTCTTTCTTTTATGCTACGATTAGCTCTTTCTGCCATGCCAGCGTGCCATTGAGGGGATGTAAACATGGAAAAATGTTCCATATCTATAGATTTAAAATATTTTTTGACCTCTTTTGCTGTAAACTCTAGTCCTTGGTCTGTAAGTAATTTCCAAGGGACAATTTTTATTCTTGAAAATAATCGTTTAAAGGCTTCAATCATTTTGTCGCTATGTTTACTCTTAACGGGCTCGACAAATATCATTCTGCTAAGCGTGTCAATGCAGACGAGAAGATATTTAAAGCCTTTATTCTGACTGCTTAAACGATCAAAAATACTCAAATCAGCTTGCCATTCGGTATGTAAGCCAGCTGCGAGCGTGCGCATCCGTTTATATTTCCTGACTGCGCGCCTATGCAAGGTGTAAGTATTCTGAGTCGAAAGATATTTTTTGACAGCATCACGAGTAATACTTTTGTCTACACGTCTTGCTTCCCTAAGGAGGGGTTCAAGAGATGTAAAACATGTTGATGAATTTATATCTTTATATAAACGATCCAAAATGCTTATTTGTTTTATCGATATTTTTTCCATAACACAGGTTTAAATGAAAAAACTCCGCTACCAGTTTGAGCTGAAGACGCACTTGGAGGAAATAGTAAATTTTTTAAAAATGTATGTTTATCAATTCTGCGAATAAATTCGTCGTAACCTGTAGGTAATGGCTTTATTCGATCCCCATTATTTTTAATTATATAATTTATAATTTCTTCAACATTACTTGTAATAAATGGATAATTACCTCCTAATTTCCTTGCCAGTCTTAAGTCAGGTGTTATACCTAATGATTCAGAATTTTCTTTAATATATTTTAGAGCCTTTTCGCTTAAATCAAATTCATATGCATTTTTACCCTCTTCATCGTCAGCTGAGAAAAATTCAGGCTCGTCAACTTTAATGTTTTTATCGACAAAAGGCTTGGAAGATTTTTTAACAACCTTTGCAATAGATTTTCTATTCAAATTTTTAATTTGAACTGTTTTCTTTAACTTGTTAGCTTTAATATTTTGTGGCGGTTTTAAAACTTTTTCATTATAATTATTTAATATTTTATCAGAAATTTCTCCAATATTTTTAAGTTTAACATCAATAGGTTTTTCTTCTTTTTCTCTAACAAGTTTATTATATCTTTTAAAGTTCTGTTCATAATTAATAGCTTGTGTATCAGGATCTAATTTAGAATTATCTCTAGCATTTTGTAGGCGTTCCCGAATTAAACCAAGTGATGTTCCATCATTACCACTACTACTATTAGTTTTTTCCTCAAGTCTTTCTGAACCCATTAAACTTTTAAAAAAATCTTCTGGTATTAAAAGCATTCGAGATGCGTGCCGCATTTTTAAAATTAATTAAATTTGAAAATTGTCTTATTTATTTATATTTTTATTTAAAAAATTCTCTGCGATTAAGGGAACAATAAGACTTGCAAGAAGACCCGCCACTGGTGGGAAACCACGCCCATTTTGAATTTTATCGCTGAGTAGCAGGCGCTTAGCCGAAGAAGCGCTTCGCGAGCGGCTAAGTTTACGTAATAATGATGCCTGATTTTGTAGATTTTGTATTCTATTTTTATGAAATGGTAGCCTCCCTTTTAACAAATTCAAGCAAATTTCAACTAGACAGAGTAATTGTTCGTCAGAAGCGTTTGAAATAATTTTATTAACTGCATTTTTTGATTTTGAGCAAGTCAATAAATTATTTAGAAAGTTTGCGTTTTTTTCGATTAAAAAACTAGTAGGAAAAATTTTATTTTTCATTTTGGAAGATAAATAATTGTATTTTCGTTTGGATATATATGTGTTCTCAGTCGAAGGACTTCAGGAGTGGATGGATGAATATCAACCAACAGATAACCAAAGTTTTCCTTTGTTGCATCCCCATAAGCTTCTAAAAAATATTTTGAGTGCGAAGGGAAAATTTGCATGGCAAGTGTTCTAATTTGTAACGCTCCCGCGGGGTTTCTCATTAATATAAATAGTGAGAATTATTACGAGGAATTTTAAGTTCTTTCGAAAATAAGTGCTGACTAATTAGAATTACACTCATCTTCCAATTATGGGACCCCCTTGTAAATATTGTTTCAATAAGACGCTGATCTATCCCAACCATTAAATCATCTAGTACCAATAGCATAGAACCCTCTGATTGAATTGCTTGCTTATGAATAAAGTCCTCTCCACCACTTGGCACCCCATTATGAACAATGACTCGTGTTTTTCCTTTATCAACATATCCTTTTCTTTGCATCAGTAAAATATTCTTATTTAATTCCCCATAACAATAGAAAACAAGCGAAATATTTGTATCAGAATTAATCAACTCTGTTAAATTGTCTAAAAATTTTTTAACCCATTCTGATTTACCAGACCCAGTACTCCCTGAAACTATCATTGTAAAAGGGTGCTTGAATCGTGTATGTAAATAATCAATTTTTTCGAATCCTTCCATTTAATTTGCTATAGTAAATTAAAAAATTTAGATTCTAATATTCTTCATTATATATATTATTATTATTACATTTTCTTTTATTCTTTTTACAAAAAATGAATTTTAATTCCTTCAACACATTCGGCCATTGGGGTGTATTCGAAACCCATGAAGAAAAGCAAACACGCGAACAACAGGAGAAGGAACAACAACAACAACGTGAATCACAGCAACAAGAAACAGAATCGTATGAACATACTTCAAAAAATAGGGAAATGGAAAATGTAATTAATTTTTTCTTTGTCTAACTTTACTTTCTATGTAGAATGAAATCGATCTCTTGGTCACCTCACTTGGATTAACCTCTCTGGTTAATGAAATTGTCGAGGACAAATATAAGGAGGATGTTTTGAAGGCTAACGACGAAAAAATACTCGAGATAGTACTAGAAAGCGATGAAGAAAATGAAAAAGAAAGTATTGATCCAACAAATTTATCAGAAAAAATGGAAGAAAAGGAAAAAGACGTTATGAAGGAGAAAAACCCTTTTATCGAGCCAAAACCAGTTGAAATAGAAAACCCGTTACCATTATCAATTTTGAAACGTCGCTCAGTGCCTTTAATTGATTATCTATGTCAACTACACAACTGTGCATTCAAAGAGCTTCATGTACTATTCTATAACATCGAAAAACGCCGAGAAATAATTTTACACTTACAAAATCAAGTTCAACTACGTACATCCCATTTGCTTCCTTATAAAAATTTCGTTATTCGGTGCAACGATTTTACTGTCCACCCAGCAAGTATTGTTCCTGCTATGGGCGGATATTTGAATATAACGGTAATAGTTTAAAAATTAAAAAAATAATGAAATGCAAATTAAGGTACGTGGGTACTACTATGTAAAACATGGCATCAAATTACGCCACCCATACTTGCCATGCTTAATTGAATTTGGAGGAGGACACCATCGTTCTTACTACCCGCTCGAAGTTATTTGTGTTTCTAAGAAATGTAAACAGATGAAAAAATGCTAAATAATAATAATATTTTTAATATAAATTATATTTTATTTATTTATCGTGTATTCTTATTATAATTCTTTTTTTATTTTTATTTTAGAAAGTAAATATGAATATCGAAAATTGTACATGTGTTTTTAGGCTTTTGCCTGGTATTCAAAGATTTTCATCAGAAAATTTTCTCAAAATGGCTAGAAACGGCATAAATACTGAATATAATCCTAAACGATTCCACTCAATAATAATGCGTATTCGACATAAACATAACAGGACAACAGCAGCATTAATTTTTCAGTCTAGTAAAGTGGTGCTAACAGGCGTTCCCAACGTTAAGTTAGCTAGAAGAATGGCTTTAATAGTTTTAAAAAGAATAGAATTTTCGATAAAAGAAACAAATATACTAAAATTTTCAAAACTTGGAATCATAAGCCTTAAAGTTACAAATATTGTCAGCTCATATCGAAGTATGAACCGAGTTGCCATTGAATTGATATATCAGAAATTTAGAAAGCGACATAAATATGACAAATTATTTGAAAAAATAACAAAAGTTTCCTATGATCCCACAATATTTCCAGCACTTAGATTCAAGATGAAAGACGACAAGTTTATAAGAGAAGCTTCATGTCTTATCTACATATCTGGGCGTGTTATATTAACCGGAATAACTTCTATTAAACAGGTCGAATATTTATTCGATAACATAATTTTACCCCTACTTGTAAAATTTCAAAGATTGTAATAAAAAATATTTATATTGAAAAAACAAATTCTAATATAATATCAATGAAAATAAAATTAAAAAAATAAAAATTTATCTATATCGTCTTAAATAATCCACATCAGTCCAATTCGAAGAACCAGGAATATCTTGTAAATCCAAAATGGGATGTTGTTGGTATTGTTGTTGGTGAACTTGAACATGTGGTTGCTGAATTATTTGATCCTAAACATAATTTTATAGAAAATTTTATATATTTAATAAAAATAGAAAATTTATTTTTGAAGCTAATTTAATAACCTCTTGTTGTTGTTGTTCCAAAACATTTCCGTGCCCAAATGGTAGAGTTTCCATATTTGGCCTAATCCTTCCTTTTTCAAAACAAACTCTGTAGTCTTTCCTAGCCATTATTGTATAAAGATCCGAACGTGTTGTTCGTCCGATTTGAGGAAATTCTACACTAATTATGTTGTTGTTAGAATCCAATATACAATTTTCAGAAGCCATATCATCACTAAAATTTATTATTATTATTTTTTTTAAATTTATAAATTACATTTCCCCATCAATATTAAATTGACAAATGACAAGTTGTTTCATTGTTTGAAAATTTAGCAGTTGGTGTGTTGCATATGAAAGTGGAAAAGATCTTATTTTTAGCTCGGCCCTTTCATCCCTCCCAGTGGTCTCATCAACATGTCGAAATCCATAATTTTTTGGACCGCCAGAAACAAATTCAAGTATTTTCCTTCCAAGATGTTCTCGCTTCATTTGGCCCAGAGCTTCCCCTTCGCCGACAAAATTGCCCCCACATTTTTTGACATAGAATATCGAGTCGGTGTCACAGTACAAAAGCTGTCCATTAATTTGCCTAACTTCCTCCATATATTTATAAAGATGTAGTCGTGCGTATGATGTTACAAATGCAGCCACGTGAAGACAATTAGTGTCTGGAGGTTTGGCGAATTCTTCCTTTTTGCGCACCACACACCGGTCCATAAATTCGCTGACATGCTCAAAATCAAGGGTTTCAAGCGTTGGGTCCTCCAACAATTGATGGAATTCTTCAGGTGTTCTTGCATACTTAACTTCGGTTGTCCCCACACGTTGAGCCAGTTTTCCCCACAAAGAATTTGCCAATATTTTCTAAAAAAATATTTTTCATTTAAAATTTTGATATATCCCACCGCAATCATTCGAAGTCCAGGATTTATTTCCACTTTTGCTGGATCCATTCTAATCCCTTCAACTCGATCAAATTCGGCAATGTAACGTTCGCGAGCCTCTTGTGAATCGCAGTTTTCGGGCCACCCGCTAGCCTGTTGTTTAAGGCCTACAAAAGTGTTAACATATCCTTTAAACAGTTCTGGGTCCCAGCGATCATAATTCCACACCTAAAAGATTAAGGTTAAAAATAATATAGGGAAATCAAGAGAAAAATAACCTCGTAAATATCTAAAATCTGGTAACCCAACTCTAGCGCCTTATTCAACTCCACATGGGTGTAGCCACTAATCCAAGATCTTTGCTTCATTGAATGACGACATTGTTGTTGTTGTTTGTTGTCCGCACACGAAGAACACAGAGGAAAAGTCAGACGACCATCATGTGTTCTGTACCCAAGAAGTGGAGGAAGGCCATTCATTGAAGTTGGTGGTAGAACACGGACTAATAAAAGCCCCTTATATCTATTGTGACGGGGGTGAGTCCATGGTAGAACAGCATTCGGTGGTTGCGTAAGAGTTTCTCTTGTCAAAACATCGGGATATCCAATTGGGAACTCTCTTGCCTTCATCACATATGGATATAGACTGACCTTAAATTTATTCAAAATTTTAAAATTAATTTCAAAAATTACTATATCAATGTAGATTATCTCCTCATCAGGTTTACAAATGTGGTGAAGTTTGAAAGGTTCAGTCCTTCCACCTCTAAGACAGTCTTTCCGAGGGTCCATCGGTCGTACAACATCAATTTCATTCCAAGTTCGCTTTAGTTGTTGATTAAAGCGTAGCCTTTCCTTCATCTCATGTCCCCACACGACGTGTAAAGAATATCCCTGTTGTTCAAGTTCATAGAGGCGCGATTGAGTGCGCTCGTACAGTTCTTCAGCAGTGCGACCGCCAGCTAGTCTCTGGTCGCGTATCGGGAAGCATTGAGGACAACCTGTAGAAAAAAAATATTTTAAAAAAAATTTGTGCTAATGCAAATAAATATTACCATGGTAGTAGCACCCATTATATTCAATTGCAAGAGGTCTTAAAGGTGGAATTCTATACCAAAGTCCATCAAGACGATAGCCACAATCTTCAACATTAGCTTCACCAATAGCCCATTGGGCACCCCGCACTTTTCCTTCAGCTTCTTTATTTTCCAGTTCAAATAATTTAATATAGCGCTGCGACTCGGCAGAAGCTCTCCTTCCACGCAGAAAGCCACCTTCTGGAGAGTGCACAAGCCAATTTTCAGGTAGAAAACAACGTCGCATTGTTGTTAGTGCGAGTCCTGCTGCGGTTGAAGCAGCTAAGAATGGATCGAGTCCCCCGCTGTTTTCTCCAATGAGACGGCGAAATCGAAGAACACTCTCTCGAAGGATTGCAACGTCGTTTGCACAATAAATCACAAGTTGTTCTCGGAGCTGGAAATTTGCTGTTGGTATGTTCCTTTGTTGTTGATGCCATTCAAGTAGTTTGGCTCGTTTCTCCGGTTTTTTAAAGTCTGGTTGGTAGTACTCAAGTGCTGGGAGCCCTTGAATTCTCAAATGCAGGTGTTGTCGCATTATATAAAGGTATGGAAAGAATGGTTTTGATGTAGCAACATCCTCAGGTAGAGAAAATACTTTAGTAAGAGCGTCAAGTTCGCAAATGAAAAAATTGAGCGAGTCTTTAAAAAGTATTTTCCTTTGTCGATTGCCCCCAATTCTCATTGAGTAGATCTTCAGTCCGGTCGTACAGAGACTTTTTGGAGGTAAATTTCTTCTATGGAGTGCTTCAAGAATTAGGTGGAAGTCATATTTACCCCCGTTGTGAGCGATACACACAGTTAACATTTGTTGAGAGCCATACTAAATTACTTTTTCAATAGAAATATAAATTTAAAAAGCACCGATAGAAGATAATCCAAAAATTGATCCACAGGATTTTCTGCTTCGCTATCAAAGCTATGAAAATACATTCGCCGAGGATTATAGGCAGGAGTCTCAGGCAAATTGGTGTTGTCCCCAGGTGAATTTCTAAAGGGTGGTGAGCACCAACGTTGCCATCTTCTTCCTCTTGGGACACCACAGAAACATCCAGTTGCTCGTTGACCAATATCTTCAATCCCAATTCCCGCAATAATACAGTTTTCGCAAAGAATCTCAGCAATAATCAACAAAGGGACGTGTTTATACCCCGCGTTGTTAACGCCAACAGCCATTGGATGCTCTTGGGACGTTTCTGCATCGAAAAAACAAAACCTCACTGGAAATTTTGCATCCCTACGTCTCTGTAATTGTTGTTGTTGTTGTTGTTCGGGGTGTTGGGTTTGCTCATTTTCATTTCCCGCTATTAAAAAAATTTTTTGATGTTAAAAGTTAAAAAAATACCTATAGAAGATTCAAAAATATTTTCTACTTCTTCTTCCCCTCGAGCAATTATAGAATGTTCATTAGCCTTGAGTGGTTGAATAAAACATGGGTGTTCTGGTAGGTGGGGCCCTCGACATTTGACACAGTTGCTCAATTGCCCATTCAATGTTTGTTGGTGTTGACGTTGTTGTTCTTCAACACAGTTGTGAAGTTGTTGTTGCTGTTGACCAAATATAATGCGATTACAGCGTGAACAAATTTTCCGAGATTGACAAATTGATGCAAAAGGTCGTGTTCTTGGGCTTGCCATCTCCGCAGGAACTTGATTAGTCAAGTGGTGTTCATAGCACCCCCGCTGTGGAAAGACAAAACCACAATCGTTGCATGGAATTCTTTCAATCAGTTGACATGGAAAATTTGCTCCATAACGCATACAAAGTCGACAGATAACTTTACACCCAGCCCAATGACGCAACCGTGTAACACTCCTTTCACAATCTATGCAGAAACGATGGGCATGGAAAAGTTGTTCAGGTTTCTCCATATAATTATAATGCCCATTTTCCAACAAAATACAGATGTTAAAACGTGCAGCACGGCCCTCGCCTAATTAACAAATTATTTAAATATTAAGAATATTCAATAATAATACCTTTAAAAACAATTTTATATTGCTGCTCCTTTTCAAAAATAACAATTCTTATTTGTCCTTCGCCTCCCATAGTTTCATTAATATAACGCTGCAACGCAGGGACATTGTTGAGTGAATATTCATTTAAATTTAGTGGAAGACCAGAATTTTGCATAAGCTCGATTACATCATTTAAATGCTCATCTTGTTGTCTGCAAAAAGCTCGAAAATGATGTTTCCGTTGTTGAGGGGAGACCCCTCTTACATTTAAATCAATTAAATTGATCCTTGTAAGTCCAATGTAAACAGATCGAGCAAGGCAAAACCTATCATTTGGGTTGATAACTTTGACAATGGAGCGACATTGCGATGATATAACATGCTCTTGATCAATATTACATCCACCTTGAATAACAGAAATGCCTTACATAATTATTTAAATATGTAAAAAACAAAACTGTTACTCACCTCTATGATCTTCTGGGTTTGAAGTGCGTTGAGAATTGAGCGGCCATACTGCTATTACTTTAGTAGTGGTAGTACCTAGCAAGAGATCTATGCCGGCCTGACTAATCTCATTCAATCTCTCTATAGCTGCCGCCATGGCCCCCGCATTATTTTGAGCTGGAGGGCGAAGCGGGACTGTGAATGGATTATTAAATGATGGAGGATGAAGTTGTAGACCAACGAGCCGTGGTTCAGGGCGATCAGCTAAAACCCGGTTCAGAAGACGAGAAATAAGTGTTGTTAAGGTTAAGTCCGGCCTAGCTTGGTCTTCAAAAGGCGTGAACCTAACGTTGCAAATTTCGCCGAATGTATTTCGCGACCTTGATCTAAGTTCGCGGACAGATTCAATAATAAAAGGATCATTCATTTGATGATGATTTTGTTGTTGGTGATGTTGTTGTTGTGCTGAATTACTTATCTGAAATTTAAAAACTGTTAATTATTTTATAGTCTGTTTTATTTATATGGTGAAGCGAAGGATTTGGATTTTTCAATGTCAAGTGTGATAGATAAATTTAATGAAACAATACTATTAAATTAAACTTATTTTAAATTTTTAACACATTTTTTTTTACTAAGATTATATTTTAGTATTGAAACTTTATTTTTATCATTATTAAAAAAATTATATAATTACATATTTATCCATAAATAAATATAAAAAAACATAAAAGGCATACATAAGTTATTCATAAAAGGCATAAAAAAAGTTGCAATTAAAGTTATGGGTGTAATTATTAAAAAAATTTTTAAATTAATACTTTTTCTGACATTTAAAAATGACACTAAGGATAAAATAATAAAAATAATAAAGGCCCCCTTTCTTTTTCCCCCGCCTTTCCCAAGGATTCCCAATATAAATTTAGAAATGTAAGAAAAACTTTTGAATGGGAATCCCTGGGGTCTTGCGAGTTTGCCTATGTTGTGCCGCGAACTAAATCACGACGACACTCAGGGCAGGCCCGGTAAGTCTGTGAAAGCTTTTCAAAACACGTCCAGCACAATTTGTGCCCACACACTGGAATAACCACTAAAGTTTCAACAGTAAATTTCTCTAGGCAAATAGCGCAGAAAGGTCCCACCTCTCCCTCCTCTTGTTGCTGCAGATAAGTTGGTGATAAAGTGTCCGCTGAGGCGACAAATTTTTCAATTTCGAATTGGCTAAGCCCAACACCGGCTTGAAAATCACCAGGCTCCAGAGCCGTCCCCACTCCTTCTTCCAAAACCTCCACATCGTCTTCCTCTTCTTCTTCGTTCTCATGCATATTTAGCACATCTGGTGGTGGGGTCCTACCAAGCCGACCTCTAAGCCGTGGTGATGACACGCGCGCCCCTCCTCGACGAGCAGTCTGTCGTTGCCCTTCTCGTGTGCGGGTCTCTTGGAAAAATTCGAGAAGTGATCTTGGCTGAGAAGGCTGAAAATTTTATTTCAACTTTAAAATTTATATAAATATATAATTTAATTTTTACTCTAAATTTTTATGTTTTTTTGTTTTACATTTCGATTGCATTTATTTACTAATTTAAAATTGCATCAAATTAATTAAATTTATTTAAAGTATATTTATTTTTATTAAATTAATTAATTATTATATAATTATTTTTAATTCATTAAAATTTAAATTATTTTAATTTTATTACATCAAGTATTATTATAATTTATTTGAACATTTAAAATTAATTGAATCAAATTTATTAAATTTATTTAAATTATATTTATTTCATTAAATTAATTATTAGTATAATTATTGTTAATTCATTTAAATTAAAATTATTTAATTTTATTACATTAAATATTATTATAATTTATTTGCGCATTTCAAAATTAATTGAATTAAATTAATTACATTTATTTAAATTAAATTTATTAAATTAATTATTAGTATAATTATTAGTGTGGAAAAGGGAAAAGAAAATATTATATATATATACTTTCTCCTATAATATATTAATCCCTTTCACCTTCTGTACTGAATAAATTCAGTAAGGAAAAATAAAAAATAGAGAATTTCCCGGATAATTCTCAAAAAAATAAAAGATCAAGTATTTCTCAATTTATTCTTTCCAAAATAAAAATTCGTGTCGACAAGAAAAGGCCTTTTTAGAGAGTAAAAAATGGAAAATAAAATGTTTTTAGGAAGATGATTGTTTTTGGACTTTTCTTGTCTTTTTAAACAAAAAATTTTTAAGGCGGTTCAAAAATAAAAATAAACAAAAATTATTATTGTTTTATGATTAATCATTTTTAAATATTAAAAATAAATTCTTTCGTTGCAATTCGCAACACTCGGGGCGCCAAAATTTATTGTTGTCGTGCTGCTTGAGTTGTAAGAAGAAGAACACGAGCAAGTTGAAAGAGAAGTGTTGCTAAAGGCGTTGGGTGTCGTTGTGCAAGTTCAGTTAAATCTCTTGCTAAATTTTCAGCAGCATTTGGCGGAATGCTGTTGTTTTGATGAGAAGGCGCTATTTCATTATTTTGTTGACCACAATTAGCTAACGGACAATTTTTAGCCAAGTGTTGTTTATTACCACATAAGAAACAACTTTTTACAAAGTTGGTGTGTGGTCGTTTGTTGTAACAATTTGAAGATCCACCAATCTCTTCTTTTTTAATTTTTGGAATTTTATAATTTGCCAACGGACGGGGTATTGTTGAACTTGGAGTCGAGGCAGGTTGTATTGTAGACGTTGTTCCAATTGCTGAAGTGGCTGATGGAATAAATGTATTTGTTGATGTTGATGATGGTCCAGAAATATATGTTGTTTGTCCCCCGAGTGCCGATGTAGAGCAAACATTTGAACCAGTCGTGGGACGGTTTGCTAACCAACTTTCAAAGAGAGATTCCAGTTTAGTTCTTTTAATTTTTCTCTCTTCCTGGTTGTTTTCCGGCGGGGTTCTTGGACCTTCCTGTATATTTTCAATAGAATTTCTTTCTCCTGTATTTTCCACCTGAATTTGGGGATTAGAAAGATTTGTGGGTTGAAGGCCTATATTTTCATATACCAAAATTGTATCATTATTATCGTCATTTTCCAATAATTTATTAAACCATTCTTCCTGAGTCTCATTTGGATCAATAGTTGGAGTTAAAGGAGAATAACCTGGTGATCCAAATACAATACCAAACAATGTAAACAAAACAACAATATTAATCAGATTTTTAGCCACTTTCATTTTTACAGAAAATTCAACCAGGGAAAATTTATTTCCCAAAAAATCCTCCTGTTTTTCTGGTTCAACCTGAATAGAAAAATTCCATTTCTTTTCCTGGTATTTAATTTCTACCTTTTCTTTACTTCCAGAAACCATATTAATTTTTAAAGTACTTTCCAAATCATCCTGATTTTTTGGTTCTTCAATTTCTTCCTCATTTAAAGCCTGAAAATAATTTCTATTTTTATCAATTTTTCTTAAATTTCCAGCATTTAATAATTTATTTAAATCCCTATTTTCCAAATTTTCAATAAAAATTGAACTCAAGGGATAGAACTCTTCTGCACTCCTAAATGAGTGACTAACTATTAAGCCTGGTCCAGTGTCAAAATTTTCTTCCTCAGGATTAATTATTACCTTAGATTGAGTGAGATATGCCTGGTACCAAGATTCATCCATATTTAAAGGTTTAACAGCATGTAAGAATTTTTCCTTGACCAGTAACCATTCACCTACTCCAGTAATAGGTGTAACTAACCCAAGTTGACCTGGTTCAGCAATCCATGCATTTAATTCACAGTCTTCGTCTTCCAAATTTTTTAAGGCTGTAGAGATAATGTCCCGTGAGTTTGATGATTTGTAAAGTAAATAGGGCACATCCTGTATTTCACAATCCAAAATAAGTGCCGAATATTTTACTAAAGAATTATATGAAGACATTAAATAAATTGTATTTAATTTATTTTCCCTGAAAACAAAAAATAAAAATAAATTTTTATTTAAAGAATAATTTTTAAAAATAAAATAATTTTTATAAAATCTTTTATAAAATGCCAATTATTCCAATTAGCAAATTCTATAAATATGTCTTCTTCTTTTCTATCCACACAAAGAAGTGGTTCAACTTGTTTTTCCTTTTCATCTAACTGAGTATCATCCCCTAAAGGTTCAGTTATAATGAAATTTAATTCATTCGGCCAATTTTCTTCCCGCTGTTTTATCCAATCAGGACCTGTCCACCAAAGATTCGAATCTTTGTAATTGATAACTAGTACATGTAATTGATAACTAGCACTAGAAACTGTTATCCTCCTTTCAATTTCAATCGGAGGTATATCCCATACCTTTGTAATTTCTTCCCATATTTTTATTTCTCCAGAATCAAGTGTATCGTCCCAACCTTTTTTACTGTCCCAAAGTGATTGGAAAAATAATTTAGCTGCCAATAAACTCGGAACAGCCATCCCTAAAGGATCAAAAATACTTGCCAATTTACAAAGGACTCCTCTCTTTGTAAATTTATTTTCACCCTTTTCAGTTGAAAAATCAATATAAATTTTATCCAAATTAATATTCCACGGTATCCCAAGAATCTTTGGCATTTCTTTTTCAAGCCTATCTTCCAAAGGAAATTTTTTATTTAAATTTTCATCATTGCTAATAAATTCTCTTAAATTCATATTAGCAGCTTTAAATACCTTCTTTAATTTTTTGTATGCTTCCCAAGCTTCTTCCGGTGTTTCCAAACCTATTAAAATATTATCCACATAAGAATTATTTTTAATAATCTTAGCCAGCGGATCATCCCAATTTTCAAGATGATGTTTTACTGTCGCTGCCAACAAAAATGGACTAGAAATAACACCAAAAGGTACTCTAGTAAATCTCAAATATTGTACATTTTCCTTTGAGACAGGTGAATTAATATCTTTTAACCAAATAAGCTTCAGAATTTCCCTGTCATCATTATCGAGCTCCAAAGAATGAAAAGCCTTTTCAATGTCCGACCACATTGCTATTTTAGGAATCCTGAACCGAATAAGCAAACCAGCAAGATCGGGCATTATTATTGGCCCCCTAAATAAATGATCGTTTAGACTTGTTCCTCCTCGTATATGTGCCGATGCATCATATACAATCCTAATCTTTTTTGGGGAAATGACTGGATGATGAGGCAAGAAATGTTCGATGCCACAAGTTTTTGAAGTAATTTCTAACACTCCTCTTTGCCTATCATCTTCCAATATTTTATCATATTCCTTTAAAAGCTCTGGAGTTTTCCTCAATTTTTCTAACAGTCCGAGGAACCTTTTGTAAGCCAAATTGAAATTAGAAGGTAAACTCTCCTTCTTAATCTTCCAAGGCCATTTAACTATATATCTGCCATTCTCTCCCATTTTAATTGCCTTTTTAAATGCTTCCATAGCTACCTGATCATCCTTTGTTATTGGATCATCTCTAACTCCAATAGCTTCTAAACTCCAGAAATTAGCTAAAGAATCCTCTTCACTTTTAATTTTTGTCCCAATAACAGCTACTGGCTGTCCTTCACTTTTAAATTCAACTAACTTATTTTGTTCTATTTCACCACAAATCAACGGTCCTACCGTTGTCTCTATTTTAAATAAATATTTAGTCAAAGGAATCAGTTTTTTGAAAAATCTCCAGAAATGTTTCATGCTAATTAAAATATCTGGTATCACGTCTCCTATTTTGATAATACATGTTTGTATGTTAGCACATTTTATTCTTGGCATCATGTCTTTATTTATTTTATAAACCAGAATTTCTTCAAAACTTCCATCATTTAACATAATTTTAATTAAAAAACGAGAGGTTTTAAGTCTAATCGGGTCAACATTTGCAAATGGCAGAATGTTAAGTTCCGTTTCACTTGCCTTTTTTAATTGTAATTCATTTGCCTTATCTTCCGTTATGAAACTAATAGTCGACCCTGTATCGAAAAATGCTTTTGCTCCAATCACACCTGTACCAGTACCTGATAAAATATTGACCTCCGTATTCATCAATAAAATACTAACATTTTCTTTTGTAATCGAATTTACGGGTTCAACCTTTTCTGGTGCTTCCTGATTTGAATAATTCTTATAATTGTTATTTCTGGGTTTTTCATGGCCTTTAGTGCATACCACCTTATTATGGTTGCCTTTACATAAATTACAACAAATTTTTAAATTACAATTCGATTTTACATGACCTTTTTTAAGACATAATAAACACCGATTTTGCTCCGATAAAATTTTCATCCTTTGAAACGGAGACTTTATCTGTTCACAATTCGTTGCCAAATGCGGTTTTTGACAAAACCAGCAAGATAATACCTGTTTTCTATTTTTATTAAAATTATTCTGATTTTGCACCGAAAAAACCCTTCCCTGTTCTATTCTACCACTAAAATCCTTTTTCTGATTAAAATTCTTTTGACTGTTCCAATTAACAAATTTTTGATTGCTCATACGCGAGCTCAAAGTTTGTGTGCACCTGTGTGCCTCTTCTCTCAACTGGACCAATTCAGCTAAACCTTTCCTTAAATTTCCTACATTCCATTCAATATTTTCTGCTCTTTCCATTCTTAGCAATTCTAACACAACATTGCGCGGTAGTTTATTTTTAATAGCCATTAAAACAATATCTTTATCTTCTAGATGCCCCATGACATCCAAAGAACGACAAATACGCTCTACTTCTTCCAAGTAATTGCGTAAAGAGGCTACTGACTCATTAGCCATTGGTAGCCCTATCAATTCCGCGTGTAGTGTTTCCCTAATTGCTTTTTCATTTCCAAACTGCCTAAACAAGGCTTCTTTTAAAGGTAAATAATGTTCTGAAATTGGCCTATAGCCCCAAACGGCCCTCTTGGCTTTTCCTCTTACGCATTGCAATAAATAATGCGCTTTTAATCCATCATCAATCCTCAAACAATCAACGGTTCTTTCAAATCCCTGCCAAAATTCTGGCCATCTTAACTGATCGCCCCAGAACTCAGGAAGTCGTGTTTTTGGTAAATGACTAGGAACACCAAAATTAACAAAATTATCGGTTTTTATCTCATTTTCTGCTTCATTCCTTGTTCCATTCATTGTTTCATTTCTTACGTTATTTCTTGGCCTAACACCTAATTCCTCAGAATAAGAAGAACCTGTACTATCTTCATCGTTTGCTAAAAGTATTTCAATTTCATCAATAATTTCTCTGCCTGAATCTATCCATTCAGCACAATGTCTTTCTCCTTCTGAGAAATTATTAAATATTTGTTCCTCAGCTGCCCTTTCGTCAGCTGGTAACCCTTTAATAATTTTCTGCCAATGATCAATTTTTAAATCCAAAAATGATAAAACACGCTTAACTTTAATCACATCAGCCCTTAATTTATCAACCCCTTCTTGGGTTCTTTCCTGGGCATTTACCAAAGGACGCAATTCGTCCAAATACTCTCTTAATCTTTTAATCGCAGGCTTTATTGTCGACCTTAAAACAACAGACATTTTTACAATTCCAAATTAAAACAAGCAAGTCAAAAATAACGATAAAGCTTCTCTACTTTATCAAGAATAACGATAAGGTTTCCCTACCTTGTCAAAAGCAACGATAAAGTTTTCCTACTTTATCAAAAAAAAAATAATAATCGGACTTTCTCCGATAAAAAATAAACCTGATCCTTTAAATAATAATTTAGGCACCAAATATGCCCAAAAAAGAATTTAAATTCGTGGCACCAATTGTGGAAAAGGGAAAAGAAAATATTATATATATATACTTTCTCCTATAATATATTAATCCCTTTCACCTTCTGTACTGAATAAATTCAGTAAGGAAAAATAAAAAATAGAGAATTTCCCGGATAATTCTCAAAAAAATAAAAGATCAAGTATTTCTCAATTTATTCTTTCCAAAATAAAAATTCGTGTCGACAAGAAAAGGCCTTTTTAGAGAGTAAAAAATGGAAAATAAAATGTTTTTAGGAAGATGATTGTTTTTGGACTTTTCTTGTCTTTTTAAACAAAAAATTTTTAAGGCGGTTCAAAAATAAAAATAAACAAAAATTATTATTGTTTTATGATTAATCATTTTTAAATATTAAAAATAAATTCTTTCGTTGCAATTCGCAACAATTAGTATAATTATTGATAATTCATTTAAATTAAAATTATTTAATTTTATTACATTAAATATTATTATAATTTATTGGAACATTTTAAAATTAATTGAATTAAATTTTTTTAAATTAAATTTATTTTATTAAATTAATTATTAGTATAATTAATATTAATTGAATTAAATTAATTAAATTTATTTAAATTAAAGTTATTTAATTAAATTAATTATTAGTATAATTATTGTTAATTCATTTAAATTAAAATTATTTAATTTTATTACATTAATTATTATAATTTATTTGAACATTTTAAAATTAATTGAATTAAATTAATTAAATTTATTTAAATTAAATTTAAAATTATTTAATTAAATTAATTATTAGTATAATTATTGTTAATTCATTTAAATTAAAATTATTTAATTTTATTACATTAATTATTATTATACTTTATTTGAACATTTTAAAATTAATTGAATTAAATTAATTAAATTTATTTAATTAAATTAATTATTAGTATAATTATTGTTAATTCATTTAAATTAAAATTATTTAATTTTATTACATTAATTATTATAATTTATTTGAACATTTTAAAATTAATTGAATTAAATTTATTTAAATTACATTTATTTTATTAAATTAATTATTAGTATAATTATTGTTAATTTATTTAAATTAAAATTATTTTAATTTATTACATTAATTATAATTTATTTAAATATTTTAAAATTAATTGAATTAAATTAATTAAATTTATTTAAATTAAATTTATTTAAATTAAAATTATTTAATTTTATTACATTATTTATTATTATAATTTGTTTGAATATTTTAAAATTAATTGCATTAAATTAATCAAATTTATTTAAATTACATTTATTTTTATTGTATTAAATTAATTATTAGTATAATTATTATTAATTTATTTAATATTTTAAAATTAATTGTATTAAATTAATTAAATTATGTAAATTACATTCATTTTTATATTATTACATTAATTATTAGTATAATTATTGTTAAATCTGTTTACATTAAATTTTATTTGAATTTTTTGCTTCTCTTATTAGTAGTATAATTTATTTACAATTAATCAAATTGAGTAAATGAATTAAATTTATTTGAATTTTAGTGGTTTTACTATTAATATTATAACTTATTTAAAATTAATTAAATTAATTGAATTAAATTGAATTTATTAAATTTATTTAAATTAAAATTATTGAAACTAACTCAGTTTAAAAAAAAAATATTTAAATGAATTAAATTAAATTGATTATCAAATTTATTATAAAATAAAAGTTAAATTACAAATTACAATTAAACAAATTCAATTAATAACATTATTTTAAAAAGAAATCAATTTTTTACTGCTAAATAAATATTTAAAAACATCTCTTTTCTTTTTTTCTATTAAAACTCGCGCATATTCCTACATCTCAAATTTAATTAAATATTATAAAAATTAATTTACAAGTTTTTTTTATAAAAATAAATCTACCCCCTGACTAGATCCACGAGAGCCCCCGCTGAGATTTGCATTTCTAATCGCACGACACTTTAAAAATTTCAATTTTAAGCGATTAAATGAAAAAATAGATGTACCCCACGCGATGAACTACTTGTCCCCGGATTTCCACTAACATCGTTCATAACAAGTTGGTTCTATAAAAATAATTTTTTTTTTTAATTTTGCTATATTTCTGCAAATTATACCCCACGAGCTGATGTTGATCCAATAACTGGGAGTCCTGCGCCCCCGCTTTCACTCATGTTGGCCATTGAGCTTCCCATGTTATTGTTGGCAGTTATTCCGAAATTATTATTATTATTATTGCTTATAATTCCTGTGTTGTTTCCATTGGCGTCCTGCAGTGGAGTAATTGCCGTTGCATTGCCAATAATTTGCATAGTACTGGACCTCGAGAATCTCAACACATAAGGAAGAGATCCTGTCCAATTATTGCGAGCCCCCGTTTGTTCTACAATTGTCAACATAGAAAGTCTAACAATCTAAAATTTTATAATAATAATTAAATTGATTTTAAAAAATTACATCATTTTGCCGAGCAGGTTCTAAAATTTGCGCACAACCATCGTACCCATAAATCCCAATAGATTGAAGATCATTTGTGGATCCCACCTCCAGCAGCAAATCCGCCCTATCAAAAGCCCTCCGCATTGTAGGTCCTCTATGGGAATAAGTGACACGACCTGTTAAACTACTAAAAAAATTTAAAAAAAGTAAAAGGAGACAAACTCGAATAGATGAGTCGCGCGCCACCCGCAGAAAAGGTAGTTACTAGACGTATAAAAAGTTATCGGATCCAAATTTGGAATTTGAAGAGCTGCTGCTGGAACCGCCACCTCCGTTGCTCTAGCCCTTTCAGCTCTAATGATTCCTTCAATCTGAAAGTATATCCAAATTTTAATTTAGTTTACAAAAATATTTTAAATTTTTTATTTGAAAGTTCGAAATTTTGAAAAATAACTTAATATTAAATTTAATAATTAATTTAAAAATTACATCAAGCCCCACGCTGTTATTGTTGTTGTTTACAATATCCATTCGCTGCCTTCGGGCTTGTGGCTCACCATCCTGGGAATTTGGAGTTGTTGTTGAAGTTCTACGACTCATTATTATTATTAAACTGGAATTAAAATTAATAAATATTAATTAAAATAAATTTTTTAAGTAGAAGCAATAAGGAGGGGAAATAATAGAAAAGGACAAAAATAAGCACAAATAAATAAACTGATCGCTTAAAAGTAAAAATAAATTTTTACGCCTCCTCTGGACGTTTAGCCACGTCCACTTTTTTTAACTTTACTTAAAAAATGTTTAGTTACTTGATAGATAAGATCGGGTAAGAACAAAACATAGAGCGGGGGCAACTTAGCTCTACAACATTGCCCACGCTCTGTTTAGCCACGTCCATTTTTTAGTTAAAAAACAACATTGTTTAGTTATATAGGTTACAAAAGTTGCAAAGAGAAAAAATTTTTGAATGATTACATAATTAAATAAAGTGCTCATTTAAAAATGGAAAGAAATATTTTACTTAAAAATAAACTTAGCTCTACAAAAAAAATTAGAGCGGGGGCAATTTAGCTCTACAACTTTGCCCCCGCTTTGTTTAACCACGTCCCTTTTGTTTAGTTAAAAAAACTTTTAAAATTGTTTAGCTAATTAAAAGATAATATCAGCAAAACACATAGTTTAGGACAAATTTTTTATATGGATGGAAAAAAAGTTTATTGAATAATTAAATTTTTTAAGTTTTGTATTTCCTTTTGGTTAAATTTTAGATTAAAAGAATTTTAGATTAAAAATTTCAAATTAAAAAAAGTTCTTGATTAAGAAATTTTAGATTAAAAAATTTTAGATTAAAAAATTTAATATTAAAAAAATTTTAGATTAAAAAATTTTATATTAGAAAATTTTATATTAAAAAATTTTATATTAAAAAATTTAATATTAAAAAATTTTTAGATTAAAAAATTTTAGATTAAAAAATTTTATATTACACAAATTTTATATTTAAAAAATTTTTATATTAAAAAATTTTAGATTAAAAAATTTTAGATTAAAAAATTTTAGATTCAAAAAAATTTTAGCTTAAAAAATTTTAGATTAAAAATTTTAGATTCAAAAAAATTTTCATATTAAAAAATTTTAGATTAAAAAATTTATATTAAAAAATTTTATATTAAAAAATTGTTATTAAAAAATTGTTACATTAGAAAAATTTTAGATTAAAAAAATTTTATATTAAAAAAATTTTAGATTAAAAAATTTTAGATTAAAAAATTTTATATTAAAAAATTTTAGAATAAAAAAATTTTAGATTAAAAATATTTTAGATTAACAACATTTTAAATTAAAAAATTTTAGTTTAAAAAATTCAGATTAAAAAAACATTTAACAAATTAATATTTTAAATTAAAAATAAAATTAATCCAATCCAATATCGTCATCATCACTTTCCGGCTCGTCCCACATTGATCGTGAAGCCCCCGCTTTGGCTTTATTCTCGACATCCTGCCGCGTTTGCAGAGTTTCATTGTGGACATCCTTATAGCGCGGGGCATTGCAAAAGTTTGCTTTGTGTCCCTACACAACTTATATTTTATTTATTTAAAAGAATATTTTACAGTTTTGCCACAGTTCCAACACTTGCTCGGCTGCCCCCGCTTAGCAATTCCTCTTGCATCAGGATGAGTAAATGGACACGTGTTGGCACTATGGGTTTTGGTCCACTGCCCGCATGAAAAACACCTCAGCTTACAACCAACCACCCACACATTGCCCGCACTGTCCTTTCGCCCAGAGCCCCCGCCATTGCTGCAGAATCTTGTCTATATAAAAAAATTTTGCTTCGTTAAAAATACAAAAAGAACCTGATGCTCATCGCTCCCACAATGTAAACATTCGCCCCCGCTTGGATCCTTTACAACCGGTTCCCTCTTTCCATAAAGCCTGATCGCTTCAGCAAGACTCAAATGTTGTTCATGTGCTGCCGGGTCCGCGCTCAAGTCCCAGAGGCGATATCCATCAGTATTAACCTGGTTCATTGCTAAAATAACTTTTTTAATATGTAAATAGCTGCTTTTAATGCTTTATCGAACGCGGTATAGAGGGCCCAAATCAAAAAAGATTTGTTCAAAAAATTTTGTTTTACCCCAATATTTTCAAAAAGTATCGACCCTGTAACTTGACTGAATTGAGACTAGAACTAATAATGTGTTTTTCTAAAACTTAAGAAACATTTCTATTACCAAAATTTACGGCAAAAACTAGCTATTTTTTATGATTATTTATCGTTACTTTTGACCAAGAGGGGCCTCCCGTTTTTGCCTTCAATTTTTCTATACAGTGTCTAATGCTTTATCGAACTAGGTATAGAGTGCCCAACTCAAGAAAGATTTTTTCAAAAAAAATTGATTTACCCCACTATTTTCAAAAATATATATACCCCCAAATAAATAACACAATAATAAAACCTTCTATATAAGCCTCTGCCCCCGCTTGACCTTCTTGAATAAGATACCCAAAAGCCTTCTGTGCCAGTTGGCACTCCTCTAATCCAACAGCCCCCGCCTTATCAGGATGAAATTTCATAAGACATCTTCTTGCCACTCTCTTCACTAAATTTTATTTATTTATTAAATTTATTAAAATTTATTCGAATTATTAAATTTATTAAAATTAATCAAAAAAACATTCATCCCACGCCTTCAGAGATCGGCGTCCTTCATCATCCACTTCTAAACATGCCCCCGCCTCAAACAAAGCCACAAAATCCATATGCCCAAAGCAACTCACAAAATTAAACAAAAAAGCCACAATCTCCGCAAAAATTATTTGCGGGTGCACATATTTCCTTTCAGTCCTACAATTTTTAATATTAAAATTTGTCTATAAAAATTTAACCTGAACACTCCTTCACCATTAGCATCCACCCCGATCTTCACTTCCTGATCCACATAAGGCGCATTTAAGCCCCCGCGGGTGAAATATTTAGACTTTCTAACAATTTTTTCAATATCCTCCTTCTCAATCCTAAAGCCCCCGCTTGTTGTCATTATTAAAATTTAAAATTATTATCTAAAAATTTCAAAAATTGAAACAATAAGAGTAAAAAATATTTTATGAGTCATTACTATTTTGTTTTATATAAATGTACATTTACACAATTGATTTAAAAAACTGAAAAGCTAATGAAAAGAACAGCAAAAAAAACTAGGTCGTTGGTAAAAACAAAGAAAAGAAAGCCTAAGAATCGATTTTGGCATGTAGTTTCTTTTATTGCTCATTTTTTTATTTTTGGGTTTTTCACTTTTATCCATTTCGACATTTTCCATTTTCAAATTCGACATTTTGACAATTGACGTTTTGCAATGGTGATCTTTTGTCCGCCCCCGCGGAACTCGTCCTTGGCCTTTGGGTTTGATTGCAGGCGGCGGGCTTGGTTGCAGCCGGACCCCTCCCCTATTAAATTAGCGATTAATCAATCGATAATTTAATAGGGGACAGATAGTAGTGAGAATATTAGAGGAAGATAATTTTCTCTCAATTATTTATTCTCCTTTTAAATACATTCAGCAGAAATCTAAATAAATAATTATTCGGCCACTAATTATTTAAGAAAATTTTCAAGCCTTATTTAAAAAACAAAATTTCCTAGGAGGACATCCTTAATAATATATTTAATAATAATTTTAAGTGATCAAATTCTTCTACACAATACCACAACATCGGTACTCTTCAATTTCTTGATAGGAAAGGATAATTCACTCAAAAGTGACAGAGACTCTCTCTCTAATTAATTCTTAACAAAATTTATTTTTATTTAAGAAAAGATTTTGTCAGAGAGTAAAATTGATAGAGAATATTTTAATTTTGATAAAAATCCAAAGCCTTTGCTTGATGATTATCCGGGCATATTGGCATTGAAATTGGATATTATGTTAGGGAAATCCAAAGATATTAAGACAAATCCAATAAATCGACAATTTATTTGGAAGTTAATAAATAAATGTACTGTAAATAAGGTAGAATTTCTTTACCTCTGAACTTTCTTGGATCTCTAGTTGTTATCCAGGAGATTAAATCTGGTGAATAGGAATTTTAACATGTTTGGATTGGGCAATAAGAGGTGATGATGATTAGTTATCCTTACCTTTGGAAGTCACCTAAAAATATTTATAGAGATTTCCCAAGGAATTAATAATGCTCCTAAATATTCGAGTTAATTTTATCTGGCTCCAACACTGTTTTCTATTCGATTGTCAATTCTTTATTACTATAAAAAAACATATTTTCTATGTCAGGATATGTTTATTACTGATAAAAAGTTTGTTGAAAATCGAATAGAAATATGGACATCATTATTTAATCTTGCTTGTGATGGTGCAGAATTTCGGAAGGATGATCGCTCAAAAAAGTGTACATATAAATCTGATGATACAAACAAAATGAGATAGTAATTTCTTAAAAATATGCTTAAAAATAAGGATTGCTCACTACACCCTGGTTCGGTCGGTTAACCAACCGTGAGCAACCCTATTAATTGTAATAACCCTATCAACACTATTAACAACCAGACTAGGACATGGATACTGATTTTGGTATCCGTATCCGGATATTTACGGCGGATACAAACGGATATCCGCAGGCATTTTTACAATATCTGTATCCATATCCGTATCCATGTCCTAGTCTGTTAACAACCCTATTAAATTTAGCGATTTAAAACAAGCAGTTCCTCCCCGTTTGATTCGTTTCGACAAATTCGTTTTCGTCCTTTTATCACCCGAAACGGTATATACTTAGTATACTTCCTTAATCCGTATATTATCACCTTAATCTTAGACAAATTTTCGTCCAATTTTGGTTATATCCAGATACCCACGTATATCCAAGGATACGCATGGATATGGATAGTATTTTTTCAAAACCTGGTTCCCAAATACTTTTCCCATTTTCTATAACAAAAATATTATTTTTGCCATTTTTATTAAAACTTTCAACACCCTTCAAGATTATATATTTAAAATTAATTTCAGTTGGAATTCAGTCAATTTCACATTATGTTATGTTTCTAAATTAGGAAATGAGGTGAATACTCACTCATCTTTAAAATATAATTTTACTTTTGTTTCAGCTAAAAAATAATCCAAAAAGTGATTATGCCAAAAATTGTAGTAAAAATGGGGAAGAAAAGCATGGAATTGAATTTAGAGTTTATGGAACGAGAGTTGGATTTAACCAATCTATTGAAGATTATTATATTGAATTTAATGTTGCCGTTGTAGTTGGATTCTCTTTCTCAACAAAAACGTTAGGGGGTTTGAGTGGTCGAGGAGTATCGCCCAAGTATCTGAGCCCGAGTTTAATACCAAAAAAGAACTCATCCTGAGTACTCGACCCCTCAATTAGACACTAACCGCCCTCTAAATCTAAAACATTTTTATCATTATTAGAATTGAATTTAATAAAACAGTTAAAGCGACTGGAAAAGTTCGTCATTCTTATACTGGAATTCAAGATTCAAGATTATATATTAGTTATCTTGACTCGTTAAATAGAGAAGAGAGTTATATTTTAATATTTTCAATACAATTGGGAAATAATGGAAAAAATTTTGCAATTTTAACTGATGAAATGAATGGAAATGTTTATGATTATGGGAATTATGTTCTTACAAATTTCGGGAATAAAAGTATTCAGGAAATTGTAGAAGAAGTAAATATTAACTTCCCAAATAAATAAAAAAATTAAAAGGATGGGGCAATTGCAATGATTGGACCTGACATGAATTTGGAGGGAAAGCTTTTGTTAGCTAAAAACATTCAATTTTTACCCGTAACAAACGAATCATGCAGCATTCACACAGTGGATATAAAAATAAATAATGTAACAATTGAGAAGGAAATAAGCTGTGTGAGTTTTTAAAGAGAGGGAATAAATAGTGTTGTCGGTTATTGGAAATTCTTCGGATATCCGAAACCGAACCGAAAAATCCTCGGTTCTTTGGTTCGGTCCAGAATCGACAACCACTAAAGACGTTTTACCACTAAAGACGTTTTGTTTAGTATAAACGTTCACCAAATATTTGTGATCAACTTGGATTGGAGGAATACAACAAACAAAATAAGGCATTCAGTGAACTTTTGGAATTGTTTGTTAAATGCCCTTGCTATACTTGGGAACCTCGTCCACCCTCCATAGTTAATATATAAAATACCTCTAAATAAATTATATAAAAATTTTCAGACAGATGACAGATTAAATGTCCCTCACAAAGCTAGAGGTAAACGAAATGTTAAAAATGATACTTTGTTAGGAACTCGTGATGCTGAGGGATTGGTTTATGGTTGTGAAGATGCTAGGTATTTTGTTTTGGGTGATATTGCATTGCGTTATGATGATATCCTCCAAGAGATAGAAAGACAGCGAAAATGTAAATTTTAATTTTGGGGATTGTTTAATTAAAGGTCCTAGCCATCTTCTAACAAATTAAAAACATTAAAACTAATTTAAGGTTGTAAATAGACTGGCAAATCTCTGAAGAAAATCAAACTTTTGTAGAAAATTTCCATATATAATTCTAATGATTTTTCTGACAAAATAATATTTTAGAAAATATAAAATTTAATTTTTTTCTCGTTCAAAAATTAATTTATAATTTAATTAAAATATACATAAATTGGTTGATTAATTCTGTCTTTTTGATTCATTTCTTTTTATGTCTTCTTTTTTAAATTGATTTTCTTTTAATTTCGAAAAATTCAAAAAAAATTTTCTTTCGTCCTCAATGACTAAAAAAATTTTTTTATTTAATTTTTAAATTTTTTCTTTTACCATTTAAATACACACAACTAAACACGCTCACTTCAATTTATTTCAATCATTCCTTTTAACATTTAAATTTTATTTTCTGATTTTTGTTCTCGTCTTCAAATTGTTCTAAATTAATCTAATTTATAAAATAGAATTGTGGGTATTTAAATATTTGAAAAAGTTGCCAAATAAAATTTAACTTTGAAGAATTTGTCTGTGTCAAGTTTTGTCTCTCAATTTACACACTATTTTGCTTTTTGTCTAACCTAAGAGGTAAAATTATTTTTGCTATAAATGCTTTCCGGAATTTTTCGGATTCTGATTAGAGTACACCTCAATTTGATACATTTTTTAAAAGTTTGTTAGCAATTTTCCCCACTTTAATGTACATCTCAAAAAGCAGAATAAATTCTTTATCTTTTAGTGAGGTATAAATTAGAAAATTCAGAAAAGAGCAAAAGAAAATCTCGTCTTAAACATAACGGATATATGTAAATACATCCACAGGCCTCTTTGATTAACATAACAAAAGTTGAATTTAATCAAATAAAAATATATTTAAATCAGTCCTTAATCTCCATTTTGACCCTTATATTTTTACTAAATTTCATCTACCTACAATTTAATTCTCCAAATCACCATTTTAATTTTACAACATATTAAATTAATCAATTAATTCAAAATTCATTTATTGCCAAATAAAAAATAAAATTAAAAAAATTTTTCTTTCCCCTTAATGCGCTCAAAAATACAGCTGTTTATGTACACATTTTATAAAACCTTTTTATTATTTTTCATTTGTCACCTTCCCCTTCCCCACCTCCCCTTTCTCTTTCTTCTATTCTCGAACCCTTTAAAACCTTTTATTTTATTTTGTATTATTTGAGAGATTCTTTCTTTTCTTTTCAACCACAACCATATTTATGGCCAATCCATTTTACACACTTAAACATTTTTAAATTTTATTGAGATGAGTCATTAGAGTAAAAAAGGAGAATTTTTCATTAAGTTTTAAATAAAACTCTTTATTAGATGGCTAAAACCTTTGATGTTGATTTAAAAATTTATAAAAAAACGAGCTTTTTGAACCCAGATCGTCCAAAAAGCTCGTCTATCGAAATCAATCCTCAAGTTTTTTCTAGAGCATGTTAATTTTACATAAATATATTTTTAAAAATGTTATTTTAATTATCTAGAAATTTTGTAATTTTTGGTTGAGTACACAAGAATCTAAAATCAAAAAAAAATTTAATTTTCAAGGGAAAATATTTTCATTTTTAATTTTTTGCCCATAACCTCCCCTTTCTTCTCTTCTACATATCCAAAGATCGTCCAAAAATATCTTTTGTTATTAACTCACAAAATATAACCAAAGATTATGACATTTATAAAGAGGGGTTAAATAATACTTTAAAGAATATTTAAATAAAACTTAGTATTTAGTTCCCCAACTTTATGGTTATTTAAAGCCCAATCCCTTCCTACGCCCAAACAGTTTTTATCTTTACTTTAAAATCCCTCCCCCTCTCTCGACTCAAACAAAATATTTTCATTTTTACATATTTCTTTATTATTTTTCAAAACTAACAAATAATAAATTCTCTCAATTGTTTGTCAAGAAGTTTTCACATGTTTTTTAAAATAAATGAATGAATATACTAGTGACCGGACTTGAGTGATCGTTCGATAATATCGATATCGATTATCGATAATATCGACATCGAAAAATATCGATTATCGAAAAATATCGAAAAAATCAAAAAAAATTTTTTTTTTTTAATAATAATAATATTTATCCAGCCGCAAATTGCAAATAAGCAACATTAGGGGCGAATTATAAAAAAATAATTATAAATTTAAATTTCAAAAATGGATAGGTCAATTGGATTTAGTCAAACCAAGAACAATTTAAATGAAAGTTTAAATACTTGGTAATGAATAGAGGTAGTAAATCATAACCACCTTCGTTTCTTGGTCTTTTTATCGGTTGTTGTTGGTTTGACATTCGGTAGGTAAGTTAATTAAGTACTTACTACAAATGTCTTAATTAAAGTGCTTAAAAAAAGAAAATTAAAGGGGATGTGTAAAATAAATAAAGCAATTAAATTGTCTATAATGGAGAAAAATGGAAAAATATACATAGATTAACTTGTATAAAAAAATCAATTGACATAATGCCAATAATTTGAAAAATAAATAAAACATAATGCCAACGTGTCAATATCAACAACAATAAGCCGTCTATTTGAGAATAGGCTTGTATTTTTTCAAAAATTTTAAATAACCCTTGTGAATTTGTTAATAATACGTATATTTATTCATACGTGTTATCTTCCTTTGCGGGTTTTATAGCGAAACATGGATTAATTTGTTAGTAGTGGAGGAGATGGAAAAGGAAGAATTGAAGAGATTTAGATTAGGATAATAATGCTTAATTTAGAAATTAGTAAGTTTTGGGTGATAAATGATTATCTAAGATTTAGAACATCGTCAAATGTACTTAAGAAGTTGGTAAGCCAGTTTTTGAATGAATTAGGGTTGTTGTTAAGAAAGGCATCCTGAGGCAGATTGTTCCAGTCAGGTATACATCTGTTTATGAAGGAATTTTGGGTTTTACTATTTTTAGATGTCATTTTTATTAAGAAATTATGTTTTCTGGATGGTCTTTTGTTAATTTCTAAAAATTTTGTACGTTTTAAATAACTATATCCCATACAGATTTTATAAAGTGTGATTAAGTCAATGATTTTTCTACGTGATATTAGTTGTTGAAGCTTAAAGAATTGAAGTCTTTTGATGTAGGATACCTTATTTGAGACAATACGACATTTTGTTAGAGCTATTCGAGTGTAAAATTTCTGGACTTTTTCAATTTTGTTAATGGATTCTTTAAGATGAGGATTCCAGATTTCAGAGGCATATTCTAAAATGGGGAGTACATATATTTTAAATAATTTAGCCCAAACTATTGGATTAACTGATTTAAAAGCTCGTAGTAGCTGATAAGATCGAAAGTATGCAGACTTGATTATTTTAGAAATATGTTCCTGAAATGTGAGTTTTTGATCTATAATAATACCTAAATCTCGAATTGATGAGGATTGAATTAGTTCTGTATTTTCAATATGATAGGGGTATATATTCTTTTGGGTCCCGATTCTTATGAATGTAGTTTTATCTGGAGCCATGGGTAAGGACCAATCAATACTCCATTTATAAACGTTATCAAGAGCCTCCTGCAATAGGTGGCAAGACATAGTGGATTGATGCGTGAGAAATAATTTTACATCGTCAGCATATAATCGAATTTGAACAGGTAATTTTATAATATGGGGAAGATCATTAATAAATAGAATAAATAATAATGGTCCAATAACAGATCCCTGGGGTACACCCGATCTTATCTTCTGTAGTTCTGAGATAGAGTCATCAATTTTAACGACAAATGTTCTGCCTTTAAGGAAGTTACTAATCCAGTCATGTATTTTGCCTCTAATACCATAGAGATATAACTTATGAAGAAGAAAACGATGGGGTACGGAATCGAAAGCTTTCCTGAAGTCAATATAAATACAGTCTGTAGGATTACGATCAAGAAGTCCATTGTACCATTCCTGAAGTGTGGAGAGAAGTTGGAGTGTTGTTGATCGTTTTGGAAGGAAACCAAACTGGTGTTCACTAATAAGATTATTACCTAGTAGGAATTGCAGAATATTGGAAGCAAGTATTCTTTCAAAGGTCCGACTTAAAGTCGAGGTTAATGAGATTGGTCTATAATTATTTACATCGTGTTTATTTCCTTTTTTATAGATAGGGATAACTATTGAGTGTTTCCATTGGGAGGGGGGTGTTCCTGAATCCAATGAAATGCGGAATATTTCCGTAATTATTGGCGATAGAGGTAAATGACAATGTCTAAGAAATTTGAATGGTATGCCATCAGGAGATGTGCTGTTTTTATTCGGGGAAGTTTTAAGTGAATTGGATACTGAGATTATATCAAAATCAATATCTGTTATTGTATTATTATTATTATTGATAATCGAGAATGGTGGGATTGCATGTATAGGAACATTATTAAAAGCCTTAGAAAATGAAGCTGCAAATTGATTGCATTTTTCTAAGTTATCAATTAGTATTTTATCATTAACAATTAATGTAGGGATGGGTGGTTGCGGCTTACTAATTTTATGCATATATGAGAACAGTTTTTGAGGGGATGAGATGAGTTTATTTATAGTCTGATTATGGTATTGTTTTATTAAATATTTAACTGTTTTAGAGATTTCTTTATACTTGCACTTTAGTGAGGGATCATATTTTGAACGATGAAATAGTTTTCTTTGTTTACATAGAGCTTTATTAATGTGTTTTGGATATTTGTGTTTAGAGGGTTTTGTTGGAATTTCTACCTCTGGTAGGTTTTCATCGAATATAGTATTGATGGTTTGAACGAAAAAGTTATACTTTTCATCAATTGTAAAGCATTGATCAGAGTTTTGGAAGGGGAAATTGGAGATTGTTGTATTGAGATTTATTAATTTTTTATCTGACATGTCTCTAATTTTTTTGGTTAATCTTGGTATGTGTTGAATAGAAAGTGAGAAGTGGATAGAGTAATGATCAGAAATGCCAGGCTTGACCGAATACGAATTTATAATGGAAGGAGAATTTGTAAGTAGAAGGTCAAGCGTGGCACCTTTATCGTGTGTTGATTCTAAGATGAGCTGATAAAAATTGAAATTTAATAAAAATTCTGCAAAAAGATTGTCGGCTCCGTTTTTTGCAGAATATTTAGTCCAATCAATAGAGGGAGCATTGAAGTCTCCAACTATAATTGTAGTAGCAGTAATGTGTGTTTGAAGAATTTTAATAAGAGAGGATGTGGATTTTTTGGAAGAGCATGGGGGTCTATAAACGCATATAATTCGAATAGTGACTTCTTTAAAGATAATATCAGTAATTGTTATGTCATTTCCATAAGAGGAAATTGTTAGAAGATTATGACTAGAAAGAGAATTCGAAATAAGAATAGCAGAGCCTCCAGCTTTACTTTTATATTTAGGGTCTCTATTACAGTTGAAGATGGAAAATGTGGAATTAAAGGTTAATTCATTTGGTATAGGGGAAGAACTTTTAATCCATGTTTCGCTCAGGAGAATGATTGAGGGATTATATTGCGAAATTTGTTGGGAAATCATTTGAATTTTGTTATTTACTGATTGGCAGTTGAAATATATAACCCCTATATCTATGTTAGTAGTATTTTGAGTTATACGTGTTTCTAGAGAATTATTTAATCCCCGTGAAGAAATGTTTTCATGAAAAATAGAGCGAGAGTTTATTGTTGCTGAATGTTGACCGTTAAATGGTAAATTTCCTAGCACAGGTTTTTTTTATTTTTTTGGACTCAGTTAAGGTATCAAGAAAAAGTGGGTCAGGATTTTCCAAAGAGAAACCATGGGGCATAAAAAGTGAAGGATATTTGTTTTTAAAGCGACTGAAATTAAACCTGTGCTATTTTGTGGTTAATTTTGTATTTAAATTGTTCTGGCCTTTTATTGTTTCACGTCTAAGAGCCCTCTGTTCACGTTCCTTTTCACGTTCAGCAAGAGTCAAAGAAGGACGTATCAGAACGTTCCGGAATTGCGGTTGTTGGCGAATTGTGTCACGATGACGTTTCCATGATCCAAGAGTTTGATACTGAAATTGACGGGATGGAAAAATGGCCTTTATAAGTCTGGGGCGACCGTTAAAAGATGGGTTATCCTTACGACCCAATCGATAGATGATTGGGGCCGGTTCAACGCCCATCACATTGAACAAACTTGTTACAGCGGCAACATCAGAAGAGTAGCGATCAGAAGCCAAAACCTGAGTTGATTCAGGTACACCAATTAGAACCACGCTACGTTCACGTTCTCGTCGTTCAGCTGGATCTTCTTCAGAAGCACGTTGCTGTTGTTGTTGTTTGAATAATTCGAGAAGTGCACGGTTTGCTGCTTGCTGCTGTTGAAGAATAGCTTTAATGGCCGGAGAAGTATTGTTGTCATCAAGAATACTAGAAAGATCGATAGAAGCTGCTGCTTCAAGTTGCTTTATTATTGATTGTTGTTCGAGGTCAATATTAGGTGGACAACCATAACCACCTTCGTTTCTTGGTCTTTTTATCGGTTGTTAAATGCCCTTGCTATACTTGGGAACCTCGTCCACCCTCCATAGTTAATATATAAAATACCTCTAAATAAATTATATAAAAATTTTCAGACAGATGACAGATTAAATGTCCCTCACAAAGCTAGAGGTAAACGAAATGTTAAAAATGATACTTTGTTAGGAACTCGTGATGCTGAGGGATTGGTTTATGGTTGTGAAGATGCTAGGTATTTTGTTTTGGGTGATATTGCATTGCGTTATGATGATATCCTCCAAGAGATAGAAAGACAGCGAAAATGTAAATTTTAATTTTGGGGATTGTTTAATTAAAGGTCCTAGCCATCTTCTAACAAATTAAAAACATTAAAACTAATTTAAGGTTGTAAATAGACTGGCAAATCTCTGAAGAAAATCAAACTTTTGTAGAAAATTTCCATATATAATTCTAATGATTTTTCTGACAAAATAATATTTTAGAAAATATAAAATTTAATTTTTTTCTCGTTCAAAAATTAATTTATAATTTAATTAAAATATACATAAATTGGTTGATTAATTCTGTCTTTTTGATTCATTTCTTTTTATGTCTTCTTTTTTAAATTGATTTTCTTTTAATTTCGAAAAATTCAAAAAAAATTTTCTTTCGTCCTCAATGACTAAAAAAATTTTTTTATTTAATTTTTAAATTTTTTCTTTTACCATTTAAATACACACAACTAAACACGCTCACTTCAATTCATTTCAATCATTCCTTTTAACATTTAAATTTTATTTTCTGATTTTTGTTCTCGTCTTCAAATTGTTCTAAATTAATCTAATTTATAAAATAGAATTGTGGGTATTTAAATATTTGAAAAAGTTGCCAAATAAAATTTAACTTTGAAGAATTTGTCTGTGTCAAGTTTTGTCTCTCAATTTACACACTATTTTGCTTTTTGTCTAACCTAAGAGGTAAAATTATTTTTGCTATAAATGCTTTCCGGAATTTTTCGGATTCTGATTAGAGTACACCTCAATTTGATACATTTTTTAAAAGTTTGTTAGCAATTTTCCCCACTTTAATGTACATCTCAAAAAGCAGAATAAATTCTTTATCTTTTAGTGAGGTATAAATTAGAAAATTCAGAAAAGAGCAAAAGAAAATCTCGTCTTAAACATAACGGATATATGTAAATACATCCACAGGCCTCTTTGATTAACATAACAAAAGTTGAATTTAATCAAATAAAAATATATTTAAATCAGTCCTTAATCTCCATTTTGACCCTTATATTTTTACTAAATTTCATCTACCTACAATTTAATTCTCCAAATCACCATTTTAATTTTACAACATATTAAATTAATCAATTAATTCAAAATTCATTTATTGCCAAATAAAAAATAAAATTAAAAAAATTTTTCTTTCCCCTTAATGCGCTCAAAAATACAGCTGTTTATGTACACATTTTATAAAACCTTTTTATTATTTTTCATTTGTCACCTTCCCCTTCCCCACCTCCCCTTTCTCTTTCTTCTATTCTCGAACCCTTTAAAACCTTTTATTTTATTTTGTATTATTTGAGAGATTCTTTCTTTTCTTTTCAACCACAACCATATTTATGGCCAATCCATTTTACACACTTAAACATTTTTAAATTTTATTGAGATGAGTCATTAGAGTAAAAAAGGAGAATTTTTCATTAAGTTTTAAATAAAACTCTTTATTAGATGGCTAAAACCTTTGATGTTGATTTAAAAATTTATAAAAAAACGAGCTTTTTGAACCCAGATCGTCCAAAAAGCTCGTCTATCGAAATCAATCCTCAAGTTTTTTCTAGAGCATGTTAATTTTACATAAATATATTTTTAAAAATGTTATTTTAATTATCTAGAAATTTTGTAATTTTTGGTTGAGTACACAAGAATCTAAAATCAAAAAAAAATTTAATTTTCAAGGGAAAATATTTTCATTTTTAATTTTTTGCCCATAACCTCCCCTTTCTTCTCTTCTACATATCCAAAGATCGTCCAAAAATATCTTTTGTTATTAACTCACAAAATATAACCAAAGATTATGACATTTATAAAGAGGGGTTAAATAATACTTTAAAGAATATTTAAATAAAACTTAGTATTTAGTTCCCCAACTTTATGGTTATTTAAAGCCCAATCCCTTCCTACGCCCAAACAGTTTTTATCTTTACTTTAAAATCCCTCCCCCTCTCTCGACTCAAACAAAATATTTTCATTTTTACATATTTCTTTATTATTTTTCAAAACTAACAAATAATAAATTCTCTCAATTGTTTGTCAAGAAGTTTTCACATGTTTTTTAAAATAAATGAATGAATATACTAGTGACCGGACTTGAGTGATCGTTCGATAATATCGATATCGATTATCGATAATATCGACATCGAAAAATATCGATTATCGAAAAATATCGAAAAAATCAAAAAATTTATCGTTCGACTAGAATATACATATTTATTTTTTTATTACTTTATTTTATTTTTCAAGTTTCGCAACTTTCTTCTTTTTAATTTTCTTTTGTTATTTTTTAAATATAAAAAATAAATTTAATATTTTCTAGTCACCCTGTATATTTCCATAAATCATTTAAAACATTCTTTATTTTTTTAATCAAAAAAAAATATTTTTCTTTCAATCATTTCAACGCAATTATTAGTCATGTTAGTCCCCACTAAATACCTATTTAAATATGGAAATTTGAAAAAATTTATTAATTTTTGTTTGGAAATGTGTTTTTTCTAATAATAAAAATTTATTGAAATATTTGAAAATTAAAAAATAATTTTAAATTTCGGGAAGAATTTTCCTACCTCCCCCTTTCTCTTCTCATTTAATTTCTCCTAAACAAAACTAACAAAAACATGAATTATCTTATTTAACGTGAATTATCAAGCTGATTCGAAAGCTATCAAAATTGGTGTTATTGGATGATTTTAGGAAAACTATATGAAGACAAACAAGTAACTACTCTTTAATGAGAGTAGTTAATTAATTGAAAGGTTCTCGTAAATAAATGCCTCAATTACTTATTTTCAATTTAAACATTTCAACATTCCCTCCCCCCCCCCTTCCCTCACTTGCCCTTCAAGAAATACTTTTTTTGTGTTTCCTTTCCCATTTTTTGTTTCAAACAAACATTTTTTATATATAAAATCACCTGACTTTTGTTGACAGTCACTTTTTCTTTCTTTTCTTTTTCCAGACAGAGAAAAAGAAAATTTTTTTAAATCAGAAAACAGGGACACGCCCAAGTAGGCGCGCGGCCAAGTAGGCGCAAAGCCATAACCAGCTTGAAAATTTCTTTACCTTGACAATTTTGGTATCAATCTGTTAAGCTCGATGAGAGGAATCGTTTAATACTAAATTTCGAAAAATTCGGAAATCTTGAAGCAGGTTATGACTTTGCGCCTACTTGGCCGCGCGCCTACTTGGGCCGTACCCCAGAAAACAGAATGGCCATTAAATAAAAATAAATGAAATTAAATTGTTTTTTTTAAAATTATTTTCCCACAATTTTAAAATAGCCTTGAAAATTGTTGGAAACAAATAAATTAAAACAAAAATTTTTGGAAAGGTTAAATTACAAAATTTTAATTTAAAAATATTTTTATTAAAAAAGTTATGTTTTTAATTAATTTAAATGAATGGAAATATCTTCAATTACCTTGAAATTTAAAATTATAAAATTGTTTCATTAAAGCCAAAAAACTATCAAATTTTGCTTAGTTATACTCTCAATAATTTCCCCTTTAGTTTCACTAAAAATTTTAATTTTTTAGTTTTCTATTTCAAAAGTTATGGCAAAGATAAGAGAAATTTGATGACAGAAATGATTTCCCCATCCTTTTTTAACCATAATTTAAAAAATTTTAAATAAAAAATTCTGAAAATTTTTAAAAAAATTAAATAATGTTGAGGATGTTTATATAATAAATTTCAAGGCTACATAAACTTTTATCTTTGCAAAATTTTTAAAATCGTCCAAGGACACCCTTTTTGACTATAAAATAGAAGAGCTTTGAACAATGTATCTTATATTAAAGTTTAGTATTTCACTTAGAACTCTTCTAAAAATTTCAGAATTTTTAATTCTGAAATTTTTTAAATTCTGGTCGAAAAACACAAATCCTACAAAATTTCACAATTTAGATTCCTTTCATTTTCTCTTATAATTTAAAAATCTTCAAAAAGCTTCAGAATTCAAAGTAATTATTTAACAACTTTTAACAACTCTTTTTATTATTTTCTGGCAAAATTTTATTTTAAAAAATTCTTTTCTTTTTTTCCCCATTTTCCCTCTTCTTTTTCTCTTTGTTAGCAGTTGTCTCTTTTTTAAGCTTTAATGCCGGCAAGAATTTTTTTATATTTTCACTTATTTAATTTCCTCTATATTGATTTTATGGCCATAAACTCTATATATTTACTTTATATGTATATATTTATATTTTTTCTTTCTTTTGCGTGTTCGGCACATTTTTAGTAAAAAAATAAATAAATATTAAGTAAAAATTTATTTTTTTTTATCTGTATATTACTTTTAAAAAATCTAAAAATAATCTTTTTCTTTTCTTTCTTTAATATCTTTTTTTGGTCATTAGCTGAGTATTCTCTTTTATTTAAAAAGAAAAGAAGGGATTTTTATCCCCTTTTTTAACATTTATTTAAAGTTGTCATGTTAAACGACGTTACGCCGCGCGCTATAATTTTGCCAAATGAACGTTTTGAACTGTGAAATTATACATGGATATATAGCTTATATTATTGCTTAACAACAATAAAATTTTCAAAATTTTTGGTAAAATTTTTGTAAAATTTTTATAGAGGAAACTGTCACAAAAATCGACATTTTCTCTTAAAAAATTGTGATACTATGTATTTCCTTCCATTTCTTTAAATTTAAATAAAAATTTTTTAAATTAATAATATCATGTATATTACTAAATTCATTGGCCCTTCCTTGTTGTCTATTTTATTAACACCCAATTTACGTCAGTTCCCGGAACTATTTTTTCTTTTATTTTGACATCTACGGATACGGAAATTAAAAAAAATATTTTTGATTAATTTTTAAATTATTTATCTTTTATTCGCAATTATTTTTTGTTGTCTCATTTTCCATTCTAATTTATCCCACATCCTCACTTATACTAATCTCTTAGATATCCCATTGGCTTTGATTTAAGAGATAAAGAGTTTCTATATTTGTATTAAATCTCTATCCAATCTCTCATATCCCTCATTACCTAATATCCCCATACTTTCGAGTTATCCTTCTTAATTTACTCCAGTGATTTTATAATTTAATTTTTATTTTTTAGAGAAATTTATTTAATTATTTTAATTAACTAATTAATTTTAAAAAATATTTAATAATGTCTAGAGTTGGTATTTTTGGACAAATTTCAGAAATTAATGATCACCTTTTTCTCAGGTAAATTAAAAAAAAAATATTTTTTTAATTAATTATTTTTTAGCGGTGCCGGTGTTCTTCGGCCAGAGAAGCTCAAACAAAAAGTAAAAAATAAATTAAAATAATTTTATTTTAAATTAAAGGGAATTACTTGTATAATTAATGCAACAATAGAAGAACCGACAACAAATTTATCTGGTAAAAGAAAGAAGAAAATTTTAATTAAAATTATTTTTAATAAAGGTATTGACTGCGTAAGAATCCGCATAGAAGATTCTCCTTATTCTCGACTTGATAATTATTTTGATTTAGCTGCAGACAAAATTAGATCCGTTAGAGTAGGGAAATTTATTTTATAATTCCGGAAACTGTCTATGTACATTTAACATAATCTCTTATCTTAACTTCCGGGAAATATATTTTAATTCAGAAAGTATGAGAGAGTATTTATTTTCGGAAATAAAGAGAAATACAAAATTCCGGAGATATAATTCCGGAAACGTAATATAACAAGTTCAGGAAATTAAAAAGATTTCCGGAAAATATACATACCAGAATATTCATTTCCGGAAAATACACACCTATGACAGTATATTCACTTCCGGAAAATATATATGAGAATATAAAATTCCGGAAATGACAGAGAAACAATAGTATATTTCCTGTAATGTTTGCAATTTCCGGATCCTTTTCTCTAATATCCAGTTACTTACACTTCTTTTTAGGAACGTGGAGGTAAAACACTCGTTCATTGTGTTGCCGGTGTTTCACGTTCTGCTACTCTTTGCATTGTCTAGTATGTTTTTTAATTTTATTTTTTAAAAATATTTTTTTCAGTCTAATAAAATATGAAAGAATGTCATTAAGACAATCATATCATTATGTTAAATCCTCTAGACCAATTATTCGGCCAAATCTTGGCTTTTGGCAACAAATGGTTGATTATGAACGAAAACTTAGGGGTAAGTAAAAATAAATTGAAAAAAATATTTTTTATATTTTTTTTGTTAAAGGGCATAGTACTGTTACAATGATTCCAGTTGAAGGATCGCCTTTTGCCTTTCCAGATGTTTATTCTCAGGTAGATAATTAAAAGAAATTAAAATAATTTTCAATAAATTATAAAGGATCTACGTAAACATATTTTAACAAATCCTGGTCCACCTCAACACGATTCAACATTAATTGCTTTACAAAAACGTTTAAGAGAGCGTGAACAACAAAGAGAAAATAGTAACGCTGCTGCAGCTGCTAGGGCAACTTTAATACCTATTCAATTAGTTAATACATCTAATGGAAATTCATCTTCTTTAGCTTCTCGTTTAAGGTAGATTTTTGGACACTCGATAGGATTATATACACTCTGTCCTATAATTATAATAGCTACTCCCCTCAATATTACCTCAATATTACTCCCCTCGATAAGATTACCTACTTCCCCCTCAATATTAACCTTTTTATCAGTCCAAATATTTTTCAATAAAATTTCCAATTATTTTCAAGTTCTTCAACAAATCAACGAAGAAATAACGGATTAGATTCTTCTCTTCGTCATCGACACTCTTCCTCTGCTTTACCTAGTCGTTCTACCCAAAATAATAACCAACAAAATTCTTCAATTAATTCAACCTTTCCTTGGCGTGTTTCTTCACTTTTGTCACCAGCTCCAGGGAGGCGTTCTGCTGCCGGTTTCTCTAATGGAAGGGGAGAAACTGGGCTTTTTGGTATGCCATCCCTTTTTCAACAACAGCAACAACAAAGTCTTTTCCCGGCTTTTTAAATATTTTTTATTGAAATAATGAAAGGAAAAGAAAAAAAATTAATTTTTTTTGATAATTAAAGGGGTTGGATAGGAAAAACAATTAATTGGATTTTAGAGTCATTCATTTGGGATGGAAAAAACCGATTATTTTATCAATTGTTAAAGAGTAACCTGACTTTCGTTATGACTCTGAGTGGATTATGTCCCTGCAGTCCTATTATATCCTATTTCCACTCTCATTATCTTCTACATTGTATCGGGAATCGGGTCCGTTAATAACGAAAGTCAATTCCGTCTTACAATTAACTAATTATTAATTAATTAATTAATTACCCAATTAATTGCTCCTAATATTTTTATTTTGTTGTGAGCAACGAGCATAATCCTTTTTAATGTTCCTTATTTTTAAAAAGAAAAATCCCTAAAAATTGCCACGATTTATTAAAATATATCCGGTTATTATCAACAAGCATACTATATACCAAAAATAAAGGCAGTTATGTATTAACTTTTTAAATCCCCTTACAGAGTTTTCAGATTGTTTCTAAAACTAGAAATAATATTATTTTAGTCGGTTTTTTGGCTTCTAAACGGATGGGATTTAAATCCGGGAAAAGATTTTTTTAATTTAAGATGCTATGTACTTACTGGCTGTCTTTATTTACAAACACTTCCTATTTTATTTCCTCTTTCCATCCCCTATTTTAAAGTTAGAATATTTTATCCTTTTTAAATCCTTTAATCTGTTAATTTTAATATTTTAAAGAAGTGATAGGTTTTTGGAGAAGAAACTTTCTCTTCCTTGTTTTTACCTCCAAAACTACTAATCCGAATTAAAATCCTTAAAATCCGTCACTTCTTCATTTAACATTTTTCTCCCCTCTTATTTTCCCAATCTAAATATTTTTTAATTCTTCGGGTATGCAAACAATGCACCGATGTGTTTATTTTTTCTTTTTGGATCTCCAATCCCATAATATTGTGTATCCTACAGAGAAAATTTTTTAATGTTCTTTTAATTTTTTTGGTACAAAATTTTTGAATAAAAATCTGGCAAATTTTGAATTTTTTAGTAAAAAATAGTTTTCTATTTCAGTGTCTTTCTTTCCCCAAAACAATACAAATTTCTGTATAAGTCTATGTATATGTATTAGAGCCCGGAATTTCGTACCGTACCGTATTCCGTACCGTACTACCGTATAATACCGATACCGATAAATACCGATGAATCTCAAAATTTTACCGTACCGTATTACCGATACGGAATACCGAAAAATACCGATACCGATAAATACCGGTAAAAATTTATCGGTATTCCGTACCGTATTTTCAAAAAATTAATATATTAAACAAGAATTATTTTTATAAATAAATTTGTATGGATAAAGAGGTAAATCAGGGATTTAAAGGGATTAAGCTAGATTTGGTGTGATATCGGTGGATATGGAGGGATTAAGTGGATTTAAATGGATTTTGGGGATTTGTTGACATGATTATTATGTGGGTAAGTTGTTAGATGCTTATGTCAGGAAGGATATCGGGGATTAATAATGATTTGGAAGGATAAGATTGATTTGGAAGACACCGGAGGAATAAAATGGATTTAGAGATTTGAGAATTTTGTTAGACCATCCTACAACTTTCATTGTTTTCCAGCGCAGTAGGCGAAAATTTTGGGAATTTTAGTATACCAGTCACCAGATTTCTTTTTTTTTCTTGCGCCGCAGACAAAAATTTTAAGAATTTTGGTAAGCCAAGTCACAGATTCCTTGATTTTTTTTATCGGTCGGTAGTATCGGTATTTTAGTTTTTCCGTACCGTATTACCGATACGGAATACCGAAAAATACCGATACCGATAAATACCGATCAACTTCAAAATTTTATCGGTCGGTATTCCGTATCGTACTACCGATACGAAATACCGATAAATACCGAAAAATACGGCCGTAGTACGGTACGGTCCGGGCTCTAATATGTATCTAACTAAAAACATAACGCAGGCCGTGACATCATTTTAAAATAATCAAATCTCGTGCACTCCAGTAAATTTCAATTTTCAGCTCGTCGAAATTGTTAGACAGCTCCGGGATTCAAAAATATAGAACAAAGTGTAATCTCTAGCAGGAGTGTATTTCTTAATTGATTAAAAAGGATCTAGGCGATGCTTTTTCGAGAATAAATTTTATTAGAGAAACTCAAGAGAATTTAAAGTTTACAAATCAAAATAAAAATATAAACAATATTTAATTGAAATAATTATACATATATAGGTAGTATATATAAATATATGTGGCAGCAAATATTAAAAATATGTGTATATAGTTGCTGATATAGTACATAATTAAAAGTCAACATTAATATTTTTAGTAAATAAAATACAAAAACACAAAAATGGCTGTGATATTAAAAACAGATAAAAATTTGAAAAAGAAAACAAAGTTGATTGGTGTTCTCATTTTTGTTCTATCAATGATAGGAGGCTTGTGATCTTACATACAATTTATAATTATAGTTGTTTAATACCGAGGAAAAACATTCGCTGCTTTTACCAATTTAATTCCTCTATCATTCACTACATTCATAATTTTAAAATCCGAGTTTAAATAGGTATAAATTGTTTTTTTCTCTATTTAATTTCTTGCTTAAGAATATCAACTTTCCTTAGATCATTTGTCAAAATAAAAATTTAAAAGGCGCGTCAAAATTATCAAACAAAAATTAATTCCCCAAAAAAAATAAATTCATTTTCAACTCAAAACTTCCAATTTAATTCCCCTATCATCCACTATAGTTGTATTTGTAGTAATTGGTTGTGGCTGTAAAATTAAATTACTTCCAACTGCTCGTAATGTATTGGTATTTAAATTATTGGTATTTGTTGTTGTTGCATTGTTGGAGGATGCAGTATTAGATGCTGCTGTTGTTGGTCTTTGACTTACACCAATATGTGTACGTACATGTTTATTTAAATGATCAGAACGCATAAAACGTTTGGCTAATTTTTTTAAATTAAAGTAATATTTAAAATTAAAATTCAAAATTAAAAAAATTCAAAATGGTCAAGAATTGTAATAGTCAATTGCTTTTATAATTAACATCATTTTTGTATAATTTTAATAAATTTAAAAAAACTCACTGCATTGTGGACAAGTAAAACGTTTTTCGCCCGTATGAGTTCGACGATGTCTTTGTAATTCATCGCTACGAGTGAATCGACGTGGGCATGCTGGCCAATCTATGAACACAAAATTTAATTAAAAAAATTAATTTTAATTATCAAAATCATAAATTAATTCCCAAAATATTTATCCCAAAAAAATATTTTATATTTAAACAAACCGCAAGCAAAAGGTTTATTTCCTTCATGTCCTCTCAAATGTGCACGTAAATGAGATGTTTTTCCATAAGTTTTATTACAAATATGGCAAATATGTTGTCTTCCCTTTTCTAGTCCACCTTTTATTCCATTTACACAATTTGGACAACTACAAGCAATTCTTTTCGAGCCTCCAAAATTTGTTATAGGTAATTGGGGATTAAATCCGCCTTCCAATGGTGGTTGCTTAACATCAGTTTTAACTGGAAATTTAATAGAAAATTAAAAATAATTTTAAAATAAAAAACTAAATTTTTTATTTCCTATTTTTTGAATTTCCAAATAATTTTTTAATCAAATAGAAATATGAAAAACAAAAGAAATCGAATTGAACCAATAACTCTAAAAAATTTCAACTCTATCGCCCAAACCACAATTCACCTAAACAACTTAATTAAACTAAAGCGAATCTAGTGACTATTTTTTGCAGGCTAACTAACATCATTTTTCCTATTTTTATTTAACAAAAAATTTTTAAAAAACCAATTTTTGAAGCAGCATTAGCCCCTTGCATAGTTTTTTGAGATGTTTTAACGTTCGAACTTCCACCACTATCATTTGTTATAATCCATTTTTGTGGATCATTTGGGTCTTGTTGGAAAGATAAACTTCCTTTACATAAATTTTTTTAGAAAAAAAATATTTAAAAAACCTAAAGTAATTATTTGTTGAGACTTTGAAACCGGAGTTAATTGGTGTTGAGTTGATTGGGGCTGTTGTGCTTGTTGTTGTGTCTGTTGTGGCTCTGTTTTGACTGGTGACTTCTTAGGTTCTCTCTTCTGTAAAATTAAAAATTTTTTAATCTTATTTTCAATTTAAACAAAATTAAAATTTTGGTAGTTAGGAAAATATTTTTGGAAGTGATACTTTCAAAGAATTTTTTTTGAAAATTTGGCAGACTACTTTTATGAGAGAAAATTCCAAATACGAATGAAACTTCCAAAGGAAATTTATTTATCAAAAAAAACCTGTTTAGTCTGTGCTGACACTTTACGTGCTGAAGTTGGAATTGTTTGTGTAGAAAGACCAGTTTGTGTAGTTATAGTAGCACTATTACTAACTTGGTTAGTTGTGGCAGTAGTAGAGGCAGTAGAAGAGGTAACAACACCACCAGACATAAACTTACTTGGATCAATTGGTTGAAATTGAATCGTCTAAAAAATAAATAAAATTTTAAAATTAAAAAGGATTTATGACAAAGTAGTTTTATCCCTAAATTCAGACACGAACCTGGAAATGTTATTTTAAAACTCCTACTATAAATAGAATATTTTTAATTAATCTTTTTTTAGATCCGGAATGTCCAGCAAATATAAAATTTTAGAGGGAATTTTTTTTAATATGAAATTGTCAGCTTTTGGTTTTTAAAAATAATTTAGTTCCCGTCCTTAAACCCTTCTGAACCATCCTACTTTAAATTTATAAATAACGTAAGCTAATAATAAAAGGTTCAAAAATCAAAAAATCCTCAGAGCCTTAAAAAACAACATTAAAGAAAACCTGTAAAGGCTGTTGTTGTTGAGATAATAATAAAGGCTGTCCATTATTTTGATTATTTTGAATTGTTTGGCCTGCCACTTGGAATAATAATTGAGGTTGTTTCCCAGTAGAATTTATTTGTTGAGTTGAAGTACACGGTTGTGCAGTAATAAGTTGAGTAATAGGAATAAGTTGAAACTAAAAAATTAAATTTAAATTTTTAACAAATATTATTTGAAATATGCGAGAGAATGAAAGAAAATTTCCAAAAATTATTTTTCCCTATTTAATTCTCAATTTGAAATTTTTAAAAACAATTTTTTTCTTAAAAACCTGTTGTTGTCCACCATTCCCTTTTGCTGGAGTAGCTGCTGCTAAAAGAACAAATTGACCACCAAGTGCTGCTGTTGATTGAAATGGAATTGCTGTTGTAGCAACAGGAGGTGAAGTTGTTGGGGTACTTAAATATAAAAAATAAATGGAATGAAGCCAAAATGTTTAAAAATAAAGTTAAATGGATAATCTACCAAAAAAAACATATCCCATGGCGGAATTCCTTTACATGAGACTAGCTCACTGCATTTTATAAAATTTTAAAATGGACAATAAATGAAATAACTCAAAAAAAATTTTTAATCGAAAATTTTTAACCTATTCGTGCCAACAGTTGAACGTGTTACATTTTGTTGTTGTAAAGTCTGTTGAGGTTGTTGTAAAAAAATTATTTGAGGGTTTGGACGTGTTATTGTTGAAGTTTGTATTCCTCCCGAATTGGAAACTCCAACAGAAGAACCACCAGCATTACTAACTTCATTATTGTTGGTCATTAATTGAGAAGGAACAGATGGAACAAGCAACTAAATTTTGAAAAAAAATATAAATTTTGTAGACAAATGCCTGTAAAAACCATTGCCTAAATAACGAGATACTTGATTTTTTTAATTTTAGTTTTTATTAGATTCAAAAATGTTATGAAAATGATTCTAAAATTATTTAAGGGCAAGAGAGAAATTTTAAAGATTTTAAACAAAGAATAATTTTCTTAGTCGTTGACCCTTTATTCTCAATATTCGGCATCAATTTTCACAAGTTCAAAGAGATAACTGCAATTTCGATTCACAATCACCCAAACCACAGATTTTTTAAAATATAAACCTGAACCATTTGTTGCTGAATTTTTCTTTGTGATGTCCCTGGTGTTTGTTGTTGTTGCTGTTGATTTGTTGCAGCTCCAACCATAATATTTCCACCAAAAGAGGCAAAATTTGAAGTATTTGACGGAGAAATAACATTATTATTAGAATTAGAAGATGCTGTGTTTGAGGTAGTAAATGAAATTGAAGGCTGTTTTGAATTAAAAGAAGAAAATAATGAAGATTGGGGAATTGCTTGAAAAGTCTGTTGTTGTTGATTTTGAATAATATTTTGTTGATTATTTTGGACATTACTTTGATTATTTGTTGATTTTACTATTTTAGGCTTTGGTGGCATTCTTAAATAATTATAAAATTATTAGAATTTGAAATAAAAACAAAAAAATGGAATTAAAAAAATTTATTGGTTAATAAAAGCCAATCTTCCATAACGAGATTCGAACCATGCCTTTCTGGGAGAAAACGTACACGTTTCCCACTACACCAATTAAACATGCTCATTAATCTTTTTATGTATGTTAATTGTAAGTCTCTTTTTAATTTGTAGAGAAGAGACTCAAAAATATATGAAAAGAAAAAATGTTAAAAGAAAAGGGAGGAGCGAAACGTTTAAGTCTCGACTGAAAAATTTTCAAAAAAATGAACAAAATTAAAATAGAGGGGCAAAACAATGCAGGAATAATTTGTTTGTCCTCAACTACTATTTTATTACAAAATCTCTAAGTTGTTTTTGCCTGCAAACAAGGATTAGATAGAGGTAATTATTTGAAAGAAAAATCTTAAAAAAATAGAAAATCTCCAGACAGTTAATTCTCATTATGATTACATGTCATATACCCCTCAAATGTTATGCCACCCCCCCCCCCCATCGGCCGGTCCGTTCGGATGTGGCTATAAGAAAGTCCATTACATTTACCGAACAAAAATAAAAAGTAAATCCCGCCTTATTTGGACCGCCTATAAGTAAATAAAAGAAAACAATCTTCTTAATCTCTTGTCATATAGAGAGAATAGATAAAACAATAAAATGTGTGACCCGCCCTGCTGGGTGTGGCTAAAAATATTCAGAGAATTTTAAGTATAAAAGCCAAAAGAATCGCTCAAATTTCAAGTTTAAATTTCCCCTTATAAAGTTAAAAATCACAACAACTATAAAAGGAATGTGCACACAAACATTATCAGAATCAGTCTTACAAAACGTTAAAACAGGAATGGGCGGAGGAGAAACAAGGCGGGAAATATAATTAGGACAGGTGAAACAGCAATTCTAGAAGAACATTGTGTAAAATTAAAAAGAGAAAAGAGAGAAAAACAGAAATAAGAGCATTGATTGGTTAGTTTACTGCCTCTATTTTTGCCCAGTTTTGAGTCATAATGGGAGGGCCGTTGACGCCTAGGGCGTAGCTTTTTTGGTGAAGCTGGGGCGTTGCTGTTGAAGTATTTACCCGCCCTCATAAATTTTATTTAGAAATTAGAGAAAGAGAAAGAAAAATTTATGTAGAGATTAAATAGAAATGAGAGAGAAAAATGTAAATGGAGAGCAATAAATTTTGAATAAATCCTCAGAGTTGAGAGAAAAAAATATAGAAGAGGCGGGGATCTTGATTAGACGGATAAAATGGCAAACTGAACAATATTACCAAAACGGTCAAAATACAAAATGGTCAAAAGAACCAAATATGTCAAAATGGTCAAGGACAAAAACGAAAAAAGTCACATGAAAAAAATGATTATTGATTTGAAAGTTAATTTAGTAAGATTTAACAGAATGTATGTAGAATGTGTGATCCGCCGACAAGAGTGGCACTTAATGTGCCAAAAACTAAACCAAAAGGTAAAAACCCAATAAAAAACTAATTTTAAAATTAAAAATTTCAAGATGCAATATTTAATATTTTAAACTTTTTATCAAAACTTTAATAATTAGTTTCCGTTTTACAGCCCAAAAGTAGAAAAATTATAAGGGAATGGAGAGAGAATATATAGGCGGAGTGATTGCTCACAAGGTCGGACCGCCCTTAATCGATGGGTGTGTAAAAATTGGAAGGGCAGTTCTTCTTCCTCCCACCTTCTCTCTCTCTTTCTTTCTTCCTAACTTTTCAAGAGGACCTGAATTTGTGGTTAAATATGTTTGGTATCTTTTTGTGTTATTGCGAGGATAGGAATGATATAATGAAAAGTAAAGTTATTCTGACAAGTGAAGGAGGAGGAGAGGGAGGAGGGGGGGGGGTCTAATAATAAATTTTTTGGTGGGAGGAGAAGAAGAAAAATCTAAACTTGATTTTTTGATAGGACTTCTTACTTTTTATTGAAGGTAAGTAAGAAGCAAATGGAAATGATTAACATAAAACACTCCCTCAAGAGAATTCCTGACTCTTGAATTTACCATTTAGGATCACTAATTTTACACGTTATTGTTAATTCGTCCATTTTTACTTTTTAGCTTTTTGTCTGTTTGGCATTTGTCCATTTTTATCTTTTGGCTTTTTGTCGTTTCTCACTTCTATTGACAATCTGTCAATTTTAGCTTAAAATTTATTTTTTTAATTCTCGTAAAAAAATTTTTTAAGGAAAGAAAAATGTTTCGTAAATTAAAATCTAAAACTGGTGATAATTCTGCAAGAAATATTAGACAAAGAATTGAGGACGAAGGAGATGCTCAAATTATTTCTGCTAAACGAACTCTTCCAGACGATAGCCAAACTGTCAATATAGACAACGAAGATACTCTTCAAACAACTGGACCAAAACATACTGGACTTAGTTTTAACGAAGGAGAAGGTTTTCTTTAAATTTAATAATTTTATGATATTCTTTTTGTACATTGTTTAAACATTTTTTTTAATTTTCGAAAATACCCCAACTTTTTATAATACTCACACAGATTAAATATTTTTTTCAAACTTTTAGGTGACGATCTAGTTGGCTTCAAGTTGAAAAAACACGGAACTCACGGACACCGCTCAGTTGCTGAGGCAAATGAAAAAACATTAAGGAAGCAGAAAATGCTTGCAGCTAGAGCAGAACGGATAAAAATAGCAGCTGCTGATATCACAATAAAAAGAGAAGATGGAATTGATGAGGAGACGATGACAAAACAAAATACGAAAAGCCTGGACGAAACGGTTTTTGTTTAATTAAAAATGAGAATGGTTATGGTCGATTTTTGTCGTTGAATTTATGCTTTCATTATTTTTGGGTTTTGCCAGTGGGTATCACATATCCGGATTTTTGGGCCTCATTAGTTTTTGTTAATTTATGTATTCTTTTACACCAGGCTGCTTCCCTTTCTGAAGAGATTATTAGTGTAAACTCAATGGAAGATGTTCGAGAAGCATTCCCAACTTCATTTGATGGAATTCCTGATGCAAAAGCAGTCTATGAGGCACGAAAGAAGAGAGAGATTCTTAGACAGGTTTTGATTCTATTTTTCTAATTTTAATAAAAAATATTTAGAAGGGCACTGGAGGTAATTCTGGAGAATTTATACCCTTGGATGACACAGTTCGGCTTAAAGGAAGTGGACAATCGGGCGAACGGTCTCGTTTGGTACGTGAGGATGAAAATGACATGTCTGATGAAGAAGAAGGAGGGAGGTAAGTAAATTATTTGTTTCTTTAAAGAATCCCTTTTTTAGTTTTTATTCTGCCAAAAAACTGCTTCAAACTGAAGAAGATGCTCGGCGAGAAGAACAAGCCAATTTTTTGTCGCTGGAACAGGGTAGTAGTGATGAAGATGGGATACCAATAAAAAATGGAAATAGACGGAGAAAGAATTCGAAGAAGACTAAAAAGGACGTTAATGAAGAAATTTCTGATGCTGAAAATGAAGATGATGAATTACAACGTTGGGAAAGGGAACAAATAATGAAGGGAGTTAGTTCTAATAAGGTTTGGATACTCTTATTAAAATTTTGCCAAAAAATTCTACAACTCTTATTTAGGTAATGCAAATGAGAAATGAGTTGGCGGCAACAAATTTGTATTATCCTGAATATTCAAATCGTCTTGAAAAAGAGGGGGAAGGCGAAGCTGAAATGGATATTGAAGTTGATTTGGAAATATTGGATGTTCAACAACAGAATGTAAAAATCTCGCCTACTATTCCAAAACCTGATAATTCAACAATTCCAGGTTTTTTTGTAAATTTTTTAGGATAAGTTCATTGATTTGGTACCTCTTCTAGCTAAATTTCTTTCAGAGTTGGCAAATGGCACAAAATCAAAGGTTTCCCTTGAACAACTTTTAAATGGGTTACAACAACGTCTTGATGAAAGGAAAGAGAATAGCAATACAATGGAATCTGAATTGAAACGAACACAAGGGCAAATTGCTGAAAACACAGATTCAATCCATAAGGTTTTTCTGAAAATTTTGTCCATAAATATGGCATATTTACTCGGTCATTACCTAATTCTTTTATTCATAATTTGATAGGGAAAGATATGGTTTGATTTTCATATTCAAATTTACATTATCTTGTTTCATCGGAAAATACTTATATGTAAAATAAAAAATCTGATTTCTGAATAACTTTGGAAAGCATCTGTTCCATCCTCAAATAATTTTTCTTCTTTTTAGCTTGAACATTATATCCCTCAATTAGAACATAAATTTAAAATGTTGCAAGATGTACGTATTTACACACGTGATTTGCTTGATTGTTTAAATGAGAAATTTTTAAACGTAAATGCATTGGAAGAACGATTGATGGGGATGTGGAAACAACGAACAGAAAGATTAATAAAAAGAAGGCGGCAAGATGTCCAGGTTTATTTACAAATTTATTTTTAATTAAAATTGTTTTTTAATAAGGATCAATATGAGCGCTGTGCGGCAAATGCAGCTGGTCGGTCTTTCATAATTCCCAATCCTGAGTTTGCACAAAGAGAAACTGAACGTGAGGCTAGAAGGTTGTGTTAGAGTGTTAAAATATTTTTTATAAGCACAAATGAGAAAGAAAAGTGTTAAAGCATTTTCTATTAGATTGGGCTAAATTAAAAAAAATAGCTTTTCTTAAAATAATTCCAATTGTGAGTTTGTCGCCTTTTCTTTGTCTTGAACGCTATCTTTAAAAATTAATTGTCCATAATTATTTGTTTCATTTTCTAATTAAAGGAATCGTCGTCGAATTAAAAGAGAAAATCAACGATTGAGTCAGAATCTATCAACATCTGTGCAGTCGATGCCATCAGGCAGCAACATCCATTTTGACGGCTTAAGTAGTGACGATGAGGAAACACAAAGCCAACACGTTTTTTATGCAGAGACCCAAAGTATTTTTTTATAATATTCTAAACTTTCAAGAATTTTTTTCTTCAGGTTCAGTAGAACAAAGCGCAAATGATTTATTTTTTGATACCGAAGAAGATTTTTGTCAAGTACAAAATATTATTTCCCGAATATTAAAATGGTTAGCAATAGATGAAGATTCTTTTGAGAAAGCTTATGTTTCGTTATGTTTGCCAAAATTGCTGGGGCCTTTTATTCGTTTACAAATGCTCAATTGGCGTCCACTAAAGGTTTTAAAAGATTTCGATTTAACAACTGGACTATCTATGTCCCTTTAAATTCCATATTTTACTTAAGGGCAGTCCTTCCCAATTTCTATTAACCTTGGACTGTGTTGTTCACGAAAAATTTAAAATATGTAAAATTTTCTTTCTCTTTTTTTCAGAATGATTCATTGCCTTTACACTCCTTTCCTTGGTATAAACAATTATTGATGGCAGGATTGGACAATTCTGGCTTGGAAAATATAGAACATTCTGTTCTAGTTCAATTAATTCCTAATGTTGTGGAGAAAGTTATTTTTCCAAAAATTGCAAGTATAAATATATTAATTATTTTATATTATCCAACTCCAAATAAGTTCTTTTTCTGCAGAATTAATTTAATTTTAATTGATTTCCTGATTAATTAAACGTGCGGATAAAAATTGCGGACATTGCCTGCAGACACTGCCTGCATAAAAAAGTCCAAACGATTGAAATAATTTTTTTCAAAAAAATCCTTAAAAAACATCTTTTAATGAACAAATTTTTTTATTTTTTAGGAATCATACGTGAACAATGGGATCCTTTGTCTCTAAATGAATCCACCAACCTGGGGACCTTTTTGCGATCACTCATCGATGATTATCCAATAACCACTACTAAATCAAAAAGAATGAATGAGGTTTTTTAAAATTACCTTTAGAAATTAAAATTTTCTTAATTTTAAAGATTCTCGATTTGCTGCACTCAAAATTTCGGGATGTGCTGGAAAATGATACTTTTGTACCTTTGTACAGTAAAGAGTTTAGTTTTTTTGAAGTTTGGTTTAATAATTTTCAATTTTTAGTGCTATTGAAGCAGTAGAGACAGGCTGTGCAGAATTTATGGATAGACAATTTTGGAAATCTATAAAGGTGGGGAAATTTGAATTTACATTTTCCCTCCCAAAAGTGACTCATTTCTCTTTTTCTGTTCTAGTTTGATCATTTAAAAAATTAAAAATAATTTAAAATTAAAGATAATTCGCTCAATTCTTTGTTTTCGTGGAATTCTTTCTGATCTTTTTCTTGAAGAATTAGTAATGGAAGGACTTGTTAATCGTTGTGTTGTTATGTCTCTTCAATTCGGTTCAATTTCAAATCCAACAATAATTCCAAAATGTCTAGCTTTGTGTTCACAAATTCCGGTAAATCTCTCAAAAATTTATTTAAAAAAATATTTTTTAAAAAAAAAGGTTGACTGGCTTTCACAAAAACGGCGATCTTCCAATACTTATAGTAATTAAATTTATTTATAGATTTTATTTATTTGTTTTTAGGGCCATTAGAAATTTTACTTAAAAAAGTGATTGAATTTCATCGACAAAAAGATAGGTTAGGAATTTAAATTTTTTAAATGAAATTTTAGGAGTTATCGTGAATATAAGGGGGAGAGGCTAATTAAAATACATTCTGTATATTAGAGTTAAAAATCTCATCAAGCTAATAAACTTAGAATTAAATTGTTATAAGTCTAAAAGTACTTTTCTGTTGGGAGTTGTTTAATCAAATGTTTTAGTTTCTCGACAATAATTTATCCCACCAAAATAGTAAATAAAATAAAATATTTAACTAACAATTAAAGGAAATTTGCTGAACAAATACAAAATTTCGTTAATTTGTTATCTGATTCAATAATCAAAACAGAAAATACAGAAGAGGATGATGAATAATTAAGAAATTGAAAATCAAAACCGGTCTGTCTCTCTCACCTGTATATTTTTTTGTTATGTTTTTAACTTTACTATTAGTAATAAAATCTACCAATTATAATACTATTTTTTAACAAAGTTTTATTAAATAAATTAAATTATTTTACAGCATTAAAATTTAAAAAATATATACTAACAATCCCCATATTTAACTAATAAATACTATAATTTCCTTTATATTTCTATCTCTTTTTCCTCACAATCCTCCTGTCAATCGCTTGAATCCAATAAATCCAAAGGCTAACAAAATACCAAAACCAATTCCAACAACCACATTCTCTGTCACATTCCTTAAATTGTTAAATAAATATTAAAATTAAGTAAAAATTTACCCAATGCTGAGTTCTGTATTATTGCAACAATTTCCCGAGATTTTGAAATAATTCTAAAATTAAAAATATGAAATTCTTGAAAAAATCAATTTAAAACATTTTAACCTCACTATAAGATCACCCCTGGGATGAAAGGTTGTGTCTTATAATGTGGTGTATAAAAACTTCCCCACTCGGTGGCCAACCAAATTTTTCTTATGTCGAGGTATAATATCCCGTATTTTGTGTAACTTATAGCGAGGTCTACTGTATTTCAACTCACTCTTTCAATCACGAGCTCCGCGTTTGTTTCAATAGTAAATGTACATTCACCGCTAAGTTCCCTAAGTAAATTAACAACATCCTCATTTGTCATTCCATCCAATTTCTGGCCATTTACCTTAAAAATAAGGGAAATTTATTCCTCTTAAGAAAATAATTATTTACAGCTAAAATCCGATCGCCTTCAGAAATTCCTTCAATCTCTCCTCTTCGTACACGAGAAATGAAAATTCCAGAATGGCCAGGCAAATACTGCTTATCCACACCACCAACAATATTGATACCGAAGCCTAAAATCTAAAATTGAATTTAAAAAAACTTTTAAAATTACCTTGTTCGTCATCTTTAAGTATGACGATATCTTTAATTTGACCGATACTTTCAAGTTGTTCAGAACAATCAGAACTTTCAGATTGATGCACCATTTGACGAATACTAAATATAATCTAATTTTATAATTGAAAAGTGTCATTTGTATTTCGATAGGTAAATGGGCTTTTATAGTAAGATGGTTTGTGGGTGAGGGACGAGGAGTGACGGAATTTTATAGCAAGGGTTTCCAACAGGGGTGTGCCGAAACAGATTTTAAAAAGCAAAAGTTCAAAGGCGAAAATCCGCGAAAGGCGAAACTCGCACAACCACTGCCTTGCAACCTGAAAATACGCTTAGAAATTAAAAAGAATTTAAGTTCGTTCCAATAACGCTTGTTATCTATCTCATTTGAATCAACTCGGCGAGATTTTTTGGACTAACTGGATTATACATTTCGAATTTTTCTCCAAGAACGGGTATCCCTTATTAAGGTTTTGCGACTTTCGGTGGTCTTCTGTATAACTTGCTGGTACTCTTTTGATATTATTAAACTCAGATCACCGAACTCCTTCAACTTTTACATTAATTTCTTCAAATAATGATAAAAAATCAAAATTTAATCAATATAAGAAACCAAATTTACTCCTAAATTAAAAAGTCTCAAAAACCAACAAAAAAAGAAAATATAAAAAAATACTTTTAAATCAGACTTGGTCATGGATACAAATTTTGCTATCCGTATCCGGATATATCCGTAGGGTCAATATCCGTATCCGTTTGTATCCGTCCAACTTTTGAGACATATCCATCCGCGGATATCCGCGGATATATCCGTTTTTTCTCAAAATGGTCAGCCTGACCACAATTTTCAAAATGGTCAAATTTATTTAAATTTGAGTAATGGTTAGATAATGCTGTAATAACTGGATGCAGCAAAACGAACCTTGCTTATGACCATCGGAGATTCGAAAATCGGAAGGCAGAGATCGGAATTCCGATCCAACGCTCATACCGACAAAGATAAAATTTTGAAAATTTTTGAGTATTTTTGAAAATTTAAATTCTCGATTTCGGACCGAAATGAAAATCTCGGTTAACTGACCAGTTGATTTCAGCGCCGCAGGCGAAAATTTTGAGAATTTTGGAAGACCATGAAGCAAAAGATTTTCATTTTTAGCGCCGCAGGCGAAAATTTTGATAATTTTAGAAGGCCGTCGGCCAAAAAATTCACTTTTTGCTCAATCCCCTCATCAAATTTATCCCTATTCCCCATTTCGAGAGGGGGGAGGGTTTTTGTTTGCTCAGCTAAAAGTGAATTTTTTGGCTTACGGCCTTCTAACATTCTCGCCTGCGGTACTGAAAAAGGAAGAATTCTGGTGACTTAGTCTTCAAAAATTCAGAAAATTTCGCCGACGGCGCTGAACTTAGAAGAAATCTGGCTTCTAGCCTTCCAAAATTCTCAAAATTTTCGCCCTGAGTAGGGCTCACTGAGCCTTCGGGTTCGGGATCGTCGGTGATCAGGGTTTGAGGGCATGTCGTTCGGAGTCGAGGTGACTTTTGGGTCGGGGTTCGGGGTCAGGTGCGAGAGATTTTAAAAACAAAATAAAAAGACATAAAGGGCCCTTCGTGAGATCCGGCATCGAACACAAAATTAAATAAATTACAAGTTGAGTGTAGACTAACGCCTTAACCAGTCGACCATCCATGTCAATAATATTGAATGAAAGAAATTAAATATGTATTAGAGGTCGGTAAAATCGTATTTGCGGGATCCCGCATGCGGGATTTTTTTTTGAAATCGTTGCGGGACGGGATCCCGCGGGATAAATCCCGCATCCCGCAAAATCCCGCATTCTGAATTTGCGGGATCCCGCGCGGGATTGCGGGATTTTTTTAAAATTTTTGTAATTATCAAATTCGGTTGTAAAAAGAAAATTTGGCTGTACTTTAGCGTACCCCCTGCAGAAAAAACGTGTCTACGCAACCTCATTACCTATCTTTGTTAAAATAAATTATTATATGGTTTTGTAACACGGAAACTCCTATGGGCCGAGATAATAGGCTCCCAAAAATCGAAAAATCATAGGGGGGGACCAAGCACCTTTTGGGGTGAAAAATTCGAATATGCAAATGATAGCTCATTCGAAAGAGCTCGTCGAGCTGAGTAGAATGACACCAAAATCAACGAAATCTGACTTGATTGGACAAAGTTATGACCATTTGTTTTTACACCTTCCACGGTCTCCGCGGAAAAAAGTTTTCGCCGCTGAGGAGGAAGCCGGGCATGTCGAGCGGAACGACGTCCGCCGCTTCGCTACGGTCGCCGCGAGCGAAGCGAGCACGACCGCGCGAAGCACGGCCATCGTGTAGCTACCCTCCGCAGCGGCAAAAACAGTTTTTCCAGCGAAGATTCAGTTGGTCATAACTTTGTTGATAATCATCCAATCGAGCTGATTTTGGTGTCATTCAACTCAGCTCGTCGAGCCCTTTCGAATGAGCTATTATTTGTATATTCGAATTTTTTACCCAAAAATGGGCTTGCTCTCTCTCTCTTCAGCCTAAAATTAATAAATAGAAAAGAACATTTTGCCAAAATAGAACATTTTGCCAATATTTTCCAAAATCCCGCAAATTAAAAAATATTTTGCGGGATCCCGCATGCGGGATTTTTTCTAAAATTCTTTGCGGGACGGGATCCCGCGGGATAATCCCGCATCCCGCAAAATCCCGCAAATTTAAAAAAGTGCGGGATTGCGGGACGGGATCCCGCAAAATCCCGCGCGGGATCCCGTCCCGCACCGACCTCTAATATGTATATCTCTTTCAAATGCGAGACTCAATTATCTCCTAGCGTTGGGAATATAATTATTTTCTCTTGGCAAAATGTATTTTAAAATTTAATTAGTGATGTTAAATCGCAGAAATTAGGGACGGATATCCGCGGATTTGAAGCATCATATCCGTATCCATCCGTATCCGTCCGATTTTTTTAAAAAACACTATCCATATCCGTCCGTATCCGCGGATACCCGCGGATATCCGGATATTATCCGTATCCATGACCAAGTCTGTTTTAAATAACAAATTTTAATTGAAATAAATTTATTTTTTCTTTGCAGCAGTCAAACCAGCACCAGCATTAAATTTAAAAAATATAACATCCCCGTCTTCGACTACATAATTCCTTCCTTGTTGTCTATATTTACCAGCTCCTTTAACTGCATTTTCATTTAATAATTCCATCAAATCTGCAATCTTCATTACTTCTGCCATAATAAAACCTTTCTCAAAATCCTAAAAAATTAATGAAATTTTTTTATTTATCAAAAATTTTTTTAAATAATAATCCTTTTCCCTTTTACAACTTTTTCAAATGATCCCTCATCTTAATCAGTATGTGGATTTCTTTTCTCAAAAGGATCCGACAGCCGCGAATATTTTATAAAAATTAATCGAGTTGGGGGTTCCGACTTTAATTAACTTTCCATTTTTCAAATTAACAAAATAAAAACCGTATGAATTCTTCCAGCTGCTTGAGGCGCTTTTGTTCCTTTTTGGATTGTCCAAGCACGAACTTCATCCTTCCCAGCACTTAAAAAATAATCTTTTTTTTAATTAAATTAAAAAACAAACGTAAAGAAATATTCCAAACACAAAGCTTTATATCCAGTTTTAATTATTTTATCTAAAGCACTACTAACACCAGTTTGACTAAAATATTCTGTTCTTGCTGCAGGGTCCATTTCAATAGCTTTGAGTTCAAAAGCACCAGAAAATGGAATTAATACCTTTTTAAATATTTAAATTTTATATTTGGATTGTAATATTGGAGGGGCTTCTTAAAAAATTGTTAAATTGGGAAATTATCAAAATAATAAAAATTAAAAATATTTCCTAAACGTTTTTGAGGTGTTTCTGTCAAAATTAAATAGAAACTTATTCCATTTTTTGAAGAAAACTGAATGAGATTGACTTCATAAAAAATTTTCTTTATGAAAATTCTCTCAAAAATGTTTTTATTTTTGAGAGAAAAACCAAAAAACCCTTTCAGTAAATATGTAGTTATGTATTAACTAACTTTACAGTTTTAAAAACACGTTACTTAAAGTCTCAAAACTCTAAAAAAAACTCAAAAAATCATCACCGTATATTCTATATAAAAAACAAAAACAAACCCCTCCAGGATCATTAGAATCAATCCAAGATTTAATTTTTGGTAACCATTTATTCTTCTTTTTAATATAATCTGTTTCAGATAAATTAACCAAATAAACGATTGGTTTTGCCGTTAAAAATAGATGTTTATTTAAAATTTCAATTTCTTTTTCGTTCCATTCGTGTTGTCGAACAAATTTTGTTGACAGCAATTCTTTTACTTTAATTAAAGTATCATATTCCAATTTTTTTGTTTTGTCTCCTGCACGAATTGCTAATTTCTCTACTTTATCTAATGCTGGCTGTAAATATGCCAAATCTTTTAGTCGAAGTTCTGAACTTATTATTTCTAAATCACGAATTGGGTCAACCTCTCCTGAAAAATAAAATTATTTTAAAGTATTGAAATAAATAAAGATTTTAAACTCAAAAGAAAGTCGTGTCTGTAACTATGTATAACTGTAACTATGGCCAGAGGTCTTGGTTACTTATTCAACATTAACAACAATTTCTTAATTCTAGGGGGAAAGCCAATGTATACATTAACTTATAAGACGAATATCATATATGTAGTATATGCCAGAAACGAACGTTCAAATTCCCCTCAAAATCATTTGAATTAAAAAAGTTCAAAATCCTTAATCCCTGGAAAGAAAAATTAAAAGAAAACCTTCAACATGAGTAACTTCACTATCTTCAAATGCTCTACACAAATGAAAGAGAGCGTCACATGCACCAACATGTGAAAGAAAAGCATTTCCAAGACCTTGACCTTCGGAAGCACCTAAAATTGATTTTAGAAAATAATTTTCTCAACTACAAAAAAAAACCTTTAACAAGCCCAGCAATATCCACAACATTCAAAAAAGCAGGCACTCTACTTAAAGGCTTATAATGTTCTACCAACCAATCAAATCTAACATCATCAATAGGTACTCTACTTTCATTCGGGTCAATCGTACAAAATGGATAATTCTCTGCCTGAGCTTCTGATTTTGTTAAAACATTAAAAAAGGTAGATTTTCCAACATTTGGTAAGCCAAGAATTCCCATCTTTAAATTTTAAAAATTATAATAATGCTCATTAGACGCCGAGTAGGTAAAATTAAACGGTAATTTAGGAATCACACAAATTTAAACGCATCGAGCAATACAAATCATGAAAATTACTAAAAACGAGTAGGGCCCATCCGTTTGTGATGTCACCCAACTTTTGATAATTAAATCATTAAAAATACCCTTAAATTCGTTGACAGTCTACCAAGAATTGGTCCATGTTGATGCTCTTCTTGTTTTTTAGGAGGCATTTTTGAATAAATCTATTTGATCCTTGCTTTAATAAAGGCAAACATATACAAAATATTTAATTGAAGAATGGTTTAGAACATGCGTCGCATGAGAATATAATCAAATGTGTTTGATTTCCCGAATTTTTGATGAACTAACAAAAATGTTTGCCAATAAGGTAGCAGACAGTCCCAAAATTAAGGCCCAAAGGTGCTAAGTTAGTGTTCGGCACGGTTCTGTAATACCGATACTAGACAAGACAAAGACAAGATATCACAGAACCCTAAGAAAAATCAAAACACCAGAAAATCAAATAAATACATTTATATACACTCAAAATGGATTCACGTCCTAAACCAGTGCCGGGAAAATTTAGAGAACAAATTACAAATTAAAAAATAAAAATTCCAAGTGGTTTCATCACATATTTAATCCCAAAAAAGAGAAATTTTTTGATCATAAATAAAACAAAAAAATAAAGAAAAAGACAACCAAAATATTATAAGAGTTCTTCCTTTAGAACATTTTCCAAAAAAATTTTTTCAACAGATTCTCTCCATCTTTAATTTCAATTTAAGCTCTCTCTCTTCATTTAGAATCTTGGAGGCCCATCCATCATATTATATCCAGGCTGCATTGCTCCCATCCCAGGACCGCCAATACCACGAACAGCCCCTTGAAGTCCTAAAAAATTTTTTTCATTTTTTTCAAATAAATTTGAACTTGTCTTTAAAGACTTTAACATATTTTTTCAAAAATAAAAAAATTACCATGCGGCACCGACGGCATTCCAGGCCCTGGAGGAATCATTCCACCACCCATAGGCGGAACACCACGCCCAGCACTCTTCGCCTGTCCAGCTCCCCCAAGTCCTCCAGCACGAGGCATCTGAACTCCAGAATCATCACGCGCGGGTGGACCCTCAACCGAGATGGAAATTATTTTATCTCCTCGAAGAAGTACAAGACCAAGAATTCGCTTTTCTTCTTCATTGACCGGCTTCTTTCCACCAGTTTTTGTCCTGACGCGACGAAGTTCTTCACAATCAGACAAAATGACGTTCATATGCTTGTCAAAAGCTAAAAATTTAAATGAAAATTAAAACATCTCACTCAGAATAATCCAAAAGTTATTCCGAAGGCATAGAAAAGGATCAAGACTGGTCTTCTTTCTCCCAATTTTTCTGAAGGTCCAAAGATAAAGCCAAGATCGGGAATTGACGAGTTCCACATTTAGAGCTCCTGGACCCTTAAAGGACCTTTAAGTCTTATAAAAACCTTTAAAGTAGCCAATAAAAGTTCGATTATCCTGCACAATTACTTTCATCTTGTAATTGATGTGCTGCATCATCTTGTTGTTCTTTGAGATCGTCTGGAAATTTTTGAGAAATAATATTAGAAATTTAATAACAAAATCTAACCATCTTGGCGGTTTTGAGCTGTATCAGCAATTCCAAACAATAAAATTAAAAGAAAATTTAATATCTGAAAGGAATTAAAAGGTAAATATTATGATGGACCCAATATTAAGACGCACAATGGACCCAAGACAATTCCTTGATTTGTGAAATAAATTCTCGTTAATATAATTAATTTATAAAATTATATCAAAAAACTAATAAAACAGTAACTTAGTGTTAATATTTAATGCGTAAATTTCGAAAGGTCGGCTGGAATTTCTAAAAAATTTCAAAAATTGACCAAACAAAAAAATTTGCAGAAAGTTCCAAAATGAAAATTTTTTGAGTGAAAAATCAAAATGGAAAAACGAAATAAATATGTTGAATTGTCAACATAAAAAAGTATTTAAAACTTTGCCACTTTCATTTCGATAAAGTCGAATTAAGATTGGTCTAATTCTTTTAATTTTGTTTTTCAAATCCCGCTTTTACTTTGTTTCATACGTGCCGCAATATTGAACAGTCGCGGAGCTGTGATGGTTTCCTTTAAATTAGGATTTCGAAAGATTTCAATTTAGCCCGATCTTTTCGTTTTCCTCTTTTTAAAATCGGTTTGTAAAATCCTTAGTCAAAAAGTCTTGAATAGTGTTTATCAGTTCTCGGTCGGAAATCCCACTTCTACATTTGATATCATAGATTTACGACTTTCGATTTCAGACCCCTTGGCATTTACGACCGACCTTTGTTCTTACAATTAGTTTATTGTATTGGATTTGACTAGTATTTAGAAGGTTAAAACTCTAATTATAGTCTAATAGACCTTTGCACAATTCAAGACCTGTTAGCGGTATCATCTAACAAAATCTGATTTTAAAATTTTAATCTGCCAATTTTTTTATTTTACTTTTTTGTTTTTTAACATTCCCCATCTTTTTTCTTTAAGGGTTCTTTTGTTGCAATTCAAAATTTTACAGATTTATTTGTAGATTAGATTAAAAAGAGTAAGACCAACGACCAAAATAAGTAATAAAGGTGCCTAAATTGAGCAGAAAAAAGGTTAAAGAGAAATTTGTTTTGAGAGAAAAGATGAAAGTTATTTTTAAATAGATTACCCTTCTCTCATTAGTTTTTGCATCATTTTTCATCTTTTTAGTTCAACTAACAAATAAGGGGAAACGAGAGACCTTTACTTTTTCTAAATTCTTATCTAAGCGGAATTGCTGAGAATTATTTTTGTTGGTAGAATTTAGGCCTAACTGGCCGCGCGCCTAACCGGCCGGCGCCTAATTGGTCGCGCCTAACCGGTCGCGCCTAACCGGCCCGCGCCTAAACGGGCTGTACCCGATAAAACTTGGACAGACAACAACAACACGTGTTTTGTCTGTCTGTGTTCGTCCGTGTTTTGTCTGTCCGAGTCCGTCCGTGTTATTCTGTCATTGTCGTCCTTCTCTGTTTTTCCTTAAGGCAAACATCAACATACGTCAAATTTAAAGGAAATTGACCCTTTTTATAAAGAAATAAAAAGTAATGAAAAAAACGATTCGACCCTTATTTCTGGATAGGGTCGGAATTTGTCTTCCTTTCTTTTGAAAGTTACCGAAATGCGGGAAGGAAGAGAATATTTGAGAACCTCTTCATCTTCAATAAACTATCTTATTAATTATTTTCAAGTCTCTTCTAGTTTCATAAACGTTTTCATTTGCTTTCATTTCAAACATTCTAAAAGCCATCTCTTGGATCGTAAAGATTTAAATTGTATCAGGTCCATAAAGCTCCATGTTTTTGAAACACTTTGCTAAGCTTTTCGGACTTTCCTCAGCTTTTTGATACCTTTCACCCTAAAATTATTCCAATTTGTTTTTAAACGATTATTTCTACCCTTTTTTAGTTTTATCTTTACTACATTTATTTATTTATTTATTCAAAAATAATTCAACCAAAATGTCTTGCTTTCTTCCAAACGGTACTAAACGTCCAATTCTTGATGTTAATTCTGAATATTTGGTTTATTTATGGAATTTTCCAAACCATTTGCCGATGCAAAATATTAGAAAGTATCTTTATTTTTAAATTTTTTTTAAATATTTGCTTTAATTTTTAACAAATTTTTATTTATTTTTTATTTTAAGGGATGTCTTTCGTCGTTACGGCTTTGTATGTTTTTTTCAATTTTTATTTTTTTAAATTTTATAGGTTCGCTTTATTGAAACTTTTGAAGCTTGGAAGGACAGAAAAATTGGGCAAATTATTTTGGAATTTACTGACCAAAAAGAAATGAATGATTTTATTGAGGCTTTTGAACGTAAAGAAGTTTTAAATAATTTTGATCCGCCAATTGAATTTATTTATCTTCAAAAGGTTTTTTTAAATGTTAATTTTTGTTTAAATATTTAATAATTTTAGATGGGAAAAGAAAAATTTTTTGATTACGTCAAAGAATGGTCAGGTGTCGATTTGCTTTCGTGTCGCGGAATCCCGCCAAGTTTTGACAGGAAAAGCAGGGTAAATTTAATAATATAAATTAATAAATTAAAATTGGGAAATATTTGTTTTTTGTGAATTTGACACTGATTTGTGAGTGAGTAGTTAGTAGGCCGTAGCTAGGGGTTTTTATCAAATCTGTATATTTAATGATTTTATAAAGTAACTAGCAATAATCGAAAACCTTTTAAATCTAATTTTTTTCTAGAATCCTTCAACTTCGTTTTCTTCTTCTCGTTTCCCTTCAAATAATAATGGAATATATAAACATATAGATGATCAAAAAACTCAAAGAAATTCTCCTAATATATTTTCTAGAGTTAGGGTAGAAAAAGAAAATGACAATAGAATTGGGGAACATCTTCGGCAATTTGGTGGAAGAGGTTTTTAAATTTAAATTATTTTGGGAATAGGACGAATTTTTTGATTATACAGAAATTGATGAATTCTGATACAAATATGGAAAAACTATGGCAATTAAATAGATAAAATTAGAGTAATAATGGCTAAAATTCCCAGTTATAGATTTAAAAAAATTTTTTTATGTACCCCAAAACTTTAATATTTTTTAAAACTAATTTTATTTACTTTTTTAAAGGCAATGTAGGAACGGGGTCATTTGGTGGGAAGTCATCAACAGAAAATAATACAAATAACAACAACAGGATTAACAACAATTCATTTTCTAGAGATGAAGATAAAAATGGGTAAACTTTAAAAAATTAAATTTTAAATTTTATTAGACATGAAAGTACATTCTCCGATAAATTTTTTTAATTGAAATAACAAATTTTTAATACAATTTCCAATTTTCTTTCAACTCTCAAAAAATGTTTCTGCGAACTTAAAAAATTAAAATTTCTCTAGTGGTTGGAATTCTCGTGATCGTTCTTCATCCTTTGGTGGTAGGCGAAATGGAAGCAATAATTCAAGACTTCAATACAACAAGGGAAATGATATAGGCAATAATGGAATTAATGGGGACGATAAAGTTAAAGGTTTTTTTTGAATATTTATTGTAAAATATTTTTTCTGAAATTTTTTTAAGATTCAGATAACAATACTCGTCAGTTTGGTAATGCTGCTGGTGGTGGTTTTGGCTCTCGTCGTGGGAATGGTTTAAAAGGAAGAATTCCAAGGCCATATGCTTCTGAATGGGAAAATAGTGTTGTTTCTCCGCGTAATGAACAAATACAAAATTTCAAAAATCAAGACAAATTTGGAAACGAAAATTTAAATAATAATGCTCGTTCTGTCTCTTCATTATCTTCTCCTTCAAGTTTGATAAAAGGTATGAAAGTTATTTTATTTTATATACATATTTTACGAGAAAGAAAAACTACATATATGCTCTTGATTTTTTTTGGTTTGCTTGGCAGGGTTAACTTGGGCACCAGAAAATTTTAAACAGACATTTTAATTGTTTAGCGTAAATCCCTTATCAATCAAAAAACCAATGATAGAAAGTAGGATTTTATAAAGAGTTTCGGAGCTTGGCAGTGTTCAAAAACAGAAAATAATTAGAAAGTGAAGTGTCTACACCAAATTAATTTAATATTTTCCTTGTTTTTTCTTGTTGTAAAAATTATAAATTATAATTTTATTTAATTTTAAATTACAAATACACGTTTACAGATTCAAACGACGACATCTTTGAAGATTCTAACACTCAAAATGTTTGCCAATCTACCGATAATAAAAATATTAATTTGGAAGAAAATGGGAATGTTGAGGTTTTATTTTTAATATTTTGCAACATTTTTAACGGAAAAATCTTAAAAACTTTTCGGATATCCCTTATTTAGCAAATAAGAGAAATATAATTTATGAACCAAAATTATTTGGAAATGAATAAAGTTCTATGTTTTTTATTGATCAAATCTTTTTTCCCTCCCTTTTATGTAACCTAAAAGTTTATTTAAAAAATTTTCTAGATAAATGCTAAAGACAACAAAATTAATGGAGTCAAGAAAGACGGAGAAAAATTCAAAAATAAAGCGAAAGCCAACCAAAATAAAGAAGAAAAAGAAGAGGGAGAATTAACAGATGAAGAAGACTTTAAGAATTTATCAAATACTTCAACTTTAAGTGTTTGTTCAACAACAAGTTTGGCAACAGTTCGACGTTTATCTCAATCATCTGATAAAAATGATAATTTTTATAACGAAGCTGAAACCCGTCCAGCATCTGCAACGGCTTCTCATTTTAATAAATATCGAACTAAACCGCCTTCGCTTGCTTCTGAAGATGATGAAGGGAGAAATACAATGCTTATTCGAAAGGTTTGACTTTTTTATTTACTAATAAGATTTAATATTTGTTAATTTTTGTTTAATTCTTGTTTCGCTTTGGGTGAATTCTGGATTTTTTTATCTCGTTTTTGAGTTCTTATTCTCAATTCCAAATTAATTTTTCTTCTCATTAAATTTAAAATATAAAATTTAATTAATTTTATCATAATTTTCTAATTTTTTATTATTTTTAGATAAAGCTTGGTTTCAGTATTGAAAGAATTCTTGAGGATTTGCAAAATTTTGGAGATATTATAGAATATAAACAATTGGATGAGGTTAATTTTTCAAATAAAAAATTTCAAAATTAATTTTTTTAATTAATAGACAACAGCAATATTTAAATTTTTGGATGCTTCTGAAGCTGAATTGGCGGCTAAAGTTGTTTCAAAAAATTCAAATCTGTTTGGAAATATGGCTATTTTTGAGTTGCAACGTTAAATTTAGAAAGGAAACATTAATGGTTGTTTTAAAAAATTAAAAAAGATATATGGCTAACATACTTTAAGTTATTTGATTGTTTTTTTCTGGTAAATTTTAAAGAAATTTCACATTTAAGTTTATCCATGAAATTCTAACATTAAAACCGTTGCTATATGGTGTTTACTTTTTTACTAATTGTAAGGATTAGAATCCTCTCAAGTCAGACTGAATTTTATTTACACTTAGTAACAGATACACCTCTATTTAAGGTCGCGGGTGGGGAGGGAGGGAATCGGGCGATACCTCAGCAATAATAATTACTCAATTTTTAACCCAAATGATGACTTATAATTGAGATATATATTTTATTTTTTAGAGCATATTAATGGAAACCTTTCGCGCGGTTTCTTATTTTACCAATTTTTCCGATTAGAGATGTTGGCTCTTCGTGGGAGACACCATCATGGGCGTCAAGTATATTTTTAAAAACTTTTTCTGATTATAAACTTTTAGATAGAATGATGAGTATACTGATGAGGACAAAAGCGACAATTTGGATGATGTATTTGCATTATAAATTAAAAATAATTTTTAAGGATTTTCCTGACCTCAATCATCAAATATTCGGCCGCCGACGCCGGCAGCCAAATGCACAACCTCGTAGAATTAATCATCAGGCAATATACGGCAACAATTATCGTGGTGGGCGTTATAATCAGGCTACAGGTGCTGGGTTTGCTAAGAAAAATCATAAGAAAGTGCAACAAGGTCCAAACAAACATTCACAAAAAAATTTACAAAAACCACAAACACTAGTTCCAGAAGAGAAATCATCCAATTCAACCAAATCAGTTTTAAGCCCTCTAGTTTGTGAATCCAAAGCGACCCCAGCACCTGTAGCCTGATTATAACGCCCACCACGATAATTGTTGCCGTATATTGCTTGATGATTAATGCGACGAGGTTGTGCATTTGGCTGCCGGCGTCGGCGGCCGAATATTTGATGATTGAGGTCAGGAAAATCCTTAAAAATTATTTTTAATTTATAATTCAAATACATCATCCAAATTGTCGCTTTTGTCCTCATCAGTATACTCATCATTCTATCTAAAAGTTTATAATCAGAAAAAGTTTTTAAAAATATACTTGACGCCCATGATGGTGTCTCCCACGAAGAGCCAACATCTCTAATCGGAAAAATTGGTAAAATAAGAAACCGCGCGAAAGGTTTCCATTAATATGCTCTAAAAAATAAAATATATATCTCAATTATAAGTCATCATTTGGGTTAAAAATTGAGTAATTATTATTGCTGAGGTATCCAGGAAAGATGCGAAAAAAGGTTAACTCCAAAATATGTAACAAAATTTGACATTTTTATCCAAATATTAGAATTGTTAATTTTTATGTGAAGACTTCTTTAAAATTTAACTTCTTGGTCTAAATTGTTTGTTTTTTAAATTTTAATGATTTTTGAATAAAATTATTTTGAAGTATAAAATGTTTGATTTATTTCGAAAACTTTATTTTTCCTAATTTCGGGTAAAACGAGAGGTAAACAAATAAAAATAACTTTAAATTTTGGATTTCTTTTTTCTTCAAAAAATCTAAAATTTAACAAAACCTTTTCTATAATAGATTCAAAAATGTATCTTTAATTTCAAAAAATTAAGCTTCAAAATACTCTCAGTATTGTTTCCCCCAAACTTTCTTAAATTGCCATTATTTTGTTATTATAAAATTACATTAGATTTGTCATCATCCCTTTCATACATGAAAAGAAAATATTAATTTTTTAAATTTATTTTAATTAAAATTAAATTCATCACAACACACACAAAGATGAGGATTGGAAGTGTAAAAAAATATTTTCAAAACTCGGTTTAAAAGCCAGTTTAATTTTTATCTCGAACTATCCCGAAGGATTTCTCAAAAATATGGTAATCCTGTTTTTGGGCAATTTTTAAATTAAAAATTCGTGAAGGATATTATTGAAGATAATACGGAGAGTTACTTAAAAAATCAACAGAATTATAAATATGTAGAAAAATTTTTTCACTTTCCAAACATCAATTTCTAAAATTTTCCTCCAATCCTCTAATATTTTTACATAAAATATACACATATACAATTTATGTCACAATTTATTTTCCAAACACAAATTCATTCATTTCTTTGTATTTTTGTTGTTGTTGTAGAAGAATTAACAACAAACCCTTCAAGTCCTTGTGAAATATTTAAATTAATATTTATTTCAATTTTGTCGACATCCACCACAGAATTATTAAATTCTTTTAAATTTGTTAAAGAAGAATTCTCTTCCTCTTCTTCATCTGGTTCCCCCATTTCTGCACCTGAATCTGATGTAAATCCCATTGTGCTAGAATTTATACTTGATTCATCATCTTCCATTTCATAGGACTTAAAGAAAAATATTTTTCTTAAATTTATAATTTAAAACAAAATTATAACCCCTCATGGTAAATTAAGAAGCTATTTATTTTATGTCTTATATCATTATGAATTATGTCTTATATCGAGGTATTTTTTAAATAGAGGTAGTGGTCAGCCAAAAACCGTAATTTTAAATTATGGAGTATCATCTTTATTTTTGAATAATTATCCTGGGCTCACTCTAAACGTTCAGTAATACATCTCAGGGAGGAAAATTAATTGTTTCAACCTTTCACTTAAAGCATTAATTTTTTAATATGTAAAATCAAGTGTATTTGGAAAAATATTTCTTACAATTAGAAAATATAGTTATTTAAATAAACATAAATTAAGAATCTAGTCAAGTAAAACAATTTATTTTTCAAAAAAAAAATATTTATAATTAATTTACCCAATTACTATTATCATTATCAGATAAAGGTGCCAAATTTTCAGTTGTTGCTGTTGTTTCAATCCAAACATCACAACAATTATTGCTTGTTTCCCCCAAACTTTCTAAATTTTCTAATAATAATTTTCTTTTAAGTGAAGGTCTTTTTTGTTGTTGTAATTCACAATTATTATTAACAACAATTTCTCTATTATTAGCTATTGGTGGAGGTCGAAAACTTGTTTGTAAAAACATTCCAAGAATATTTAATAAAGAATCTATTCCAAGTATATAACCATCATCTACACCCGTATACAATTTATCACCGAGAAAACCGTTAAAAGTGGAATGTGCAAAATCTGAAAATTAAAAGAAAATAGATGTAGATGTGTATTAATTAAAGAGAAAGCTTTGGGAGAGTTTAGTTTGAGAATCGACATCGACATATATCTCGAAAAATATCAATCTAAATGAATAAGATTTCTTTTCGAGATCTCGTGTCTCTGTCATTAATTATCAAAAAATGAAGAATACTTTTAAAATGGAACCACAAAAAAATTAAGAAAGATGGAAAGAGCAATAAAACTAAAAAGAAATTCAAAATATATATGGGAAGATTATAAAACCCGAGCTTTTAAGAAAATAATACCCCTTCCCTAAAAAATATAATTTTAATTTATCTTTAAAATATCAGACTTCTTAAAATTCTTTTCATTTATAAAATTAAAAAAAATTACCAATCATTTTCACAATTATTCCTCCACCTCCTCTTTGATCTAAATTACTTCCAACACTTATTTTTTCACCATCAAAGGCAATTAGAAGTGAACTAGAGAAAAATCGAAAACCCATAGCTCTAGACAATACTTTACGTAGTTTGAGTAGTTCCTTTAATTAAAATAAAGATTTTAAATTAAAATATAGTCAAAAAAGCCTAAAGAGGGCCTCTAAAAGTATAAACAAAAAATAAGGTTAAGTACAATTTAGGGACACCGAGTAACAAGGGCATCCAGGGGTAAGTTTCGGGGGATACCCCCTTGGACACGCCCGTGCCGAGAAGGATTGTTATCCGTCCCCGACATGTTTTTTAATTTAAAAAAAAATAAAAAACCTCAATAATTTTCCTCGTTCTTCTCTTTCCAGCTACTCTAAAGAATTTTAAAAGAGCATCACAAAATTGGGAATGATCCATTCGACGCCCCTCATATTTATTTACAAAACTTTAATGAATTAAATTAATAAAATTAATTTTTAAAAATACGTGAATTGATTAGATTGACGATCATATATTTGCATTCCAACTAAGCGTACACCAAATTTAGAGCTTGTAGATTGGCGGCTATATAAAATAAAAATTGATTTTTAAATAAAACAAAAAATTTAAGAGATCTCGGTCGAACAAAATAAAAATCAGGTGGGTCTAAATTCAGCAGAACTTAACTATTTTTAAAAAGGGTTTGAGGAACAGAATTTTTTAAATGACAAAAAAGTCCGGAACTTATTTACTTTAACTACCCACCCCAAAATTTTGCCGAATGTATTTTGTACATAGACAATTTATATATCATTCGAAAGAGCTCGACGAGCTGAATCGAATGACACCGAAATAAGCCCGCGGTCTCATGATTGAGTTGAGACAAATAAGCTCAAAATGGTCAATGCAAACCTTCTGCAAAACCTCGCGTTTCGCGAGTGGTTTGGCGCACATGCCTCACGGTCATCAAATAAAGCTGATTTTGTTACCATTCGATTCAGCTCGTCGAGCTCTTTCGAATAACGTATATATTGTTCAAATCTAAATGAGAAATCCCTCGGTAAAATTTTGGGGTGGGTAGTTAAAGTAAATAAGTTCCAAAAGTCCTTCAATGAAAGTACCACTAAATTATTTTATCTATAAAATTAAAAATTAATTACCATTTTTGTGTTTGTGTTAACTTTTTTTGTGCAGAAGCATCATCGCCATGTTGTCTAGTTCCTTTAAATAAATTAAATAAAAATTGTTTAAAAATTAATTAAAAACCCATTTTAAGGTCTATAACACAAGGCTTTGAATATTGCGCCACCAAATCTTCCAAGACGATAAAATATTTATCGGTGCCTTTAAGCAATCGCTGGACAACCTAAAAATAAAAATTTCTTATAATTCTGTTGATAGCCAAATATTCCCCCCATTTGGTAATTGTTCGGTTTAGACCCACCACTCATTTTTCTGACCATTTCTTCATTTTTCCTTCCCTTTCTCCCTTATTTTTCATAAGGCAATTATCAAAAAGGATTATGTACATATGTATTTATGCATGAGAAAAGTTCTGGAAAAACTCATTTACATCATTCAATATAGAGCAACTAAAAAATTTTGACATGATTAGTTTGGGTGAACACTGAAATTAAGCGAAACGATTACGATGCTGGGCTCGGAGTGCGTAAGTTCCGTCATCAGGCAGTAACAACACTGATTCATACCGAACATATTTTCCTGAATTTCTGTGGCGAAAACGATTTGGTGATATTTCTCAAGTTTTTTTTTCTATTTGGTGCCATGTTTCTCTTTTTAATATGTACTGTTGGAAAAAGTAAATAAATATTACTCATCCTTTTTGATAATTGCCTCATGAAAAACAAGGGAAAGAGAAAAGGAAAAATGAAAAAATGGTCAGAAAAATGAGTGGGGGGTCTAAACCGAACAATTACCCCCCATTTTTAAAACTTTTAAAAAAACCTTGCTCTGACACTGTCCAGCCCATTGATTCCCAATATGCTTTTCTGTTTCAACTTTTCCACTTTTAAGACGGAATGACATACAAGAAGAGGAATTTGTTGAAGAAGAACAAAAAGAAGAAGAAGATTTTGTAGAAGAGAATTCCTCTTTTAGTAAAGAATTTTCTGTCCCACAAATTTTTGTTGAAGAAGAAATGACTGTTGTTGTTAAAGTATTTGGTGGAATTTGAATTAATTGTGGATGACAATCAACTAAAGTTTCTGTTGACATACTTACTAAAGCGTGTTCTTCTTCAAAAGCTGTTTTGGCAATTAAAGAGTTGTTGTTACATTGAACTTTAATACGTCCTAAGAAAGTAAAAGAAAAAAATATTTTTTTAAAATAAAAATTACTTGTTGAGTTAAATAAAATTATAAACAATACCTGAGCGAAATAAAATTTACAAAAATAATAATAGGCATTAATTGGCTGTACGACAATTGCGGATGCGACGATTGCGGATGGAACAATTGCGGACGCCGATTGCGGATATGACAATTCCGGACGACAACTGCGGACGCCGATTGCGGATATAAATTTTTTAGGGAATCTAAGATTTTTAAAATTTTCCAGTGCCGCATCAGTTCAGAAAACCGTCAGAAGTCGAAAACTAACCGCCGGGACTAAAAAATGGGATATAATTTCAATCAATTAAAAAATTTTTTAAAAATTTTTAATCCGCAATTGTCAAATCCGGAATTGTCGCCCGCATTTGTCGTCCGTAATTGTAATATCCGCAATCGTCGTCCGCAATTGTCGTCCGCAATCGTCGCATCCGCACGTGCTTATCCGCAATTGTCGTAACACCCATTAATTAAAGATTTTGGTCAGAACTACTTTTAGACAAAATGAAACTTTTAAGGAAAAATCCAAAAATTTATTTTTAGTAAACAAAAGTGTCAGTTCTACTTGAAAAGAATTAAACTATAAATTTACTCAAAAAATTCATAATTATGGTTAAATAGGGAGAAAAAAATAGGGCGTAATTATTATTAAGGAAGAGAATCGAAAGTAGATATGTACGAGAGTCGAGTAGATATGTACGAGAGTCGAGTTTACTTGGAGTTTTCTACAAAAAATAAAAAATAAAAAGAGCAAACCACAAAATTTAGCAGTGAAAGGCTTAAACCTCGGATCCAATTGAAGATAAAATTCATATTCTCTCTGATTAAGTAGTTTACAAACATGCCCAGAAATTGAAAGAATACCCTAAAAAATATTTAAATTAAATAAAAAATTAAAAAACAAAAATTCCAAACTTAACCGTTCATTTTGTGTTTAAGTAAATAATTAAAAGCGCCTCCCCACAAACAGGCGTTGCCTTCAAAATATTTTTTTTGCTTTTTGGAGAGCTTGGCAAGCTCAAAAATTAAAAAAATTAAATTTAATAGACTTACAAAATGTCCGCCAACTTGATGCGGAAATCCTGATACTTCCATTATTTTTTATTTAAATTTTTTTTGAAAAGAAAAAAGTAAAAACTAATTTTAATCTGAAAAAAAAGAAAAAAATTCTCTTAAAATATTTTTTTACAAATCATCAAATTAAAGACATTTTTGTTCTCTTTTCGTTTTCTCTAATTTTAACAATTTAAACAAAACGCCAGAAAATTAATTAATTAATAATTAAAGCCCCCGCGTATTTAAATAAATGACTGGAGTAATGAATTCCTCTAATCCCATTTCGATCATAACTTTTTATTATCTTTAACCAATCTGAACAATTTTTTATATAAATCAAGAGCCTTGAATATGTAGATTATTTTACTTAAAAGGACCTATTTATTTCAATCCTTCTAAAAAAAGTTAGAGCCGAGAAAGTGTTATCAATCGTGACATCTTAAGGAAGTAAAGGATTAAATAGTAAACTGAATTTCCTTACAAATAGGTTTAGATTGATATTAAAAACTGTTCGAAATTCATTGAATATTTAAAAAAGTTTTGGCCAAATAAAATTTAAATTAATTAAAATCTGCTAAATATACATAAGATCATATTCAAATGACTCCACCCCAGAATATCGACACCCTAAATATCGACACCCTAAATATCGACGCCCAAAATATCGAATGACCCTAAATATCGACACCCAAAATGACGAATTACCCAAAATATCGAAAATTTTTAAACTTCATAATTATGTATTCCAAGGACGGGCAAGTCTTTTTAACAAAGGAAAATTGTTCCAACAATGGAACAAACATCAATCATGATCAATATGTCCAATCAAAGAAGGGTGATCGATCCCCAAGGAGAATCTTGATCGGTCGCTATGGTCAGTTCGATCGAAAACACAATTCCTCGATGTTGGAACATCATTTCCTATCATTGGAATACATAATTATGAAATTAAAAAATTTCGATATTTTGGGTCATTCGATATTCTGGGTGTCGATATTTAGGGTGTCGATATTTTGGGTGTCGATATTTAGGGGTGATCCCATTCAAATAATATGGAAAGAACCCCCCAATAAATCAATTTTGTAAATTTTATCGATTTCATCATTGGATAAAGCAAACAAAGGGCTATAAAATTAAATAAAAATATTGGATTTCAAAATTAATGAGATGAATCATGAAAGAAAAAATGGATTTTATTATTCAACTCAAATTTAATTTGTCAAAAAGGGACTAAAATAGACTACTAAATACACTACAAAAAGTAAAGACAAAAAAATAATATTTTAAGAATTTAATTAGTAATTAGTTTGTTAAATATAATTAAAAACGAAAATTTAAAGAAAAAACAAGGAAGTTTTTATTTAAATTTTAGTCAGAATATTTGTATTTTTAATGAGAATTTTAAAGAAATGAGTGAAGTGTCCTACATTTTAATAATGTTTTGATTGACAGTTATAATTATCAAAAAATGTTTGAGATTTTCTTTTTAATTTCTCAGGTGTTTAAGTAATTTGTTTTGTTGGCGGAGAGGAATTCCTGCCCGCTCGTAGCCTTAATAAATTATTCAGATTTATTGAGGACAGTTATTTCCCCTAACTTTCAATTAAACTTTCAAATAAAAATATGGTGGAATTTTAGGGAAATTTTGACATGTTAGAGGGATACCAGAAACGGACAACAGAAAATCCCAAAAATTCTTTCAGAAAGGAGGGGGGATTTAAATAAAATAAAATTAAAAGAGAATTGTCTGACGGTAAATTATCCCTCAATAAAATTATATTTTTAATAATTTTGTCCATTTTTTAAACAAAAATCTTTTTATTAAAATAGAGATAACAAAAAAATTAACAATTAAATAAATATATTTTATATCAAGGAAAGGTTTTATGGACCCAAAGACAAATAAAAAAAGATAATAAAAAATGGCAATAAAAAAGAATTTTTGCAATAATAAAATGTATAAAATAAATATTAAAATTATTATTTTTTTCTTATGACAATAATGGGGAGGGAGGGAGGGGGAGGGTTATTAGATAAGAATGATTTAAATAAAATTTAAAATAAAATATATGGCCAGATTAAATAGTAGTAGACGATCTTAATTTTTAAATTAAACTTCGATTTTAAATAATTAAAAGTAAATAGAAAAGTAGAGAATTTGGAAAAAAAAAACTTCGTACCACAACAATTTTGGCTTCATATACAAATACGTGTACTGATTGGTATACGAGGCCAAAACCAGTACCGCCTAGTTACTTGTACTTGGAAAATAAACAAAATTTAATATTTTTAAGGGGGTCACTTTAGTACGTGGGTGCAGGCTTTAAATTACAAATGTTATATCATTTGAAAGAGCTAGTCGAGCTGAGTCGAATGCCATCAAAATTAGCTCTAGGAAAAATTTTTGAACCGAGATACAGGCGATTGAAAATCGAAAAACCATAGGGGGGACCAAGCACTTTTTTGGAGTGAAAAATTCGAAAATGCAAATTATACCTCATTCGAAAGAGCTCGTCGAGCTGAGTCGAATGACACCAAAATTAACGGAATCCGACTTGAATGAACCGAGATATAGACCCCTAAAAATCGAAGGTCCAAAAGGGCGATTTTTGGAATAGAAAATTTTTTATACAAATAATACCTCATTCGAAAGAGCTCGACGAGCTGAGTCAAATGACACCAAAATCACCGTGATTGAAGAAGATTAGACAAAGTTACAACAAGAAAAAACAAAGAACCTAAACCTATGGAGCGTCGGCGAGGCGCTTGTGCAAAACCCCGCGCTTCGCGCGGGGTTTTGCGGCACGCGCCTCGCGGGGAGTCTACGGGCGATGGGTCTGGGCTCGTAACATAAACCTATTCCTAAATCCCTTGCTCTGGACGTATTTGGGGCCTCCGTAGCAACAAAAATCTCAACAGATGCCATAGGTAAGGAGCTAAAAGAAAAGATCATAACTTTGTCCAATCATGTCGGATTTCGTTGATTTTGGTGTCATTCGACTCAGCTCGACGAGCTCTTTCGAATGAGGTATAATTTGCATTTTTGAATTTTTCACCCCAAAAAAGTGCTTGGTCCCCCCTATGGTTTTTCGATTTTCAATCGCCTGTATCTCGGTTCAAAAATTTTTCCTAGAGCTAATTTTGGTGGCATTCGACTCAGCTCGACTAGCTCTTTCAAATGATATAACATTTGTAATTTAAAGCCTGCACCCACGTACTAAAGTACAGCCTTTTTAAGATTTTCTAAACAATGTTTCTCTAAAATAAAAAATTTAAATTGAAGGGGGTATTACTTAGGAGACAGCCCCCTCCCCTCCCCCCCCCCCTTCCAACCAACCTAAAAAATATACACACATAGAATTAAGGTCAGCTTGTATGAGTTAATTTTTGATTTCTGATCAGAAAAACCTCAAAAGTTTATTTTAATAATTTCCAAAAAAATCTAAACAAAAAACGTCATAAATATAATCATTTAATTATAGACACACACATAAAAAAATAAAAATATCTTTTTTCAGTCAATTTTTATTATCTTCTTCTTAACTTAATCCACCCACAAACAACAGCTACTATTAAATGAAAAAAATATTTTTTAAATTAAATATTTAGTTACTCTATATACGAGAAAGGACTCCACCCCAGAATATCGACACCCAAAATATCGATGACCCTAAATATCGACACCCAAAATGACGAATTACCCAAAATATCGAAAATTTTTAAACTACATAATTAAGTATTCCAAGGACGGGGAAGTCTTTTTAACATAGGGAAATTGTTACAACAATGGAACAAACATAGATCATGATCAATATGTCCAATCAAAGAAGAGTGATCAATCTCCAAGTAGAATCTAGATCGGTGGTCAGTTCGATCGAAAACACAATTCCCTGATGTTAGAACATCATGCCCGATCATTGGAATACATAATTATGAAATTTAAACAATTCGATATTTCGGGTAATTCGTCATTTTGGGTGTCGATATTTTGGGTCATTCGATATTTTGGGTGCGATATTTCGGGCTGATCCCACGAGAAAGACTTTATGGATTTATTTAAAATAAAAGACATATGACAAGAAATAAAAAAAGCTAAAATAAAATTGAAATGAAAGCTTAATATAATCACAGACTTCAATTTTAAATCAATTTTTAAAATTTGGTTGGCCATTAGTGGGGGGGGGGGGGAGGGGAAGGGGGGGGGAGTATGTCTAAGCTCCAAATAACAGACAAACTCGATTTAAAATATACAATTTTTCAGCCCAATATGAAGTATGTAAATTACGGGTAGAAGACCAGAATAATATCAAAATTCTGAAGTTATCAAAATAATATAAGAAATTGTTAATTTAATTGGAATCTTTCAAAATCCATTCAAAATCCCCCTATTGTCTTTATTTAGAATAGTTGAATATCACGTCTGCACAAATATAGTTTAAAGGGATTAGTGTTTTGTTGGAAATTCAGGTTTTAATTGATTTTAAAAAATAATCCGGAACTTAATCTTATAAATAATTCGGAACTTCCGGATTATTTGGTTCCAGTCCAGTTCTGACCAAACTTTACAAGGGAAGCGTTTTGGTGAGACTTAATCCCTCTAATCACGCATCTTCCAATTCGGCCCCGAAGGTAACGTTTTAATTAGATTTAAATGTACATATTTATATTTAAAATTAATATGTAAAAGAAAACTCTCCCGTTTATTATTTTCTGACAATAAAAAAAGTGTCAATAGAATAAAAGAATAAAATAAAAGTTTTTTCCAGTTTTTTTCTTTCCTTTCCTTCCCCCTAAGGCTAGTAAAATAATATCGACTGTTTTTGGTCGCGTGGTACACGCAAAAAGCTTTTTTTTCTTTTAAAATACGTTCTTTCTTTCTCTCTTTTAGTGTTAAGCTTCAATTAGCTGTATATTTAAATAAAAAGGGAGGGGAAGTTTTTGGCTGGAAATAAATTGGGGGGGGGGGGGTGTAAAGATGTCATGGGTTAACTGAAATCCGAAACTTGACCCAAAAACATCAACAAAATCTGACTTAATTTAACAAAATTATGACCAGTTGTTTTAATCCATTGAAACGGGACAGGATGTTTTTCTAGTAAGGATTCAGCTTTCATATTTTTGTTCAGAATGATCAAGTTTAAAAAAGCAAAAAAGCTCATATTGGTCAGGGAAACGGAAAAAGGGGGGGGGAGTTCCAAAGTATACGCTATTATCTTTTTTAATTTTTATTGTTTAAAAATTTTAAATTTAAAAATTGAGTATGTGTGAGAATATTAACTAAAAAATTTTTTTAATAATAAATAGAAAATAGTAAGATTGCGTAAATAAAAAAATAAAAAAAAGTTTGTTTGCACTCACAAAATAATAATTATTTTTTAATATCGCGTGACGCACCGAATGCTTTTTTAATTAAAATATATATCCACACAAATATTTTCCCATTTATTAGTCACACAATCCTTTATTTGTTTGGCTATTTTACTAAAGATTATTAAAAATAAAGAACAAAAGAAAAAAGAGAAAGAAAGAGAAGGATGATAAAAACAATGAAACAAATAAATTGAAGGAAAGTGAATGTGACCTTTTTTTTAAAAAAGTCAGAAACTTTCCTCGTGTTTTAAAAACTTTAAATAAACTCAAAAACCTAAAACTTTAATTAATAAATTTATAGAGGTAAACAACAAAAGTTTGTTTGTTTGTTTTCACAACTTTTTACATTTATTCTTTAAATGTGTCTTCTTTTTAATTAAACAAAAACAAAGTTTTAAGACTAAAAAAAGTTTTTATTTAATTTGAAAGTTTCTAATTTAAAAAAAAGTTTCTTAAAATTTAAAAAGAGAATATGTATTTTAAAAGTTTGTTAAAAGAAAATTTATTTAAAGAAAAGATTAAAATAAATCTCTTTTTTTCAATGAACAAACATTAAATAACAACCGCTTTTTAAATTTTTTAACTTTTTTTTTGTGGATGAATCAATAAATTTTTGGGTAAAAAATGAGAGAAGGAAAATTTTCTAATGGTGGCATATTACCTACCCACACATGTGTACATTAGGCTACCCGACACTTGAGGATATGATTTTTGAGGACCAGACACTTGAGGACCGACTTTTGAGGATGCGACTTTTGAGGACGCGACCTTTGAGGATGCGACTTTCGAGGACGCGACCTTTGAGGATGCGACCTTTGAGGATACGACTTTTGAGGATCAGACATTTGAGGATACTCTAATGTCAAAAAAAAATAAAAATGTTAATTTTATGTTAAAAAATTTTTAATTTTATTATTTTATGGCTTGCTCAAGGCCTAACGCCCAAACGGTGATCATTATTACATATCATTTCAGTTTTCGAAGTAGTCCGTGTCCGTCCGTGTTTTGTGTGTCCGACAACACAAAAACAAAACACAAAAAAGTAATAATTTTTTTGCTTTTAATATTTTCTATATCATTCATTTGAATATGCCACAGAGAAATTCATTGGAAGCAGAGGTGGGTCGGAACAGCCAGAGGTGTCGGAAATCGGGAGTATCGGAAAGTTCAAGGGGTCAAAGTGAATATAAAGGGATTTGGGGGTAAATATTGAAGAGTACAGACCCCATTTTTTCCTCCCTTTTTTCCCCTATATTTTTACAAAATGGTCAGACTTTTTCCTTCCATCTAATTTGCCTTTCTAATTTTTGCCTACAATCAGACAAAAAGGATTATTTTTTGGTATTTAACAAGTATGAGTTTTGAGAAGACTCATTTTCTCTATTAAATGGGAAATAGAATATCATAAATAATCCTTTTTCTTTGATTTAGGCAAAAATTATAAAGGCAAATTGGATGGAAGGAAGAATAAAGTCTGACCATTTTGTAAAAATATAGGGGAAAATTGTGGAGGAAAAATGGGGTCTGTACTCTTCAATATTACCGATTTGGGCCTGATATCGGCCTTCCTAAACTTTCTTAATCTTATATCCTTCCAGACATCGAGGTATTCTTCATATCCATTCGAATCCGCTAATATACTTATTTGGGCGTGATATCGAAAGATCAATAGGTTAACCTCCTTTGATAACACTTAAATCCGCCTTGATCAAACCATTCCCCTTTTATCACCCGATATCAAACATCTAATATCCAACAAATTCACTTATACACCACCGCTAATCCTTAATAACTCCTTAACCCGAAAAAAAACACGCGAATCATAAAGAAGAAAACAGTTTCCGTCGTGATCATCTAAATACTGGAAAATTCAATATTTGCTCGTTAAGCCTTGAGCAAGCCATAAAATAATAAAATTTAAATTTTTTTAACATAAAATTAACATTTTTATTTTTTTTTGACATTAGAGTATCCTCAAATGTCTGATCCTCAAAAGTCGTATCCTCAAAGGTCGCATCCTCAAAGGTCGCGTCCTCAAAGGTCGCGTCCTCAAAGGTCGCGTCCTCAAAAGTCGGTCCTCAAGTGTCTGGTCCTCAAAAGTCATATCCTCATGTGTCGCGCCACGGTACATTATTACTTTTGAAAGCTTTTTAGTATTTCTCTGTTTGTTCTTCTCTCAAATTTCTTTCATAAATAAAATATTTTTTTTGTTAATTAAAATCCCCAAATGGAAAATTTCCAAAAATTATTTTTTTTTAAACTTTTATTTTGTAATTAAAGAGAATAATTAAAGAAATATTTAAAAAGTTTGGGGTTAAACAAAGTTTATATATTTGTAAAGGGGAAGATGGAGGAGAGAAAACTTCATTACATTTTCTTGCTATAAGACAATTTTTATAAAAAATTTTCTTCTTTATTGCTTGGAATGTTATACACAAATATACCTACATTTTTTTTCATAAGAGGAGATTCATTCTCCCAATTTTTTACTTTTTTTGAGACAAAAATTAATACATAAAATTATTATTTTAATTTTTAAATTTTCAGAATTAAAAAAAAAAATAATTATTATTACTTTTTAAATCTTTTAAAATAATTTTATTATTAGTTTTAAAAAAAACTTTAAAATTATGTCAACAACAACAACTTTACGTAATTCCCAATTAGAAGTTTTAGTAGATAATAATGAATGGCATAAAGTAAATGTTTGTTTAGAAGAAACTTGCCTAGTTTTTACTCCTATTGGGGATGGATTTGTTGAACAAGTAATTTTTGGAAATTATTTAAAATAAATTAATTGTTTTTTCAAGTTTGGCCCTTTAAATGTCCCCGGTGGACTTTCTGAGGCGGCAGCCGTTTCGGGTGTTTGGAATGCTGAGAAACGTTTTGTTAGGATTATAAAACGAGAGGGAGAAGGTTTTCTAATTTAATTAAACAAAAATTGGCTATAATTTTGATTTTTCCATGTAAATATTGATATTGACTTACTAGCATTTTTAATGTTTCTTTCTCTAATATGTATAATAATTAATCTTCTTTAAGTGAAATATTTGAAAATATTTTCTGCAAAAATAAATTACGAATACCGTATTATCTCTAATTGAGTGCCGGTCATTTTATTAGAAGGGGGGGGCATTCGAATAGAGGGGAAGAGTCATTCTATTAGAGATAATACTGTATATATTAATAAACAATTTCAGACTTTAATCTAAAAAAATTTAAATAATTTAGGTATAGGAATAAGCATTCAAGGAGGTGCAGAGGCAGGCAGACCTATTGTAATTAGTAAAATCTTTTCTGGAATGCCTGCTGACCAAACAAATTCTTTATTTGTTGGGGATGTTATATTAGCTGTTAATGGGGAATCTATGGCTAATACCAAACACGAAGAGGCTGTTAGAGCGTTAAAACAAGCTGGAAAGGTTGTTAATTTACAAGGCAAGTTTTAGAAGAGTTTATCAAAAATTAACCAAAATCAGTAAAAATTATAGGAAAAGATTAGATCATGATTTGACATAAATATTAGCTGATTTTTGGTTTTCTTACTGAAATCAAAAAATTTTTTATGTCGTGTTTGATTTAAACGACTATGGGCGAAATATCGGCAGCAAGAACATTTAAGGAAATATATTATTTTAAGACTGTCAATAATCGTTTTGATTTTTCTGGATTAAACTTTCGGACTTTTCCAAGCAATTTGAATATTACAGATTCTAGAATTTAGACCCAAAGTTAGTAAAATTTCCAAGAAATAAAGCAAATTGGGACGAAATAACTCATTCAAAAAATTCTTTTTTTAGTCCAATATCGTCGTGATTTACATCTTCGACGTGAAAATATTCTTCATCGTTTAAGTCGGGATGATACTCCAACAACAGTAGCAACAACCCCTTCCCTACTTCCATCTGACCGTCTTTCAACAATAAATATAATCCAAGAATCTCATCAAAATTCTCGAAGAATTTTTGCTTTAAAATTATCTTTTGTGACGAGAACACCCTTGATACCTAATGAAGATGATTTTGAGGGAAGAATTATTGAAATTAGATCCCATAGTGCTCGGCATGTTTTGACTTTGAGGTGATTTTAAAACTTTGTTTTTAATTAAATTGTGAAAAATATTAAACTTTTAGTAAGACATTAAGTAGCAAAATATCTCTTAAATATTTTTATCCTTGGTCAATTACTATTCGAATCATATCTGGGATGTGATATGGCATAGTATCTAAACTTTTTGTTAGAGTAAGAATTTATACGAATGTCATATCAAGATCCAATTCGAATACTAATAATATTAATAAGTACTAAATACAAATAGTACTATACTACTACATTTATTAGGCCCCTATCTACATAGATAAATTAGGGGAAACTGACAAAAATAATTATTTTTATTTTTGCGGATTAAAGTTGAAAGCTTTTCTTTGGCTAAATTGACACCCTAATTAAATTCTAAAATAAATTTTTTGCTATTTTAGATGTGCAAATTCATTAGAAGCAGATGCCTGGTTCGAAGCTATCCATGCTTGTGTAGAAGCTTTACTTACCCAAGCATTGGCACAAGTTAATTTAATTCTCGGCCAAAATCCACAAGTTCGTAGAATGGGCTGGTTGGCTGAACAAGTTTTTTTAATTGTTAAAAAAATGTTTAAACAAAAATTTAGAGTCCTTCTGATTGTGGGCGGTGGAGGGCAGTTTTTGTTGCTTTGACAGTTAATGATTTGTTAATTTATGATTCGGTGCCAGCAATTAAACAGGTTTTAAAAGAATTCTAAAATATTAGAAAATTTCCCCTATAAACAATAGGAATGGGCTCGTCCAATGATCATGCGGCCGCTTATAGCAACAAGGGTTGTTCAAACTACTGCAAGAAGTTTTCCTGTAATCGCTGGACTTTCGGATGTTATTAGTTTTACAACAAGAACTGGTACACAAGAGGGTATTCGAACACATTTGTTTAGAGTGGAAACACACAGGGAATTGGCATCTTGGGTTAAGGTTAATTTTTTAATCCTTGGAGGGTCAACTTTACTATTATAAACAGCCCGTTTTAAAAGACAATCGAATCACATATGCCAGATATTACTATAAATACATCCCTAATATTTGTTTAACCACTGGGTGGGCGAGCTGCATAAGCGATAATCCTATTTATGATTAACCATTTAATGTTAGAAAAATACTTTTAAAAAATTTTAATTCAACTATTTAAGACAATGATTCAAAACACATATGAAGCTTGTGAAAGTACTCTCCAAGTAAATGCTCCATGTATTTGGCAAGAAAGACGTTGTGAACTTAATATACATTTGGAGAGAGGTTTGAGTCTGAATGACTCTGCTGGTGGTCAACTTCATTGGGAATATCCATTCGAAGCTATTAGAGTTACTGGAGATGATGGGAAACAATTTTTGTGGATAGAATTTATTGGGGGAGGGGGTGAACAAGAATTAGATTTATTGGGGTCTCCCAAGGCAGTAGTTTTTATTTTACACACATTTTTAGCAACTAAAGTTTATCAGCTTGGGTTGTACGCTTAAATATTGGCATACTCAGTCGAATTGGAAATTCTTTGTTTTTTGTCTCATGAAAGATAAATTATAGTCGAAAAATTAAGGAAATATCTTGCTGAGTGTGCTTTAAAGCTTTTGATATTAAGTATTTTAGTCAATTTCTTAAGCATTCTATCTATGATTTTTCTTTCAATGCTATGTATTTTCTCTTAATAATTCATGAAGGGTATACTTGAGCAGGTGTCCGGTTTCTAAAGATATTTAAACATGTCCATGTATTCTTATTGCTAGTAAGTATTTTAGTCATTATTTGCAATACAGGATGTATTTATTATCGCTATTTCAGTAGTATATATCTTCAGAAACTGGTTACCAGCTAAAGTATATCACATAGAATTTGATAGATTTATGAGCCGAACTATAATTTTTTATTTTAAAAAATTTAATAAAACTAAATCATTCTATTTTTGTCCCATAAATCTATCAAAAAGCGTATACATACTTCGACTATAGGTTAGTTATACTCCTTTATATTATACTCTTATTGTATCCCTTACAGCTTGGTGATAGCCAACTTGTGATCACAATTTTGTGAATACCCCATCCGTGGATGGATAGGTGGGATTACCATCCCCTATTTAATATTAGCGTTTTAAGCCGGCTTATTCCCCACGAACTACATTAATAACCAGAAAAAAGTGGTAAATAAAAATATATTGTATTTATGAAAAATATGAGAAACCCCTCGAAATTATACTGTTGTAATATTAAAAATATGGAATAAAGATTTTGGGCTTTGTTTTTACATTTTCTTATGAAGTAATTTAAAAAATTGAAAAGCACTTTGATTTTGCATTTAATTCGACCAAGTCGAACTCGGGATAAAAATTCAAATTTAGATTTTTAGGGCTTACTGACTCAGCTCTTAGAGCTGAGTCAGATGGTACCGAAATTACTATGTTTCATCAAATTTGAACAAAATTATGACCAATTAAATCCACGCTTATAATAAAAGGACTTCCTTATACAAATCAAGCAACATAACTTCGTTCAAAGTTATCAAAACATAGTAATTTCTTTCGACTCAGCTTTAATAGCTGAGTCAGATAAGCTCCAAAAGTCTAAATTTGATTTTTACCCCGAATTCGATTTGATCTAATTCGGGTCCGGGATTCGAAATAAACAAATTCAAAGTTCAGATTCTGACTAAGCAAGCTCGATTACCTACTGTCATGCCTCAAAAATATCAAGAAGCATTTTTTACTAATTTTTTTCTAGGGACCAATGATCTTAAGTATTACCAATTTTAAATCATACCAGAAAATAATTTTTATTCACAAACCCTCTTCGAATTGGTCGAATAATACCAAGAGATTTGATGATTCTGAACAAAAGTATGGAGCTGAATTCTTGCTGAAAAGTTTGTGCTGCTGCAATATAGTCATAACCTAGTCCTTTTGTCAGATTTCATTGATTTTAGTGCCATTTGACCCAGCTCGAAGAGCTCTTTCGAATGATATTTAATTTGTTTAAAAAGGAAAACAATGTAAGGAAAAAAGAGGGGTTAGCAGTAGTATTACCATTAAATTATCAAAATTATTAAGTTTATTTAAAAATAAAATTTGGAATTTTAAAACATTTAACTTATATAAGTTAAATATAATAATTTGGTAATTATGATGGGGATTCCTCTTTTATCTCCCAACTACATTGCATAATATCAATTCATGCAATCAATAAATGATTAAGAACTCGTCACATATTTCTCAAATTGGCTCAGGTAGCCTGGTTTACGAAAACGAACATCTTGCAAATGCAGAGGTCGAACTACTATTAACGTGCAAAAGCTGTAGCTAGGAGTATAAAACTTGATACAGAATAAGAGAACGAAATTCAGACAAAATGTGAATCAGCTTCATAATTACCAATAAACATGTCGATATATTTATATGAAGTCATTACATGCAATAGCCCCAGTTAATTTGATAAATGAATAATACTGATAAAATTTCCTTATTGATTTTTAGCTTCTGTAGCAAATCGTTCCCAATGCTCAAGTGTGTGTTGTTCACTCTCTATTAACGCCTCCAGATATCCAATAATGGTTTGTTTTAAATCCTCACGCCGTTGTTTTGCCTGACGTACATATTCCTCACGGATTGTCTTAGAAATTAAAAATCTTTTTATTAATGTTGGTAAAAGAAATTATTGAAGGTGAATTTATAGCAGGGTTTTAGTATAAATTTTACTTTGCTCGTAACCAAAAAATCCTTTTCCATTTGATCGGCCTTATTTTCTGACTCACGCAAATCCTCCCGACATTGTGCAACACGTTCACCTCGACCAGCCAATTCCCTTTAAAAATAAATATAAAATTTTTAAGAGTAATTTAAATTATAAAAATACATTCTAGTCTTGATTTCTCGTTTTTTTGTTAATATCTGTTGATGATTCTGCCAATTTTGCCAACCTTTTACACGTTCATAAAATACTTCTTTCAAAACGGACATTAATTGGAGTTGTTCCTGATTAATAATATTGGAGCAAATTTAAAAATTAGCGGACAGGCCCCTCTAATCTCATTTTACTGGTAAATGGGACTTAATGACCTTATTCTTAAATTAACTTTCCCCACCTGAAAACTTTCAGCTAATTGTTGAGCATCCTGTTCAGATTCATGTTTCTCCACTACTGCCAATTTTTCATGTGTTTCAGCCAAACGAGAAAGAGTTTTAGCTAATCCAGTATTTTCTTCAGACGAAGTAAGCAAAGCAATAGTTTTACTTAATTGTTCATCAGCAATTGATAATTCTTTTCGATAACCAACCAAATTATCTATATGTGTTTGAAGACGAGTCAATAATTCTTCCAATTCCTCCACTTGACTATGAGCTTGTTCAAACCTTTTTTTAATTAATATTTTAAGTATCTACAACAATTTATTAGTCCATCCAAACTTAAGATTCCGATTTTTGATTGACTGTAATAGAGCTCATTTAATAATAAAATACCATCGATCATTTTCATCCATTGGAAAGGCAATTTTTGTGAAGGCATCGCCGACCGATTTGAACATCTAAAAACAAAATCGCTGACTAGAAACGTTTTTTGAAGGTTTGTTTCAGTTTAAAGATTATAAATTCCGATTTAATTTTTATCAAAACAAGTGTCTAATTTAAAAAATATCTGTAAATCTAAATTAGAATCTGAATTAGAATTCTAGAAGATAGAAACCAGAAATTAATGTTCTCATTGAGTTATTAAAATTAAAAGGTAAAAACAAAACCTTCATAACAGAATTTCCACTAAAAGTCGAAGTAAAATTAGCTTTAGGCAAGTCCCCCTCAAAGGACAAAAAGTCTCGCATGTCATCGTCCACAACAAGTCTAGGATGTAACGCTATACGACGAAGAAAACGTTCCAACAATCGGGAGCGTTTATCAGCTGCCTCACTATTGGAATCAGAAATTTAAACAAATTTTATTTTTAAAAAACCTGTGCTCCTCTCCAGTCGTAAGTTTTGTTTTAGTCAATGAAGTAATGCTCTTTTCCGGTGTATAAGGAACAATAACCCCTTTATGTTGATATTTAATTGCCAATTTCTCACGTAATCCAAGAAAGTCACTAAAACGTCGCCAAACTTCAAAATGATTTTTTGTATAACCAGGAATGTTAGAAATCTATAAATTTAAAGTAAATCTTTAAAAGAAAAATTAAAATACTTTAGTCTCAATTTTATAGGCAATAAATGCATTTATCCCCTCTCCACGTTTTTCATAAGCACGAACAAATATACAAATTTGACCATTAGCTAGCACGTTTGTAAAGTTATCATCCTCGCTAGATTTTGCCTGTTTTTGTTGTGAGTTATCTGTAGGCGTATTAAATAAATGTGGCTGAACCTTAAATTTCATGATTTGAACAGAAATTTAAAAAAAAATCAAAAAAATACCAGATTTGCTGCATCCTCCTTTTGTAGTGGTGATACCTGTGATGATTCTCCTTCACATTTTTTAGACGGCGAAATTAATAATTGATTTACTTTATCACCATCATTTTTGCTCTTTAAAAATCAGAACAAGATTATTTTAACAAAAAAACCTGATTAATTTCCAAATCAAGCTCTTCTTCATCAGAATTGGAGAAAAGTTCACCTCCAATCATTTTTATTTGCTATAAAACTTTAACAAATAAAATTCAGCAAAACAATAGTAGAGATAACGAAGAAGGAAATTATTTCCGGTCAAGAAAATCTTACAAGATTTTTATTTATTCTTGAAAACTACGAAATCCAGTTTTAAATTAGATTGAATATTTTCCTAAATATTATTCGATAATATCGGATTTTAGATGTTTGGCCGAGATATGAACTTTGTCAGTCAGTAACCAAAATCCGGATGGAATTGAAAAACAGCACTTATAAATAATACATTGGATAAGGAAAAATTCAGCAATAGCTTTGTTACTTGGCGTTATGTCAGATAATATACACTTGTTTGAAATGCCCGTTTTAATCCTTTTTGCCATGTAAGTTTCTGATTTAGGTTCCTGTTAGGTGTGTGAAGGTCTAGTATAGAAAGTCAGTAGAGATCAGTCTAGATTGGCACCTGGGCCGACCGTCCCCGCTTGTCCTTAGTTATTCTCGTCTTTCGCCACCTTCGTTATTCTTGTGTTAATCTATTCTTGTGTTATTCTGTTATCACTAGGTTAGACTAACCCGAGGACATAACAGTTCAAATGACTTTGAGAGTTAGAAAAACGTCTGAAATCTATTGACAATATTTATTTATAAATAAAAAACAATTTTCAAGTCAACGAGATTTATAATAAATAAATTAGAAAATTTTACCGGTATAAAGTCATTTGGAATTATTTTAAAATTTTGAGTCAATTTGCCTTGATATTTTATATCACCAAAAACCATTAAACTTTAGCTACTTCAGCATATCGTTCCCAATGCTCAAGTGTGTGTTGTTCACTCTCAAGTAACGCCTCCAAATAACCAATAATGGTTTGTTTTAAATCTTCACGACGTTGTTTCGCTTGACGCGTATATTCCTCACGGATTGTCTGTTAAGATATTAAAATAATTAAAAAATATTTTAAATTTTAAATACAATAAATCCCAATATAACGTCATCCCTCAACCGTCTTGCCGAAGTAAAACGAGGAGAAACCAGGCAAAATCTATTCCTTAAGACGTAATAAATGTAACAATTGAAGGAATCTAATCCAGAGGAACCGAAAAAAATATTTATATGAAGGACAAACGGAATTTAAATATCATCTCCAAAATTTAAAGTTTTTACTTCAACTTGCCGAATTAAAAAAATTAAAATTTACTTTGCTAATCAACAAAAAATCTTTTTCCATTTGGTCAGCCATATTTTCAGAATTTCGAAGATCCTCTCGGCATTGTGCAACACATTCACCTCGACCAGCCAATTCCCTATAAATATAAAATTTTTAAGAATAATCTAAATTATAAAAATACATTCTCGTCTTAGTTTCCCGCTTCTTTGTTAAAATTTGTTGTTGACTTTGCCAATTTTGCCAGCCCCTAACACGTTCATAAAATACTTCCTTCAAAACGGACATTAATTGAAGTTGTTCCTAATTAATAATAAATTAATTGTTTAAATTAAAGAAATTAATTCTAAAAATCTTCGGAATAAATTTGAAAATTAGCGGAAAGAGCCCTTTAGTTTTATTTTGAAGGTCAATATCCCATTCTTAAATTGTCCTACTTGAAAACTTTCAGCCAGTTGTTGAGCATCCTGTTCAGATTCATGTTTCTCCACTACCGCCAACTTTTCATGTGTTTCAGCCAAACGGGAAAGGATTCTAGCCAATCCAGTATTTTCTTCAGAAGAAGCAAGTAAATTAATAGTTTTACTTAATTGTTCATCAGCAATTGACAGCTCTTTTCGATAACCAACCAAATTATCTATATGTGTTTGAAGACGAGTCAATAATTCTTCCAATTCCTCCACTTGACTATGAGCTTGTTCGAACCTGGTAAATAACGAATAAAGTATTGGAAGTTATCTCTCTCATATTTTTCGTACAAATAAAACGAATAGACATTAGATGTCCATTCTGCTTATGACTATTGATTAGTCATTCCTATTTTTCTTATGAATATAAAATAATTATGTAGTGATTTCATTATTCTTGAAAGAATGCCCAAATTTCCAGAAGTCGAATTTCGGGAGGCCAGTCTTTGATGCTTACTTTGACTAATTGTAAAACCCTTTGGATACATCCTTGTTAACGAAATAAAAAATACCATCGATCATTTTCATCCATTGGAAAAGCAATTCTCGTGAAAGCATCGCCGACTGACTTGAAAATCTAAAGATTTATTTAATATTAGAATAACGCAAAACTCAAAATTTTGAAACTCAAAACTGATTTAACAAGATTTCATGATTTTTCCCGTATCAGGTAATAATCAGACTTTTTGTGAGGACATAATGGGTAATTCCAAAAGTTCAGTAAAAATTATAACCTTCAAAACACTGCTCCCACTAAAAGTCGAAGTAAAATTAGCTTTAGGCAAGTCCCCCTCAGAAGAAAGAAATTCACGCACGTCCTCATCATTAATCAGATGAGGCTGTAACACTAGTCGTCGCAAAAAACGTTCCAACAGTCGAGAACGTCTGTCTGTTGCTTCGCTTTAAAAATTAAAAATATATTAACTCATTAAACAAAAACTAATAAAATTTTAATTAGTCATGTGAAGGGAAAAAAGGAGGAGTAAAAATGCTTCAATTAGGAAAATTCCCAAGTGAAATTGAGAAGTAGTTGATTTAGACAATCAAAGGCAAAATTTTTTAAACCGCATAAGAATTCCAAGTTCCTAGGGCCAACAACAATCTGGAACCCTCAAACCAAAAATACAAATTTTTTTAAAAACCTGTGCTCCTCTCCAGTTGTAAGTTTCGTTTTGGTCAAAGAAGTAATACTCTTTTCTGGTGTATAAGGAACAATAATCCCTTTATGTTGATATTTAATTGCCAATTTCTCACGTAATCCAAGAAAGTCACTAAAACGTCGCCAAACTTCAAAATGATTTTTTGTATAACCAGGAATGTTAGAAATCTATAAATTTAAAGTAAATCTTTAAAAGAAAAATTAAAATACTTTAGTCTCAATTTTATAGGCAATAAATGCATTTATCCCCTCTCCACGTTTTTCATATGCACGGACATATATACTTAACATTCCATCAGTTTCAACTGTCGTCATGATTAATCTAAGCAAAATATATGAAGAAAGTCTTTAAAAACAATAAGAAAATAAAAAAATTTGACAAAAACTAAAAGAAAATAATCTTTGCGAAAAGAAAAAGTTAATAAATTTAAATTTTGGCCGCTTGGCACAAAAAAAAACATTTTGCCAGAATTCTGTATATTTGAGTCTGATCTAACATGTCTCATTTTAGTCTCACCCATTCTTTCTGTTTTGTGTTTGGAGTTTTTTTCAGATTATTTTTTATATCGTTTTTTATTTCTAGATTTAATTTTCTTTTAAAGAAATTTTAAAATATGACTTTAACGAGTGCAACAGCACAATATGGAATTCTTGTTTCGATTGCTTCAAAAAATCGTGTAGTTCCATATGATTTATTAATGACTTCGCTTGGAATTGGAAATGAGAGAGAACTTGAAGATTTTATTATTCAAGCTATTTATCAAGGAATTATTAAGGTTTTTATTTTAAATTTTGATTTTTTAAAATAAATTTTTGAGGGAAAACTTAATGCAGTTAATCATTGTTTGGAAGTAATTGATTGGAGAGCTTCTTGTGTTGAGAATCTTGATATGGATTTTATGACTCAAACATTGGAAGAATGGAGTAAGCGTTGTGGGGATTTTGTGAATTTGTTGTCTGAACAAGTTGATGGGTAAGGCTTTAAATTAACTAAATTTTGGATAGATAAAATTTTGGAGGGGGATGGAACACTTTTTTTCAGAAATTTTCTGTGCTTAAACTTTTTTTTGAAAATTAGCAAATTTGTGATTTAAAAACATTTTGTGAATAGTTCGAATAAACTCTTATTTTTAGTGCCAACAAATTTGTGGCGGAATTTAATGCTAATGAGAAGCGTATTACCGATGAAGTGGAGAACATCAAACAATTATTTACTTGTGCTGATGATTCTACTGTTCAACGCAAATTTTGGAGTGGAGTTGAAGGGTATTTTTTTCTCTTTATTGAGTCATAAACATTCCTTCAATTATTTTCATTAAACTTTCAATTTATTTAGAAATATCCAAAAATTTTATTTTTCAATTATTTTAGTCCAAAGTCAGCTCAAAAACCAGAAACTAAGCGTTTCAAAAGTGGCGGACCGAAGCTGAGACGTGGTGGAAAGCCTGATAATTAAAATAAAGGGGTAGTATAGTAATTGATATATTCAATTTTAATTGTATTGTTTTAATTTTCTTAAATAAAATTATTGTCTCAGTAATTCTCATTTTTGTTTATTAAAAACAATAATTTTTTCATATGTTAATTTCTTATAATTTTTTAAATGAAATTTTAGAGCTACATATGCGAATGGCAGCATTTGATTCTTCGAACGATGTGAAAGCTATCTTAAGGCATAAAGAAGGTATTATTAAAATTTTAATTGGGGTGGGTGTTATCCCATTATTTTTATTGCCTGATTTTATGCTGATTTGGACGGTTTAAGTCATTTTTATTGTACAAGATACGAATATTTGACCCTATCTGAAATGAAGTCCCAAATCAAATTTTTTTTCTTTTCTTAGAATGGGTAATTTTCCTTACATTTCTCCCTATTTTTGATATGTGCCATAAGGCTATAAACGCAAAAGGATTATTTTTCTTTTAAAAAATAAAATAGTAAATGGACAAAAATAGTAACCTACCAAATCTGAGTTCCTTTTTTTGGTTTCCCTCTATTATGCTTTTGTTTTACCCAACATGTTGTCTGTGTCCGTCCGAGTTCGTCCGTGTTTTGTCTGTCCGTCCGAGTTCGTCCGTATTTTGTCTGACGAACTCGGATAGACAAAACAAGCACACACATCGGACAGAAAAAAAGTAAATGCTCACAAAATTAAAGAAAAATAATCCTTTTGCGTTTTAGCCTTACGGCACAAATCAGAAATAGAGAGAAATGTAAGGAAAATTACCCATTCTCAGAAATGGAAGAAAATTTGATTTGGGACTTCATTTCATATACAGCCGAATATTTCATTTAACATATCCTTTAACGGCTCCGATTTATTCAACTTTCCTAAGCATGATTATTAGGGTTGGCATTAATTCAGGTAAGAAATGATCAACATTAATTCTATCGGTTATATTGGTACACTTCCTTTTTTTGCCGACCAATCATGTCAGTAATTTATTTTTTTTTATTTATGTTAGTCACTTGATCCTATAACTTAAGGGTTTTTTTTCTTAAAGATAATATACCAATGGCCGACGAAATAAGAATGTCTGACATAACATTTTCCGATCCTTCAAGTTATGATGGCGGTTTAACAAATTTATCGCACAAAAAAGATGATTATCTCTCTCCCCAACAAGCAATACAGTCATCATCTTCAACGCCAGGCAAAAGTGGAAATAAAATTGGACATAGACGAATAGACAAACAAGGAGAAGTTAGTTATAAAAGAGTACCTACAAATGCTTTAATGGGTGCTATACAATTGGGAATTGCGAATTCTGTTGGTTCTTTAGCTGGAAAACCTCGAAGAGATATTTTGGTGCAAGATTTTGAGGTTATCGAATCTGTGACTTTTCCTACGTTTGTTTTTTTTAATTTTTTTGATCGTTTGGGTACGGAATCGATTTTTTATCAAGTTTTCCGTTTTTAGGGTGTTGTATTTTTATTTCTTTTTGAAACAATTTTATCGCACAATTTTTTTGCTGAATTCTGGGGCTTGAAATTTTAATTTTTTTGCTCTTTAACTTTTTTAGTCATAAATATTCTTCAAGTCCTTTTTTGGTACTTTATGGATATGTCACCCCCCTCCTATTTTGAGTCTCAGAGTTTTCCTTAAACGTAGAAAATGGTCAGAGATTATTTTCTTCATGTCAATCATTTTTTTCTTTTTCAAGTATTTTGATTGTTTATTTTGCCTTTTCACATATTTTATACTTACATTTCACTCATTTCGTTTCTACATTTAACCACATTTCACTTATTTTGCTTGAAGAAAGAAAAATGATTGACATGAAGAAGAAAATAATCTCTGACCATTTTCTACGTTTAAGGAAAACTCTGAGACTCAAAATAGAAGGGGGGTGACATATCCATAAAGTACCCCTTTTTTAATTATCTGATTCTTAATTTTTAGTGATGGCTCTCAAATGACACCTTCACATCAATATGGCGATTTCCGTTTCAAATCTTATGCACCAATTGCCTTTCGATATTTTCGCGAGCTTTTTAATATTAAACCTGCCGATTTTTTGGTTTTATTTTTTTCTTCGATTATTTAAAAAAATTAATTTTTTAAAGAAATCTCTCTGTACATTACCTCTACGCGAATTAAGCAATCCAGGTGCCAGTGGTTCAATTTTCTATGTTTCAACAGATGATAAATTTATAATAAAAACTGTTCAACACAAAGAAGCTGAATTTTTAAGAAAATTACTTCCCGGTTATTACATGAATTTACATCAAAATCCTCGAACTCTGTTGCCCAAATTTTTTGGTCTTTTTTGTTATCAGGTTTTTTTTTAATTTTAAGAAAATTTTTTAAAATCCGATGAAAGTTATTTTGAACGTATTTGTCGATTGTGATATTTTGTCATTCGAAAAAATCAAAAAATTTGAAAGGAAAAGCGTTTGTCTTTTTAAATAAAATCTCAGAAATTTGTTATAAGGAGATTTTCTTAAGCCGATTTTTTCTAAAAATTTAAAACTGCATACAGTAGATTTTTTCTTATTTTTCAGAGTCTTGGAAAGAATATCCGTCTATTAGTTATGAATAATTTATTACCTCAATCAGTTGAAATGCACCATAAATTTGATTTGAAAGGTTCGACATATAAAAGACATGCATCAAAAAGTGAAAGAGAAAAGCGTAGTCCAACTTTAAAAGATCTGGATTTTAATGCAGAATTTACTGATGGAATTATGTTTGTTTTTAATTTATTTTTAGAGGGTAATTATAGGTTCGTTTTTATAGCAAGAAACATTAAATAAGATAATAGAATAACCACAAAGCCAATATGCCATAAAATAACTCTAAAGGTTGAGTAAAAGTTAACCATAGGCAGGAATCACACCCGCGACCTTCTAGCAGTTATTACTAGTCGATTCGCTCACCACTAAAACTGCAAGAGTGTAATGACTCTTGTTTTCTATTTTTTTAATAGAATAACAATTTGTTTCTTGACAAACTAACGTAAAAATTCAAAAAAAATTTAATAAATTTAATATAGGTTGGATGCACATATTTACGATATTCTTGTTGATGTAATTAAAAGAGATTGTTTTGTCCTGGAAAGTTTCAAAATTATGGATTATAGTATGTTAATGGGAGTACATAATATTGATGCACAGCAACATGCTTCAAATCATAATAGATTACCTGCTGCTTGGGATGCTGAAGAAGCAGCGATTGCAGAAACTTGGCGTTCTTTACAGTTGGATTATAGTACTACAAGAGGACCACAAGAGTAAATTATTTTTCTTAATTTTTGTTCTTTATCTGTCCCATTCTAGGGGATAAAAAAGTTATTTTTGTTTCTAATAACTTAAGAGGAAAGGAGGAAGAAATTTTTAAAATCTAATTAAAAAAATTTTTTACCCTATTTTCTCCTGATTCTCTGCTATTATTTTTCTGCTTTGTCCTTGTGATTGGGACTTATTGTTCCAACCTTTAATTTTTTCATTAAATATTTTTCCTATTTTCTTTTCTAAATTTTATTTAGCACGTTAAAAATAAAAAAAACAATTAACTTTCACATTAATTGAGAAAATAAAAATTTAATCTCTAAAATTTTAGTGATGGTGGTGTACCTGCAAAAAATGCAAAAGGTGAACGTCTACTCCTTTACCTTGGAATAATTGATATTTTACAAAATTATCGGCTATTTAAAAAATTAGAACATACATTTAAAAGTGTTCTACATGATGGAGTTTCTTTAAATTTTAATTTAGAAAAAGTATTTTTTTCAAAGGAAACTATTTCTGTTACAAATCCTGGGTTTTATGCAAATCGTTTCACTTCATATATTTCTACAATTGTTTTTAGAAGAGTACAAGGTATTTTTAAATAAATTAAAATTTTATTAGAATAATGAGAAAAATTTTCCGATTTATTAAATAGAAATGATTCTATTTTCTAAAATTTACCTTTCAATAAATTAAAATACAAAAACTTAAATTTATGTATTACCCTTAATTAAGAATAACCTCCCTAAATTCTCTGCTATTCACAATTTAAAAGACAATAAGGGGCATTTCCTTTTAGTTAACTTTAATTTTTCATTTTAAGATAGTACAGGACAGACTTCAAGACATCCAGCTAGCAATAAATTCCGTTCACTTGTTCATTCTTATATTGGTGTGTGATAATTTAAATTATTTTTTAAATAGTATTTTATTTACTCGATTAATTCAAATGTCAATTAATGTTTCAGTCCATCTATGGAAGGGTCAATTTCTTGGGTTGGGTGAAAATTAACCGAGTAATTACAAAATTTCTAGCCATTAGAGTGTGAGGTTATATTTTTTTAAGTCAGATTTGTGGAAATGCCAGTAATTTAAAAATCAGTTTTCTGGTATTTCAGGATATTTTTTATTTTGAAACACGGAAAAACACTAAATTTTTTTCATTTTGTAGCAATGAAATCTACCCCAGTACGTATACACACAACTCCCCAACAACAACAGCTCCAAAATCGTCGTGTTGTTTCTACCTCTGAATATATAGACAATATTGATTTAAATAATCAACAACAACAACTTAATATTAACATTACCCCTTCATCAAATGCTGTAAAAGAAAGATTTCCTTCATTTATTGAGCAACGAGATATTAAAAATAGACGTTCTTATACAATGATTAAAACATCTCATCTTGGTGTTGGAGCTAGTGGAATAGGGAATGAATTTGAGTAAGTTTTTTTATTTCTTTTGCTTGAAGGGATAATTAACGAAGAAGGAAGGTGTTGGGGTAGAGGAGTTTATTAATTCGGAAGCTTCTTTTACACAGAACTACCTTCAAATTTCATTATAAAACCACCCTTGGGATTGAAAATCGTATCTTATAATGAAATGTATCAAATAGTATAGGGAGGTATCACCTAAACAGCGGCCGTCTAAACCCATCGGTCATCCAAATTATAAAAATTTTATATCCAACGTTGGGTGTATTTATAAGGAGACTTAAATTTTTTTAAATAAAAATAACTATTTAAATTTTAATTAACAATTAAAAATATTTTTTTACAGAAAACAACGACGAAAAGTTGATCGTTTATTCGCTGCTAGTAACAAACAAAGAGAAGGAAGTATAAGCATAAATACAGTTTTGGGTGATGAAGATGGTAGTATTAAAAGTATTAGACAGCAATTACAATCTACACAAGTTTAAAGGAATTGTGTTTATTCCTTCCTTTAAATTACAAAATTAGCAACATATATTTTAATTATTATTAACATTAATTTTGTATTTTCATAAAAGAATTTATTTTTTCGAACAATTTTTTTTCATTTTTTCTAAAGTTAAGTTTGAAGTTGTGTTGTGAAGTTATGGGCAAATGAGAAGGACCTGGAGGGTTTTTGGAAATTGTTTTAATTTTATAAAATTCGCAAATATTTTATTTAAATTTTTGTATTTTCTTATCACTTAGATTCTTATTTTTTCAAATCCTGCTTGTATTAGCTATAATTTGTGTATTAGTAAAAATTATATAGCTTATTTTTTAAGTTCTAATTCTATCTGTTTTCGATCTCGCCAATATTTTTTAATTAAAATATGTTTTTAGTAATTGGGAATAAATTTTAACATGACAATGTTTTTAATTTATTTTTTACTTTTTGTGTTTACTCTTTTCTTATTTTATAATGACCAGATTCCAATATTAAAGGCAACTTCGTTTCACTTGAAGAAGTCCAGGATTCCAAGCATTCAATAAAATCGTGGTTGTTTGTGGGAAATAAAATTTTGGGAAATAAAAATGGAAAATAAGAAAATGGGAAATAAAAAAATTGAGAAAGAAACCTTTTTAGGGACTTTTAAGTAACGAAGAAAAATAAAAAAAAGGTAGATCCAAAACCACAGCTTCTGAGTTGGATCCGAATCAGGGTGACCCTTTTACCCTATTTATAGAGGATTTTCTCTATTTTTGACCTTTTCGCCCTATTTTTTCCCTATTTTCCCATTTGCCATATTGCCCTATTTTACAATCTTGTAAAATTTAAAAAATTCTTCGGATTTTGTATAAAAATGGTAACAATGAAGGATTTCTGACTTCCTGGCCTTCAAAAAGCATTAAAATTTTTGCCTGCGGCGCAAAAGATGGAAGAGATATGCTTCTAGCCTCCCAAAATCCTCAAAATTTTCGCCTACGGCGCTAAAAATGGAAGAAATTTGGCTTCTAGTCCTAATTTTTGCCCTATTTTTACCCTATTTTAGAGTGGCTGCGCCCTATTTTAGTGTTGTCCGATGTTTGTAGGTAGTTGGTGTGTATGTATTACGTCAAAAAAATTTTTTCTTTCTGATTTTTCTAATTTTAATAATTCTGATATTTAAATAATATGTATAATTTTTTACTTGGTGTTCTTTCAAAATTATTGTCATAGTTTATTCAGTTATATGATTGATTTTCTCTAATTATGTCACTAGTTCGAATATAATTTAATTAATCTTAATTCGTTTGCTCTTTAATCGCTAAAAATAAATTTTGTTGCCTTTTAAAAGCATTTACATTTATTTTAATGAATAATTTATTTATTCCCCCTCCAACTTTTGCCACAAATTCATTTATCTTTGTTCTCTATTCTCTTTAAAATGCCGTTAATATTTATTGATGAATTTTGTTAAAATTTACTCTTTCTTCTCTTTTATTTCTATTCTCTTTTACTTGCCAACCTAGCTTTTCTTTTAAATTCCACCCAACTAAAAATGGGGACCCTTTTGGCACACGCTTTATTTTATATTTTTTAGTTGTTGGTCGTCATTCTCAATATCTACTACATTTTAAATACCCTCGCTCAATTTCATTTAGAAAAATATTGTCAACAAGGAGAGGGAAAGTGGTGTTTGTTTTTGTTAAACAAATGCTAACGGAAATGTTTTTATTAAATTTTAATTAGAAAAATATTCGTTTGGGGATGTTTATTTTTTTAGAATTCTTTTAAATTTATCTTTTGTAAGAGTTGGTCTATTTGGAGGGACCATAACTTGACTCTTTTTAACTTGAGATCTACAATATATCAAAAAAAATCAGATCGTCCGTCGCTAATCCAAAAGGCCCACTCTATTAGCTTAATTTTATCAATTAATTTTAATTTTATTTGCATTAAAAATTAATACTCCTAAAACTTACTAACTTACGTATATGTACATATTACTACAAATTACAATATTGATACACATAGTTGCCCATGTCTTTTTTAGCTTCAAATCTTTTCATTAAATAAATTTAAAATAAATCTCTTTACTTTATCACAAAATCAAACTAGAAACGATAAATATTTGTTTGTTTGTAACCCTTAAGGCTTTTAAAAACTTTTTTTTTCTTTTATTTTTCCAACTTTCTTTTCCAATTGTTTAAACAAAAATAAAAATATTTTTTTGACTTGAAAAGCTTCCTTAGCTTCCTTTCCCTTCCAACAATACACATAACTTGCCATTTCTCTTCATTTTTTCTAAATATAGATTTCCTCATTTACTTTTTGGCTTCTTTGTATTCCCCCCCCCTTCCCTTCCCTCTTAATATCCCTTTTAAAAAATCAAAAAGAAAGTCTTCATTCCCTTCTCTTTTTTACTTTTTAAGCTTCCAACCGCGTGCCAAAAAAGCTTTATAAACAGAGCCAAGCTTTTCTTTTAGCTTTCTTTGCCTTTCTTTTTAATTTCATTGATTGCTGCTTAAGGCAATAGACAAAAACCTCAGATGGAATTTTAAAAAATTAAAAAAGAAAAATGTTTTTTGGAGAAATAGAGAGAGAAATTAATTTTTTTTTAAAGAATTAAAGAAAATAAATTTTTGTGAAAACAATTTTTTGTATATTTTTTTAAATGTATTTATTTTTCTTAAAAACATTTAAAAAATATTTTTAAAAATCCAAAAATAATTTTTTTTAATTCTAAATTTGGAATAAAAAATATGTAATTGTTTCCTTATATCATTCCTTCAAATATTTACATATTTTTATGCTTTATTTAACAAATATTTTTATAAAAAATATTTTTTCTGAAAATTTAAAATAATATTTTTTTATTATTAAGTGCCTAAAGGGTAAGCCTCGAGCAATAAAATGGATAAATAAAAATAATTTTATTTCCTTAATATTTTAAATTTTCAAATTAAAAGTACATACTTTCTAATAATATAAATTCCCCTATATTTATTTTTAAATTAGGTATGCATGATTTTTATTTAATTTTTTTATTTAAAGCTTTTTTATTTCGTCAATTTAATTTATTTTTAATTTTATTATTTTCTTATATATAATTCTTTGAAAAATAAATTAATTTAATTTAATATTTCTCGATTTTTTCCTTTAAGTTACTTTTAATTAAGTGTAAACTTGTGACTTATTTTTTTATTAAATTATTTTTAAATTTTGTTTAAAAATAAATTTTTTAAAATTAATTTTACGTTATTAATTTATATGAACGTTGGGAAGGTTAACAATTTTTGAATATCTAGAATTGTAAAGCATGAATAGTAACCAAAAATTTATGTTTAAGGGAATTCTGTTCTTAAACCAATTTATGTATTTAGTTTTCTAGCCTACCCGATTCACGAAAATAGGGAATTTAATTTTTATGTCGGCTAGATCCCACCTGATATGTATATAACTCTGGATTTATAAATAAAAATATCCTCCCCTAAATTATTTAATTTTGAAAATTAATTTAGAAATTATTTATTTTATTCTACCCTTTTTTTCATTTTCTGATTTTTTTTTCTTTAAATTATTTATTTATATATATTTATAAATTAATTATAATTTTATGCCTTTATTTTAAACATTCTTTGAATTAATAATTCTCTCTCTCTCAACACCTTGCAAAATTCTAAGAAAATAATTTTTTTTAAACATAACTAATTTAAAAGACCACAGTTTTCTTTTATAAATACAATTTTTAATTATTTTTTGTCAAATACAATTTAAGCTTTAAAAAGCCTTTTATTCTTTGGCTTTTTTCTTTGAGTGAGCTAAAAAATTTTTCTTTAACAGAACATTCTGTTGTAGGTCGTGGTTATAAAAAAGTCAAAAGAGGACATAGGGACTTGAAATTTTGTATATCTGTATTTAATATTAGTGTTAACTAAATTGACTAAAAATTTCAGAATTTTTGATTAATTATTTCAGAAGCTATGGTCAAAAATGTTATTAATATTCAAAAAATTTTTATCTAGACTTCTGAAATAGAAAACAACATTTGAAATTTTTAGACAATTTAGATAAACTTATTAGAGATATCTAAACAAAATTTCAAATTTATAGGTTATATTTTGGCTATTTTATAAATCTACGAATCAGCATTACCACGCCTTATTTTCCCCTATAGCAAACATTTTCTTAATTTTTGCAACATTTTCTTGCAAACATTTTCTTAACAAACATTTTCTTAATATCTAAAATTAAATTTTAGCTTTTCCCTCTATTTTATACATAATTAAATATTCAAAAAAATTTTTTGTCTTTTAATTAATAATTTATCTATAAAAATTTTCTAATTCTGCTTTTTTTGATAAATAATTAGTAGCTTTTTTCAAATTTTCAATATAAAAATATTTTAACTAGCTCTTTATTGACGTTCTTTATTTTATTTTTCGTTGCCAAGGCAATTGGGGTCTTTTTTAGAATTTTCTTCTTCTTTCTCTCTGCGCATTTAGTATATTTTATTTTAAATTCTTTGGCCATCTAAAATGCAATTTACTCTCGACATTGACATAAAATAAATATTTATATATTTATATATGTAATCCTTGGCATTTACGTCTTTTTCACATTCTTAATACAAATTTCCATCATTTTATTTAAAATGAGACGGGATGGGTGGGCGCGGGAATGGGTGGGCGTTGACAAGTACATAAAAGTACCTGATAATGAGAAGTTAAACAAATATTTTTTTAGTGTTTTTTAATAATATTTAAAATTTCTGAATTCTTGATATTTCGAAAGTCATGATCAAAGGAACTAAAACTAAGATTGTTATATATTTTTGCTCACAACTTTTGAAATATTTGACCAAAAATTCTGAAATTTTTCGAATAATTAGAAAACAATTTTAACTATATTCAATTTTAGATTTTTAGGATTCCTTCTGTTAATTATATAGCTCCAGCGCCAAATTATCTATGCGCCCAAACATGCCTGACATATATCTAAACTTATTTAGCTCCTCTTTTAAAAGAGTATTTTGTTTAATTTCCTTTTTAAAATTGAATCATTAAGGACATTTTTATGTAAAAAGGGAAAATAATGAAATTTATTTTAATTTAATTTTGCCATTTTTGGAAATAATATTTTTATTTATTTTTATTTTCTTAACTTTTTATTCTAAAAAAATTATTTTATTTTTAATTTTCGGTGTTTAATTTATTAAGTTTTGAAATAATTTAATTGAATGTATAAAATTGAATGTTTAATTAAATAAAAACTCAGAAAATTTATAGAGAAGACTGTCATTATGCCCTGTTGGGTTGATTATGTCTGCCAATTTACCCCAAAGCCATAACTAAACGTAAAAATGCTTTATGAATCCTTCATGTTCCCATCCGACGCAGCTCGGCCAAAATTATCTAGATCTGAATTTCATAAGCCTAGTTTAATGTCTTGGGGTAGACTGGCTCTAATTAAATTGTACCCGCACAGTTGCTATTTTTTTAATTTTAAAAATTAAATTTAAATATTTATTTTTACTTATTTTTTTAAATATTTTTATTTATTTTTTGTCAATTTAATAAACAAATATTTTTTACTCCATTAAATATTATTTTCTTGTTTCTAAGGGTACAAAGTCAAGATTATTTATATTTATGTAAATTTATTTTGAACGACCTTTTTTTTCATATTTTTTCATCTAAAAACGTATTTTTTATGAGTAACTCTCTCACTTAAAAGTACTTGTTTATTTAAAATTATTTTGTTAAAAAAATTTTTTTCTGCCCTTAAAGGGCATTTGTGAGGCTCTATAAAAAAATTAAATAATAACCTCTATCGGCATTAAATTTTGTTTAATTATTTTTTAGTGTGTTTTCCTTTTTGGTATATCAGAACAAAATTTCAATTCTCTAAGTTTTTTTACTGTTTTATAAGTGTCCACATCAACTTGCTTCAATCAAATAAAAAATTATTTAATTTTTTAAAATTTTAAACATATTTAGAAAGGGGTTTGACTCAAAATTCTTTAAATTTTTGACTAGACTCCTTAAATTTATAAATTAATTTTCAATTTTAATAGGAAATAAATATTTAAAAAATTAAGAAAATAATTAAAATTTCCTCTTAGAAATATAAAGGATTATTTTATTTAATTTATATATATATAGATTATATGTATTTAATGAATATTACTAAACAGGAAATACGTACATATTATTTTATTTTTTAAATTTGTTTTAATTATATAATTTTTTTCCTTAAATTTTAATCTGTTAATTATTTCCTTTTATTGTTAATACTAATTTATTTATTTTTAATTTTGATGAATTAAAACAATTATTTTATTTGCGTATTTTTTAAAAATAAAATAAAAATTTAATTTTTAATTTTCAAATAATTTAAAGATTAAATATCCCCTCATATATTAAATGGAAGGAGGGGAAGAAGTTCTATTTTTTCGTAATGACAGAGGCCCTTCATCTCCAATACGTTCACCTCCTATCGGGCCGAGTGGAAGAAATGCTATTTCCTTTGGTAAAATAAAAATTATTATTTTTTCTGATTTATTTTAATTTTTAAAAATTAAAAAAAAATCACAAAATTTCAAAAAATTTTTTTTTGCAATTTTTAGGTTCCCAAATGTTGGCTGTAGGCGCCGGTTTCTGTGTTTTTATTGTCCTTTTGGCATTTTTTGCTGCTATTCAACACCGAAAACGTCGACGTGCATCTTCTTCAGCTAGCACTTCCCGTTCTCCATTAATTCACAAATTTTCCTCAGCTTCTGCTTATGGGCAGCGTCACCATTCTGCAAGTCAAGCGATACCTCCACCATTACCTCCACCACAATATTTGAGATGTTCTAACCAGGCATGTTTTGTTGAAGAAATAAATTTATATTTTATTCATTTAAAAATTAGAATAAAATTTGAACTTGTTTAGAAACACAAACAAAAATTAAACTAAATAAGAAAACACAAAAACATTTAAACATACATAAAACAGAAAAACAAAACAAATAAAAATCAGAATAAAATCTAAACATCAAAACTTAAGAAACAAGCTTAGCTTAAAACAAAACAAAACACGTGCATAAAATCTAAAACACAACTTACAAACAAAACAAACATGAAAACATAATAAAAAGACAAAAACAAAATACAAAATTAATTTAAAACAAAAATACAAAACTTACCCAATATACCGCCGCCCAGTATACCGCCGCCCATTATACCGCCGCCCAGTATACCGCGAGCCCAGTATACCGCGGGCCCATTATACCGCTGCCCAGTATACCGCCGCCCATTATACCGCCGCAAAAATTTTTTATTATTTTGCCGGGGGATGTTAATTAGTGACGGGAGATGTTGTTCCAATGACGGGGGATGTTAATAAATGACGGAGGATGTTGTTTCAATGATGGGAGATGTTAATAAATGACGGGGGATGTTGTTCCAATGATGGGAGATGTTGTTCGAACTTCCCCCTTTGACTGACCAACATCCCCCGTCACTTGTTAACATCCCCCACCAAAATAATAAAAAAATTTTTGCAGCGGTATAATGGGCGGCGGTATAGTGGCCTGCTCCCCTTAAAAACATTCCAAAAAATTGTTTTTATTTTTCAGAATTTACGTAAATGTTCTAGCCCCGGCGGTTCTGACTACTCTTTGTCCTCTTCATCATCTACCTATTCATCCGCACATTCCCTTTCTCCAATGTCCCCATACGGACACAATCATCCTCATCAACAACATCAACAACAATATTTATTGGGTGGAACAAATACACAAGGTAACTTGAAAGAAATTGTTTGAGAATGTGTTTTTCTTATTTAATTTATTACGTATTTTCCGGCAATGATTGTATTTTTATTGTGTTTATTTTGTTTGTGTTTTTTGTGTTTTTCTTCAACATCTTCCGGAAATGTGTATTTTTTAGAAAAGTTTTTTGCCTTCTCCGTTTATTTTTAAACTTCCGGAAGAACATGTTTTGTTTGTTTTGATTGTGTTTATAAACACTTTCTTTATTCCAGGTTGTTTTAGTGTTGCTTTGAACTCTTTTCAGAAATTACCTAGTATTTTACTTTTGATTTCTTAATGTTTCTAGAAATAAATTTTTTGTTTTATCTGTTGTTCTACATGTTTTAGTTTTATCAAAACATTGTTCTTGTTCTTATTAAATCAGAATGTTTTAACAAATAATATTCTGATTATTCTAAATTCCGCTTTTTAAAGGCAGTCCATTTACCGGCATCAATTTTATCCCTTATGGAAATAATGGCGGGCGAGTCTCAGCACCCCCACCCCCAACAACAACAATTTCGTTTAATGGAACAGAAAAACGTCGAAGCTTCCCTACCGGGCAGCAACACCTTGGATTTGGTTCTGCTAATAATGGGGGGAATTTCCCTCCAGAATTGGTTGTTGACAAAGAAAGAGGAAGGGGCTCTGTATCTTTACAGTTGGCCTATGATGCGAATAATTTAGCTTTACAAGTGAATAAAAAATTAATTTTTAATAAAAAAATATTTAAAAATACTCTCAGAGAATTTGAAAATTAACAAAAAAATCTCAAAAAAATTATTTTTTTAAATTAGATCACAGTTCTCGCCTGTAACGGCCTTCCCAAATTTTCTGATTCAACTCCACTAAATCCATATATAAAACTTCGTCTTCTCCCAGACGGCCAACACCGAGTAAAGACCAGAATTCTTCGAGACACAACAGAGCCTATTTTTGACGAGGCTTTTACAATGTATGGATTGGGGGCTGAAACTTTAAATAATTGTCAGTTACATTTGGCTGCTTTGGCTTTTGATAGATATAATGGAGATACTGTTTTGGGGGAGGTAATAGGGAATATACCGAAATTTAATTAAAATTTTTAAAGGCTCTATATTCTCTCTCTTCTGCCGATTTATCATTAGGAGGAGAACCTTGTAATGTTTCTCTTAAATGGGAGGCTCGGCAACAATTTAAAGAAGAAAATGACGAAGAAAATAATTTTAATAATAATAATAATAGAGGTAAAGCCCTTGTTTCTTTGGATTTTGAACCAAAAACACGTCAAGTACAGTTTGCATTGAAGGAAATGGCTGATTTACCCAAAGACGCGACTTTGGGACTTCCTGGTAAGAAAACAAAAATTAAACTAAAATATTCCTTCCTTTTTTTAAAGATCCATATGCAAAAATTTATGCATTAATTAATGGAACTAAACGAATAGCAAAACACAAAACTCGTGTCCAAAAGAGGACATTAACACCTTTATTTAAAGAAGATGATTGGTTAAATTTTGTATTGCCGGAAAGTGTTGGGATTGGGAGTGATGGAATACCTAAAGGGTTGTCTTTCCAAGTTGTTTTGTTTAATCATGATGGTAAATTATTAAATAAACTAAAAAAATGTGTGTTGATTTTTGGGGAAACTTTTTAAAAAACTAAAAGTTAGTAGAGGAAGAAGAGAGGTTATTTTTAGATTATTTTTTTTGGTAATTGTAACAAAAATTAAAATTGAAAAATTAAGAAATTAATATTATAGTGCTTAAAAATTGTAAATAAATTAAAAAAAATTTCCAGTTTTTTTTAATTTAAAAATCAAAAATAAATCTCTTTAAAATCAAATTATTTATTTAAAGGAGTAAAACGAAACGAGCCAATCGGTCAATTCACAATTGATGCTGAATCACCTCAATTTGTGGCTGCCTTTCAAGGCAATGGATATACTAATAAAATTGGATATAATTATGAAGCTATTTCTGAATGGCATAATATTCAAGCATTTTAAATGAGAAAAAATAAAATTAAAGAGTTTTGGGCAAAATGTAGATTTGGCAAAATGTACAAAAAATTTTTTAAATTAACGCTTTATTTTTAATAAAAGATTTCTCTTGTTAATCTAAATAAATATATTCCAGATTTAAAATTATATTCTAAAAAGTATGATGGATTTTTTAATGAAAAAAAATATATTTTAATTACTTTTTTTTTGTCACAATAGTTTGGGAACAGGATCATTGTGTACCTGGCCGTTTGTGTACCCACCCAAAGGGGACGTTTGTGTACCCGCATATTTTTTTAGATTTTTTTTTGTTTATTTTTATCTTCTTTATCAATTGTTTATTTTTTTGTGTAGGATGGAGGAAACAAAACCAAAAAAAAATTCCACAAATTCAACAAGGATGGCAGACCGTACACAAACGGCGGTACACAATGATCCCCTACCGCAATTTAAAGAATTCTTTTTAATAATTTTATTTTCTATTTAAATACCACATATAATTAAAGGAAGTTAATGATCTCATTTTATTTTTTTCTCTAACACTCTCTTCTAGTCAAACACTATTTTTGTAAATATTTTTCTTTTTGATTTATAATAATTTTTTCTACGTCAGATTTTGTATTTTAACTAGGTACTTTAAATAAATTCAAAAAATTCACAAATTTTTATTTAAAAATTTAAATAAATGAACGATTTTTTATTGTTACTCGAATTAATTAAAATGTCCCACAAAATATTTAAATAAAATGATAATATGTGTGTTTTTATTATAAAAATTTAAATAAAATTCTTTGAGAATTAAATATTTTTAAATATCATATTTAAATTGTTTTGTCTCTAAATCTTTTCTTGTTTTATTTGAATTTAAATAAAATATTTTGGGAAATATGTCCAAATTGCAGAACTTGTTAAAAAAAAAATTAACTAACACGTTCAAATTTTCTAAAACAATTTTTTTGAATATTAGTAAGTCTGAACTAATTTTTAGAAAAAAATTAAAAATCATTTTTATTAAATAAGAAAACCAAAGCTAACATTTAAAAGTACTACTAAATAATTTCAATAAAATTCTTTAAGAATTAAATGTTTTGAAATGTCATATTTAAATTGTTTTGTCTCTAAAGCATTTCCAAAATTTGTTTCACCAGAACAACACACCAATTCAACATATGGTTTATATAAATCACAATTTTCCTTCAATAACAAACCTTTACCTTTAAAAAATAATTTTTGCAAAAATAATTTTTAATTCTTTTACCAATTTGTTTTCCATTTTGTGTAAAGAAAATATAGGGAAATTTATAATTAATTTTATTTGTTGGAGGATAAACTAATCCACAACCAAAAATATCGTTATTATTCCAAGGTGTTGAAAGTTTAAATTCTTCATCTTTCTCGTTAACTATTTTAGCAACCTTTGCAAGATATAAAATATTTCTATTTGTGATACAATTTAAAAGACCAATATTCATCCTTGTTTTTTCACTATTTAACCCTTCTTCAAATTTACATTTAATTTCAAAATAAAATAAAGAATAATTGAGGCAGCTTTGTTGTTCTTTGAATGAATTTTCTGCAGAAACAACAACAAATTTATCATAATCTAAAAATTTACATAAAATTAAAACTCAAAAATTGGGTAATCTTTTATAGTTCACTAGTCCTTAAAAAATGAAATGAAATTATTCTTTCGATAGTTTTGAGGTTTACCTAATCGAGTGTTCTGAGTAGGGTTGTCGGTTCCTGGAAAATTTTCGGATATCCGAACCGAACCGAAGAACCGAACCGAAAAATCCTCGGTTCTTCGGTTCGGTCCAGAACCGACAACCCTAGTTATGAGTCCACCATTCAGCCACCGATTAACAACAGGAAAAGTGAGAGAAAATATAAATATTCCGTTCACTTTTCTTTCGAAAATTTAATGAAAAATTATGAGCGGTTAATTTTGCAATAATATTTTTTCGTAATTTTTCCCGATATTTTCGTAATCGTAATTCGTAACTCAAAAAATGCCTAGCAACCCTCAAAAATATCGGAAAAACACTTCCTGCTCATTTTTTCCTAGGGACCAGTAAATTAGAAGATTAACAAAAATTCAATTAATTTAGCACCTTTCCCTAACAAATATTTAATATTTTCATCATTAATTAAATTTCCAAATCCATTTCCTTCAATACATTTACCAATAAGTTTTTTTGTATTTATACAATTTTTGGAACAACATTTGTATCTACCATCAATTTCACTCCATTTATTTTTAATTTTAACAAAATTCTTTTAAAAAATTAATTTAATAATTTATAATTATATATAAACTAACCACATATTTACAATTCAAATTATTCAATTTTATTGTTAAATCACCAAACTTTTTTTCAAATAAATTATTTGCCTTTTTTAAATAAATTAAATAGTAATTTTTATTTAAAATTTAACTAATTTAATTTTATTTACATTTTTAATTTCTTCTTCCAAAAAATTAATTTTTTCATCTTTTTGATCATTTTCAGTTTTTAATTGTTTAGTATTTTCTTCAATTAATTTTTGAAAATTTTGTTTAATTTCTTCAATTTCTTTTTTATAATTAAAATTTAGTTTTTGAATTTTCTAAAATTAATATTTACAAAAAATAAAAAATGGTAGAATAATCTTATTAGATAAAACATTCCCCCCCCCTTGTTGTCATTCATTTTAGTTGATGTACGAAATTGTCAGTCATTTCTTCCTTGTAGTATAATTTTAAAAAATTTCCCTTTAGTCACATATTTTTTATATTTAAAGACAAATAAAAAGTGAAATTATTCAAGGAAGAATGACTGAATGAATGTGTGACTACAGGGAAATTTTTAAAAATTATGGAAGGAAGAAATGGCTAACCATTTCGTACAAAAAAGGGGAGGGGAAGGGAATAAATACCAAAACATCAATATATTTTCGAGTTGTCTGCCCCTGATAATGTTATCATGAAGTACCACAATATACCTATATTTAAAAAATCAAATTAATTATTATTTACATTTTTAATCTCTTCTTCCAAAAAATTAATTTTATCATCTTTTTGCTTTAAATTATTTTTGTTTTCAGTTTTTAATTTTTTATTTTCCTCAATTAATTGTTGAAGATTTTGTTTTAAATTTTTAATTTCTTTTTCATGTTCAGAATTTATTTTTTGCATTTTCTAAAATTAATATTTCAAAAAATATTTTTTAGACAAAACTTGCCTTTTCAAGCTTTAAATTATTAATTTCAACTAAAAATAAAAATTTATTTTTAAATAAAAACGGATCTCCCTTTAACGAACACCTTTCTTGCAGAAAAACTTAGAGAGTGCAGTTTTTGAATATCATCTGTATACCTAGGTATATAACTTTCCGTGGGCAGAGAAAATCTTCGTTAAAGGGAACTTCTTAAAAGGGAAGGTGTTGTATACAGATCCGTCTGAGTTATTCATCAAATTTTTTAACCTCTAATTTCTCCAAATGTTGTTTTAAACTTTCATTTAAATTTTTAAATAAACAATAAGAACTACAAGAAGTTGACAAACAATTAATGTTTGTACATATTTCCAAATTACTACAACTTTTTTCTGTAAAATCTTCCTCTTCTTCTTCTTCTACAATTGTTTCTTCTTCAATTTTATTTTTTTCAGAATTGTTTGTAGAAAAAGACCATTCCTCTAATTGTTTTGGTGTTCTTTTCTTATTCATTTTTTAAAAAATATTCTGAAAATCAGTTAAAATATGGGGAATTTATTTTTTTATTTCTACTCTTATCCTCTCTCTTCTTCTTCTACAATTGTTTTCTTCTTCTACAAATTTAATAATCAAAACAATGAAAGAGTATTTAATTAACAATTAGTAGAGAGCGAGCTGGAGCTGGATCCAGACCTTGATTTTTCCTGGATCCAGAGTCCAGATCAAGGCATTTTTCAGCATTCCTTGATTTTTCCTTGACTCAAGATCAAGAATCTGGTCAAGGTACCCATCCAAAATCAAGAATCAAGGTCAAGGTTTTTTGAGAATGCCGCTCCCTCACAATTAGGTATTTTACAACAAAAATATTTAAAGTTAAAAAATTAAAAAAAAATAAGTAAAAGTTTCAGGTCGATAATAAAAATTTTTCTGGTTTGTAAGTACTTCCAAAATAAGTACGGATAAGAGTAGAAATAAAAAAATAAAAGTAGAAAATGAGGTTTATGAAGTTGGTGTTTTTTTTTGGTTTTTAAATGACCCAGACATTCTTATTGGAAAGATATCGTCCTACATAGAATATTTGAAAAAGTATGTAAACCCAAAATGTAGTGAGGCAAAATAAAATAAAAGTAATAATTTAAAAGAAATTTAGAAAAATATAATTTTATTTAAAATTTAAATTCAAATTTATAAAAATCAAAAAAAAATTTCAATAAAATTCAGTAATTGAATGTTTTGAAATGTTATATCTAAATGGTTTAGTCTCCGCATCGTTTCCAAAATTTGCTTCAACAGAACAACAACTCAGGAGAACATAAGGTTTATACGAGTCAGAATTCTCCTTTAATAATATACCTTTACCTTTAAAAAACAAAAAGTAATTTTAATTAAATATAAGACTTGGACATAGACTTTGCTAGCTTTCGAAGCATATTCATTCGTGTGTATCCGGATATATTATCCGTATCCATGTCAAGTTTCTGTTAAATATTTACCAATTTGTTTCCCATTTTGTGTAAAGAAAATATAAGGAAATTCTTCATTTATTTTATCAGTTGGAGAATAAACTAATCCACAACCAAAAGTATAAAAATTTCTCCAAAAAAGCGTCTGTGGAAGTCTAAATTCTTCATTCTTCTCATTCGAAATCAAATTATTTTTAGCAATATATTTGATTCTAGAATTTGTATTACAATTTTTAAGGCCAATAACCATCCATTTTTCATTTTCATTTACTTCTCCCTCAAATTCACATTTAATTTCAAAATAAAATAAAGAATAATTAGAAGAATTTTGGGGGTTGTTGAATGAATTTTCTGCAGAAACAACAACTCTTTTATCATAACCTCCCAAATTCCAAACTTTATTTACATCACTCCTCAAACTATTAATATATTTAATATTTTCTTCATTAATTAATTTTACAAATCCATTTCCTTTAATACAATTATTAGAAAGGTCATCAGTATTTTCACAACATTTGTTGAAACAACAATTGTTTACAATAATCCATTTATTTTCAATTTTAACAAAATTCTTTTAAAAAATTAGTATTTTTAATTATTTTAATTTTAATTACAAACTAACCAAATATTTACAATTCAAAATGTTTAATTTATTTGTTAAATCATTTACCTTTTAAATTTAATTAAATTTTAATTTTTACATATATTTTAATTAAAATATTTATAATTTTTTATCAAAGGAAGAATAATTTAAAGGAAGAAAAAAATTCTCTAATAGCAAACTAAAATTTCTTAAAAATTATTTATGAGGGCTAGCTAGTACAATACTTGTCCGTTAAAGATTTATTTGTCAAAACACCCAAAATCAACTGGTAATGGAAAGATAGATAGATCCACCCAACTAAAAAAGTCGAGAATAATCTCAAAATTCGGTGAATCTATTCAGTGAATTAATCCCAAAATTTATTGTCAACTTACATTCGAATTTTGCGTAGACATATTACTTGAACTTCGAATTAACTCATCACTAGAATCATCAGAACTATCACCTGCTTCTTCAACATGAAGTTGTTTAATATCATTTAAAGTAGCACCACCTCGGCAACGAGGACAATCTTGTGACTGAGAAATGTTAAAAATAAAATTAAAAAATAAATTTCCCCACCCCTTCAGTAATCCAACGAGTAATACATTCTCTATGGAATGTGTGATTACAATTTTTTAAAGTATAAATATTTTCAAGGTACAAACTTTCCAGGCAAACAGTACAAGGTCCAAATTTGTAATAAACCATCTCTAGAAAATTCCAAAAACAATATACATACATACAAAATTTGACAATCCAGGAGAATTGTGGTCCCTGCGAATAAAAAGTTTAAAAATAAGAAAAAAATTTTCTAGGGTAAAAAAATATGCTGATTACGAATCCGAGCCCGGATTTTGAAAAAGTCAAATCCCGAACCCGAATTCGGACATTCGACATTTCGGGAAAAATTTCACAGAGCGCAAATTGGTCAAATAATAGCTTATTCGAAAGAGCTCGACGAGCTGAGTCGAATGACACCAAAATCACCGTGAATGCACACGAATAGACAAAGTTACAACACAAAAAACATAGGTTTACGTTGTTTGTTTTTTGTGTCATAACTTCGCCAGATCTTTTTCAATTACGGTGATTTTGGTGTCATTCGACTCAGCTCGTCGACCTCTTTCGAATGAGCTATTATTTGCATATTCCAATTTTTCACCCAAAAATCAGCTTGGTCCCTCCTATGGTTTTTCGATATTCGAGGACCTATATTCGGGTTCGGGATTCGAATTTTCAAAATCTGAGTTTAGATTCGTAATCAGCATATTTTTTTACCCTAGAAAACCCCTTTTTCTTATTTTTAAACTTTTTTTTCGCAGGGACCACAATTCTCCTGGATTGCCCAAAATTTGAAATAAAAATTTTATTAGGCTATGATAATTTTAGCTCTACAGCCGGACTCGTTTTTAAACACGATTTCCTCATCATCAAATTGGAAATGCTAGAGTAAGAGAATATGTTAGCCGGACAAAATTTAGGTAAGACGTTTTGTGTGTTGTATTTTGCCTGGACGGAGGTCTGGAATTCGAAGCTTAACCCCTCGCCCGCCCCATACCGCGAACAGAATTAAGAATTTATGGAGAGTTAAAACAATCCTCAAATTAACACAAAAAGAGCCTAAATTTAAATTTAATTTAAAATTTAATTTTTCTCTTTTTTGAATATTTATATTGCCCAACATGACATTAAACTATCGTTTTATTATAAAGGTCAAAATTCCAGACATTAAGTATTAATATATAGGTTATCTTTGCCTAAAATAAAACATTACATTTTCAAATATATGCTTTGGGTAAAAATAAATAAATAAATAATATATTTTAAATAAATATACTTAAACATAATTTACTTTAAGCAGAAATAAAGGAGGACAGGTCACAAATGGGAGGAGTAAAAATAATTATTTATAACGTTTTTATGTTAGAATTATTCTCATTTAATATTTTAGGAACTTGTATTTTTAAAAGAGTTCCCAACTTTAAATTTAATTAAAATAACGTGAGGCCGATATTTTTGTAAAAAGATCTTCCAATCCCCGCCTGCCACTAAAAAGGAAATTCTATTTAAAACCTTTCAATTGTTTTCTACCTCCTTCAAAGATTGAGAGATTAAAAAATTTTTCAACTCTCCTATAATATACACCTCTAGAGAGCTGAAAAATATTTAGTGATTTAATTTAGAAATATAGCTTGATAAATTTTGATTTTGCTTGTCCTTTTCTTATTTCCTCATAATTGGCATATATTTTATTCCTTCCACAATTCCACTTTATTTTATTTGAATATATCAGTCAATAAAGGATTTGACAATATTACGGAATTAAATTTTGTTGTTACGGAAGCTGGCGCTTTACGTCGAAAAAATGTTATCTCAATTTAACTTTTTTGATTTAAATTTCTCATTTAAATATTCTATGGAAAATAGAGTGGAATTGAGGAAGGAAGAAGAAAAATAAATTGAAAATTTAAAAAATTAAAGTAAATAAAGTTGTGTCTTATAGAGCTGTTTTAACTGTATATTTTTGTTTATTATTATTAAAATAAAAAAATATTTAGTTAAATAATTCATTTAGATAAAAAAAATGGCTAATTTCAAGTTCGAGCGTTGTTCTATTTGCAATTCACGTGTACGTCGTGAAAATGTTTGTACTTTAAGGACTTGTAGTCGTAATCATCAATACCATGTAAAGTGTATTAGAGGTTGGATTTCTGGAGGGGTGAGGAAATTTATTTTTAATCTGAAAATAATTTTGAGGGAATGACTGCCTTATCTATCAGTCTAATTTCTGTAAAATCCATCAAGAGACTTAAAATATTCAAAATTAAAATAAATCCATTTTTAGACTCAACACTGTCCTAAATGCCGAGAGCATGCTACTTTGGATGATATTATTCAACTTCATGTTGAACAAGGAGGTGATGATTCTGGAGGTTCTGATAATGAATTGACTCAAAGTACAAGTAATATGACTATACAAGATCCGGCTGTAAGTTAATAATAAAATTGGAAGTTAATTTACCGAATAGACAGTTCACCGAATTTTGAGTTTTGATATTCTTTGATCCTGTCAAAAAAAAAGCATTTTGGTCTAAATTAACTTTTTGATGAAAAAAATAAATTGAAAAAAATTCGATTGAGAGACTAGGAAATAAAGACATAATTTTTTGGCTATAATGTACTTTACTGGTTCGAGACGATTTTGACTCCGATCTAGGTCGAGCAGGAATATAAGCGTTCACACGAGACCAAAGTCATAACCTTGTTCAAACAAGTCAAACAGTTATCTTGACTTCATTCGCTCAATTCGAAGAGCTTTGCGTAAAAGCTAAGTTATTTCTAGTCAAAATTTGTGCCAAACCAGTATAGTACTCGATTTTAATGCTAAAAAGTTAAATATAATTTTAATAATTAAAAACATTTTCAGCCGCCATTGGAAAGCAATAAGATCAATGTTATTGTTATTGATCTAAATAACCATAAAATTAATATTAAGGATATTGAGGTAAAAGTTTTATTATATCAAAATGTCCTTTTGAGCTGTCTAATCACGATATTAAAATGTTATAGCTTAGTTAATTGTTTGGATTTGGTTATTTTTGAAAGTAAATTTATGCAAGAAATTACTCAAGTAAAAAACCTAGCCCATCTCTTGAAGATCCACTGATCTCCAAGAGATGGGCTAGGTTCTTGGCTTGAACTCTATTTTGTGAAACCCTAGCTGAATCTTGTTTTTATCTCAAGGATTTCTTGAATTTTTTAAAGTTTCTAACAGTTCCTTTAATTTGTAACAGATCATTCATTGTAGCAGATCATTTTCTATCAAAATTGCTAATTTTAAATTTTTTTTAAATTTAAGGCAAATAGTACAATTGAAGAATTAAAACGAAGAATTCAACAAATAAATGGTACACCTATTGATCAACAATATTTGGTAGGAGAATAATTTTAATATATATATATATTGTGTATATTTTCTTGTGTCATATTTTAAAAATTATTTTTCAAAAAATTACTGATTATGTTTGGGAATTCTCCTATAATTTTTGATTAAAATTGGTACTTGTAAATTATCTCATTCCAGTATTAGACTTGTATGAGATAACTCACAAGTACCCCCATAAAGATTTTAAGAAACTTTATTTTAACTTTTGTACAAACTTAAAATTTTTTTTGTTTTTAATTCTAGACGCATGCAGGCAAAAATCTCGAAAGCGAAAGTATGTCTTTTGTGAATACAGTCGGACCTCAATTTACATACCGTCAATTTTGCGTACCCAGTTTTTAAGTTAGATGTCTATCGATACCTCCATCTCTACTTAACCCACAGTTTAGCGTCCTCATCTATTTTATAAACAACAAAAGGTTATGAGGGCCGACTGTATTAATTTTTTAATTTTTTTAAACAAAATTTATTTAAAAAACAGAAACACTACAATACTACAACATTGTAGAGAATAAACCCATTCATATGGTAATGAGTATGCTTGGTGGAAAAATTTAAATTTTGAAAAGTTGAGATGAAGGCGATTTTAATTTTGCTGAGTTTGATTTTTAAGAAACTTGTTGACGAAAATATTTTTCTTGGACAAAAAATATTTTTAAGTGTTATCTAATTTGTTGGATTTTAAAGATGTATTGATAATTCCGACATTTAGGTGGTCTTTTCTTATAGTGAACAACTAACTACCTCTAAAATTTAGTTGGCCACTTATTAGTAGGTGGAGCTGTTTAAGTGATATCCCCAAATAATGGATACTCATATTTTATGATGTATTCAAACTTCACGGTTGTATCTATAGGACTGAGGTTTGACCGGTTTATTATAACTAAAGTTGACAAAAAATATAGAAAATCAACGGATAGATAACTACTAAAAATATTTTTTTACTTTATTTTTTTAAATAATCATCAAAAATACTCGATATTACATAAATAACCAAAAATTGTTTTTAACTAAATATTCACCAATTTAATTTTTAACTTTAATTTTCTAAACTTTTCTTTATTTTTATGCTGATTAAAAAATTTAAAATTTTGTATTTTCATTTTGATTATTAACCTCAACAAAGCATTTTTAACAAAATTGAATATTTATTTAGGTAAAAAGATTAATGTAAAATCAATCCATTTTGATTAATTTTACATATTCTTTTGACATTTATTATTTTTTAAGCCAGCCCTCCTTTTCTCCTTAATCTCTATATCTCTTCAAATCATAAAAGTTATTTTTTGGACGAAACGTGCTAGCCTCTGCTATAAAGGCCAAACTTCCAAACATTTTCATTAATATAAGCAGGACAATTTTTGTCTAAAATAGAACATTACATTTTTAAGAGTCCACCCCAGAGTATCGACACCCAAAGTATCGAATGACCCAAAGTATCGGAACCCAGAATGACGATTTACCCAAAGTATCGAAAATTTTTAAATTTTATTATAAAACATCGGGAAGTTTTTCCAATGACGGGGAAGCTTATTTTGACCAAATTTTTCAACTGATCAACTGATAGATCAATTGAAAAATTTGATTGATCACTTAATCTTGGGGTCATTCGAAACTTTGGGTCATTCAATATTGATCACTGAGGTGATAGATACCAGTGGTGTTTATCACTCGTTTGATCACTCTTACGGTTGATCATCACTCGGTTTTCTTTTTCGAAAATTTTTAAAAATATTTTCGATTTCGATATTTCTTAACTTTTTCCGACTTTGTATATCGGATTTCCGAAGATTATTTTGTTTCTAAACAGACTGTTGATCACTCACCTGATTGATCACTCTCGGTTGATCACTTACTAGGTTGATCACTCACACTATTGATCACTTAGTCACTGATCACTCACTTACTGATAAATTCAACGAATTGAAGTTTGTTCCGGCATTAAGATAACCTCCCAATGTTTTGTTATAAAATTTAAAAATTTTCGATACTTTGGGTAATTCGTCATTCTGGGTGTCGATACTTTGGGTCATCGATACTTTGGGTGTCGATACTCTGGGTGGCGATACTTTGGGTGTCGATACTCTGGGTTGATCCCCATCTTTAAATATATGTATGCTTTGGGTAAAAAATAGTAAATACATAGTACTATTTACTTCAAGCAAAAATAGAGGAGGAAAAGTTACAAAGGGATGCGTGTGCGTAAAATTAATAATATGTATGTATTTATAACCTTTTTATGTTAGTATTTAATATTTTCATTTTATTTTAATATCTCCCAAATTTTGTAAAAGTATTTTTTGAATTTCTTAAATTAACTTTCCAGCTTTTAAAAATGGTATATACATTAGGTAATTGTACTGTTTGCCTGAAAAGTTTGTATCTTGAAAATATTTATAATTTAAGAAATTGTAATCACACATTCCATAGAGAATGTGCTGAGAAATGGATTACTGAAGGGGTGAGGAAATTTATTTTTTAATTTTATTCTCCACGTATTTTTAGTCAAAAACTTGTCCTCGATGCCGAGCTTCTGCTAATTTAAATGATATTAAACAACTTTTTTTGGAAGAAGTAGGTGATGGTTCTGACGATTCTGATGATGAGTTTATTCAAAGTTATTCAAAAATTTGTCTTCAAAAAATCCAACTGTAAACTAATAAAATATTCACCGAATTTTCAGTTTTGATATTACATATTCTTAAATCTTGCCAATTTTGTATAAAATTAAAATAAAATGAGAAATAATTTAATGTAGAGATTTTGTACTTATCTATTTATCCCCCCTAGTCAATTGTTTTGGAAAATATGTGGAAACGGTCAGTCTGAATAAAGAATGTAAAACAGCACATCGAGTTGTGTCGAATAACACCAAAATCAACAAAATCCGACTTTGGACCGATGTTGCGTCGTAATTACGAATTACTATCACGAAAATAAAAATTAAGAAAAAATATTACAGAAAAAAAGTTGTCGTACTTTGTCATTAAATTTCCGAAGGAAAAGGGAATGAAATATATTTTCTCTCAGTTTTTCTTTTGTTGATCGGTGGTTGAGTGTAGAGACCGGACTCGAGTGATCGATCGATAATATCGGTATCGGTATCGAAAAATATCGAAAAAATTAAAAGATTTATCGATCGATAATAACGGTATCGTTTATCGATAATATCGACATCGATATATCGTATCGGTCCGGTCTCTAGTTGAGTGGGTCGACTCCAGCTTTATCCGCCCGAAATTTTTATTTGACCTTTTGGGTAATTTGACCTCCTTGGCCTTCAGGGTTTTGACCTTCTGTAATTTTATTTTTTAAATATTTCAAACTTGAAAAAACGTTAAAAATTTTAATTCACGAATTTCCCAAAATTTTGCGGGGCAGAAAGGTGATTAGTTTGAAAACTTCCATGGAAAAGATGAAAAGTTAAAAAGAAGTAGGGGTTTGATTAAAAGGTCGAGTTTCAGGTTGAAAAAACGAAACCCGACCCTATTTCCGGTTTTAATGACTAGGATGAAACAGCGGACAGAATTAACTGAAATTAAACAATCTACTGATTGTTTTTAATTTTAATCTACTGAAAACAATCTACATACTTAAATTAATTTTTAGTCCAAAAAGTTTAAATTGAAATTAGATTAAAAATTAATTTAAATACTTTTGTTTCAGAATTTCTTAAACATTACATTTAAACCAGGGCTCCGATCGACAAAATGCCACTCAAAAGTATAAAAATCTAGATTTAAAAGTATATAGGGAGAAAAATTTCCAAATTTAAAGTACGCCAATTAATTAGAAAACTCCAAATTAAATTAGAAAATATTTATTCATGCTCAAATCTTTTATATTTCTCTCCTAAATGGATTTTTTCTAATAATTTCTTGTTTCCACTGAGCATTTTTTGCATTTCAATGCACTTTTTGTGGTGCCGAAGAAGCCACAAACAAGTTTTTCACATCCAAAATTGCGCCGCAGGCGAAAATTTTGAGAATTTTGGAGGTCCTTAAGCCAGATTTCTTCCATTTTTTCAAAATGTTGATTTCAAAGTATATACTTTCAATAAAGCACAAATTTAACTTCTTAAGTATGGAGGTCGGTTTCAAAGTATAATACTTTCAAATAAAGCACGAATCGGAGCCCTGATTTAAACTAACGTTTTAATATAAAGGTCAACTTTCCATGCATTATTTCATTTATGAATTTCATTATAGGTCAAATTATCTGTTTAATAAAACATTTTATTTTTAAATATGTGCCTTAGGTGTAAAAAAGAGTAAATAAAAAAGTAACATACCTACTAAGTAAATTTTAATACTTACATATATTTACTTTAAGCAAAAATGAAGGAGGAGGTCAGGTCATAAAAAGGGGGAGTAAAAAATTTTTATTTTCATATAATATTTCAAAATTTCTTTTCATTTCTATTTGATTTCCATACTTAAGCCTAAATATATTTTAACAGAGATCTTTATTTACACATGGAGTTTTGTACCTACAAAATTAAAAATATACTTACCGTATTTACTCGATTAATTCCCCACCCTCGAATAATTCCCAATGCCACGGATAGGTTGAAAAAATAATTCCTCGGGGGAATTAATCGAGTAAATACGGTATTTGTAAATTTACAATTATAAATTTACTTTTCTGGTTAAAAAATAAAATATCCATTCAAAATTATCAAAATTTTCGCTTTCGGCGCTAAAAAAGAGAAATCTAGCTTCTTGGCCTTCCAAAACTTTTTGTTTAGATAAGAGATATGAGCGGGAATTAATTTTTAAAATGCATTTTTGTAGCTTTTGTAAATACATTTTTGTAAATTTTTGTATTTAAACTTAACATTTTCTCGATAGGAGCCCTCTATTTTAACAAATTTTGATTTTTATTTTATAGATTTTTTTTCAATTAAAAAATTTCTACATAAATGGCTGAAGAAGGATCACCAAATTTGCAATTATTATTAATCGACCTTTCGAGTAAATTTGTGGAACTTTATATGAAATTTAATGAGGAAAAGGAAAAGACTGTTAAGTTTGAAAAAGAATTAAATGTAAATTTTGGATTTTATAAAATAATATTTTTTTTGAAAATTAAATTTAGAAAATTCATAAAATAAATTCTGATCATGAAAAAGAAATTAACAATTTAAAACAAAATATTGAACAATTAAAAGCTGAAAATAAACAAAAAGATGAGAAAATTAGCTCTTTGGACGAAGAAATTAAGCAGGTAAAATTAATTAAGTAATTAATCAAATTTTAATTATTTTTTTAAATTAAAAGGAAATAAAAATCATAAAGAAGAAAATGAATGAGGTAAGGAATGATTTGAAGTTATTTTTAAATTATTATACCTTTAAGGTATAAATTAATACTATTTTCGAGTCTGAATTGAAAGGCGAAAATTTACAAATAGAAAAATCTATTTTTGTTTCCATTTTTGAATTTTAAATTAATCATTTTTTTATTTTTCTTTAGCAATTTTTCAATTCAATTATATATTTTCTGTTATTTTAATTTTTAACATTTTCAGACACAAAATTCTCCTCAATGCCGAATTGATGCTACTTTGGATGATATTAAACGACTTAATGTTGAGGAAACAGATGACTGTTCTAATGTGGCTGGGGATGGATTAACTCAAAAATGATTATTAAAGAATAAATTTGATTGTTATTTCACCGAATAGAAAATTCGCCAAGTTTTGAAGTTATTTTCAAATTTTGATAAAAAGCATTTTTTAAAGAGTATTTAATAGTCATCGGAATTTTTATCAGTACCATGGTAAGGAAAAAATAAAAATTTTATCGGTGTATTCCGTACCGATACGGAAAACCTATCATTGATCAAGAAAATCATCGTGATCAAAAATGTTTTTCTACTATTCTTAAAAATTTCTTCCGCGAATCCACATGATTAAAATAATCGTTCAGTTCACGAATTAACATCCGCAATTGTTACCAAAACACTTAAATAATAATAATAATATTAAACTATAATTGGTATTATTTTCTTTCCGGTGAACAAATATGAAATTAATATTTCTTAATGGAAAGTTTTAATTTTTTTATTGTCATATTTTTCCGTAGATGACAGCGTCTTTGTCGTTTTTTGAGTGTTCACATAAACAGCGTCTTCCGCCGGCGTCATGCGTTTCCCGGATAATATAGACATCGAGTTCAGACTATTATTCCAAAAAGATGGGAATAATCAAAACATTTTATTCCGTTTTTAAATAAAATAACAAAGAAACTCAAAATTTTAGTTTATTCTTTACAATTTTGGAGCACCATAAGCATCTGAAAATAAAATTAATTTTTCTAAAAATAAAAAGTAATTTACCAGGCATTCTTTCAATAGTATAACGATGATCTCGAATATACATAATTGGAACCCCTGGAATTTTACGTATACGCATTCGTAAATCTCTATCACAAGTAGCAACAATATAACATTTGTGCTAGAAAAAAGGGATATTTTAGAATAGATTTGAAGAAAAAAATTTTTTTATGTGGAAAATGTCCTCTCTTTTCGATACCAAAAGAGCCTACTTGTACCGATCAACTGAATAGACGATTAAATTTAATTTTTAAAAAGTTATAACAAAATTTTAAATCTCTGAACAGGAATAACTAGGCACCGAAAAGAAACCCCCTAATTTAAAAAATTCAAAATTAACCTGTGTAATTCTTTGAACAATACAGTCGTCTGCATAAATTCCCTTATGAGAACAATGAAGTCTTTGGAACCGCTGGTCTTTAATAATTTTCAAAGCCAATTTGAAACGACGTCCCTGCTTTTCCAATTCACCAAGAACACAATCAGGAATGTATGGAATTACTAAAATTGAAAAAATTTTAAATGAGGTTTACCCAAAAATTGGGCCAATATATATATTGTCGGTTAGATTGTGAGAGGATTTTTCAGTTAGGCTTTCAGTTATTTTATAGATATCCGAAGATTTTTCAAGAGCCAACACCCCTAATTAAATGGCAGGCCGAAACATGCGGATCAGAACTTGCGGACCTGACGAATTTCTCAAAACATAGCTCATTCGAAAGAGCTCGACGAGCTGAGTCGAATGACATCAAAATCATCGTGATTGTACAAGCTTGGACAAAGTAACGATAGAAAAACAAAAACCTAAACCTATGGTCCGCAAAAGTCGGTCCGCAAGTTTCGCACTACCAATTAAATAGCTCCTCGCAAACAAAGGCCAGTCAATCTAAAAAATTAAGTTGTTCGCAAAAGGAAAATGTCTGCATCTTAAACCAGTCCCGAAAATTTGTTTTATCTCTAATTCTCCCCCCCCCCCCATTTTTAAAACCCCAAACCTTTAGCAAAAAGACAATCCATAAATCCTTTCATAACATCTATCCGATTTTTGATGCTAAAATTGACAAAATTTGTATCAACAATAACATGGAATGGAGGTCCCAATTGAGTGTTGTATTTTAAAAACATTGCTGAAGAAATACGAGGCCTTTGAATTTTAAATAAAAAATTAAATTTAAAAATTAGATAATTACGCTTCTTTGATTTTTAATGCTTGTTCGTCTTCCTTTTTAGGTCGAACAGTTCGAAGCTCTTCTTTACTGAAAAAAATTAATTTTAAAAATAAAAAGGTAGAGAAAAATATTTCCTTATCCCTTCCATTATCTCCCCAGCTTTACCATTCATCTTTCGAATTAGTCGAATGTTTGTAACCAAAAAACTATAAATGGTTCAGTTAAACGTTTTTTTCAATAGACACCGACCTCACACTAAGCGTTTTAAACTTTTAAACCTCAAAAATATTCCCACCTAAAATCATTAAAAAATAAACAAACATTCTGTCATCCGTTGGCTTTATCAATCGTTGAAGTTTATTGCTAAATTTTTGTGTCTTTTTCAGTCGACCCATATTGAATTGTTTTCCTTTTAAATTTTATCTAATCTGGATTTTAATAAAATAATTTTTTTATAAATTTAAAAAGATATTTAAATTAAATTTAAAAAATATTTAAAAGTCAAAATTTATTACAATATATTTATTACCGGCATAAAATATCAAAAAACTGATAAATTGAAAGAGGAAAAATCAAAAAAATAATACTAAAGTAAAGGATATGGCAATAGTTTTCGATGGAAATTAAATCCAGTTTTCATCCACAAAATAATGGACGGCCCCATTTAAATTAAAATTTCTTTTTTTTTGCAGCCGATTCAATTTATTCTTCCCAACAAAAATTCGAATGGCTTCATTCATTAATTGCTATATTCGATCCAATTTCGTGGAAAATCCGAATTATTAATTGGCAAAGCAAATTTTGAAATTCGATCCAAACTTTTGAATTTTTACATTTATCTGGTCATTGTCTTTTAATCATGGAACAACATTCTGTTGTAGCTGGGAGAATTTTAAATAATAAAAAATGTGTGGACATGAAAGAAACTTAAAAACAACTACTACAGTTTTGCAGGTTTATCAATTGGTGATTTACAAGAAGTTGACATTTTAATGGTATCTGTTATTTTGGTTTTGCCCGCCCTCTTTTTTATCTCAATTATTGCCAAATCCTTAACTTCAAAAATCAATAAAAATTAAATTGATTCTTAAAATTAAAGAAATTTTAAAAAATCCGAAAAGTCAATGACAGAGGAAAACAAAATTTTCAAATTAATAGTAATAAACAGAAAAATACAAAAAGAGATTCCCGTTTATTTAATTCCAATTTATTCCATTTTTGAATAAATCCTCTTCCATTTTTCTCAAAAAGATTTCTTGAGCTCACTAAAAATTTTTAAAAAATTTCAAAAAATTCTTTCAAAAAAACCTCCGTCCAAGAAAATTTTTTTGCACCAATTTCTGCCTCGTCCTCCATAAGTTTTTGTCTTTTAACCATCAATTCATGAAAACAATCAGCAACATCTTCTTTTGTAATAACTGTTTCACCGTTACGTTTGCTTGCTGAACGTTGTGAGAAAAAGGCAATACAATGACGCTTCATTTGTTCAATTCCTAAAGAAAATTAAAAATTTTATTTTAATTTCTAAAGGATCAAAAAATATTTTGTCGAAAAAAGGAAGAGAACATTAATATTATGAATATTAGGTTAAGATAATAATGAAATCCAAAAATTTTTTAAAAATGAGTGTTGGAATGACAACCTTGATTGTGAAACTAGAAGGATGGGAAAAGTTTGAACCTGGGGCGAGCCTTCCACATTTTAAAAAACAGAAGACCAAAGCGGGAGAACCAAAAAAAGTAAAGCAGGAGATCCTAGCGAGATCCCCTACTTCACAAGATCCTATCGATGATTCGAGCCTTCCATAAATAAACTGTCTTCTTTGTTTTTAACAAAAATTTCATTGAAAAATTCTTTTTTTAACTTTAAGAATAAATTTTTAAAAAACCTGTAGTCATTTTTAAAGCCAATTCTCTTTGCAATTGTGTATCTTCTACTTGTTTCATCCTTTTGTTTCTATCATCTTGAGAATTTGATCTAGCAGCCATTTGTTCACAATTTTGTTTTTCAAAATATTCCAAAGTATCTTCAACTTCCAAAAGGTATTGGCAATCCGAGTCTTCATATAAAATCTAAAAAAAGATTTGATTAACAGAAAAGAACATAAGTTTTCAGACTTTTTCTTGTCTTTTAACTACATCTTTTAAAAATAATTTTAGAAAAAACCTTGCAGTCGTTACAACGGCAAAGTTGATCACGCCAATTAATTGGAAAACAAATTCCATCATTTCCTTTATTTATTCCATCTGAACAATTCTTTAATAATTCCAATTTACAACAATTTTGTTGTTCACATCCTTCGATTTCATTTGAATAATAAATAAGCCATGGAAGTTTTTGAATGCAGAGAGAACAAATCAAACAAACGCCTCCATCTTCTTCCTCCTCCCTTTCTCTATCAAGCTTTGATCGTTCAGTAACGTCAGAAATGGCATGCTTGGAAATTAAAAAAATTAATTGTAAGATTAAAGGGATATTATGGAAAAATATTTTTCCTTTTAGGCAGGACTTTAAAAGATTAATTCTAACAAATTCCTAATACCATCCAAAATTTTTAATGTAAGATAGTCGAAATTTACACAAAACCTAATTATTAAAAAGCAAATATGAGAATCCCTAATCAGTGGTGAGAAGCAATTCCTGGGATGGCCACTTTGTTTAGACTTCTTCAACTTTCTTAATGGGGAAACTTATAATACGATTTCCCAGTCCTACATTTTATCCCCGTTCCCATGGTTTCCACAAGATTATCCAAGTTTCTATTCAGAAAACATTTAAAATACCGAAGGATGAAACCAATCCTCACAAATTTGGCATTGTACCATATCTTCAAAAGCATCGTCATTTTTCCCTTCTTCTTCTTCCTCTTCTGGAGGATAAGGCTTTTTACAAACACAGAAAACCCCTTTGAAATTGTCATTGTAAATATTGCGTTGATTGAGTGGGTCTTTCTCCTTAAATTCGGTTAAATTAAATGGATTTAAAAAAATTTAGTAAGCAAATATTAAAAAAGTATGTTGGGGTAAAGTAAATATTAAAAGGTATATTCGAGTAAATTTGGTTAATTTTTCAAAATGGTAAGCGTTAGGAAAGGACAATTATGATTAAACATAAAATTGACTTCATAATAAAACGGAATTTAAAATAAACATTTTGAAACATATTTAATCTTTTTTTAATTTGAAGGTCTGTGCTAAATAAAGTAAAGTGTAACTATAAAAGGGAAAGCCCAACTTCTCAAAAAAATTAAAAAACCTCAAAAAGTTTGCATTTCAACTTTCCAAACTTTGAATTTCCACAATCACAACAAAAATTTCTCTTTGTATACAATTCAACAAGATCATGTCCTTCATGACAATTCTCACAACAAGCATAACAAACTCCAGCTAATTGACCACCATTTTGTGCTGAACAAGTTTTGCAAGAATAAAGAGGTTGGCGAGGTTTGTAGCCCTAAAATGTTAAAAGTTTAATAAGTTTTAAAGAGCGAAGTCGAAATTATGTTTCCTTTTTCGTTATCTTGAAGTTTAAATTGTATCGCTGATTTCCCTTTAAAAAAGAAAGTAAAGAGAAAGCACTAATAAAAGGAAAGATTATAACCGAGACCAATCCGAGAGATCCGAGCCAAGCAGTCGAGAATATAAAGGCTATTATGGTCATTCACAAAGCGGAATGTAAGAGGCAGTGTGGTGTAGTGGATTAAAATACTGGTCTGATGAATTAAAGCCGATGGTTCGAATCCCATCCAACAAATTGATTCTTGGGTTTAGAATTCTCACCGAACAGGACAATTTCACAAAAGGTTCAAACCCCATATAAAAAATAAAAAACCTCAGGATAAGTACAAACTAAATCCAAGCATCCACCCAATAAAGCTTCCGCATCCTTCGCTCTAGCATTTTCTTCACCAACAAAATCTTCCAAAGCCAAAGAAATAGCATCACTAAGAAACTCTCCGACTTGTAATTGCAAACATTCTTCTTTTAATATTAAAGAATTATTAGTGCTTGTTGATTGTTGCTCCTGTTCCTGTTGTTGTTCTTCTTCTTTAGTATCCTCTTTCAAACAAATTTTGTCTACTAAATCTTCGACGATACTCTCAATGGTGTCATCTAAACAATTTCCCTCTTTAGCTACGTCATTGAAAAGATTAAAAGGATTCATTTAAATTACTAAAAATGAAAAAAATTTGCAAAAAAAAATCAAAAAACTAAAATCAAGCCAAGCGAAATTGTAAAAATGTCAATAAAAGGAAAATCGGCAAAATTTCCACAAATTTGTGAATTTACAAAACAACAACTATTTTATTGAAAGGAGGACAAAAGCAATAGAGGACAAAATGGTCAAAAGAAGGAAAATTGACAAAGTGTCGAAGACTTACTGAATTGTTAAACAGAGGAGAAATTAAGTTGTTTGAGGAGAAAAAATTATTTTTTGCCTATTCAACAAAAAAGTCAAAAAAATTTTAGTGTCAAACATTTTAAATTGAAAAATAAAATAAAAACAAATATTTTCAATAAAATTCTTTAAGAATTGAATGCTTCGAAATGTCATATTTAAATGGTTTCGTCTCCAAATCATTTCCAAAATTAGCTTCAACAGAACAACACTGTAGCCAAACAAAAGTTTCATATGTATCAAAATTGTCCTTTAATAATGTAGCCTTACCTTTAAAATATAATTGTAAAACTAATTTTTTAATTAAATATACCAATTTGTCTTCCATTTCGAGTAAAGAAAACATAAGGAATTTCTTTTGTTTTATTAGTTGGAGGATAAACTAATCCACACCCAAAAATATCGTTATCATTGAAAACCGATGAAACTTTAAATGATTTCTCGTTAATAATTGTACCATTAATTGCAACAAATCTAATCCAATTATTTGTACTTAAATTTTCAAGACCGATAACCATCCATGTTTTTCCACTATTTAATTCTCGTTTAAATATACATTTAATTTCAAAATAATATAGAGAATAATTAGAAGTTTGTGGGTTGCTGAATAAATTTTCTGCATAGACGCGAACAGAATTATCAAAAACTAAAAATATTTACAAAAAATTCAAGGATTTATGTACCTCCATTCCCCATCACATATTCAATAATTTCGTCATTAATTACATTGATAAATCCATTTCCCTCAATGCAATTACCAATAGGATTGTTTATATTTATACAATTATTTTCACAACATTTACCCTCAAATTTACCCCATTTATTTTTAATTTTGACAAAATTCTTTTTAAAAGATTATTTAATAATTTTTGTATTTAATTATAAACTAACCACAGATTTATAGTCTACATTAGAGACCGGACTTGAGTGATCGTTCGATATATCGGTATCGAGTATCGAAAAATATCGAGTATCGAAAAATATCGAAAAAATTGAAAAATTTTTCGTTCGATAATATCGGTATCGTTTATCGATAATATCGACATCGATATATCGATATTTTCCATCGATATATCGTATCGATCCGGTCTCTAGTCTACATTGTTCAATTTATTCGGTAAATCACTACTAATTTTGACAGCAAAATCCTTTGCCTTTTTAAATAAATTTTAATTAATTTAATAAAATATTTTATTAGAAATTAAATTTTTAAATAATTTAAAGGTATTCTTCCGTTACATATCTTTTTTCTTTCTCCCCTTTTCTCCTATTTTTACAATAAATTAAATTGTCAAGAATATGTAGGACAAAAACCTACTTATTTACCTTTTTAATTTCTTCCTCCAAAAAATTTATTTTCCCATCTTTTTCCCGTGAAGAAATATCGCCAGTCTTTAACTTTTTATTATTTTTAATTAGTTGTTGAAAATTTTGTTTTAAATTTTTAATTTCATTTTCATGGCCAGAATTTTTTTGTATTCCCTAAAAATGTATTAGTAAATTCAATGAGATATTTTCCTCCAATTATTTTGTAAATTCGTATTACAAAAGATAAGGAACTTATATCTAGAAATCCTTAATCTTCTTCAGTTCTTTATTCGAAAAATGAGGACTTGGAACTATTTTTTAATTTTACAGGCTTTCAAATAAGCCTAAAACAAAAATTCAAAACAATACTCTAAATATTTAAAATTGCTGTATGTATTGCATTTGACTACACAATTTAGAAACTGGTACGTATTTAATTACCTTTTTGATTTCTTCCTCCAAAAAATTAATTGTCTCATCTTTATGCTTTAGAGAAACATCGTTTTCAGCTTGTAATTTTTGAAACTTTTCTTCAATTAATTTTTGAAAATTTTGTTTCATTTCCTCAATTTCATTTTTATGGTCAGAATTAATTTTTTGAATTTTCTAAAATTATTTAAAAAAATCTTCTTTACGAAATAACCAAACTTTATCCATTTCCTTCAATTTATTTTCAAGAAAAAAATTTTTCTTCTCAAGATTCAAAATCTTTTCTTCAACAAATTTTATTTCAAGATTATTTTCAGTCACGTTAAATTCCAAATCAGAATTTCTTGATAATCCTCCTTCAGTCATATTGCAAATAATTTTTAATTAAAAAAGGAATTAAAAATGTTCTAAAATTTAAGAATGTCGTATGTAAATTAATAGACTCCGGTATAACAAATTGCGGCTTGGATCCGGAGTTATAGCCAGATCCCCGGATCTGGTTGGATTTATCTGGATTAATCCGGTTATAAATAATCCGAAAGCGTAAAAAAGTCGCCGCTCACTTATTTAAATATTTATGTCAGTTTTTTTCTGAAAAAAGCAATTGAGGACAAAATGGTCAAAAAGAGAGAATTGACAAAACTTATACGGTAATATTATCCGTTTTTTACAAAGAAAAATGTAGCAAAGTTAAACATTTTTAATTGAATAAATCAAAGACAAAAAAAGATAATCATAAAATATTTTTAATAAAATTCTTTAAGAATTGAATGCTTCAAAATGTCATATTTAAATGGTTTCGTCTCTAAATCATTTCCAAAATTAGCTTCAACAGAACAACACTGTAGCCAAACAAATGGTTTATATGTATCAAAATTGTACTTTAATAATGTAGCCTTACCTTAAAAATACAATTTTAATAAAATCTTTCAAATTAATTCTTTTACCAATTTGTTTCCCATTTTGTGTAAAGAAAATATAAGGAATTTCTTTTGTTTTATTAGTTGGAGGATAAACTAATCCACACCCAAAAATATCATTATTATTGAAATCGTGTGAAAGTTTAGATTCACTTCCCTCGTTGATAATTACAGCACGGCTTGCAGAATATTCAGTAAATTTATCTGTACTTAAATTTTTAAGACCAATATTCATATATATTTTGTCGTTATTTAATCCTCTTTCAAATATACATTTAACTTCAAAATAATATAAAGAGTAACTAAAACAGCTTTGAGGTTTTTTGAATGAATTTTTTGTGTAAACTCCAAAATACTTATCAGAGCCTAAAATTATTTACTAGAGAATTCAGAAATTCAATTAATTTACATTTTCTCCCCTCAAAACAATTAAAATATTCAATGTCTTCATCATTAATTATATTCCCATAACCATTTCCCTTAACACAATTGCCATAAGGTTTATTTGTATTTATACATCCTTTGGAACAACATTTGGTGGGTCCACCATTAATTTCAATTTTACTCCATTTATTTTTAACTTCAACAAAATCCTTTCAAAAATTAATTTTTTCATTTAATTAGAATTATAAACTAACCACACATTTATTTAATTTAATCAAATTGCCAGTATTTTTGTTAAACAAATCATTTGCCTTTTTAAATAAATTATTTTTCTTTTTTCCAACCAAAATCCAATCAGAATTTGATGACCCTTCTTCAGCCATTTTGTAGAATTTTTAATTAAAAATATTCTAAATTATTTAAATAGTTTATTCCGGTATACAAATTTTTCGGATTACGAAGTTGTAACAAGAGCCTGACCGGATTTTTCTGGATGAATCAGGAATCCGGAAAATCGAGCCGTATACGATCCGGCGACAGTCACTTATTTAAATGTTTATGATGCCGGAAATTTTTTAAAAAAGCATAAAAGCAATGGAGGACAGAATGGTCAAAAACAAGAAAATTAACAAAACATCCTCGTAATATTGTCCAATTTGCTCGCTTGACAAAAATGTCACAAAGGAGAAAACTTTGAAAATGTCAAACATACAAATAGTCAAAATTGACCTAAAGTTATTAAATATATTTTAGCATTTCATCAGGGCCCGTACAATAAAATCAGGGTTAAATGACCGGGTTAAATAACCGGGTTAAATAACCCGGGGTTAAATAACTCTCAACCCCGGGTTAAATCCGCACAATAAATTCGGTACAATAAATTAGCATTTTTACCCCGAGTTGAGGGTTATTTAACCCTACGGGTTACCCGGTTATTTAACAATAATATTTCATCATTTATTTATGAATAAAGTTGGCTGATCCTGGGAAATCCTCGGATATTCGCGTTGATAACTGAGCCAAAAATTCTTAAATAATGATTCGATATCAAAATCGAAAATATTCCGGTATTTTTAAAAGTTTTAACAACAATGGGTGAAGTGAGTTTGGAGGGATTAAGTGAGAAATCGTGAGAAATTTCATTAAATTCTTCTCGCTTTAGATAATAAAAATTATATTGATAAAATCCTTAAAAATTTTTGAATTTCTGAAAAATTTCCCAAATTTTATCTCGTTTTAGATATTAGTTAAAAATATTTTTTTTCATTCGTGAAATATTTTTTTTCTTTTAAAAATATTTTCTAAGTTAAGCGTTTTTACCCGATTACCCTGCCCCCTAGCAGGGTCGTCATTTTACCCGGAGCTGCGGGTTATTTAACCCCGGGTAGCTCTTTTATTGTACCGGTCGGTTAAACAACCCCGGGTTGCGAGTTAAATAACCCGGTCATTTAACCCTTAACTCCGAGTACTCATTTATTGTGCGGGTTGAGGGTTATTTAACCCTCGGGTAGGGGTTAAATAACCCAAACCCCGATTTTATTGTACGGGCCCAGCTGACATACATAAATCAGGGGTACGGCCCACTTAGTCGCGACCACTTAGTCGCGACCACTTAGTCGCGACCACTTAGTCGCAGGCCACTTAGTCGCAAGCCCACTTAGTCGCAGGCCACTTAGTCGCGAAGGTCCTTTTTTCAGGTATCTTAAAGCTAGAGACCGGAACGGAATTAAAAGTCGGTGTTTATCAAAATTTATTACATGTAAAACATTCTAACAAAAATTCAATAACCAGGATAATAATGTTAAATGATTCATGACCAGAACAAAAAAAAAGTAAAATTCAAAATAAAAATCAAAAATTGTCAATTAATTCTGAAATTGTGTGAGATTCCTCGTAAGTATTCAATGACAGTGCCCAGTTCGTAGCGGTTAACAATATTTGAAATTCTTTCATCCGCTTCTTCATATTTCCTTCTTTTCCTTGCTGCATGATGGCCTGCAACAAATTGTTCGTACTGTGCATCGCATAATTTTACAACCTAAATTTAGAATGTAACTAGTTAGTTCTTAGTGTATATTTACTTTTTTTAATTCATCCAAAAACTTCCAAATTGTAGGATGAGCAACTCCCAACTGTAACTGGACTTTCTTGTGAAACGCCTCACAGTAGTTGTTAGTCTTATCATGATTGTTGATTGTACGTTCGTAGACATTCCATGAAGAGGGGACAAATGTAGGTGGGGCACGGGTACCGTTATTACGGATTCTACCAATATAAGTATTTGTGAAATATGCAAGAATAGGTTCCAATTCAAGAGGGAGATAATTTTCTAACATATTGAGAGCTTCTATGAGGTCATTTTGGGGTACAAAAGCAAGTGATACAATCATTCGAGAATTAAGGGCAAATTCGGGGTTTGTGTTATAATGATTAAGAAGATTTAATGAAGATAAGTGCTTTTTCAAATTAGAGAATAAGTGAAAGAAACAACCACGAATATGAGATTCAGGGAAGATAGTCCTAATTGCATTATGAATAGCTAATTCAAAGTCTACGCTAATTGAGTCGGGATTAAGATTGGGAAAAATTCTTCTTATCATTCCAAAAGTCCTCGCATAAGTGTTCTCATTTTTGTTGGGAAGAAGACAGTAGAAAATCGGCAGAACATAGTCATTTCGTCGAGCCAATACCACAAAAAATTGATAAAACAAAACAGGGCAAATCAGAAATGTGCCGTCGACGTAAAGCTCTTCAATGAGATGAGACCAATCTTTAAAGAAACTAATAAATTCATGATAAAATTAAACAGAAACCTTGGAAACTTTCCCTTCCAAAAATGAGAATGCGCTCCTCATCGCCCTCTCCACTGTCTGCCAACAGAAATTGCTCATAGAAACCAGGTTCTGACTCGTAGCGGCTGTAGTCAAATGGTATTATCAAAGTTGCCCTATTGTCAGGATTTCTAGGCGCTTGTTGTTGTTGTAAGCGAACTCGTTTCACTATTTTGCGCATGGCAGATTTATTTTGAAGTTGGCCTAAATTTTTTAAATTACTCTGTCAACCCGGTAATGCCCCAATTGTGGTGAAATCCCAGGGAAGAACCTTGTGGTGAAATCCCAGGTGCTACCCGAGGCAGAAACTACTTCGCTAATTAAGAAACAAAAACCTAATACAGCGGCAGAAACTCCTTGTACAACATTGCTTCTAATTTGTGCTGGGTTCTCCATTGTAGTTGCAGCACGTTGTCGAACACTTGTCACTATTTGTTGTACAGAAACTTTTGCTGCATCACCTGAAATATAAAATTACTAATATAGGAAAATAAGTCACTAAGAAATTTACCAGTTGTTGAGCAACTGTGATCAGTGACCAATCGAACAAACTCCCTATTCTGGCACGATGTAGTCCAAATTCTGCCTTTACATCCATTACTTCTCTCGTCACAACGCCAAAATATAAACTGCCCATTCGCGCTATCTCTATCCTTCACGTAACAGTAGCCGTTATGAGTATATTTTTCGCAATTTTTATTATTCTAGAGAGCATATGTATTGGAAGGGACACGGACACTTAGTCGCAGGCCACTTAGTCGCGACCACTTAGTCGCGACCACTTAGTCGCCGGCCACTTAGTCGCAGGCCCACTTAGTCGCAGGCCACTTCGTCGCAAAGTAACTAAAAAGCAGTGTTGCATCGGAACCGATATTTTGACCAGAACCAAAACCGGATCCAATTTGAATTCCGTATCACGGAACCGGAATTTCCGATTTTCGAATTTTTTCAGAAAATTTCGATATTCGGTTTCGATATACATATTTGGATTTCTTTTGATTTTCGATCTCCGATTTTCGAAAATTTTTTTGTTTCACGCAGCTCTGATCCCAACAGATCTCACTCCAAGTCCCATTAATCCATGCAAATTTTCAAAATATTCTTCATTTCTTTTTAGCGCCGCAGGCGAAAATTTTGTGAATTTAGGAAGGCCAAGTGAGAAATGCCAAGTTTTGGAAGGCAAATCCCCAGATATCCAATCCCTACATCTACTTTACACTACTCAATCCCTCGATATCACACCCAAATCCCTCGTTATTAGCTATGATTTAAGTTTTAAGCAACCTGAAAAAAAGTACCTTCGCGACGAAGTGGCCTGCGACTAAGTGGGCCTGCGACTAAGTGGCCGGCGACTAAGTGGTCGCGACTAAGTGGTCGGGACTAAGTGGCCCGCGACTAAGTGGGCCGTACCCGTATTGGAACCTTAAAAAAAGAAACATTAGCAAACAAAAGAACATAATAAAACAGAAGACTTGTAGAAAAAAGAAATTGACATTATAGCAAACTAAAAAGAAATTGTAGAAATTAAAAAAATAATACTTCGCGACTAAGTGGCCTGCGACTAAGTGGTCGCGACTAAGTGGTCGCGACTAAGTGGCCTGCGACTAAGTGTCCGTGTCCCATAAATCAGCAAGTACACATCAGCGATTCGTGATTCATTAAATTTAACATAAATTTTTAACTAACAGAAAATTTTATTTTTATTTATTTAAATTAATGTCGTCCTCTACTAAAAAAGAATTTAATAACAACAAAAACAAATTTAACTTACCCAATGAAATTAAAAAAGATTACGGCTCTGCTGCAGCTTATGTTCAAGAGGTTTTTCTTTGGAAATTTTGAATTTTTAAAAATCATTATTTAGGTCCATGAATGGTCCCAATCTGTTCGTTGGTGTATGGCTCAACAGCAAATGATGGCCTCGTTTTGGACAAATACTTTTTTGCAGCAACAACAGACTGCTATGTTAATGCAACAACAACAAGTATTTTTTAATTTATAAAGTCTTAAGGAATTTTGTATATCGCCTGTTTGTTTTCCCTTCAAATCTTCCCTTTTAGTGAAGAAAATTCAATAAATTTAATTCTTTTTTGGTTTATATATTTTCAATTTGCCCAAGTTATTCGAGGAGGAATTTGAGGTAAAATAAAAGGGGACATACAAATTTCAAAATTCCCAGATATTATTTAGTAGCTCAAACTTAAATTCTGAGCTTTTATTTTTAATTGGATTTTTAAATTTCTGGGGAGTTTTCTTTGTTTTTATCCATAAGTTTACCTCAAAAAGTTTTGCAAACGGATTTGGGCACCCAATACTTATTTTTGGGCCATTACATATTTTTTTCTAATTTTTATAGACAATATTTGCGGAAAAGTCATTCAAAACAAATTGAGGATTTTTTGTTTGTAAAAATCCTCAAATAATCTCCCCTTGTTTTTGAGCTGCTTAAATATTTCTTAAACAAATTATTTTTCTTTAATTTTCACTCATTTTTAAGTTACCTTCCCCATTTTTACAAAGAGGGCAAACAATTCGACTAAATCTTACAAGAATTTTTCGAACAGCTAGGGCAACGCCTAACATTGTATTTTTTTTTAATTTTATTTTTTAAATAATTAAAAAAATTTTATTTTTCAAAGCCCCAAACAATAATTGTACAACAATTCGAAATTCCCTCGTTCTTTCGACGTATAGCTGCGGAGGCTATTGATTCTGTTATTATGTTTGTTTTCAAATTTTTTCTTGTTTATACGCTTGTGAGGGCTGATCTTATGTAAGAATTTTTTGTTAGAAAAATTTAGGGTTTTTAGTCACGTGCCGATTTTTTGGGTGACTTTTGAGAATTTAGATGGCCTTACTTAGGAAGTCTTCCAAAATTCTCAATTTCTTTCTCGGCTATGTGCCTTTCTTCAGGTCTCTTTCAGTATAGTCCACAAAATTGTGATTTAAAAATTTTGAGGAGTCTAGGGATATCACGTGTTACCAGAACCTCTCCCTCCTCTTTTTCTCAACCTGTGATTTCCTTTTAAGAATGTACAAAAAAGAGATGTCTTTTCTCCTAACTTTTTTGTCTTCTATTCAAAATAATTTGAATAGGCAAAAATTAAATAACCTGAACACCTAAATAAAAAATAAACACAAGTTTTTCCAATTTCTTTTATTCTTCAAATTCTTTTAAAGGGGAACACAAAAGCCTATATTTTTAGAAGAGGGAGATTATTAAAATTGAAAAGAATGAATGTTGAATGAATGTGTTTGGTATAGGCTTTTGTCTTTTATAATGATTATTTTGGGGGTGGAACAAAAAATGAAATCGAAATAAAATTTTTAAATATGAATCAAACAAAATAATTTAAATGTGATTCATAATTTTTTAATATTCTTTTTCTTTTTCGTCGCAAACGCGACACTCGGGGCGCCAAAATTTTATTGTTGTCGTGCTGTTTGTGTTGTAAGAAGAAGAACACGAGCGAGTTGAAAAAGAAGTGTTGCTAAAGGCGCTGGGTGTCGTTGTGCAAGTTCAGTTAAATCTCTTGCTAAGTTTTCAGCAGCATTTGGTGGAATGCTGTTATTTTGATGAGAAGGCGCTATTTCATTATTTTGTTGACCACAATTGGCTAAAGGGCAATTTTTAGCCAGATGTTGTTTATTGCCACATAAAAAACAACTTTTTACATAATTGGTGTGTGGTCGTTTATTATAACAATTTGGAGATCCACCAATCTCTTCTTTTCTAATTTTAGGAATTTTATAACTTGCTAACGGACGGGGTGTTGTTAAACTTGGAGTCGAGGCAAATTGTATTGTAGACGTTGTTCCAATTGCTGAAGTGGCTGATGGAATAAATGTATTTGTTGATGTTGATGATGGTCCAGAAATATGTGTTGTTTGTCCCCCGAGTGCCGATGTAGAACAAACATTTGAACCAGTCGTGGGACGGTTTGCTAACCAACTTTCAAAAAGGGATTCCAATTTAGCCCTTTTGGCTTCCCTTTCTTCCTGATTGTTTTCCGGCGGGGTTCTTGGACCTTCCTTAATATTTTGACTAAAATTTTCTTCTCCTACATTTTCTACCTGAATTTGGGGATTAGAAAGATTTGTGGGTTGAATTCCTATATTTTCAAATACCATTTGGGGTTCAAAAGCCTCAATTTCATCCAAAAGACTGTCCCATTGATCTTCCGGTAGTTTAGAAAGAGGAGAATAATTTCCTGGGGCTGCCAACAAAACACCGAATATACACAATAAAATTATTCCAACCAATAAATTCTTTTTAATCTCAATCCTGACATGAAAATCAGCCACAGATAATGTCTTTCCAGTAGAACATTCATGAATTTCCGGTTCCACCTTAACATTTAATATCAAATTTTTCTCCTCAGAAAATTTAAGACTTACTTCCTTTCCTGTTCCAGCATTAACATCCATTTTAATTTTAATCTCCTGTTCATTTGGTTCCTCAGTAGCCTGTACATTTTCCTGAATATTTAAATTATTCACAATTTCTTCAGTACTAATTTCTGGTACGATCATTTCACTAACCTGAATTTCTTCATCCTTTTCAATCACTAAACAAGACAGTGGATAGAATTCCTCAAAATCACGCCAAGGGTGATCTAGTAAAATTCCTGGTCCTGTCAAAAGATCAATTTGCTCCTGAAATTGAGGAGAGTTTATTGATTCCTTAGTATAGGCTGAATAAGCTGCAAACCATGGGGGTTCGATATTAATTGGTTTAATTGAATCTACGGGCATATCCCTAACTAAAATCCACTCTCCTACACCTGAAATAGGGGTTGTCATTCCTTTATCAGTAGGTGCTCCTATCCAAGCTCCTAATCCTTGATTTTCTCCTTCTACCTGAGTGATAGCCCGAGAAATTTTAAGCCTTGCTTCCGTCGACGAATAAAGCATTATTCCCACCTGATCTTCATCACATCCTAGTATTTTTGAACAAAATTTGGAAAAGGCAATGTTGGGCATTATTTTTATAATTTTTATGGAAAATGTTGAAAGTGAATAGAATGGGATGGTTTCCTTTCCTTTAAAAACCAAATTTTTATAAGAATGATTATTCATTAATAATATACTTTGTCCTTCAAGATTATGTAATCTTTTTTCTCTCTCCTGTGTGCATACACATCCTCCTAAGCCAAAAAATAAAAATAGGGCAAGAAAGGTTGAAACCTTTTTGTAACCTAAAAAAATGGGGGAAAGTTTTATGAATAATCGGATGAGAGAATAAAGTAAAATAAAGGATAAAAATATAATAAATACAATTTTCCAATTAATTATTTGCCAAATTATCTCATTAAAATCTATTAACTTTAGATTTCCTAAAATTTCCATAATCCATTTACTACCATCTCCTTTATTTGTATATATAGCGGGGGTTCCATTTTTTACTACAATCTTTATTCTTTCCGCCAGAAAGAACTCCAATTTTCCTCTCATCGAAAATCTTGTTATACCTGCTGGGCAGATGACTTCGCAATTCTCGTCAATATCGGCTCTATCAAAAGAGAGTACTACGTATTGCTCAACTCCTCTCTTTGAGCAATGACCTGTAAATATATTTCCTTTACATTTTATCTCGGCCAAAATATCACCCATATCGGATATACAGTTAAACCTGAAAATTGCCCCTCGGCAATTGTAGCAACCTGATAGTTTAATGGGATTTACTCTACACTTAGTTATATCAACATTTGATGCAATAGTCCAATTTTGAATCCTGACCATTACTTGTATTGGCAAATAATGGGTTTCACTTAGAATTTTCCTTCCATTATTACGTAATTTTATCCTTTTAATATCTAGAGGTAAAGATTTTTGTGGGTCCTTCATAATCTCTTCTATCGATAAATCACTACAAGCACAAGATACTCTTTCTAATTCACTATCTTCCCAACACTCTTTACAAACAGATGTGTCCAGTTTACAATTAGAAAAGTTCCTGGCTTCTTTTCCACAATCAAGAAATGATTTAAAATTTTCAACTAACGCCACTCCTGAATTTCCAACAATAAATTGACTATTTAATATTGGGGCTAGTGGCGGTGTTAAATCCCATAAAGTAATTTTTAAATCCTTCCAGTGTACTGTTACTCCTGGATAAAGAGAAAATTTTGTTTTTTCCTTGTGTCCATTAAATATAAGAGCCATCTCTACTTCTATGACGTAATCCCACGTCGGGCATGTTACCAGTTCATATACTTCGTTGGATTTAGGTACGGCAAAGATTTGATAAAAATAACACGTAGTTCCAGGGAGGCCACATTTGTAGCCCCATAGGGCTTGTCCTTCCATACAGAACGCATTACCTGGGTTTTTAGACCATTCTTCTAATTCCTGAACTACCTCGTTTGTTTTAATGTTGCCACATTTTTGAGCCTTACAAGTCCCTTCAGTCGGACACCTTTTAACCGACTCTATTTTCGTTTCATATGAGCGCAAATAGCTCAAAACTTCCTGATTACAAGTTATAGAAAGACCTTTCATTATAAATTCAAGTTCTCCTATTATTATTCCATTATTGTTTTTTATTGTAAAAGAGGCGGTTTGTCCATCCGGTAAAAGGGTTATGGTATTTACTGTACTTATTTTACAGAAGGAATTTCCAGATTTCCTGAAACAATCTTCTGCTTTTGCTTGTACGGAGACAACTTCTATATCCGCTTTGATTAATGGTACTAAATAGTAAATAATTGCCAATAACCCTAGCCTATGCAAACGTCTATTCCTTTTTCTATTATTATTTTTAAAATCTCTTCCAGAATGTGGCAAAAATGATTTTTTAGTGTCATCCTTTTTTATAGGTTTCCTTTTAAATAGATTAAATATTGATTTTAAAATCCACCAAATTATTGCAAATAATTTTCCCAATATAAATGCAATTTTACAGATAAACATACAAATACTAATAAATATACTCAATAAAAATCCAATGCCAATTCCAAATATTACTAAAGCTTCTGTCGATTCACAATGGATATTAATAATCCTTTCACGGATTCCAGAAACTCTTTTACATGGATTTATTGGAGGGCAATTTATCCAGTCAAAATATTTTTTATCTCTTTCCCAATAGTTTGAAGTACAAGAATAATTATAGGCCGTTCTCTCCTTGGCCAATTGGAAATGTAAACTCCTTGTTCCTTCAGAATTTACAAGGCAACTTTGCATACAGCAAATTTCGATTTTCCTAATCCATGGGTTAGCCTGAGCCATAACTCCGAATTCAGTACAAGATAATTTACAATCCCTGCAATTTCTGGGTGGATTATCTCTTACACAAAATCCAAATGTAAATAATCCTATTAATTGAATAATAGTTAATGTAATTGCCTTTGATCGGGTAATCATAGGGTGTGTTGGTACATTTTTCTTTATTTCGGTCTTTTCCTGTTTCTCCTCTTCCAGATTATTTTTATTATTTAATTCAATTTTATCAAATTCTGCCTCTAATGGGAACAATTTATTAATGGGCCTTATCCACGTTTTCTTTCCAATTTGGATTTTCGCACTCCTCGCTGGGTTTCCATCCAATTCGATTATTTTACCTAGAGGCCAAGTGTTTCTAGGTTGGCCTTCCTGTTGAATAATCACAATTTCACCTACTTGAGGTTGCCTAGTTATTACAGATTTTCCTTTTTGATGGTTCCAACCAGATCTGTCTCTTAAAATAATTAAATAATATTTTACCCAATTATTCCAGAATTTATCGAAAGCTTTTTGAGTTGCTTTCCACCTGTCCTGTAATTGTTTGGCTGTACTAATTTTACCTATTAAAAATTCCTCCGAATCACTATCTTCAAGTGAATACGAGTTAATTTCAAGTTCGGGTATTAAAAAGTCAATAGGTCTGATTGCCAAAATTCCGTCTGTTTCTGTCGAAACGTGGGTAATTGGGCGACAATTAATAGCATTCTCTACTTCCTTTATAAATGTTTTTAATTCTTCCAAATTTAAAATCGAGCTTCCTAATGACCGCTTAAAGGCATCTTTCACCAGTTTTACCAAACGCTCATATACACCTCCTTGCCAGGGGCTGAGCGCGGGGATAAATTTCCAGTCAATTCCTTTATTTAATAAAAATTTATTAAGCCTAAATTCATCTTTTTTAATTGATTTTTCATTCCACTTTCCTTTAATTATTGCACCTAATATATCTGCAACAGCCTTAAATTGTGTACCGTTATCCGACAAAATTTTCTTTGGGCATCCTCTTAAGGCTATAAATCTCCTGAAAATGTGTAAAAATGACGAGGCCGAAAGGTCTAAAGAAATTTCCAAGTGCACCGCTCTTGTTGTTAAACATGTAAAAATAGCAATCCAGAATTTCACCTTTTCTGCATTAATTTTACAGATAGATGGACCAAGATAGTCAACACCTATAAACTCAAAACTCCTAGATCTTTTTACTCTTTCACTGGGAAGTTCTGGCATCTCCGGTAATGCAAATTTGGGTCCTTCCATTTTCTGGCATTTCTTACAATCCTTTATAACCTTTTTAGTTTCCCTTCTAGCACTTGGTGACCAAAATTTACCTAGAAAATTAGCTAATGTTGTATCAACTCCAGAATGCATTAAATCCTCGTGTTCCTTCCGGATAAGTATTTTTACCAGTGGAGATCCTTTAGGAAGCCAAATTGGATGTGAAAAGTCACCATAAACATCGCAATTACCTATGCGTGTCCTAACATGCCATACTCCATCTGAGTCCTTTTCCAATTGTAAATTCTTATCAATTTCCTGTTTCCAAGACAATTGAGCCAATTTATAAATAAATTTTTCGGTCCTTTTAGTTTCCTGAGGACGTATTATTAATTTAGTATCAAATAATTCCAATAATTCTCCTGAATTTTTAAAGTTACACTTACTCATCCAGATTTTAGTAAACTTTATTACTAATGAAATACATAGTACTAATTTATGCCAATTATTCCAGTGTGAAAATTCAATAAACTCATCTCTATCCTTAACTTCGGTAAGGAGAACGGTTTCTGAGGGTTTATCTTCATCTATTAAATCGGGTTCATTAACGAAGTTTAATTCGTTTGGCCAATATTCTGGAGGTTCCTTAATCCAGCCAGGACCATTCCACCATTTTGTAGAATTTCTAAGATCCTCTGGGGTGCAACCTCTGGTACCTAAATCTGCTGGATTATCTTCCGTCTGTATATATCCAATTTTTAATCCAGTATTTTTCTTAATTTCTCTAACCCTATTTTCAACAAATTTTTCATCTATTTTCCCTGTTTTAATCCAAAATAATACGGGTTTAGAGTCACACCATAAATATTTTTCCGAAATTACAATCCTAATTTGTTCTTCAACAAATTTAATTGCTCTAGTTCCTATCAATACGCCTAAAAGTTCCATCCTTGGGATACTAATGGGCATTTTCTTGGGTCTAAGTCTGCTTCTAGCATATACCAAAAATGACATTATTTTGTCATTAAATTCAGTCCTGAGATAGACACAAGCCGCATATGCATCCTTAGAAGCATCCGAAAAAACATGTAGTTGATAAATACCACCAGTAATAGTTATCCGCCTTTTTATTTCAATTAGAGGGATTTTCCATACTTCTGTTATTTCCTGCCATTTTTCTATTTCTCCAGCTTCTAATGGCTCATCCCAACCTTTTTTAGCCTCCCATAATGATTGGAAAAATAATTTGGCATCCAATAAACTAGGGACAGCTAAACCTAAGGGATCAAATATACTTGCCATTTGCCTGAGCACATTTCTCTTAGTGATTTTCTCTTGTTTATTCTCAACCGAAAAGTCAATATAGATTTTATCAATTTCAATATTCCATGGGATTCCTAAAATTTTTGGCTTTTCTTTTACCAGTTTATCTTCTTCAGGGAATTGATTGTTTAATTTCGGGTCATTGCTTATAAATTCCCTTAAATTCATATCAGCCAATTTAAATATATTTTTTAATTTTTTATAAGCTTCCCAAGCTTCTCCTGTTGTTTCAGTTCCTACCAGTATATTATCGACATAAGAATTATTTTTTACGATATCAGCTAAGGGATCATCCCAACTTTCCAGATGATGTTTCACAGTTGCCGCCAGTAAAAATGGACTTGAGATGACTCCAAACGGTACTCTACTAAACCGCATATATTGGACATTGTCAACCGAAATAGGAGCATTTACATCTTTTAACCAAATTAATTTAACCACTTCCCTGTCTTCCTCATTTAGTTCAAGACAATGAAAAGCTTTTTCTATATCCGACCATAATGCAATTTTTGGGATCCTGAACCTAATCAATAGTCCTGCTAAATCCGGCATTATTATCGGTCCACGATATAGATGATCGTTTAGGCTTGTTCCTCCTCTAATTCGAGCCGAAGCATCGTAAACGATCCTAACCTTTTTCGGAGAAATGACTGGGTGGTGGGGTAAAAAATGTTCAATCCCGTCAGTTTTTGAGGCTATTTCCAGTACACCTCTATTAATATCATCCTGGATTATTCTAGTATATTCCTTTAAAAGTTCGGGATTTTTCTTTAATTTTTCTACCAGTCCAATAAATCTTTTATATGCCAATTTAAAATTAGAAGGTAAACTTTCCTTTTCAGATTTCCATGGCCAACTCACAATATATCTGCTATTATTTCCCATTTTTACAGTATTTTTAAATGCTTTCATAGCTACTTCATCATCCTTTGTTCCAGGGTCATCTCTAACTCCAATTGCCTCAAGGCTCCAGAAATTACTCAAAGAATCCTCTTCTCTTTGATTGTTTACTCCTATAACAGCAACTGGAAGTCCTTTACTTTTAAATTCCACAAGTTTATTCTGCTCCATTTCTCCACAAATCACCGGACCGACCGTGGTCTCCACTTTAAATAAAAATTTGGAAATTGGAACAAGTTGCCTGAAAAATCGCCAGAAATGTTTCATACTAATCAAAATATCTGGCACAATATTTCCGACGCTGATCTTTCCTGTCGTCAGCTCGGCACATTTAATCCTTGGCATCATGCCTCTAGCAATCTTGTGTACCATAATTTCCTCAAAACTTCCATCATCCAACTTGATTTGAATCAAAAACCTTGATGTTTTTATTCTGATTGGGTCATTATGGAGAAATGGTAAAACGTCCAGATCTGTCTTATGAGCCTTTTTTAATTGCAATTCATCCGCTTTATCCTCAGTAATAAAGCTGACGGTTGACCCTGAATCAAAGAGTGCCCTAGCACTAACAACCTTTTCTGTGCCTGAGGAAATGTTAACATCTGCTTTCATTAATAAAATATTATCTTCTACTTTCCCTAATGAAAGTACTTGATCAACTTTTTGGACTCTTTCTTCATCCAAATAACGATTTTTATTTTCCTCTTTCCTAGTCTTTTCAAATCCTTTTGTGCATACAATCTTATTATGGCCACTAATTCCACAATTATTACACTTCATTTTTTGCCGACAATTCATTTTAGTGTGGCCCCTTTTTAGACACGATAAACACCTATTCTGCTCCGATAAAATTTTCATCCTTTGGAACGGAGACTTTATCTGCTCACAATTACTTGCCAAATGTGGTTTCTGACAAAACCAACACGATAATCCTTGTCTTTTAAATTTATTTCCATTATTACCAGTCTGAACCGAGAACACTCTTGCTTGTTCTGCTCGACTGCCAAAATCCTTATTAAATTTTCCTGGATTAAAATTCCTTTGATTATTCCAATTATTGCCTCTCTGCAGGCCCATACGTGAACTGAGAGTCTGTGTGCACCTCTGTGCTTCTTCTCTTAACTCTACAAGTTCCGATAATCCTTTTCTTAACATTTCGACATTCCATTCAACTTTATCCGCCTTTTCCATTCTTAATAATTCTAATACTACACCCCTTGGTAGTTTATTCTTAATTGCCATTAATACAATTTCCTTATCTTCCAAATGCCCCATGGCATTTAATGATCGACAAATTCGCTCTACCTCTTCAAGGTAAGCACGTAAAGATACTACCGATTCATTGGCCATCGGTAAACCAATTAATTCTGCATGTAATGTCTCCCTAATGGCTTTTTGATTTCCAAATTGTCTAATTAGCGCTTCCTTTAATGGCGCATAATGTTCCGAAATTGGCCTATAGCCCAAGACTGCTCTATGTGCTCTCCCCTTTAAACATTGGAGTAAATAATGGGCCTTTAGCCCGTCATCAATTTTTAGACAATCAACTGTCCTTTCAAATCCCTGCCAAAATTCAGGCCATCTTAATTGATCTCCCCAAAATTCGGGTAATCTGGCCTTTGGTAAATGTTGGGGTACCCCCATAAAATTATCCTGGTAATCATTCCTAAAAGCATTATTTGCTTCATTCCTTTGATCATTTCTTTCCTTATTTCTTGGTCTTACTCCCAATTCCTCTGAGTAAGCCGTGCTATCTTCAATAGCATCTGCTAGCAGAATGTCAATTTCATCTGCAATTTCTCTGCCTGAATCGATCCATTCGGCAATATGTCTTTCTCCTTGTGAGAAATTATTAAAAATTTGTTCCTCAGCTGCCCTTTCGTCAGCTGGTAACCCCTTTATAATCTTCTGCCAATGATCAATTTTTAAATCCAGAAATGATAAAACACGTTTAATTTTAACTATATCAGCCCTTAATTTATCAATCCCTTCTTGGGTTCTTTCCTGGGCATCTACTAACGGACGCAACTCGCCCAAATACTCAATTAACCTTTTAATCGCAGGTTTCATTGTCGACCTTAAAACGACAGACATTTCTAAATATTTCCTTTAAATAAATTTCCCAAAAAAAAAATTTTTCAATCCAAGTTTAAATCACTCCAATACAAGTAAATTAATCTACCAAAAAAAAATTTTCACTCCAAATTTCTTCAAGTAAATTTCCAAATTTAAAAAGTTCCGATCCAATATCGGTAACTAAAATAAAATTAAAATTTTTCCGATCCTAAGTCGGTCGTGGCACCATGTACAAAAAAGAGATGTCTTTTCTCCTAACTTTTTTGTCTTCTATTCAAAATAATTTGAATAGGCAAAAATTAAATAACCTGAACACCTAAATAAAAAATAAACACAAGTTTTTCCAATTTCTTTTATTCTTCAAATTCTTTTAAAGGGGAACACAAAAGCCTATATTTTTAGAAGAGGGAGATTATTAAAATTGAAAAGAATGAATGTTGAATGAATGTGTTTGGTATAGGCTTTTGTCTTTTATAATGATTATTTTGGGGGTGGAACAAAAAATGAAATCGAAATAAAATTTTTAAATATGAATCAAACAAAATAATTTAAATGTGATTCATAATTTTTTAATATTCTTTTTCTTTTTCGTCGCAAACGCGACAAAGAATCCGAAAAATTTTGTTTGTAAATTTTTGTCCACAAATTTTACTTCTTGAAGATACAAATTTGAGGATTATTTGTTGGTAAAAATCCTTAAATAATCTTCACCCTCTTCTTAATTAAAAAAATTAAATTCGCGAATATTTGCGGACTCTTCGACAACTTGTAGATTTTTTTGTTTCTTTTTTATCTCATCAAATCCGTAAAATTTTTCTAATTTATTAATTAAATGTGTGGAAGTCCATTCCTTTCAATAGCTTAATTTCTTTAATTTTATAAAAATTTTTCTTTTAAAATTTTAGAGAATTGGATACATTTGATAGTATTTTAACTGCTAACGCTGATCTTCAAACCTTAATTGATGTTACACAAGGGCTGTTTAGTGTTGAATTGTTATTTAAACTTGTTACTGCTATTATTGAGGTTTTTTAAGTTTTAAAGGATTTTTACAAAAATTTTCGAAAAATACACCCCTTTTTAAATGTTTGAATTTTTAATTAATTTAATTTTTGTAAACAACGCCAATAGGCCTTTTTGTCTTTCTAACAACTTTTCAAAAGAATTGTTCTATCGGTTATTCTACCGATTATTTTCACTACTGGGTATTAACCGCGACCTCTGATTCTCGACCATAATTTTAAAAACCCGGTTTTAAGTTTAGTCAAATATCCTTTTTATTTTCTGGAATTTCAAAAAATCACTCGTTTAGAAATTTTTTAAATTCCAAAAATAATTGATTTTTGCGGGTCGTGAATTTTGGCAATAAATATTAAAATTTTTGGTTTTATAGTAAATCCGGTTATGAACAACTTAACAATAAACTCTTTCATGCTTCTTTGATTATGTGTTTATTTAAAAAATCCCATGAACCCTAAAATTTTTTTTACCAAAAATAAGGAAAGTCTCATATTTTGTCTATTCATCGCAAATTTTTAGAATTATCAAAGAAAATTATTTTTTAATAAAATAGGCTTTATGTATTACTTTTGGTGTTCCAGTTGGTTGTACTCCTGGAAAACGGCTTCTTGGAATTAAAGTAATTTCTTGTTTGGATGTTCAACCAGTTACTGGATCGCCTGATCGAGTGGCTATTACAGGCTTTGCTTATGTTGATTTTAAAAGGTTTTTAAATTTTTTTTAGACAAGTTAGAAAATTCTTTTTAAATGAATAGGAGAATTCTATCCAACTCGATCCAGTCCGATTTTCAAGTCTAAAACCCTTAAAGCCAAAACTACTACATAGGTCCTGCTCTTCTAAAAAATTTATTGTTAGTCCGAATTCCAATAACTATTCTATTAGGTAGGCACAAAATGAAGTTTGACATTGTCCTTTTGGGATATGCTTACAAAGTCCTCAAATATTATCTGCAGATCATATTGTCAGTCCGATTTAACTTTAGAGCCTTTACGATTTTTTTCCCTAGCTTTAACTAGAAGAATGACAGTAGAAAGGTTGGGACTTTGGGAGTATACCCGAAATTTATCTTTTTTCATTTACTACGAAAATTTATAAATATTTAAAAAATATTATATACAAAATATACATAATTTTTGATATTTTTAAAAAAATTTTCTGATTAATTTTTTATTCTTTCTTTTCGTCATTTTTCATTTTTATCTCTTTTTCGGCTGTTCTATCCTCTATTTGTTTCCAGAATTGAGGGCCAATGCCAACATCTTTCCTTTTTGGGTCTTTGTTTGCTATTAATTTAGCATATTTTCGGTAGAATTCTGTCATGTCCTTTGCTAAAAATATTTAAAAAATGAAGTAGGGATGCGAGTAGATTTTTGGTTTGGATTCTTGGTCGACTAATCGAACCTGACAAACCATAAAAGACTTTATTCTAAACTCACTTACAAAATTCTCGACAACTTTTCGACCTCACAGGGAAAAATCTCTCTACGAAGAAATTATTTTCGACCGTTAATGTATCAAAGCAAGCATCCCCATAAAATTCTATGAAACACAAAAAGAGCCCAGGATCTAGGAAATAAGACCAAGAACACTGATTAATCATCTAAAATTAGGTAGTAGTGCTTTTTAACACAAATTATTTCCCTTAAGGTTACCATTTCCATTTTTCTCCCCTTGTTTCTCTTTATTCTTTTTTTGTTGAAATTTACTCCTTGTTTCCATCAACTGTTTAAAGATTTCCTCTTCTTTTTCATTCATATACTCAATATCATTTTTAATAATTTTATTCTCAACATTCTCTTGGGGGTCAGATTGCCCCTCAACATCATCCGATGTTTGCCCAATTTTTTGAAAATTTTTGGAATATTTTTTGATAACTTTTTGTGCCTTTTGTGGTATTTTTACTCCTCTTTTTTGCATTCTTAATTAAAGTTTTTGTTTCAAATATTTTTAGATTTTCTGAAAACCCCTTTGAAACTAGCCAAAAAATACTTTTAGGATTGTGGAAAGGGACCCAAATAAATCCTCAACTTCGCAGCAAGTCTTTAAACTTTGTTTAAGAGTTTCTAATCTCCCACAGTTTTTTTGGTTCGTTACATCGAGCTGGATTGATTAATATCACAGTTTTGAGACGCGATAGTTTTTCAAGTTAGGCTCGACCAAAATTCAGAATGCACCGATTAGGGTTGGTTGCTCCTAAATCCGGATATACGGAAGTTTTCGATTCGGATCCATATATCCGAGGATTTCCCTTGATCCACTGATCCTGTAACGGACTGTGCCACATCCGATCCGATAATGAATTACTTTCGCTCACCCAGCAGTAACCATTTCCAACATATCCTTTCCTATGTTATGGTTTGATTGTTGGGGAGATTTCATTAAAATTTGGTTTATTTTAGGAAAAATATTTTGTTGTTCTTGTTTTTCTTCTGTTTTTTCTTGTTCTACTATATCTAAAAATTCGAATTTCTTTAAAAAAAATTTTTTTTGAAAATTTACTTGTTTCATTTTTTGTTATCTCCTTTTGATTTGCCTGTTTTTCTCCTTTAAATCTATCCATTAGCGCAACACTCCCAGCAAATACTGGAATTATTAAACGTTTTCCTCCCCAAAAGGTTGGAGGTGATCTTTTATTGCGTTGTTGATTGTCGTTGACAATTTCATATTGAGAATTGAATTCGCCTATAAAGTTGAAGAAAATTTTTGACAATCTTTAAACAAAGGTGAGTGTGGGGAAGAGCTAATTCGAGCCAAAAAAACTGTTCGAAAATCGAAAAATTTTTTGATCTATCCATTAGCGCAACAACAACAACTCTTATGGGGGAAAACTCGATATATTTTGATGAAACATGCATTCTATCCCTGCCCAAAAGGCAAGAAGAGAACTATTTTCACCCCAGTTTTCAAACAAATAATCCCTTGAAGATTCCCTTGTATAATTTTAACTACCATTTATAAAGCTTGTTAACATACAACCAAAATATATAAAAATAAATATGGAATAGGAATAAGGCAAAAGTTGAATGGGGAGAACCATCTTTAAAAAAATATTTTTTTTAATTTTTCTTTAAATTTTTTTGGTCTTTTTAAATGAAGAAAATTCTAAATAAGTGAGAGGTTAAATAAGGATTCCATTCGAGTTTAAACTTTGGACATTTCACGTGAATTTATTTACATCGCCAAGCTTTATTACTTTATAAGAATGACGAAAATATTAAAAATAGGGAAGGACTTTTGAAAATTTTTAAATTTCTTTTTCACATCCCGTAAATGCCCTATATCATGAGGGCATTTCCTTTTGCACTTTTTGGCTGAAAGTGCGTGTGACCTCTTTACTCATGACTTTTCTTATTTTTTTTCTTTATTCTCATATGATTTTTAAATAATTATGAAAGTGTAAGGACGTTTGGGGATTCAGCTGGCTAGCATCTAAAACACTTATTGTTAGAAGTTTAAGAATTAGTAGGAGTTGAAAGCAGTGCCTCAGTAGGTAATAGCACCTTTACTTATTTGAGCGAAAGCATTAGTTGTTCCAGTTATTTTCAAAAATCATCCCGTCTTTGGAAGTGTTAAAGATTAAATGATCTAGGAGAAGGGAAAGGAAAAGTAGATAACAGAAAGAGACCTTATAACATTTTTTTATTTTAGAGCTCTTCTCCGTTCTGTTCTGAAAAATATGGTGATAATGTTTTTATTTCCATTGAGTACAGCTTTTTATATGTTTAACTACAATAGAGCTATATATGATTTGGCGGCAAAAACAATTGTTGTGAGGATGTGAAAAGCTTTTAATTTTTATCATTTCCTAATATTTACTAATTAATTTATAGAAAATTTTACTTTTTAGAAAATTTTTATTTGTAAATTTTTTATACGGTCAAACCTAACTAGAAGTTACATCCCATATTAGATACACCATACTTTCTTTCTCACACCAAGACCATAACAAAAAAATTATTTAGTATTAGGATACTCATCATAAGACAGTTTTTTAACCCAAAGAATGTACCTTTTCGAGTGAGGTCTGACAAAAAATGTATATTTATTATTTTAATAAAATATATATAATTTTTATTTTTTTTAAATATTTCCTCAAAAAATTGAAGTTTGTCCTTAGATTCTTCACAAAAATTATTTTATTGCTGCGCCGGAGTCTGACGTTGTTTTTGTTTACTAATCTCGCGTGCTGCGCTTCTTTGTAGTTGACTTACACGAGTATGAAGAGACTAAATTTTAAAAGGGGAAATATTTGATCAGAATTTATTTAATTATTAAATATGTCAGAATTTGTGTTCAGACTTTTCCTTGAGTTTTTCAGGAGAACCAGAAATTTAATATAATCAGAATTAAGGCTAATATTCTGATTTTTGTGCTTTACAAGAAAAATCAGAATTAATTTTACCAGAATAAATCTGCTTCGGTAAATGTTGGTATTCCATTTCAAATCAGAATTTCTGATTCTAATGAAAATTCTGAATATTAAATAATTCTGATTTTTAAACAAAATAAAGAATTCTGATCTTAATAAATTTTGAAATTTTTAAATCAGAATTTTAATGTGAAAATTCTGATTTATTAAAATCTGGTTTAACTAAAATTCTGATTTTTTATTAAAATCAGAATTTCATTTAAAATCCACAAACCTGCAACCGCTGGTTAACACTTGTCATCCGTTTACGGCTATCTTCCAATTTCCTCACATAAATGTCCAAATCATAGGGGAGTGTTTGTTCGTCCACAATACTTTTTAATTCTAAAAATTAAAATTTTAAATTCATTTAAATATTAAACAAAAAAACTTTTCGATAATTCATCAATATGGGAAGCCAACATTATTTGGCTTTTCCTTGTACATTTTACTTGATTATCCAAATTCTGAACAGCGGGACGGATCATTTCCATTATTGCTGTGAAGAAAAAAATTTTTAAGAAGAAAATTTTAATTTAAAAACCTTCTCCCATTTCTGTTCCCCCACCAATCACTGGCGGTTGTTCGTCTGCATTTGATGAAGAAATTGAAGGTTGTTGCTCTTCTTTTTGTTCTTCCCCCTCTTCTATAACTTGAAAAGATGCTGAAGACTTTGAAGCCATTTTTGTCAACTTTGAAAATCTGAAACAAAATAAAATAATTAAGAAAAATTCCAAGCTTATCAAAGAAAAAACGAACTCTCTACTACAAAAAAAGAAATTTGCCACAAATTACCGAATTGATAGTATGTTAAGTAAAATTGGCAAGTTAATGGGTAGGGGACGATTCAGTATCGCCGATTCAGTATTGGCCGATTCAGTATTTGGGCTTCTTGGCCATAACTTCTTGCTCGATCAATATTGTAGGAATTATTATAGACGATTTGATAGGCCTCTGGGTGCTGCATCTTTTTCATAATTGGACTGACCTGATCTGATCACTCTACAATAAGTTATCACTGATAAACGACGTCACAAGCATAAAAAATCGGTTTTCACGCTGTAACTTTTTTTGAGATCATCAGATCGGGCCAATTATGAAAAAGATGTCGAATCACGAGAACTTTCGAATTATATGAGAACTATTCGAATCAGTCGAATATCAGGAAAGTTATGGCCATACATATACTGAATCGGCCTACTGAATCAGCGATACTGAATCGTCCTTAAACGAAGTTAATTATATAGTCAGTTGAGTCTGTCAGAATATTTGATAGCTATTCTATTTACTTTCAGACTCAAAATTGAATTCATTAATCGTTCTTCACCGGTACACCTCAATTGAGTCCCGACTCAACTGAGTCCCGGACCCTATAACTTATGAAGGGATTGTCACTTTTTTCTGCTCTTGGTACCATTGGATAGGGCATTAAATAGGCTACAATATACCAAAAAATCAAAATTTCTGACCGACTGGTAAAAAAGTTATGATCGATAAAGTGCCGAAAAATCCGATTTTTTTGAAAAAGTTAGTTTTTAGATCATAACTTTTTTACCAATCAATCGAAAATTTTGATTTTTTGGTATATTGTAGTCCATTTAATGATCTATCAAATGGTACCAAAAACATTAAAAATTATCAAACCGTACTTGAGTTATAGGGCCGGGACTCAATTGAGCCGGGACTCAGTTGAACTGCTCCGGTTCTTCACATTTCACCCGTATCAATTTAAATATGGTTGGCAGAATGGCCGGCGCGAAAATATTTGGCGCGAAAGTGACTCGTCTGCCCGACTCGAGCAAGACTCGATAATGCTCACTGACAGGTTGCCAATGATTCACTGACAGGTTGCCAATGATTCACTGACAGGTTGCCAATGGCTAGCAGCGGCTGACCTTGCGCTTGAACTAGCAGCTGTTGACTTTGCACCTGAACGTTGACTCCAAGCAGCGGCCGACCTTGCGCTTGAACGTTGACTCCTAGATGTTGTCACATGAAAGTTGACGACTATAGCTGGTCTCCAGCAGGACATATGACACCAGCAGTACAGAGCACAGTAGAGTTGAGAAGTGTTGATAGCATTTGAAAACTAACCAAAATACTCCCCTTTTATACTATTTTCTTACCCTTACAACCTAATTCAACTGGCAAAGTTGTAGAGATGTCCGAGACTCTTGGCCTTGGTCTTGGAACCAAGACTTTTCTTGGTTTTTTTTTCGGTCTTGGTCTTGGTCTTGGTCTTGGGGTGTTTGTCTTGGTCTTGTCTTGGTTTTATTTTTTGGTCTTGGTTTTTTGGCCTTTTTGGACCTAGTGCTTGGCCGTCCAAAATCCTCAAAATTTTCGCCTGCGGCGCAGAAAAGGGAAGAAATCTGGCTTTTTGAGCTCCAAAACTCAAAAAATTTTGCCTGCGGCGCTGAAAAAGTGAAATTTTTTGGCCTACAGCCTTATAAAATTCTCAAAAATTTCGCCTGCGGCGCTGGGATGAGAAAATTTTTGGCTTAAAATTCCTCCAACTCCGCTAGTGGGTATAAAGTAGACGATGGATAAAATTGAGGATGGACCCAAATCCTCTGAGATAATATATCTCATTGATTTTCCACCCGGATAAATTCCCCAAAGTTCTTTGAATTTCGCATAGATTTTTCGAAATTATAGGTGATTGTGCTGAAGTTGACTGTGATTGTGTCAAAATAATAAAAAATAAACCAAAAATTTGACCTATGGGACCTAAAACTTGTCTCGAGTCTTGTATTATTTTTGGTCTTGAGTCTTGGAGTTTTGGTCTTGGTCTTGAGTCTTGGTCTTGGAAAAAATTTTGTCTTGGGTCTTGAGTCTTGGAAAAATTTCGGTCTCGGACATCTCTACAAAGTTGAATTAGGTTGTAAGGTTTTAAATTTTTTCGTTCAACTGGCAAAGTAAAAACCCTTTCCTCACTCTCAAATCATTTTATTCAATAAAATTTTTTTGAAGATTGTCAGAATTAGTTTCAAGGTTTTTAAAATCATTTTTTGTTTTCCAATCAAAATTTGTTAATAATCCTTCAAGCATTTTTTCCTCCTAATGTCTGTTAATGTCTAAATAAATAATTTAAGAATTGGAGAATTTAAATTTTAAATTATTAAAGGTAATTGAAGAAAAATAACACATTAATTTTTGTGGGCAAAAGTTTTTTATTTAACAAATTCAAAAAGAAATATTTAAAAAGAATTTAAATAAAAAATTAATCAAAACAAATTTTTAATTAAATCTTTTAAGAATTGTTTCGAAATATCATATTTAAAAGGTTTAGTCTTCAAATCATTTCCAAAATTAGCTTCAATTGAACAACATTCTACTTTAATAAATGGTTTATATGACGCGGAAATGTCGATTAATGATACTTTACCTTTAAAAAATAAAATTTTTTAAAAATACCTATTTTGGGAGTTAACCTTTATATGCCCACAAATTAATTTTTTATTTTATTTCTTTCCTTTTGGTAAAAGTTGCCAATGGTCTGATTAACTCTATGGCAATAAATACCCAGCTCTGCGTGTTAGAACCAATGGTCCAGTATTGTATTCTCAAGACCGATATGTGTGAATACCATAACTGCGGGTGAGTAAAGCTCTATTTCCATGAAAATTTTATGGCAACACGGTGAACTATTGCAAATAGTAGTGTTACAACACAAAACTGGCATAGGTTTTACAACGCATAGCTGGGTATCTATTGCGTGACCGGCCAATCCGTCAGTGGACAATCCGGCAGTGGAAAATCCGTCAGTGGACAATCCGTCAGTGGTAGGACAATCGGTCAGTGGACAATCCGTCAGTGAACAAATTCGTAATTCCTACACATATCCAAAATATCGCGGCCAAAAATTAATATTTTTTTCGTGTGTGAGGTTATAAGAGATCGAAAATTTTGGGATTAATGAGGAAATCGGCAGATTTAGCTGTATTAAAAGGATATCAGTGGATTTGAAAGATATTGGAAAATTTGGTTGAATAAAGAGAGTGTCGTTGGACTTAGAAGGATATAGGGGATTAGGATGGATTAGATTTACATGATTAACGTGTGGGATTATATTGGATTTGGATGAATATCGTGGGATTATGAGAAATCTATGAATAAGAGAGATTGTTTATAGATGAATATCAATGGAACAAACTCCAAATCCTCTTAATCCGCCTATATCCCTTGATATCCCACTTAATCCCCGAAATTCATCTTAATCTTTCAATTCCTCGATAACCACCATAATACTAAAAATCTCTTATATTCCCCACTTTATCTTTGAAATCCCCGATGTCTCCCAAACCACTGATATTTTTTAAATCCAGCTAGTATCTGAATCCAGCTAGTATAATGAAAATTTTTGGCCGCGGTATTTTGGATATGTGTAGGAATTACGAATTTGTTCACTGACGGATTGTCCACTGACTGATTGTCCGACTACTGACGGATTGTCCACTGGTGGATTGTCCGGGAGCCATCTATTGTCATAGAGTTAATCAAAATTTATCATTTAAAAAAAGGAAGGAAAGAAAATAAGAAAATGAATTTGTGGGCATATAAAGGTTAAGTACCAATTTTTTTTATAAATTTTTACTTATTTGTTTTCCATTTTGTGTACAAAAAACATAAGGTAATTCTTCATTCATTTTATTGGTTGGTGGATAAACTAATCCACAACCAAGAATATCGTTATTATTGACAATTGTTGCAGGTTCTAAATCTCCATATTTATCCATAGTTAAGGCATACTCCGCACAAAATTCAATCCATTCATTTGTTCTACAATTCTCAAGCCCAATACTCAAATATTTTCTATCTTCACTTAATTCTCCTTCAAATATACATTTAATTTGATAATAATATAAGGAATAATTGAAACAATTTTGTGGTTTTTTGAATAAATTTTTTGCATAAACAAAAACACTTTTGTTGTAAGCTTAAAATAAGATACAAAAATTTAAAAAAATCAACTCCCCCCCCCTGCTTTATTTTTTGTTCAAGATGTACAAACTGGTCATTAGGTCTATAGCCTGATAGAGCTCGTTGAACTGAGTCTCTTGACATCAAAATCAACGTTATTGACAAGTTTCGGCAAAATTCTGACAATTTTACCCTATTGAAGACTAAGTTTTCAAAATTTTGTGGCACGCATTTTCAGACCATACTGTACATCTTAAACAAAACATAAGGCATGGGGGCTGACGAAAGTAGTGCCAAATTAACCTCCTTTCCCATCCAAACAATTAATATATTTAATATTTTCATCACTAATTAAATTTACAAATCCATTTCCTTTAACACAATTACCAACAGGTTCTTCTGTATTTATACAATTTTTGTCACAACATTTACTGTAATCATCATCGATCTCTTTCCATTTATTTTTAATTTTAACAAAATCCTTTTAAAAAATTATTTCCTAATAATTATAATTATTAACTAACCACATATTTATCCCAATTCAAATTATTTAATTTAAATAAATCGCCAATTTTTATTTCAAATAAATCATTTGGCTTTAATATAAATTATAATTAATTTATGATTTAAAATTTAAATAAAAAATTCTCAACAACCTACACTCGTAAGAAAAAGATGGTAAATCATTAGGGTTGTTCCCCGTCCCCGAAAGTAGAGGAATTGAGAGATTTTTTGAAAATTTATTTCGAAAAAACATCATGTGCCTTTTTGTTACGCAGTGTAGTTTTAGATAAAGATAAAGCAAGGAAGAAATGTCACCCCCCCCCATGAAAATTAAAAAAAAGATTTTCAATTAATGTATAAAATATATTTTTATTTACCTCTTTAATTTCTTCTTCCAAAGAGTTAGTTTTCTCGTCCTTTCGATCATATTCATTTTTTAATTGTTGAAATCCTTTATTAATTAATTTTTGAAAATTTAGTTTTATTTCTTCAATTTCATTTTTATGATCATAATTTAATTTTGTAATTTTCTAAAATTAATATTTTTAAAAAATATTTAATTTAAACAAAACTTTATCCATTTCCCTCAATTCATTTTCAAGTAAAATATTGTTCTTTTCAAAATTTAAATTCTTTTCCTTCTCTTCAATAAATTTTATTTGAAGATTGTTAAAATTAGTTTGAAGATTTATCAAATCATTTTTCTCTTTTTCAATCAAAATCCAATCAAAATTTGCTAATCCTTTTTCAGCCATTTTGATTGAATTTTTAAATGTTTGATTAAGTTAAGGAAATTAAATAATAATTTTATTAAATTTAGAGTTGTACCTCGACCCCGTACTCTGATCCTATGTATTTTCATTACACCAATACTCATTTAAACAAGTTTCTTATTTTCATAAATAAGAGGTACAACTCTAATTAAATTTGCAAAATTATGGAGAATATTGTTTAGAATTTAAATTTATTTTTTTAGGCTATGTAAAGTAAATTAAAAGTTAAAGTAAAATTGGTTTCTTATAGTTATAGTGGTTAAGCCAAGCATTAGAATTATATAGAAATTATTAGATGTGGAAACCGCTATTTTGATAGGTAATCCAAAACCACTATTAACTCGAAAATATTAATTCCCAAACTAAAAAAGTAAGCCAAGCATTAGAATTATAAACGGAGAGAGGGAAGATAAAGGTTGTAGGTCAAAAAATTCAATTGAAAGGCAAGCCAAGCAAAATAGGTTTTTTTGTAGAATGAAAGTAATTAAGTAAAAATTACAAGGGATTGAGTTAGAAAAATAATTGTTGGGCACTATCGGTAATAGTTTGGAATTCGCCCCCTTTTCTTTCATCGTTTCCCTGACCATTTTAGCTTTTTTGTTTGATACATAATTTATCATATATCATTCGAAAGAGCTCTTCGAGCTTGGTCGAATGATACCACGATTGGCTAGATCCGATCATTCTTATCAAAATTATGAAGCTAAATCCAAGTTGGGTAAACTTTTTGTGCAAATGCAAGTGGATAAGATGAACGTTTACAACATTGTTCACTTAAGTCAGATTTCGTTGATCTTAATGTCATTCGACTCAACTTGAAGAGCTCTTTCGAATGATATATAATTTGCCATAAAATTAAAAGAAACTAGGGAACTTATGCAGTTTAGGTATCCTTTTTTAGCCACGCCCCTTTTCCTCTTTCCACCATCAATCAACCTTATTTTGTACACAATGGTCAGCCTTTCCTTCTCCCTTTTTCTTCTCCACAGCAATCAATTTAGACGAGTCGTAATCTTTATTTTTAAATTTTTAGGCAGAGCTGCACGCAACTGAAAAAAATTTTTTCGCAGCCGCAATTTTAATTTTAAAACCCGCAGCCGAAATCCGCAAGTCAAAAAAAACACGCAATTTCACGCAATCCGCAATTGCGTGCAGCAATTTTTCTTCCAACAGTCAGAAGAAAAAGGGAGAAGGAAAGGCTGACCATTGTGTACAAAATAAGGTTGATTGATGGTGGAAAGAGAAAAAGGGGCGTGGCTTAAAAAGGATACCTAAACTGCATAAGTTCCGAAACTAGGAAAAAAATAGAAAGGAAAAAAGGGGGGCGAATTCCAAACTATTACCGCACTATCTATTTGGTCAAAACTATTTTGGACTCTTTCGGATATTCTTCGGTATCCATTTCTTTATAAGAAAAGAAAAGGGGCGGAGCTTAATGGGTGTAAAATACACAAATAACCAAAATTATATCATTTGTAATTAATTATATATCAATTAATTTAAAAACCTTTGAGATATCTTTCTTATTTCTATGGGAATGAGAATAAGTTATAGCAGTGAGCGGATAAATGAACCAGGTATATCTAATTATGCTTGTCCGGGATTAGAAATAAATAAAATTCGAACACAACCGTTAATTAATTACTGGCAAATCTCAAAAACACCAAAAAAGCACATAGTATTCCCTATTCTTTCTAGGCGGATTTTCGGATTGACGGATTTTCTTTTAATAAATTCAGAAAAAATATTTTAAAAGATTTAAATTGAAAAAATCAAAGAAACAAAATTAATTATTGAAAACAATTTTCAATAAAATTCTTTAAGAACTAAATGTTTCGAAATATCATATTTAAATGGTTTCGTCCTCAAATCATTTCCAAAATTTGCTTCAATTGAATAACATTTCAGCCAAACACATGGTTTATATGAGTCAAGATTTTCCTTTAACAATATACCTTTACCTTTAATAAAAGATTCTATTTTAATATTTATTTGTTAAAATATTTACCAATTTGTTTTCCATTTTGAGTAAAGAAAACATAAGGAAATTCATTAGCCATATTAGTTGGAGTGTAAACTAATCCACACCCAAAAATATCATTATTATTAAAAGAAAGTGTTGAAATTTTAAATGATATTGATTTCTCGTTATAAATTAAAGAATTCGTTGCAGAATAGTAAATAAATTTATTTGAACTACAATTTTTAAGTCCAATACACACACTATTTGGCACTATATGAAAGGAGGTCGGTAATCGTTTTTTCATGACTTTTTTCATTAACTTTTTTCCTTCCCTAATTACCCAGCACTGGTGTTTTCTGTTCGTGTCCGTTCGTGCTTGTCTGGTGTTTTGTCCGTCCGTGTTTGTCTGTCACGAGCCGTCCGTTATGACTGTAACTTGTCAGACTATGACTTGATACTCCTGTGTCGGCACAAAAAGAAAACAGGAGACCCTTGAAAGTATTAATTGCCTTATTGAGTTATTCTCGTTTCCATTAATTCTTTTCTCTATCATTTCTTTCGATTATGCCACAGGCAAATATAATGGAGTTGAACAAGGAAAATGCTGACCATTTCGTCATATCAAGGAAGGAAAAAAGTAATAGAAAAAGTTATGAAAAAAACGATTACTGACCTCCTTTCATATAATGCCCACAATTTCCTCCTTTATTTAATTTACATGTAATTTCAAAATAATATAAAGAATGTTTAAAATAATTTTGAGGCTTTTCGAGCAAGTTTTCTGCATAAACTAAACCCTCCCTACAAATATCTAAAAATACATATTTTTAAAAAATTTAAAAATTCAATAATTCTACCTTCTTTCCCCACTAAATATTTAATGTTTTCATCGTCAATCAAATTTCCAAATCCATTTCCTATAATACAATTTCCAACAGGATTGTTTGTATTTATACAATTATTATCACAACATTTATTGTATCCAGTATCAATTTCCTTCCATTTATTTTTAATTTTAATAAAATCCTTTTAAAAAATTATTTTCTAATAATTTAAAATTATAAACCAACCACATATTTAAAAATTTCATTGTTTAATTTAATTGTTAAATCACAAAACTTTTTTTCATATAACTCATTCGCCTTTTTAAACAAACAAATTTAAAAAATGTTTATTTAAAATAAAGATAATTCTCTGTATTAATACAGTTTTTTGTAAATACAACACCTAAACCTGAAGTGCACGAAATGCTTCGCTTCGTTGTTTCGTTAGTTTCGTGGGGGTTTTCTGTTTGGCTTTGTTTCGTTAACGAAATATTTACTATTTTTTAAGCCAAAATTTTAAAAACAATTAAAATATAATGTTTAAAAACAATTATTAATTTCTAAAACAATTAAAATATCGGACTCTGTTTATAAGTGAGATTCGACTATTTCTTATTTTATATTTAATTTTTCATTAAAAATCTCTTTAACAAAAAAAAACTTAAAAATTACCGCTTCAAGTTTTTTCTGCAAAGAATTAATTTTTTCATCTTTCTGAGTATTTCCAGTTTCTAATTGTTGAATATTTTCGTTTAAAATTTTAATTTCATTTTGATGGTCAGAAATTATCTTTACAATTTTATTTTCGTTGTCAGAATTTGTTTTTTGAATTTTCTAAAATTATTGGGTTAAATTTTCTTTAATTAAAAACCCAAAAAAATCTCGGGGATTTCCCACCAACTACCTATTCGACTATACAGGATGACACATTCATTTCTCTATATATTATTTAAGCCTTATTTGATCTAATTATCTTCAATTTGCATAAAGTTATTTCAAAAATAGTGTGTACAGTTACTTTCATGTCACCCTCTATTTAATTTAAATATTAACAAACTTTATTCATTTCATTTATTTCATTTTCTAAAGAACTATTTTTCTCTTCTAAATTTTTATTCTTTTCCTTCTCTTCATCAAATTTTTTTTGAAGATTATTAAATTCTGTATGGAGTTTTATTAAATTTTCAATTTGTTTAGATAGCTTTAAAAGAAAGTTTTCTTTTAATTAATTTTTTTAAAAATTTACTTCTAATTCCGAAGCAGAATTTGATAAACTTTCAGTCATTTTGTAGAAAAAATTTCTTAATTAAATTATTCTAAAATAAACAAAATTTTCTTTTAAAAATAAATAAAAATTATATTAAAACAATTATAATGTTAAGAGGCTGTCGAAAGAGATACATGTGTGAAAAAAGAGATACATGTGTGTCTTTCCGCATAGCGAAAAGACAACAGCTAAAATTTAAGTTTTTCCAAATTTTGAAGGAACCGTAAGAGGGAGTAAAAATCCTTGTTTAGTTTAAACCGGAAACCCCAGATACAGAATATATTTAATAGTTAAATATTTTAAATTAATATAAAAATGGAATGAAGTTTATATGAAAAATTTGGTTTTTATATACGGTTTATCAATTTTGCCTAGTCATTTTTATTGAAAATATGCCGTCCTTCTCCAAAAAGTAATTGAAAAAAGTTATCTACCCAAAATGTAATGAGGCAAAATAAATACCTGAGAATATTTAAAAAATTATTCGAATAGTATCTTTTTTCTGAAAGTACCCTATCTTTTTGCCCGTAACTAAATATATACCTATATTTGAATGAGATGAAAAGCAAGTCAAAAATTTTAAAAATATGAGCAGAGAAAAAAAAAGATAAGTAAAAAATAAATGTATGTAAGTGGATGTGCTTCATCCTACCCTAATAGATATAAAATTTATCAACCCTATTTCATTTTTTGGAATTCGTAGCAAGTTTCCATTAGCTCGATTGCCATTATTAATATGGAGATTAATGAGCGATTTTATTCTTGTATAAGTTAAGGTTGATTTCTTTACGCCTTCCATTTAATAATAAGCTACATTTTATGGAACACTTTATTAATGAAGTGATCTACATGTTATAGCTTTAAACAAAAATGACTTTGGTTCAAACACGTTTTAAATTAACAAAATATACCTAGTATATATCTTTATCAAGACAATAATTCCTTAAAATCGAAAAAATAGCATCGAAAATCGGATCTTAAAAATTGCAATTTGCAGGTGTTTGGTGATTATGTTTATTCTCGAGTGGCCTTTGTCCTTTGGACCGAGAAATGAAATGTAAGAGAATAATTTGGTTAATGTACTCCTGCTTTGAGAATTTTGGAAGACAGGGAAGCTAGAAATCTTCCCTTTTAGCGTCATAAATAAATTTTTGAAAAGTTATTAAATCGAAAAAATTACCAAAAATTTACAATTTTATTAGTGGTCTTTTAATGATTTTTCTATTTAATAATGGTGATTTTTTGTTGATTTTTCCTTTTCTTTTCTAAATTTAAGGTAAGTCTTTTCCTTCTCTTCAATAACAAAATTGTCGAAATTTGTTTGATGTTTAATTAAATCATTTCTCTCTTTTTCAACCAAAATCCAATCAGAATTTGGTGAACCATCATGGAATTCTCACTCTATTCTCACTAGAATAATTTTCTATATTAGAGTGCAAGTCATTTCTGCGAGACACTTCGTATGACTTAGCCAAATTTATACAGTTGCTAAATTTGAGTGTTATTATTTTCATATCCGGCTCAACTCTGATCACTGGTCGTTCATATATAAGACCGCTTTCTCGAATAGCCCATAGGACTCCGCGAAATTGGTAAAGAACTTATACAGTATTAATGTAGCAATTGTGGAATTTTCCATCCATTTACCATTAAACTGCGCCTTCTGTCTGAGGAACTCTTGTTCGGATCGACGTCCAATTGCATAAATTTATCTTAATTCATTCCACTCCTACCCATAATATAGTATGCCAACAAACAAGTATGTTAACTAATTGGTAGTTGGCATACTTGTTTGTTGGCATACTATATTATGGGTAGGAGTGGAATGAATTAAGATAAATTTATGCAATTGGACGTCGATCCGAACAAGAGTTCCTCAGACAGAAGGCGCAGTTTAATGGTAAATGGATGGAAAATTCCACAATTGCTACATTAATACTGTATAAGTTCTTTACCAATTTCGCGGAGTCCTATGGGCTATTCGAGAAAGCGGTCTTATATATGAACGACCAGTGATCAGAGTTGAGCCGGATATGAAAATAATAACACTCAAATTTAGCAACTGTATAAATTTGGCTAAGTCATACGAAGTGTCTCGCAGAAATGACTTGCACTCTAATATAGAAAATTATTCTAGTGAGAATAGAGTGAGAATTCCATGATGGTTCACCAAATTCTGATTGGATTTTGGTTGAAAAAGAGAGAAATGATTTAATTAAACATCAAACAAATTTCGACAATTTTGTTATTGAAGAGAAGGAAAAGACTTACCTTAAATTTAGAAAAGAAAAGGAAAAATCAACAAAAAATCACCATTATTAAATAGAAAAATCATTAAAAGACCACTAATAAAATTGTAAATTTTTGGTAATTTTTTCGATTTAATAACTTTTCAAAAATTTATTTATGACGCTAAAAGGGAAGATTTCTAGCTTCCCTGTCTTCCAAATTCTCAAAGCAGGAGTACATTAACCAAATTATTCTCTTACATTTCATTTCTCGGTCCAAAGGACAAAGGCCACTCGAGAATAAACATAATCAACTGTTATTGAACAAATTTTTGAAAGTCGGTAAATATTATAATCACTAGATTTAATTAACTTCTTCAACTTTCTCCTCATCTTTTTAATAATAATATTATTGTTAAATTGTTAAATGGAATTTATTTGATTACTTGAGTTAAGTATTAAACTTGTTGTATTAGTAGTAGATGGTGTTTAGAAATAGTTGGTGGAAGGGAAGACTGAAAACCATTACTTTCCATTCTAGGCACTATTTTTATTTATATTTTGTCACTATCTGCAACAGATGAAATGGTTGTTGTAGTTTTTGCTTTGTTTAGTGCTTATGAAGAAGTTACTTAAAGTGAAAGAAAATTTAAATTTTGTTTCAAAAAACTATATAAAATTTAATTAATTTGAAATACATACTTCAAGTGAAAGTCATTTCGCTTGATTCAACCATTTTTGTTTGTAATTTTATTCCCTTCTCTTCTTTAGAAATAATATCTTTTTGTTCTGTAGATTTAGAAATAATTTTAAAAAATAGATAAAACCATTAAATTAATTGAAATCATTTAAAGAATTAACCAAAGGAAATTTAAGATTTTTTAGTTTGTTAAAAATAGATTGGTAAAGAAAAATTTGTGGATATTTATAAAGGAAATTTTTTTCTTTTGGTGACTGTCTGTGGCTGTCAGCAGCGGTCGGTGTGTGTGGTCCCTATATAGCACTTAAGCAGCTGGCACGCCTACAGTAGGTCTAGATTTGGTTGTAAACATGAAAATAAACAAGAAAACAGTTAAATTAGTGTAATGTATGTAAAGTTAGAGTTTACTTGTATCTAAGGATACCCAGAAATTCTTTTCAATTTTTTATTCACTTTCACACAAATATTCCTTTTTTACACAATTTATTCTCATTTTTTTATCATTTCCTCTCCCATTATTCATCTTTAACCGCCTACTTTACAATGCTAAATTTAGCCTTTAGGCTGAGAATGCCACACAGAAATGCAATTTGGGAAGGAAAAAATGTTTTAGAGAAAAAGCTTTAGTGGCAGTTGGTGACTGGTAAATGCAAATAAAAAACTAGAAAAATATTTTTCACTTTTTTTAAAGAATTGAGCATTGACAGGGTGATACATAAATACTTTTTTTTAGTAAATAAAAAGTTTTAGGGCGTAAAAGAAATTTTGCAAATACTAAAAATAAATTTAAAAGGAAAGTTAAGAAAAAAGTATTTTTATATTGTGGAATTCTATAATGATAGAGGAATAGTAAAGAAATTACTAAAGATACCTTCCTTCCCTTTTGATTTAAATTCTGATTTTATGGATATTAGCTTCAAATTTTTATGTCTTACGGAAAATTTTGAAAAAAATTTGATTCTTCTGGAAGGTTTTGACTCTATCTGAGTCAAAACTTTGAAAGGAGTTTTCTTTACTTGCTTGGACCGGCTTGTAATGATCCTTAGTATGTATTTTATGTTTGTTGATGTTGCAGGCGAAATGATGTAAAAAAGTTAAAAATCGGGCCAAATAATTCATCAGACTTTTTATATAAATTTAATTTGAAAAATTCTTAAATTTTTTCCCTGCATTCAGAAATTGGCCTTTTTAAAACTAGGTAAATCGATGGGAGACAGAACAGAGGTATATACAAGGGAGACTGAACCGTGCGGACTGAACTGTTTGCTGCACACTGTATTTGTCAAATTAAGGATTTATTCAGATTAAAAACGACGATTTTTATGGACAAAAATAATTTAAAAGTTGACGAGCGGTTAGGCCCCGCTTCGCGGGGCCTAACCCCTCTTTCTCATATTTTAGTTTTTAATACTAAAAGGCACAAAAGTACACACATTTTAGGATTAAAAACCGATAAGACAAAACGAATAATTTTGGTAAGAAACCGGACTGAATTGTTGATTATTCTGCTCTTTGATTGATTTTCTGTTCTTCTATTTGTGGCGAAATGAGTTTATACTGATTATAATATGATCTGTGTTCAGATTTTCAATTCATATATTTTCCATGATGAAACACTAATATTTGTCCTGTATCTGATCTCACTTTTGATCTGATTTTATAGTGTGATATTCGTTCTAATTTTGATCTACTTTAATTCTGATTTTGATCTTACCTTTTTCTGTTTTTCTATTACGATATCTGTTTTTATTTATCTTCTCATGCCGTTCTGATTTTATATTGTGATATTTGTTATGAATCTGTTACACTTTTGTTTATTACCATCTAAAGTTCTTTCTGACTTTGATCTCACCTTTTTCATTATAATATTTGTTCTGATTTTATATTCTGATATTTGTTACAATTCCGATCTCTTTTAATCTAATTTTCTTTGTTCGATTGTGATATCAGCTTTGTTCTGATTTTTATTTGATATTTGTTCTGCTTGTAATCTCTCTTGAAAATTTTCTAATGTGATATTTGATTGTTTTTGGTCTCGCTCTTGCTCTGATTTTCTATTCTGATATCAGTATTATATTTGTACGGTCCTGGTATTTGTTCAGACTTTGATCTAAATTTTGTTCTGATTTTATATTCCGCTATTTGTTACGATTCTGATCTCACTTCTGATCTGATTCTCTATTCTGATATTTGTTACGATTCTGATCTCATTTTTGGTCTGATTTTCGATCTGAGTTTTGTTCTGACTTTGATCTGATTTTATTCATTCTGATTAGCATTTGTTCTGATTAGTATTACGGTTTATTAAACTTTGCCAGGATTAAGTGAGTGATATCCTATGATATCAAAACTTAATATGGGACGATGATTCCGCTTGGTTGATTGAAGAAATATCAGCGGATTAAGGGAATTAAGAGTGACCTAAAGGAATTAATTGGGATTTGAAGTAATATCAGAGAAATAAGTAAACTTGGAGGCGTTCAGCACACGACAATACAACACACGACATTTCGCCAATGGTACTATAAGCTTTTTTTGGGGTAAAAAATTCGGATATGCAAATAAAGAGCTCCTCGATCTGAGTCGAATGACACTAAAATTAACGAAATCTGACACGGGAAAAAGTCAGTTTTCTGCCCTTTTCAGAAAAGGTCAGAAAAAAGTCATTCACGCAGCGAAGCATGGCCATCGTGTAGCGAAGACCATGCCCGGCCTACTCTCCGTAGCAGCACAAAAACAGTTGTTCCAGCGAAGATTCTGATTGTCTTGGCGAACTGTCTTCTGTTGAATTGTCTTTTTGGTGAATTGCTTTTTGGTGAATTGCTTTTTGGTGAATTGTCCTAGACCCCTTGGAGGGATTAATGGGAGCAGCATTAATTATTAATAAATATTGAATTTTACAGAAGGTGATTAAGAGGGATATCGGGGGATTTTAATGGATTAAAGTGAATATCAATTTTTTGAGTCGAAGGCGAAAATTTGAGATGGGTTTCCTTGGATTCATAACCGTACACATTCGTCATCATATTCGTCCGTATACGAATATATCCGGGGATATCTGGATATTATCCGCATCCATGAGGAGGTCTGCATTCGACTAATAAAAAAATTAGTTGCAAAAATATTTAAACGTAGGTGCGAAGCAGAATAACGAAAAAATTCTCTAAAAAATATGGGACTCAAACGGCTTTTTTTGGGTGGGTGCGGAAAAACGTTCCGTGACGACCCTTTAATACTTCTTGGCCGTTACGACCCTTTAATCCTTTGATCGTTTTTAGCCGTGGCGATCCTTTGATGATCGATCTTTTAATAGCGACCCTTTACTACTTTTTGCCCGTGACGACCTGTTAATACTTTTTGCCCGTGACGACCCTTTAATACTTTTTGGTCGTGACGACCCTTTAATACTTTTTGGCCGTGACGACCCTTTAATACTTTTTGGCCGTGACGACCCTTTAATACTTTTAGGCCGTGACGACCCTTTACTATTTTTTGGCCGTGACGACCCTTTAATACTTCTTGGCCGTTACGACCCTTTAATACTTTTTGGCCGTTACGACCCTTTAATACTTTTTGGCCGTGACGACTCTCTAATACTTTTTGGCCGTGACGACCCTTTAATAATTTTTGGCCGTGACGACCTTTTAATACTTTCTGCCCGTGACGACACTTTAATAGTTTTTGGCCGAACCGATCCTTTAATCGTTTTTAAACGTTGCGACCTTTGAACGTTTTTAGCCTCGGCGATCTTATGTTACGACCAATTTAGTATGGAGCTAAAACAAACGATCATAACTTTGTCCAATCTTGTTCAATCACGGTGATTTTCATGTCATTCAACTCGTCTCGTCGAGCTCTTTCGAATAAGCTATCACTCAAAAAATCGAATTTTTCAACCAAAAATTGTGCTTACTCCCCCCTATGGTTTTTCGATTTTCGTGGACCTATATCTCGGTCCACAGCCATCTCTGGAAAAAAAGATTGGTCTATATGTGTTCTGATTTTCTAATATGTGTTCTGATTTTATATTCTGATATTTGTTACGATTCTGATCTCACTTTTGATCTGATTTTCTTTTTTCAGATTGTGATCTCATCTTTGTTCAGATTTTCTATTTGATATTTATTCTGCTTATAATTCTCTTGAAATCAAAATCAGTTCTCATTTTCTAATGTGATATTTGATTGATTTTGATTTCGCCCTTGCTCTGAATTTCTATTTTGATATCAGTATGATATTGATCTTACTTTTATTCTGATTTTCTATTACGATATTTGTTCTGATTTTAATCAAATTTTATTCTAATTTTCTATTCTGATATTTGTTCTGATTCGGATGTTGCTGATGTTCTAACTGTGTATTCGTATCCGATGTGACTTGTTCTGATTTTCTTTTCTGATATTTGTTCTGACATTGATCTCGCTTTTTTCTGATTTATATTCTGATATTTGATCTGACTTAGATCTAACTTTTATACTGTTTTTATGTTTGAGATTTGTTACGATTCTGATCTCACTTTTGTTCTAAATTTCGATTCTGATATCTGTACGACTCTAATAGTATTTCTGACTTTGATCTCACTTCTGTTCTGGCATTTATCTCACTTTTGTTCTGATTTTATATTCTGATATTTGTTCTGACTTTAATCTCACTTTTGTTCTGATATTATATTTTAATTTTTTTACGATTCTGGTATTTTTTCTGACTTTGATCTAAATTTTTTCTGATTTTCTATTCTGATATTTGTTACGATTTTGATCTCACTTTTGATCTGTTTTTCGATCTGACTTTGTTCTGACTTTGATATTTGTTCTGACTATTTTGTTCTGATTAGTATTTGTTTGTTCCGCGTGATTGATTGAAGAGGTATCAGATGATTAAGGGGATTAAGTGTAATGTCAGAAAATTAATTGGGATTTGAAGTAATATCAGAGAGAAAAAACGACTAAGGGGATTGATGGGAGCAGGGTTAATTATTAATAATGTATGTGATTTTTATGTATGTGATTTTTTAAATTAATCTAAATATTTTTTGTAAATTAGGAATTGCGATTACGGATTACGGCATTTTTCGAGTTACTAATTAAAAAACCAATCGGTTTTTTAAATAATCGACTTTGTTAAAAACAGCAGCCGACTGTTACGAAATTTTATTTAAAATTACGAATTGTGCCTGCGGAAAAAATTTTGTATTACGACAAAAACTAAGATAAGAAAACTAAGATGTGAATACAAAAACTAAAATCAGAACAAAAGTAACGACTGCCATTAAAAATGTTTTCTACTCTAAAACTAAAAAATAAATTTCACCTTTTGTTAGTATTTTTCTCTAACACTAAAAGAAAAGAATGTTTCTCTGTGTAAGAGAACAGAAAAATATTCTGACAGCAGCCGACTGGTTTTTCTCTTTTTCGCTACTCTTAACTCTTTCTTTTCTTTTTCTATACTTTTCAACACAAAAATTTTCGTTTCGATAAAAATTCAACTTTCACGATTAAAAAATGCAAAGTGAAAACTTTCCAAATAATATAATAGACGAGCGTTTGTTCGCCGCTTCGCGGCGAACAAACGCTCGTTTTAATTTTTTGATTAATTAAAAAATATACAGAGCTGCTTAATGAATTTGGTGCTAAATTTTTTTATTTCATTTATTCATTAAATTTTCGCTTTTTCAAAATTTTGTTTTTTGGCGTTTTGTTTGCACTTTTTTTAAAAGATTTTTTTTGGTATAAAAACAAAAAAAATTTGCATAATTTTATTTTTCCTTTTCACTCCTTTTTCTTTTAATTTTCCTGTTTCTTGCCCTTTATTGATTTTTAACATTTTATGTGTTTTAATTTATGCTTGTTTTTTTCCTGCATCGTATTTCTTGATATTTTTTGTGGTAATTGGACAATCCGGGAGGCACCTTTAAATTTTCTGATTTTTTAAAAAATATTTTTTGACTTCTGATTTTTTCTGTTCTTTTGTTCATTTTTTTGTTTTTCCTATAGTTTTGACTTCTTTTTTGAAAAGATCAAATTTTTTATACAAAAAGTTTAAGGGTTCCGTTTATATTAAATTTAAGGGCAAATGCTTATTTTTGGTTTTATGTTTTTTGCATTTTTGTTTTTTTTCCAAGGGGTTTTTAAATTCTAAATAGTTGGCTTTTTTGAAAAAAAATTTTTTTGAAAACTTTAATTGACTTGTTTATTTTTTGTAAAGTATTTTTGTAAAAATCTGTAAATGTTTTTTTTTGGGAGTCTCTTGTTTTGTTGGCATTCTCTTTAAATTTGAGAATAGCTTTAATAAATTTAGTATAAAAACAAAATTCTTTTTCAAAAATTAATTTTTCTCTTTTTCCCTTTTTCATTTCTTTTTTTTTAATTAATGTTTGTTTTCCTGTTTTTATTGATTTTGTTTTTTATGCATTTATTTAAATTACGTTTTTTTGTTTTGTTTTTTAACATTTTTTTGTTTTTTTAAAAAATTCTTTAAAAAAATTTATTTTTAAAATTTTTTTAGTTTTTTTTGGGGTTGACATTTTTTTTTTCATACTTTTTTCGAAAAAACCTTTTTATGTTTGCTTTGTTCTTTAAGAGTTTTTATATAAACTTTTTTTTTTGTGTTTTTTTTGAAATATTTTTTATATATTTTTTTTTTTGTTTTCATAAAGGATGGTTTTTTTAAATTAAAATTGGGTTTTTGCGTGGCGCGAGTTTTGCGGTTCTAAATTTTTCGCTGCCGTAAGTTTTGGGCCCACATTTTGCTGTTTTGAATCTTGTGGCTTAAAAATTTTGAAACAGGCAATATAATTACCACCGCTCTAGTAATTAGCCCCTTCAGCGGAAGGTTGAAACTATAATTACCCTGGGTAATTATATTTGCAAATACGGTAACCTAAGATTTTTTCCCATTGATTTTGGTGGGCTTTTCAAATTTTAATCCGTTAGGTTCAGTGCACCTATATTTTGTATTTTTTTGGTTTTTTTTGTCGTTTTTTTAGCTATTTTCCCGTTTTTGACTGAGCTTTTTTTCATCAGATTTTTTCTTTAATTTTTGAAAAAATTTATATTTCTGTTAACCGTTTTGGATTTTAGATTTTTTTAAAAAAAAATTGTTAAACTTTACAAAAGTTTATTTTTATTAAAATATAAAATCATTTAATCACCGTTTTTGGGAAAAAATTTTCGTTTTTAATTTTTGAATTTTAAAACAGTGATTTTTAAAAAAATTCTATAAGAACAATTTTCCAATTTTGTAAACTTAGTTTACATTTTTACAATTAATCAATAAATTTTAAAAATTTAATTTTAATCTGGGTATTCAAGCTCATTTAAATTATAGTTTATTTTTTTCCCTTTTTCTTTCTTTTCCCTTTTTCCCTTTTTCTTTCTTAAAAGCACTTTCTTCATAAATTGTTATGGTTAAAACACCAACTTTAAAATTTTTTATTTATTTTTTATTTTTTTTTAAAACCTTCATTTTTTTCAATATTAGCAGTCTGCAGAGTTATCTCGTCATTAATATTTAACTCAATGTTATTTGGATAAATAAATTGCGATTTATTTTTTCCATCAGAACATAACGTTCCATTTTGTTTTTTTACAAAATTCAATATTGTTGGCTTTTTAATTATGCTTAATCGAACATTGCCTAAATTTTTTTGTTAAAGGGTTCTTTTGTTTAAAAATTTTCATTTTTTACTATTTTCTCAATTTAAAATTTTTATTTATTATTTACATTTTGTTAACCCATTATTTTGCGCAATTTCGCGCAAAGAAGAAATTTTTTCTCCAAAAATTTTTTTTTCTTCAACTTTAATTTTGCTTGAATTATAAAAGTTAAAAATCATTGCATCTCTTCCAAATCCTTCTTTTATTTGCACTCCTTGTAATTTAATTATATTGCCCTTTGAAAATTTTGTATTTCATAAAAAATTTAATTTACTTCTTTTCCTTTCAAAAGAAAATAAATAAATTCTGCCAAAATGTTCCACGATGTTAATTTTGCTTTTGTTTTGTTCACCAAAACTGAACAATCTAACACTTTAGCTTCATTTTTTTCTTTAACAGTTACACTTCGAATTGAACTTGTGTTTAATAGTTCAACTTCGACATCGCTGAAGTTTAAATTTTGTTAATGTTCTTTTTGTTTTTTGTACGCTTACACAAATTTTTCGCCTATGCGTAATTTTTCCTTTGGCGTAGGTTGAAAATCTTCGTCGATGAGGAATTTTTGTGTTAAAAATTGATAATATATTTTTTCGGAAACCCCTTTTAAGTCATTATTTTTTTCAGTAATTTCTTCAATTGAAGAGGTTTCTTGAGCTTTAAGTTAGTAATTTAAACTCCCGTAATTATAAAGTGTAGCAATTTTGTTAGCAGCAAAAGTTTTGAACAAAAATATTTTTAACTTTTTCAAAAATATTTTTTAATGTTTACAAAATTTACTTTATAGTTTGTTCCAATTTCATTTAACAAACGTTGGTAGTTTTTATCCCATAAAGAAATGTTAACAAAATCATAACTATATTAAATATTTTAAAAAATTTTAACTTTTTTTCGTTTTTTTTTCCTTTTTACAAATTTGTTGCCTTTAAGGGTTTGTAAATTTTTTGTTTTGCATTTTTTATTTCATTATTTTTGTATTTTATACTTTAGCCAAAAAAGTTTTTTGTAAATACTTTAGCCATTTTTTAGCATTGTTAAAAATAAATTAATTGTTCAATTTTTGAGGTTTACGGGCATTTTTTAAAAAAATTTTTATGTTGTTAGCTAAAAACTTACCCGTCTGTAGCCACTAAATTCCAAACAAAAATTTTATCCTTAACAAAACGCACAGCGTCTGCTGTTAATATCATCAATTTGATGTCACTTTAAATTAAAATTAATGGGATTTTTAGGTAATTAACTTACACCATTGTTTCCCCAATTTTTATTGTTTGAAGTGGTGTTTTTTTTGTCTTTTTCGCAGGAACTTCTGTTGTTTGTGTTTCCATTTTTATTTTTATATTTTTTTTAAATTTTTAAAATGAATGGAAAAATCAGTCTAGTTAATAAACAGTATTTTAGGTTCACATTTTTGTCAAAATATTTACATATTTATGTTAGTTTTAAACAGTTCGTCATAAATATTTTTCTGTTTATCCCGATTTATTTTTATAAGGTTAATTTAAGATGTACTGAACTGATCATTTTTGTAAACAATATTTTTGACGAATATTTTGGTCTAAATATTTACAAAATTGTTTGGTGCAAGATTTCGTCATAGATATACTGTATTTTAAATAGTTTACCCAAAAGATCACTTGTTTTTTTGATATTTTTAAAAATAATTTTTGAATTTTAATAAATTGATAATTGTTTAAGTAATTTATATTTTTTATTTTTTAATCAATGTTTTTCATATTATTTGTTTTTATTTTTATCTAATATTTTAACAAAAGTTTTTTTTTAAAAAAGGACTTAAAAATGGAGTTCCTAAGTCGTCATACATCTTTTTGTTCATAAAATCTTTCATAAAATTTTTTTTGTTTTTTTAAAAAAAATTTTGTTTTTTATGTGCTAGTTAAAGGTTTCTTTTTTTGTAAAATCTTTGGTATCTTAATAAATAATTTTTGTTTTAAAATATTTTTTTTTAAATCTAAAAACAATAAAAAATTTTGGTTCTAGATTTTTATTAAAAATTTTAATGTAGTACTTCTTTCCAAACTATGTTTTTTATTTTTTTCTCATTTTTTTCTAAAATTTTTATCTTTATTCCTTTCCAAGATTTAGCCCTAGAAAGACTAACATACGTTTGCCCATGTGTGAACGGTTCTTCACAATAGTCTATACCTATTTTTTCAAATGTCTGTGATTGGCTTTTGTTTATTGAAAAAGCAAAAGCTAATTTGACGGGAAATTGATGCCTTTTTAATAAAAATGGAAATTTTTTTTCTTCAATTAATGTAACGCGCGGTATAAGAGTTAATTCACCTTTTTTTTCCCCACTTATAATTATACAATTTAATACATGTTTTCCCATTTCGTTTATTTGCAATCTGGTACCGTTACAAAGACCTTCTTTAATGTTTAAATTTCTTAATAACATGATTATCGATTTTTTTTTCAAAGAAATGCAGTGGTTTGGAAAGTTTGAACATTTTAAAGAATTGAGTATTTCGGGAGTGATTGGCAAATTAGTGTTGGTATCAGTTTCATCAATACTAAAGTATTGAACTTTTTCCCCGGGAAATTTATTTATTATTTCTTCATTATAATTATCAACAATTGTATTAAAAGGTGACAAAATCGCATGACTATATAATTGTTCATAATTCTTATTTTTTATTATTTCCCCATAAATTTCTTCTATTAGATCACCTTCACTTGAACAAAAATCTGGGAATTTTATATAACCATTTTCCCCTGCCTTTCCATCGCCAATTTCTATTAAATCTTTTGCAAATTCAATTTCATTTTTATTTGCTCTCATATTTTCAACTAACTTCATTTGGTAAAAATTTTTCCAAAGCGGCGAATTTTTTATAATCATGTCAACAATTTCTGTTTTTGTTGCAAATTCTTTTATTGGCAAACATTGCCTAAAATCACCACTTAATATAAAAATTTTACCACCAAAAGGCAGTTCATTGCACATAATTTCTTTTAATTTTTTATCAATTATATCAAGGACAAAACGCGATGCCATGGGTGCTTCATCCCAAACATAAACTTCTATATTTTTAATTTCCTCGGCTTCTTTGCTATTTAATTCAATACCCGAAGTTGAATTTTTAGAAATATTTAAAGGGAGTTTAAATCTATTGTGCAATGTTCGACCTTTTTGCATTTGTGTTGCAGCAATTCCCGAAAATGCCATATTACAAATTTTTTTATTGAAAGATCTTGTCAAATGATAAATTATTTTTAATACAAAAGACTTTCCAGTGCCTCCTGGTCCGTCTATAAATACATATTTTTCTTTATCTTTTTCTCTTATAATATTTAGAAATTTGTCTATAACTCCTTTTTGACCATTATTGAGCATATTAATTAATTTTTTTGCCTTTTCTAATTCTTCGGTAGGGTCAAAAAAATCATCTTCATCTATATTAGAAGCAAAGTTGCTAATTTTAGGCATGTCAGGGTAATCAGTTAGAGATTTGTCATGATATCTTAGAGATTGTTCTATTAACATCAATCCCATATTAGTGAGTTGATTCATTGAACAATTTGGATATTTTCTTTTTATATCAGAAATCATATTGTCTTTAAATGTTTCCCATAATTTAAAAGGATATTTTGGGCCGCAATGCAACAATATATTTACAAACAAAGTTCTTAATCCTTTCGGGTATTTTCTTGAAAAAAAACTCGCTTCTTCTAAACATTTGTGCCATTCTTCATCATCGCGCGCTAAACCGCGCATTAAACATGCTTTTGCAAAAGTTTCGTATTCTATCCCATTTATAGTTTTTAAATCACTAAAACTTTTTCCATATACCTTAAGCAGTAAATATCTTAGATAATATTTTTCTGTGTCCGTTGGATTTACTGGTATTAATCGACCAATTTTTTTCTGATTTCCCTGCCTGGGATATTTCCATTTTCTTTCTTTTTTAATCCAGGTGCAGAATTTAGGCATATCTATATATTTGAATTTTAAATTTGGATTTTCTTGAGCAAATTTAAAATAAGCTGTTAATGTCGTATGCTTATTTGCGGCTTTTTTTATTTCTTTTTCTGTTGAATTTTTTTCAAAAAAAACCTTCTGCTTATTTTCTAAATGTATATCTAATTTATCTACTGAGTGAGATTTACCTTGCATTGGGAATTTAAAAATACGCCAACACGCTTCACAGGGGCTTAAATAACGCGCTTCTAAATAGGTTCCAACTTCATCATAATTTAAAATTTTTTTAACCCCATCTTCTCCAACACTAATACATTCAATTGTGGCGGCATCGTATCCTTTATAAATATAATCATACAAATATTTGACAACTAAAATGTCACTAACTCTTTCCACATTTATGTGTGATTTGAATGTTTTTAGTAAAAAAGAATTATACGGGACTACATATTGATTTGTTAATTTTTTACCCTTTTTATAAATATATCTATTATTATCTGATCTTTTATAGAAGGGGTATCCATCCTCATTAATCTCTGTTTGTTCTCGAAAAGGTTTTGGAAATTTTTTACGGCATAATTTTTTCCCTTTGTCCCAACATGGCGATGTTTCCAAACAGGGGCCATGCATCATAAATTGTGCAACTATTTCAAAAAGTTCGCCTTCATTCTCTTCAGGTATTTCGGCTCTTATAAATCTGTCAATATCTTTTGTATTTCGCCATTTATCTTTTGTATGCAATGTTATTAATAAGTGCAAGTGAGGCAGGCCTCTTTTTTGATATTCAATCACCCAACAAAAGCCAACTACTTCCCCAAATATTTGTTTATTCAAAATTAGTTCTAATAAATAATTTTTCTTAAAATAAAAAACTCTTGAAACAATATCAGGTCTGTCAGAAGGTGTTTGTCCTGGTAAAAGACATTTCAAAATATCAGGGTCATTAGGATTGCAAGTGAATGTAATAAATAGATCTGGCTTTCCCGTTTCATTAACAATAGCCATTGAATCCATAAAATGCTCGTGCATGCTCCTAGGTCCTCCAGAAAATGTTGAAGGGAGTATAACTTTTTTTTGTATTTCTGCTCCACTTTTCAATGATTTTTGTTTTAAAAAATCTTCAACATTTGAATACATACTACTGCATAACTCTGTTTGATGATTTTTTATATATTCTAATCGGCTCCATTCAATTTTTGCCGCTTGATCAACTAACCACTGTTGAAAAAGCTTGCCTGCATAAAAATGCGGTTGAAATTGTTTTTCTTTATAAAACAAAACAAATTTTGTATAGTCACACAGTGTAATGTTTTTATTGTTTGAATCTTTTAAATCAATAGAATAACCATACGTTCCATTTGGGTATAACAATGGGTAACACATTGGCTCCACACACTTATCTAACGGAAAAATATTTTTCAACTTTTTTTCACCTTTAGGGTAAACAACAATTCTAGCTGGAGGGATATCGTCATTTGCATCACTAACCATTATTGCGCAAACCTCATTTATTTTAGGGACATTATATCTCCTTTGATCGAAATCATCTTTAAGACTAAACAATAATTTTATTTCTGGCATTTTCGTTCCATCATTTTGGCATAATTTTTCTTGAAACTCGTAAACGTCTTTTAATAATTCATAAGATTTTGCAAATTTATTGTTTTCACGAATATACTTTTCTATATAATTAATTAAATCTTGATCACACTCTTTATTTACTTCGCTTCTGATTTTCTGTGCTTCTTGTGTATCAAGAAAATATAATTGGCCATTCGAGGGCAATACGTTTTTATTTTCATCCATGGCAAAAGGATTAAATTTATGATAAATTTGGCCTTGAATTTTAAAGCAAGGTGGTCCGGCTCCAGGTAATTTAAATCTAAAACAACTTAATGAAGCGAATGATAACGCACTATTATAACGACGAATATTTTGAATAAAATTATTATGAAGTGGATTTTTTATATTAAAAAGTGCTTTTAATTCTTCGGGATAGTCTTCTGTTTGTTGTAAAAGATGAGAAAGTTTGCCATTTTTACAGCAGTTAAAAAAACTGCCCTCATTATTTGCATTTTCCTTTAATAATTCATTAGAAAAATGTAAAGAGTTGCAATGCAAACATTTAATATTAAATTGGCCTAAGTCATAAAATTTAGCTTTATTGTGCTCTTCAGCTGTTATTTTTTTTCCAAGAAAAAATTCATCATCAACTTCATCCAAATTTATCAAATTCTTACTTTTATATTTTCTTTTTAAACATTCTTGCCGCTTTTTTATGACGGAGCTTTGAACCGTATCAACTTTTTTGTTAAACGGAGGATTCTCCGTCTCAACTTTTTTATTTAAATTTTCCATACTTTCTGTATCCATAAAAGAAACCTGATCGGTATAATTTCTTTCTTGAAAATTTTGTTTTTCACGAACCATTTGTTTTTTAATAAAAAAATATTTAGACACTTAAAAAAAGGAAATTCTCTTTCAATTTTTAAACGATTAGAGCAAAAAAAAAACAGAAATTTAACTTTTTCAATACCTTTTAATAGTTTTTTCCGTTATCTACGCCTTTTTAAATGAAGTAAACAATTCTGTCTTTTTTGGTTTCAAAAAAATGAAAGAGACCTTTTTTCTATTTAACTCTCGTTTTTCTCCTCCCCTACACCCGTTTAAGTCCCTTTTGGGCTAAATGGTGTATCATTAAAGTAATATAATTGCGTTTTTGTGGCTGCGTTTTATTTTTAAAAATGAGAGCGATAAATCAAAAATTTAGATGCCTGCGTTTAAATGGCAGATGGGATGTTGTTTGTTTACAATTAACTTTTTCATAAGGAAAATCTTTTAGCCTCTTTCTTTCCTTTTGATATTATTTTCGTTTTTTCATCGCCTTTTTATTGTTTAATACTTTAGAAAACTTTTCGTTTCAAAAAAAATTCTGTTTACACAAACAAAAAAATTTTCACGTGGACCATCAAATTAATATTATAAATAATTTACATAAATCAAAAAATAAAATTAATCAAATTGTATTGAATATAGTTAATTGTTTGTTATCTCTATTAAAATTTGATCTGTTTTATTTTTTGCTAATTGATTATAATCAGATTTAGGTAATTGTGTATTTAAATAAAAAGCTTGGCGCCTAATCGGCAGGCGCCTTTTCGTCGCGCCTATTCGGTGGGACACGCCCAAAACGGCGCGAGGCCATAACGGCGCAAAGCCATAACTTGCTGGAAAATTTCTGGCCCTTAACAATTTTGGTACCAATCTCTTTAGCTCGATGAGAGGAATCGTTTAATACTAAATTTGTTAAGATTTGGAAATTTTGAAGCAAGTTATGGCTTTGCGCCGTTATGGCCTCGCGCCTACTTGGGCTGTACCCTATTCGGTCGCGCCAATTTGGCCTCGCGCCTACTCGGACGTGTCCCTTTAATTCGAATTTTTATTTTTCAATTCTTTTTGATGCTTCTTTTAATTGTTTAAATTGATTTAAGGTCTTTATCTACTTATTCGTAAAATGATTTCTGAATCGCCGCAACAAAAAGATAAAGAAAAGAGTGAAAATAAAAAGAACAATAAAAATGTTGGCAACGAGAAGAATAAAAACAACAAAAATAATTCCCCCGAGCTTGAAGATATTTCTTCTTCCACATCTTCCTCTTCAAATGACGAAGCAGAAAAGGATGAATTAGAAATCAGACAACAACAAGAACTTAAATCTAATTTAGTCGCTCATTTCTACAAATTTCAAGAGGAATCTGGAAATCCTGAAAATCTTTCTCCTGAACTTGGAGGTTTTTGTTTATTTTTGTTTTGGGGCTATTAATTATTTTTTGGCCTTTTAAGCTAATATTTCACGGATATGAGCTCAATTTGCTCACAAGGGATGTGAGGGTTACCCGGAGCCCGATCTGACTTTCTTCTCAACTCATTTTATCCCTGATACACATGTATCCTGTCGATGAAAATAGGGAATTCTTAATCCAAAACTCGGTCATTTTCTATTTTTTTGAATATGATCGATAGGATCCTCGATTCAAATACACATTTTTTCATTCGTTGCCTAATCTTTTTGATGAGACAACCCCAGACTTACCAGAATTTCCAAGGATGGAGTGCTCCATTCTACATACTCCATTTTTTCGAGAAATTAATAATTTTATATTAAGGAAACGATGTAGACATTTATCGCTTTTATAACGTTGTAAAATCAATGGGTGGTCATCGAAGCGTAACAAAAGAAAATAAATGGTCAAAAGTTTTGAAAAAGTTAAAATTGGATTTATCTAAAGGAGATGTTGATGCTTTACAAGTCAAGAAAACTTACATGCGGTATTTGCTTTTTTATTTATTTTAAATATTTCGAAACTCAATTCTGGGCTAACAATAAATATGATTTTAAAGTCGTTACTAGAGACCGGACTTGAGTGATCGATCGAAAATATCGGTATCGGTCTCGAAAAATATCGGTCTCGAAAAATATCGTCGATATTTTTCGATATTTTTTTCCCGATAGGTGAAGTTGTACAAATGACGGGGGAGGTTGTATCAATGACGGGGGAAGTTGTTCCAACGTCGGGGAAAGTTGTTCCAACGTCAGGGGATGTTGTTCAAAAAATTTATCGATCGATAATATCGACACCGATATATCGATATTTTTATCGATATATCGTATCGGTCCGGTCTCTAGTCGTTACTATTTTCCGAATTTGTTCTTTAAATTTTCTATGATTTGAAACAAGGACTTCAGCCTGAACCCCCGTCGGGATCAAAAAGTTCGTTGATCTGTTCAGAGTCAATTTGACGCAATCGTCAGGTTTCGGATCGAGGTTTTGTCAAAAAGTTGGGTTTAGACTAGTCTTTGTGCAAATCAACACCAGGACCAAAAAAATCCAAGAAAAATTTTAAATTCAACTTTAGACCATTTTTTGATACTTTACCATTCTTTCTTTTAATTTTCCCTGGTTTCTATTGACCTAATAAAAATTTCCTATTTTTAAGCCTATTTTTTCGAAAATTTTATTTAAAAAATTATAATAATTTTTAAAACATTTTTTTTAATTTTTCAGTTATTTTGAGAAATTCGAGTCTTTTATGAACAAACTTGGTAACTCCAGTTTAATTGTAGCTGCTTCTTCAAGTACTTCAACAAGTCAAAGAAATACCCGAATTGTTCGCACTATTGCTACACCTTCACAATTTAGTGGAGATGTAAAGGATCTTTGAAATTTTAAGAAAATCTCTTTTTAATAGATTAAACAAAGTAAAAGGTCGAGAGGCGGCAAATCTTCGTCAACCCGTGGAGGAAGTAGTGCAGGAACTTTAAGCCGTTCTCGTTCAACATCTACAGCTAAAGATCATTCTCCTGCTTTTTCAGGTTTCTGAATATAATTTTTTGGGCCCTTCCGGTTCCCCTAGCCTGAAATTTTATTGGGAAGTTTAAATTGTTGTAGCGGAAAAACGCCTTTTTCGTCTTTCTCCACACCCTTGAAAATTTTTTAAAATTTTCTGATGGGAGAATTCTGATTTTTTTTATTATTTTTTACTTCAAAATTTTGGAAAAATATTTTTTAGTTTGTACAAAATCCTCTGCAAAATCTTCCAAAAAATCTTCTGAAGAGCCTTTAGAACTTCAACCTTTACATTTTTCATTTTCCTCATCAACAACTTCCTCTTCTACATCTCATCAACATTTTGAATCACCTACTTCTACAAATCAACATAAAAGAACAATGTCTTTTAATATTGGAATTGAAAAATATAAAACAAAATTTAATAAAAAATCGTCTTCATTAATTAAACAAAAAATTGCAAGTGAAGAAAAAATTGTTGGAAGTAATTCTAGTGCTGTTATTGGACAACATTTTGATGCTGGTGGAAAATTAAAAAAGTATTTTTTTTATTTTTAAAGAAAATATTGGCTAGTCCATGATTCTGATTTTTAAAAACTTAGTCTTTTTCCAGAAAATTTTCATAAGAATCTTTAGTCTTGTTATAAAATTCGAGTAGTTTTTTGCAAGGGCGTAGCCAATGGGGGGGCTTCTGGGGCTAAAGCCCCCCCCCCCGAAATTGGGAAAAGGGAAAAATTCGAGGAGGGGATTGAGCAAAAAAGTGAATTTTTTTGCCTATGACCGTCCAAATTCAAAAAATTTTCGCCTGCGGCGCTGAAAAAGGAAGAAATCTGGCCTCTTGACCTCCAATTCTCAAAAAATTTTCGCCTGCGGCGCTGAAAAGGGAAGAAATCTGGCCTCTTGACTTTCAATTTTTAAAAAATTTTCACCTGCGGCGCTGAAAAAAATAAAAATATAGTTCAAAAAAAATTTGCGTTAAGAACGCCAGAGTAAACGCCAAAATTCTGGCGCACACCCAATTTCAGCCCCCCCTGAAATCGAACCCTAGCTACGCCCTTGGTTTTTTGTCCGTACCCTCCTTTCTACCTTCCCTCAAATCTTGATTTTAACCAATCCCTTAATAATATTACATTCTTATTAAAAAATTTAATCAAAAATAGAAAAGTCGATAGAATTTTTATTTAATTTCTTTCTATTATAGACCTCCACTCTTTCATCAAACCAGCAAAATTAAACCTTCAAAATCTCATGAATCTGTTACTTCAGCTAAATCTAATTTACCAACTACTTCAGAAACATTAAAAAGATCTCTTTCATCTTTTGTGACATCAACAAGTATTCCTGCAACTTCAGGAGGAAATTCTAAATTTTTTGTAAAGAAAAGTAGCATTGAAGGAAGTGTTTGTGAAGGTTTGTAGAATATTTTTTTGTGGAGGTTTGAATTATTTAAAAATTAATTTTAAACAAACTTATAGGTTTTTGTAGTTGTTCGCTTTCCCCTAAATTTATTTTTATTTTAAAATCTTAAAAGAAATTTTTTTTTAATTTTTGGAATAATTTTCAGCTAATTTTAATATTTATTTTTGGAATTATCTTTATTTGCTGGGGTTTTATTAAAGTTTCACGCTTCACGCGTAGAAAAAATGATGAAAAAAGAGGAGAGGAGGTGCGTGCGATTTTCTTTTTCTTACTTCTGTGTGTTATTTTTTGTCGCAAGACGCAAAGCCACAAACATATTTTAGGAATCTATTTCCAAAAATAAATTCGAAATTGCTGGTGAAAAAAAACAAACTTTTTTCCATAATTTTAGATGAAAAATAAATTTATGAGATAGCAAGAAACATTACTAAACCCTTTGTAAAATTTTGGTTTTTATTTTAAATTAAAAGAATAATTTTCAGTCCAACAACATCCCCAAAACATTACAAAAACTTCACCACAAAATAATTCCTCCCCAATTAAATCGGAAATATTAAATTCTCCCCAACAACAACAAAATGCTAAAATTCCCCAACAACGTGGAAGAAAACCAAAACATTCAATATTTCAACAACAACAAATAAATAAACCACAAAATGAAAATGAAGTTGGTTATTCTAATGCACATATTTTTACTCGTTTTTATCAAGGACAGAAAGTTAGTGGTAAGTTTTTTAATTTTTTAATATAACTCTCTCCTTTTACTTTCTCATTTTATATTAAGTCCTTTTTTGTTATTTTTGTTGGGTTTAATGTTTTTATACTTTGAAATTTTGTTCTCATATATTTTCCACTTCTGATTTTTTTAAATTTTCTTGCTTTTTTTTATTTTTTACCTAATTTTGATTCCCTTTTTTATTTAATTTTCAAATTTTTATATTTTCATTTCAAGCTCGTCACCATTTACGTTTCTACGATGCCCGAGTAATTACCGTTAAGCAGCCTTCACTTGCTGACATTGCAAGGGCTTTAAACAATGCTTTTGCTCTCTCCCTTATTACACATCAAGGTTCACCTGAAATTTCAACACTTTCACTTGAAGTATTTTTTAAAATTAAATTTTTTAAAATTTTTTATCTTTTTAAAGAACATGGGACCTGAATTGAAAGATGCTTTGCGCAATTTGTTAAATTCAACAAAAATTTTTGTTCACTATTTGGGTTGGAATTCTCGATATGATGTTTGGTTTTGATTTGAAATTTATTTAAAAATAATTTTTATAGGAATGGCTTATGCTTCACAAAATTCGTGTTGATGAAAAAGATGAACGTTCAAGTGCCCAACAAGTAGAAAATCATTTAATTAAATCTAGTGGCAGTAATAATTTGCCGCCCCAATTACTTGCGGCAGCGTTGGATTGGTGTGCTAGTCCAGAAGGAATTCCTTCACTTGCTTTACTACCGAGGTTTTTAAGTTTTTTTATTGTAGTCTAACTAATTTTGTTTTTTTATTTACTTCTTAAAATTTTATTTTTAAGTGCCCAATCTTCCGAACAACGTCCTCGCCGTCTTTCTTCATCAGCACTAGCCAAAGTAACAACAACAACTGTCTCTTCTGTTGCAGATAGTGTCAATAATATACAAATAGTGCCTAGAAGGCAAAGTACAAGTTGTTCTACCTCTACAACTTCTACAATGGATTATAGAAGTCCTTTGAATCCTTTTGTTTGTTTTTAAAATTTTTTTTGAAATTTTATTATAATTAATAGGCGAATCATCACGCTCCTCCAGCTTCGTCTTCATCCTCTTCTTCCTCTAATGATGTTACATTTATAGCTCCACTACCGGCGTCGCATTCGCTTGGAAAATTTACTATTCCACATTTGGTATAATTATTAATTTTATTTTTTTACCCCTCTAGGTAATCGCAATAAGAAATTTAAAAATTGAGTAACTTTCCAATGATTTAAGTTTCTCGTGTTTTATGAATCTTAGGCTTTAAGTTGTCGGTTTTTGTTAATTTTTCGGATATCCTGAGTCGAACTGAAGAACCTGACCGGAAACTCAAAAGCTCCTCAGGCTTTCGATTCGGTTACGAACTGACAACTCCATTCAAGTTCAAAGTCCTGTTTGACTACCGTGGAAGTCATCTTTTCTATATTTGGAAAAGTTAAGAAAATAGGCTCAAGACGATTTAGATTCCATTTTAATCCAATCTTTAATTTTAAAAATTTTTTAACAAAATTTAAATGTTTCAGCCTGTTGTTTCATCCACTGTTTCTGAGACACCATCTACTACGTGCACAACAACAACAATTTGCTTAACTCCAAATAATCAACTAAACTTAAACGTTGAACAATCTCATAATGATGGTATTATTGTTAAAAAAGATGAGGAAAAAGTTGAAGAAGAAAATGATAAAAATTGCCAAAAACATCATTTATCGCCTAAAAATATTCCTCCTATAATGACAACAACAAAAGTCAAAACATTCACTTCATCTCCTACAAAAATTCATTTGCTTTCCAATATAAAGGTTTTCATTTCTAAATTTTTCTCTTAATTAAAAATATAATTTAATATTGAGTAATTGAATTAAGTTAAGAAATGTTGGTCCTTTGAATAATTCTTTAAAAATTCTAATAACTTTTTTTTGATTTTAAAAATAGGTTTATTCCAATGTGACGACTTGCCCGGTAACAACAACTTTTCTTCCTACAGCAACAACAACAACTACTACTACTTCATCACCAATTACTACAACTAATTCCTCTCTTTCCACTACAACAACAACTTCTACTACTAATTGCTTCCTTCAACAACAACAAAATGATAACAATCCCCTACAACAACAATTTTTGGTTGATGATAACAAATCTTGTGTTAATGTTGAAATAATTTCTCCCTCCTCTTCATTAATAGGGGAGAAAGGTTTATTAGTAGAACCACAACAATCATTATTAAATTTACCTCCTCAACAAACAACAATTTTAGAGGAGGAAGTAAAGCCTGAGACATCCTTTACTGTAAATATTTTTTTGTTTTTATAAAATTGTGTAAATTTTGTATTAGATGTACTAGGGATCTAGCCGAGACATAAAAAATAAATTTCCGATTTTCAGGAAATGGGACTCGGTTAGATCCCTGCTATGTACCCAGTGGACATATCAGAAAAGCCCTTTACTTATTTGGAATACGAGATTTTGTTTAAAAATCTTGATTATTGGGAATCCAGATTTTTTAAAATAACTATCACAAATCTCGATCATTCCTTAAGTACTTCGTGTTTACCTTTAGCGCGACTTTTTAGAATAATTCCTATTGAATTAGACTTAAATCAGTGATAAATCAGTTTCTTTTCGCTAAACGTTTTTCGTTGTGAAATACAGTCAAATCTCGATAAGACATTACCCCCTTGAACCACTGATATCGAGATTTGACTGTATATAAATGGTTATTCCAAATATTTAATTTTATGTGAAGTAGCTGATATCGCTTCTTGTTTATAATTTTATTTAGAATTCAAAAGTTTATATTTAAAAATATATTTAAATGTGGAGCGCTGTTCGTAATTATTTTAACAAGGTACTCTCTCCATGTCCAAAATTAAATAAAAAAAGAAAAATATATGTAAATTATTTTTGTTAATCTAAATTAATTATTAAAAATTTTAAGATCCAACAACAATATTTTGGACATGTTCAAGGAGAAGACAATAGTGTATTCCGTTTATCGCCACCACCAGCCCCTCCTATTCTTAAGATTAAAGACGAGGAAAAAGTTTATGGAGATTTTCAGTTTGAGAAGGATTCGATTGAGGATAAAGGTGAGGGTGAATAGGAAAAATTTTTTTCAGAAAAAGTTTTTAAAAATTTCAAATTATTTCGAAAAATTTGAAAATTCTTTGAAATTTTTAAATTCCGAAAAATTTTTTGAAAATAATTTTTAAAATTTCTTTGCAGCCAATGTCACTCTACCAATTAATGAAAGTACTTCTATATCACTTGATGTTACACCTCCAAAAAATTCTAATGCGTTACAAATTCAAACACCATGGGCACCAAAGAAGCGAAAAAGTGGAGAATCTATTATTGCTGGTGCTATGAGTCCTCCGCCCAATAAATTGGCAAAGTAAAAAATTTTTTTTGAGAAATTTTTGTATTTCAGAGATTTTCAAAAAAATTTAAATAAAAAATTTAAATTTTTTTCAGAAATCACTTAAAATCCCCTGTCAGACCAACAAATTCTTCTGCTACTTTGTTGAGTAATTTTGCCTCACCTACGCGTTCACCACTTGTCGGGACAAATGAAACGACTTCGGATGATGAAGAAGAGAATACATTTGAAGGTTTTTTTGAAAAGGAGAAAGAAAAAAACCTTACTTCTTTTAAAGGTATTCACAGTGAAAGTCTTCATTGTTTACGACAACGTTTACTTCACAAAATGGAATCAGAACATTTATTTGATAATGATGATTTTGTTGGGTTGCCTAATTTAGGTTTTTTGGAAATTTTTGTGTAAAACCTATACCTTCCCCTATATGTAGTATTAGAATAATAAGTGAGGGACTGGTGGGGGGATGGGCTTTCTTCCGAGTTTCTTCGAATTTCGTAATGTTTTAGTTTTTCATTTCCTCGCTACCTTTTAATAATAAGGCAGGGACTGGTACTGATATCAGAGACATTTTCTCCTAATGGTATCAGAGACCTATTCTGTTTTGTTATTTGGTTTAGACCCAGAAAGAGAAGCTCTTTTTTAGTGATATTTTGTTGATGGGAAAAAAGGAAATTTTTAAGGATCATAAATTTTGGAAATAAATAAAAAATAATTTTAATTTTAAAGATGAAATGCTTGAAAATTGTACAGAAGACCCTGACCAACAAGTCAAACTTATTGAACAAAGAATGCGTGAATTACACAGCATATTTAGTGAAAATAAAACGAAACTTGGCGAATTGGAAAAACAAAATCGGAGGCGACGTAAAAGTGAGTCGAAACCTCTATATTAGATTACATTGAATACTCCCTTAATATTACCCAATCGTCTTTAAGAATTTGTTTGTTCACTGGGATAACCTCCAGATATTTCATTGTCTATCCCTCTTCTATTTAAGATATCCCTTATTAAGATATCCCGCAACATTTAAAGGTTATTTTATAAGTGGGGTTGTTGATTTTAAAGATTTAAAAGAAAATTTAAAAAGATTTTATTTTTCAGAAGAGCAGCAATCATCAATCTCATCATCTCCAGCATCACGTTCTAATATAATAATTGGAGGTGGTAATGTTGAGAATATTTGATTTGTTTACCAAAAATAGAAATTTTTAGAAAAAAGATTTTTTAAATTAAAAGATTCAAAAATATTCCTTTATGATATTTTAAAAACTAAATTTTATTAAAAATAAATTTATAAAAATTTTGGTTCTACTTGACTTTATGAGTCCAATCAAACTTTATGAGTCCAATCAAAAAATAATTGGATTTTTCTTGGTATTGCAAAGTAAGGGTATGGTTCCAAAACATTTCTTTATATTCAGAACCTACGCCCACTGGGTTTGGGACCGTTCCTTACCCTATCCCTCGAAATTACTGAAAGTTATAGGCAATTTTTAAAAATTTCAGAAAAACGATTTTAACTTTAAGAAATTTCGAGGGATAGGGTAGGCTAACTCAGGGAACGGACAAGACAAGGAACAGGCAAGCCAAGGAACATACAGGTCAGGGAACGACCAATTCATGGAACGACCAACTCATGGAATATTTTAAAAATCGGAATCTTCTGAAAAATCAGAATTTTTCAGATTTTTTTTCTAAATTCTGTTTTTTAAAGTACTCTGATTTTCTTAGAATTCTTATTTTTTAAAAATATTCAGATTTTTCAAACAATTCCGACTTTTAAAATATTCCATGAGTTGGTCGTTCCATGAATTGGTCGTTCCTTGACCTGTATGTTCCTTGGCTTGTCTGTTCCTTGAGTTGGTATGTCTTTGAGTTGCCCCTCACCCTTATTTCCCGATTAATTTTTAAATAAATTTTTAAATTTTTATTCTCAGTAAATCCAAAAAATGGAACTTAAGCAGTTTGGGTACACACCCCATTTATTCGCAAGCTCTAAATGGTCAAAGTAACCATATTGAGGCCGGCAAAACGCTTGGGCATATTTATTCGTTCCGTCCGGTGTTATCCAGCACACGTCTCGCAAGAGTCGAGAGCTGCTTTGTTTAGTACGCAGTAATATAGGCTTATTGTTAGCTCGCGTATAAATGGGTTGATTAGTCAATTCGCCTAATAAATGAGGGTTATCTCGCGAATAAATGGGGTGTGTACACAAACTGCATAAGTTCCCAAAAAATATTTCAATTTACTCCAAGTCTAAAAATGGTCTATTTCCGGCTTGGTCGATGTACTATTTGCCATACTCGTTTAAGTCCTGACAATATTTATACTTTGAAGAATTGTAATCACACATATCATAAAAATTGTATTACTCGTTGGATTGAAGGAGGGGTGAGGAAATCTATTTTTTTTTAATTTTAATACTTCGAGGAGGTGATTAAATAATTCAGACCACTATCCTACAGACCTCCCTGTATGATAGTGAGGTTTTTAGATGTTGGCCTTTTGCTTGGGAGGGGGGGGGCTGTCTCTCTATTTATCGCCAGTTGATTAACCTTTGAATATTTTCTAAATTTCTCCAATATTTGCTAAATCTACAATTCAGCTTAAATATTCAAACCTTATTAAAAAATGGAGGTTTTCACATTTTTAGTCAGAAACCTGTCCCCGCTGCCGAGCTCATACTACTTTGGATGATATTAAGCAATTTTTTATTGAAGAAGCGGGTGATAGTTCACAGGAATCTGAGGATGATGAGTTTACTGAAAGTACAAGTAATGTGGTTATACCAACTCCGGCTGTGAGTTATAAAATTATGGTTAATTAACATAATAAACAATCCATCGAATACTGATCAAATAAAAAATTCTGGTCTAAAAATTTTTTAACTTAAAATGATAAAAGTAATGAATAAAATACAAACAATTTCAAAACTGATTAGAATTAGAATAAAATTTTGCGAAAATTTAGTAATTTCGGTGAATCTTTTTTTGTTTCAGCCTGTGAACGTCAAAATTAACGTAATTGTTAGAGACTTGAACAATAGTAAATTTACGTTGCAAATGAAAGTGAGATTAAATTTAAGAGAACTGTCTAAAATAAATATTTAAATTAAGACAAACAATACTGTGTTGGAATTGAAGAATAAAGTTTATGAGCGTAAAGGTCACACAGTTGGAGAACAACGTTTGGTAAGAGAAAAATTGGGTAGACCTCGAAGTACCGCCGAGTTATAACTTTGCTTAAAATTGTCGAATTCGGGACGCCCTGATTCGATTCAGCTCGTCGAGTTGCGTCGAACTGTACCAGGGCGTCCCAAATTCGACAATTTTGAACGAAGTTATACCTCTGCGGTACGTCGGCCTGCTCTCAAAAAACTCTAAGAAATATTTGTTTATAAAAATTACCGAAAAGTTGAAAGATATAAATTGAACGAAAAATATATATTTTAATTAATTTCAGATTTATTCCGGTCGACAACTCAAAGACATATGTAAATTTATATTTATTTATTTTTAGAAAAAGAAGTTTTATTTAGATAAACTCAGCCATTACAAAATTGGAAATAATTGTATTGTTGATTTGGTTATGCGTCTAGAAGGTGGCGAAAAGTGTTAAAAATGGAAATTGATTAAGCCCTGAATTTTTTACCTTATTCCGTATTGTAATATCGATAAAATACCGAACGATAACCAAAATCCCGAAGAATATCGATACATAACTTCAAAATTTTATCGGTCGGTATTCCGTACCTCATTACAGATACGAAATACCGAAAAATAACTATAAGGCCCGGGCTCAAAAATTGATTTAAATTAATTTATTTTCTAAATTTTTTAAATTTTACATATGTATGTAAGTTGTTTATAAAAATTGTTTGATAACTAGTGTAGCTCTGTTTTTGACGATTATAGGCCAAAAACATCGGTTTCTGCTTTCTGTTAACTATAGTTAAGCTACACCATTAATTAAACATCTTATTTACTAGAGAATGTCCAAGACCGAAAATTTTCCAAGATTCGAGACCAAGACTAGACAGTGATGCGGAGGTTCCAGTATTCCAATAGTTAAGCTATTCCATTAACTTTTCTTCGTAACTGGTTGTTATATTTGTCGAATTATTGACTTATTAAGAAAAAACAAAGGATTTTCGTGGTCAAAAAAGATTGTCAAATTAAGTTTTTTACTTAACAAATTCAAAAAAACATTCAAAAAATTGGGATCACCCCTAAATATCGACACCCAAAATATCGACACCCTAAATATCGACACCCATAATGACGAATTACCCAAAATATCGAATTTTTTTAATTTCATAATTATGTATTCCAATGATCGGGAATGATATTCCAACATCGAGGAATTGTGTTTTCGATCGAACTGACCATAGCGACCGATCAAGATTCTCCTTGGGGATCGATCACCCTTCTTTGATTGGACATATTGATCATGATTGATGTTTGTTCCATTGTTGGAACAATTTTCCTTTGTTAAAAAGACTTGCCCGTCCTTGGAATACATAATTATGAAGTTTAAAAATTTTCGATATTTTGGGTAATTCGTCATTTTGGGTGTCGATATTTAGGGTCATCGATATTTTGGGCGCGATATTTAGGGTGTCGATATTCTGGGGTGGAGTCCAAAAAATTGATAATTTAAATTGAAAAAACAATTTTTAATAAATGTATTTAATATTTAAATGTTTGAAATGTCATATTTAAACGGTTTATTCTCCAAATCATTTCCGAAATTTGCTTCAATAGAACACCATTCTAACGCAACAAATGGTCTATACGAGTCAGAATTGGAATTTACAAATGAAACTCTTCCTAAAAAATAATTTTTTAAAAAATAATTTTTAAATTATTAAATATTTACGAATATATTTTCCATTTTTTGTAAAGAAAACATAAGGAAATTCATTAGCTGGAGGATAAACTAATCCACACCCAAAAATATCTCCATTTTTCCAAGTAGTCGTTGCTTCATCTGTCTCGTTTGTAATTTCAGCAAATTCTGCATAAAATTCAATCCAATCTTTTGTATCACAATTTTCTAGCCCAATACTTATATATTTTCCATAATTATTTAATTTTCTTTCAAATTTAAATTCAAAATAATATAGAGAATAATTAGAACAATTTTGTGTTTTTTTAAATGAATTTTCTGCATAAATAACGTAAATTTTAACACCATCTAAAAGTATTTCCACAATTAAGGTAAAATTTAAGTATACGACACAAACGCCGATTAAGTCGAATGATATGTCATTCAAAAGAGCTCGTCGAGTTGAGTCGAACGGTGAAAAAATTTTCGTGCGGACTCATGGAGGGGCTGAGATATAAGCCCCCGAAAATCGAAAAACCAAAGGGGGAACCAAGCACTTTTTATGGGTAAAAAATTCGAAAATGCAAATTCGAAAGAGCTCGTCGAGATGAGTCGAATGACACTAAAAACCTAATTTTGGTGCTCCATGAGCTCTTTCGAATGACATATAAATCGACCTGATCGGCGTCTGTGTCGTATACCGAAATTTTTCCTTACATTAAGATTTAATTATATTTAATAGGGTTTCACCGGAACCGAAATTTTGACCGGAACCGGATCCAATTTAAGTTCCGGTTCCCGGAACCGGAACTTTTCTAAGTTCCGGCCCGGAACCGGAACTTTTAAAAAAATTTTGCTAGCAAATTTTAAAAATTTTGTATTTTAATTAGGGGTATTGGTTTCGCCAAATTCTTCGATTAAATTTTGTCAAATTCTTCGGTTGATCGAAATCTAGCCGGATAACGTAACCGAAACTTTCGGTTAACCAAAACCGAACCTAAAAACCGAACCAAACTATCCAAATCATCTATATGCCCGATACCCCACCAATTTCATGATATCCTTTGATCCGCGAATTTCTTCAATTTATCCTTAATCTCACCAGATCCCCATTAATCCATGCAAATTCTCAATACTACCATATTCTTCCTTCTTTTTCAGCGCCGCAGGCGAAAATTTTCTGAATTCCGGAAGGCCAAGTGAGAAGTGCCAAGATTTTTCAGGCCAAATCCCCCGATATCCAATCCCTGATATTTACCTTGCACATCTCAATCCCTCGACATCACACTAAATCCCTCTATATTACCTATGACCCCTTGAAATCACACGATGTAACTCAAAATCAACCTTCATCCATCCAAATCCTTCGTTATGCCATCAAACTTCCTTTTACAGCACCGCAGGCGAAAATTTTGGGAGTTTAGGTGAACAAGGAGCTAGATTTCTTCCTTTTCTGGCGCCGCAGGCGAAAATTTTGATAATTTTGGAAGGCCAATCGGTGAAAATATTGCAAGGTCAATCCATATTTTTTTAAAAAACGGATCGTTAGGGGTGTAAAAAAGTTCCGGTTTGCCGGAACCAATTTGTAAACCGGAGCCGGATCCAATTTGAGTTCCGGTTCTCGGAACCGGAACCAAAAAAACACCGGAACTTTCCGGAACCGGAACTTCCGGTGAAACCCTAATATTTAACCTCCTTTCCCCTCTAAATAATTAATATATTTAATAATTTCTTCATTAATTATATTTATAAATATAATTATAAATATATGTACAATACAATTACCTTCAATACATTTACCAATAGGTTTGTTTGTATTTATACGATTACTGGAACAACATTTACGATATCCACTATCAATTTCTCTCAAATTATTTTTAATTTTAACAAACACCACACAATCCGATAAACTAACCACATTAGCCAGATTATTAAATTTAATTAAATCACCAATCTTTTTGTCAAACAAATCAGTTGCCTTTTTTAATTAATTTAAAATTTAACAAAAAAATTTTTTTTTAAAAGACCTACTCTCTGAGTAACAAAAATAAAGCAAGCACATTTTAAATTCTTTTTATTTTTATGGAATCAAAAAATTCCTCTTAAAAATTCTATTAACATCAAAAGGAAATATAAAAGAAATTTTAATTTGATCACATTATCAAAATAATGTTCGAAAAAGCATAATGCGCCATCTTTTTGTTATGCAGAGTATTAGTTTTAGATAAATAAAATGAGAAATTCTACACATACCGTATTTGCTTTAATTAAATGACATCTCTAATTGAATGACACTTTTTTGGGGTATATAAAAATAGAATGACTGTCATTCAATAGAGCAAATACGGTAACCACATTCATAACTCTTGTAATTCCAAAAAAGCTTTTCAATAGGCGTGTAAGGGAATAATTAATATTTTCTTATTACCTTTTTAATTTCTTCCTCCAAAAAATTAATTCTCTCCTCATTTTCAATTTTTATTTGTTTATTAATTTCTTCAATTAATTCGTGAGAATTTTGTTTTATTTCAACTTTATTTTCACTGTCACAATTTATTTTTTGTGTTATCTAAAATTATAAAATATTAAATTTTATAGAATTACTCTGTTTAATTAATTTTTATTCAATCAATTTTCACTTCATTTAGAAACGAAATAAATTAAATTTTGGGGTAAAACTAAATAAAAAACCCCTATGTTCTGTTGGCGCGCCGAAATTTGCGGATTTTAATTTGCGGACCCGAACTTTGCGGACCCGAACTTTGCGGACCCGAATTTTGCGGTCCCGAACTATGCGGACCCGAATTTTCCGGATCTGAGATTTGCGGACCAAAAATTTGCGAACCGACAATAGAGTCTACTGACCCACGAATATTTCAAAAATTTTAGCCTGCGGCGTTAATTAGGATAAATTCAGGCATCATGACCTTATGAAATGGCCATATAAATGATTCTTTTAAGGAATTTTCTTGATTATTTAAATTATGAAATAATTTTAAGTAAGAAATTGATAAAAATTTTGAAAAATCAAGAAAAAATATTGAATCCGGTGCGGATCATGGTAAACTCTGCAGAAATCCTCGAAAAATCAAATTTTTAATTTTTCCTTTCTACTCAAGTGTCGGTCCTAAAATCTTGGTTCCGCAAAGATCAGGTCCGCAAACTTCGGGTCCGCAACCTTCGGGTCCGCAAATTTCGGCTCCGCAAAGTTCGGGTCCGCAAAATTCGGGTCCGCAAAGTTCGCGCCACGGTTCTGTTCGAAGAGATGGTTCAAATGCCCACTTTGAAACTCAAAATGGTCGGGGAAACAGGAAAAATAGGGGGAGGGTATATGCCCGATACCCCGATATATGCCCGATACCCCACCAATTTCATGATATCCTTTGATCCGCGAATTTCTTCAATTTATCCTTAATCTCACCAGATCCCCATTAATCCATGCAAATTCTCAATACTACCATATTCTTCCTTCTTTTTCAGCGCCGCAGGCGAAAATTTTCTGAATTCCGGAAGGCCAAGTGAGAAGTGCCAAGATTTTTCAGGCCAAATCCCCCGATATCCAATCCCTGATATTTACCTTGCACATCTCAATCCCTCGACATCACACTAAATCCCTCTATATTACCTATGACCCCTTGAAATCACACGATGTAACTCAAAATCAACCTTCATCCATCCAAATCCTTCGTTATGCCATCAAACTTCCTTTTACAGCACCGCAGGCGAAAATTTTGGGAGTTTAGGTGAACAAGGAGCTAGATTTCTTCCTTTTCTGGCGCCGCAGGCGAAAATTTTGATAATTTTGGAAGGCCAATCGGTGAAAATATTGCAAGGTCAATCCATATTTTTTTAAAAAACGGATCGTTAGGGGTGTAAAAAAGTTCCGGTTTGCCGGAACCAATTTGTAAACCGGAGCCGGATCCAATTTGAGTTCCGGTTCTCGGAACCGGAACCAAAAAAACACCGGAACTTTCCGGAACCGGAACTTCCGGTGAAACCCTAATATTTAACCTCCTTTCCCCTCTAAATAATTAATATATTTAATAATTTCTTCATTAATTATATTTATAAATATAATTATAAATATATGTACAATACAATTACCTTCAATACATTTACCAATAGGTTTGTTTGTATTTATACGATTACTGGAACAACATTTACGATATCCACTATCAATTTCTCTCAAATTATTTTTAATTTTAACAAACACCACACAATCCGATAAACTAACCACATTAGCCAGATTATTAAATTTAATTAAATCACCAATCTTTTTGTCAAACAAATCAGTTGCCTTTTTTAATTAATTTAAAATTTAACAAAAAAATTTTTTTTTAAAAGACCTACTCTCTGAGTAACAAAAATAAAGCAAGCACATTTTAAATTCTTTTTATTTTTATGGAATCAAAAAATTCCTCTTAAAAATTCTATTAACATCAAAAGGAAATATAAAAGAAATTTTAATTTGATCACATTATCAAAATAATGTTCGAAAAAGCATAATGCGCCATCTTTTTGTTATGCAGAGTATTAGTTTTAGATAAATAAAATGAGAAATTCTACACATACCGTATTTGCTTTAATTAAATGACATCTCTAATTGAATGACACTTTTTTGGGGTATATAAAAATAGAATGACTGTCATTCAATAGAGCAAATACGGTAACCACATTCATAACTCTTGTAATTCCAAAAAAGCTTTTCAATAGGCGTGTAAGGGAATAATTAATATTTTCTTATTACCTTTTTAATTTCTTCCTCCAAAAAATTAATTCTCTCCTCATTTTCAATTTTTATTTGTTTATTAATTTCTTCAATTAATTCGTGAGAATTTTGTTTTATTTCAACTTTATTTTCACTGTCACAATTTATTTTTTGTGTTATCTAAAATTATAAAATATTAAATTTTATAGAATTACTCTGTTTAATTAATTTTTATTCAATCAATTTTCACTTCATTTAGAAACGAAATAAATTAAATTTTGGGGTAAAACTAAATAAAAAACCCCTATGTTCTGTTGGCGCGCCGAAATTTGCGGATTTTAATTTGCGGACCCGAACTTTGCGGACCCGAATTTTGCGGTCCCGAACTATGCGGACCCGAATTTTCCGGATCTGAGATTTGCGGACCAAAAATTTGCGAACCGACAATAGAGTCTACTGACCCACGAATATTTCAAAAATTTTAGCCTGCGGCGTTAATTAGGATAAATTCAGGCATCATGACCTTATGAAATGGCCATATAAATGATTCTTTTAAGGAATTTTCTTGATTATTTAAATTATGAAATAATTTTAAGTAAGAAATTGATAAAAATTTTGAAAAATCAAGAAAAAATATTGAATCCGGTGCGGATCATGGTAAACTCTGCAGAAATCCTCGAAAAATCAAATTTTTAATTTTTCCTTTCTACTCAAGTGTCGGTCCTAAAATCTTGGTTCCGCAAAGATCAGGTCCGCAAACTTCGGGTCCGCAACCTTCGGGTCCGCAAATTTCGGCTCCGCAAAGTTCGGGTCCGCAAAATTCGGGTCCGCAAAGTTCGCGCCACGGTTCTGTTCGAAGAGATGGTTCAAATGCCCACTTTGAAACTCAAAATGGTCGGGGAAACAGGAAAAATAGGGGGAGGGGTGACTTAGTAAGTACATACAAGACATTCTTCCGATGTCTGCAATCTGTGTCGTTAATTTTACATTTTTATAAAAAATAAATTATAATTATTTACCGTTTTAATTCTTTCATCCAAAGAATTAATTCTCTCATCTTTTTGCTTATTTTCCACTTTTAATTTATTATTTTCTTCATTCAATTTTTGGAAATTTTGCTTTAAATTTTTAATTTCATTTTCATGTTTAAAATTGATCTGAAAATATTTTTAATTTAGTGGAGCTTTTTTAAAAGTGAAAAAAAGTAAATTAGTTTCCTTGAAAAATTTATCAATCAGGGAAGTTCAATACAAGAAAAAAAAGAACTTGCCTGTTCGCGCTTTAAAATACTCTTTTCCAAAGATAAATTTGTCCTTTCAATTTTAATCTAAAAAATATACATAAATTAATTTCTAAATTTGTGCAAAGTCAGCCGGAACTCACTTATACGACACCCCGTAAAAAAAGATGGGCAGTAAAGCAGGTTGGACTTCACTTTTCCGACAATTTTCGAGTAAAGGAAATCCTATCTTAATGTGGGGGTGTCCTACAAGAGAATCTGTTGTATAATTGTGAGTAGGCTTCAGCAAAACAACCAAAAAATAATTTTTAACCGTTAATCTCTCCATCTGTAGTTCTAAATTTTGAATTTTATTTTTTGATAAACAACAGGAACAACAAGTTGAAAAACCATCAATACTAGATGTTTCCAAATAACTTTTTTCTGTATTGTTATCAGAATTGTTTGTAGAAAGTGCCCATTTATCTAATTGGTTTTGTGTTTTCATGTTTATTCTTAAAATTAATTTTCTGAAAATAATTAAGATTTTTAAATTTTTTGGTCGATATAAAAAATTTTCCGATAATACCGGCAGAACTCTTCGTGATCAAACACAGATTATTAGAAGGCCATTTCAGAAGGCCGACAATCCATAATTCATCCCTCTTTAGAATCGTAGGTTAAATTTTAACTTCCAGAAGGCCAATAAAGAAAAATATAAGAATTATTTTTGTAGAAACTTCTAATTTGATAGTAATCGAAAACCTCTCTCAATACTTGAAAATATAACAAAAAGCAAGCCAAATTATTAAAAATAAACGGAGAGAGGAAAAAAGGTTCTAGGTCAAAAAATCCAATCGAAAAGCAAGCCAAGTAGAAAATGAAAGGTTTTATGTACTAGAAGGAAATTAAGTAAAATATAAGTGGGGTTTTATGGGTGAGGGGCAAAACCAGGAATTCCAAAACACGGAACAGACAGAACACTGTCTTACCAAAACACGGAACGACCAAAATACGGACCATACCAAAACGAGGAACAGACAAAACACGGTCTTACCAAAACAAGGAACGGCCAAAAGGCGGAACGACTAAAATACGGTCCAGAGAAATAATAATTCTTTATGATTTTAAAATATTTTAAATATTATTAAAAGATGATTATTCAATGATAAAAATTTTAATTCAAAATATTTTTAAAAATCAGAATTTTTCAATTTTTAAAATATTTCTGATTTTTAAAGAATTTTTATTCTAAAAAATTCAGATTTTGATTAATATTCTGATTTAAAAAAATTTGATTTTAAGAATTATCCTGATTTCAAAAAATTCTGATATTTATTAAGAAATTTCTGATTTTAAGAATATTTTTGATTTAAAAACCAGTATTTTAAATATTTTTTTGATATTTAAAATATTTTAAAAATTGTCATTCACTTGAGTTCTTGTTCTTTTCATTTCTTCTGGAATATTAATTTCTTGACGAGATGTTGGATTTATAATAATTTTTTGATAGGCAAATTTGAATAGGCAAAATTGAAAATGTATATTTTTCTCTGGACCGTATTTTGGTCGTTCCGCCTTTTGGTCGTTCCGTGTTTTGGTAAGACCGTGTTTTGTCTGTTCCTCGTTTTGGTATGGTCCGTATTTTGGTAAGACCGTGTCTTGTCCGACCGTGTTTTGTCGTTCCGTGTCGTGTCCGTTCCGTGTTTTAGCCCGACACGGGGTTTTATTGGCCTTTTGCGGTTTTTGTGCTTATCTTGACACTTAAAACCCTAAAATAGAAACTAGGGTCACGCGGGTTTCGATTTTTAATGCATTAACGAAAATTCTATAAATCAGGCGTCGAAGGCGCCAAAAATTTTGTTATTAAGCGCTGCAGACGAAAAATTAGAGAATTTTCGAATCACTCAGTCTCATATTTTTATGAGAATATTTGTTGAGGGAATATTTTAAAAAATAAAAGAAAATTTATGTTTTGAGGAGGAGCTCAGGCTTAAATTTCTCTGGGCAAAAGATCCTTCAGCATATAAATACCTATATTATTTAAATATTTTTCTAATTATTTACCTTTACCATTTTTCTCCATAAAATTAAAATTTTGATTAAAAGAATTTAATTAATTAATCGAATCTCTTTAACTCACAGGCATTTTCAGATTTAATTTAAAAAATAGTTCTCTACAAAATGAATAAAAGTTTACCAAATACTGATTTAGAATCAAAAGTAAAATTTTTTTTGTAAAATTAAAAAAAAATTTTTTTAAAGGAAAATATACGAATTGATGATTTAATAAAACTTCGTACGAAATTTAAAAATCTTCAATTAAAGTTTGATGAAGAGAGGGAAAAGAATGTTAATTTAAAAAAGAAAAATATTTCTTTAGAAAATGAATTAAATGAGACCAAAAAAGTTTGGATTTATTAAACTAAATATAATCGAAGTTCATCTACATATATACAACTTGAATATTTATCTTTTATTATTTATCAAATAAATCAAAAAATTATACACATTTATTTCCATTTTTAATATTTTCAGTTAAAAAATTGTCCTCGATGTCGAGTTCCTGCTGCCTTAACCGATATTAAACAACTTTTTGTCGAAGAAGCAGGGGATAGTTCTGATGATCCTAGTGATGAATTTAATGAAAGTAAAAGTCAGATTGTGAGTAATTTAATGACAAATTTGGGGAAGGGGGAAAAGAGGGGTCAAAGAATAGAGATTTACCCAATTTTGAGTTGTGAGGTTCTATAAAGTCCTGACAATTTTGCTTGGACTGATAAGAGCATAATATGTATAGTATATTAAGACGATATTAAGAAGTTAGGTGAAATTTTAGTAGCAAAACTTGTCTTGTTACTTTTTTCATTTTATTAGGAGCAAAAACGTAAGTAATTGTGGGCCTAAAATGCATGATGAAAATTTTTTTGAAATCTATTATAGTTTCAGTCTTAATTATAAAAATTGTTTAACTTGTTTCCATTATAAACAATCCTTAGAAACATGCCTATTTACTAGGGTTGTGCCCCGAACGCTCTGAGGCGGGCCGTTTCATTTTGCCCGAAAGTTTTTTTGAGTTTCGTGCAAGTATAATAAAAAATAAAGAAAATTATATTTTTTAAAGAATTTTGTCAAAATTAAAAATAAATGGAAAGAAATTGACAGTGGATACAGTATGTGTTGTACCAATAATTGTATAAATACAGAAAACCCTAGTGGAAATTGTGTTAAAGGATATGGATATGGAAATATAATTGATGATGAAAATATTAAATATATTAATTGTTTGGAGGGGAAATGTTGGTAAATTAATTAAATTTCAATTTTTTGTTAATATTTTAAGGTTTTGATCAATATATTCTTGTATATTCAGAAAATTCATTTAAAGCCCCACAAAATTCTCTCAATTATTCTTTATATTATTTTGAAATTAAATGTAAATTTGAAAGAGAAAAGAGTTCAGTTTGGATGAATATTGGCCTAAGAAATTTAAATACAAATAAATATATTTATTATTATGCAAATAATGCTAAAATTTATAACGAGAAAGATGAAGCTTTTAATGTTTCAATAACTTGGAGGAATAATGATTATTTTGGTTGTGGGTTAGTTTACCCTCCAACTAATATGACGAATAAATATCCTTATGTTTTCTTTACTCAAAATGGAAAAGAAATTGGTAAAAGAATTTAATTAAATTTTATAAAAATTAATATTTTTAAAGGGGAAGAGATATTATTAAAGGATAATTCTGAATCATATAAACCATTTGTTTGGCTAAAATCTCATTCTGTTGAAGCTAATTTTGGAAACGATTTGGAGACGAAACCATTTAAATATGACATTTCAGACCATTTGATTTTTAAATAATTTTATTGAGAATTTGTTTTATTTTAATTTTAAATTTATTCAGTTTTATTTACGCTTAAAATAACAAGTTTTATTTTGAAGTTTTAAATAAATTATTTTTCTCAATCTATTAAATAAATTTTCGTACCTACTCGTACTTGAGAAAAACGCAAAAAATTTAAAATTTTTTATGATTTTTTGGTTTTCAAATTTAACGCGTATTATGCGATAATTTTTAAACTTAGAACTGCTGGGAATGAGCAGAAAGTTTAGAGCTAATATTGTCCAACAGCTGTAAATTAAAAAATCCTTTTCAATGTTAAATATGGTTTATCCCTTGGTCCTATATAATTATTAAAAAATCTGTTGGAAAAATTGTCGGAGCATGATACGCTGAGAAAAAATCGGAGAGCAGTTATAAATTTGGGACAAAATGTAGCTCATATTTTAGTATGTAATTGATAGCCCGTTTTAAATAGCTCTTCAGCAGTTGAGATAATTGATAGTTGATTCTTTAATGATTCTATAAGTAATTTTAATTTTTCAACACAATCAAACTAAATTTAACAAAGTTTGTATATAAATACTGCAATTTACATAACCAAAAACATCCGAAAAAATTCTTGTAAAAAAAATCCTACTAGAGTTGAAGTTTAAGAAATGCCGAATCCGTTTCGGATTTTTTTATCCAGACCGGATTTTCCGGATCAAAATCCCGAAAATCTCAATAAAGGCGTAATTCGAAGAAATATGAATCCGGCACATTCCCTTTTAATTAAACATCATTATTATACATATATACCTTATTATATTCATAAAAAAATTTTCAATTTAATTAAATATTATTAAATAAAAAAATGTCATTTATTTTAAAAAAATTAAATTAAAAATTAAACAAGCCTTATGCTTTAATAAAACGCCAAATGTACTTGCCTCTATTTAGCTTAATTTAAAGAAAAATTTAAAAAATAAAATGACTGAAGACAGCCAATCTACTATAGCAAAAACAGTTTTTGCTATCAATACTGGTGTTGATCAAATAGGGACAGTTCTCTTTGGTGTTCTAATATTTATTACTGTTAAACAAAAGTAGGAAACTTCCCTTTTTTTTTAACCAGGAAAAAACATTTAATCTTAAGGCGGTTGCATGATACTTTCCATTTATTATTGGGTATTTATGGATTCTGTATCCTTTTATCAAAAATCCAAATATTGCTTCCATTCACTTTATTTATGCTTCCTGGGTATGGAAAAATACCTCGTTTATATTGCGCTTTAATCCAGTTACTACCAATTGGTGGCTGTATGAATGTTTATTCCTTGATGCTTATAATTGGTATTGATAGAATGATGGCTATTTTCTTGCCTATTTGGTTAATTAATTAATTAGGAAATCTTAATTTGCTTTCTAATTTTTCAGGTATTCAACTCGAAGTGAGAAACATTACCTAAAAATAATTTATCTTGTATCATTATCGTTTCCTTTAATCTTTCTGGGATTTGTCTGTCGTTCTATTATACAAGACCCTTTCCTGTAATTTGAAAAATCTTAAGCAATCTTTATAATATTAATAGGCAAATTCAATGTTTCTTTCCTGATTTGGTTGGTATTGATGGTCAGAGCTTTTTACAGACGGGACAACTCGTATTAATTTGCTTAACCTTGCTCTGTTATATCCTAATGTTTTTTAAATTATTGTATGACCAAATTAAAGGAAAAAGTAATTATTTATTAATAATGTAAAGTCGGATCTCATTATAAGAGACCCAAAACAAGATGCACCTACTTACTTAGAGATGGACCGAAACGTGATCTTGAAAAAATTTCTTGGTTATCGAGATCTATATTTTTCGAGATGTCGATCTCGATTCTCGTTGATCCTCCTAGTCCTCTCTATTTTAGGTACTTTTTAAAGCTTTTACATAGCTTAAATTCACCTCACTATGAACTTCCCGTATATAATTTACCCAATTAAAAACTATATGTAAATACTAAATACATTTTTTTAATAATTCTTCTCTCCACCCATTTGTGACTTGTCTTTCCTCACTTTTGCTTGAAGTAAATATAGTAAATTAAAAAATATTTATAATTTTTTATTTATTTTTGTTTAACCACAAAGGCTATTCATATTTAAATTGCATAATTAAAACAAAGAGATAGGTAATTTGAACTTTACACTAAAATGATTTGTTAAATGTCATGAAGGATTACTCAAAATAGACAAAAGATTGAAAGGATTGGGTGAAATTGTGGGAGTTTATATGTAATTGAGGAGTGCGGTTATTTTCGATTTTGTCAAGCCTTGATATAGAGCATTTAAATTAAAAAGAATATTTTAAATTTAATTTTTATAATTATTTTTGAAAATTTTAAACCAAACTTCAAAACAAAGAATATTTAAATAATAAAAAAAAGGAAATTTAAATTAAATATTGCCTGTCATTATTTAAAATGTAAAAACTATTAAAAATTAATTTGTTTTAATTTATTTTTAATTTAATTTTAAACACTCTCAAAATCATTTTTTATTTTTTAAATTTAAAATATTCCCTCAACAAATAAAAATTAATCCTTTTTCCATCTCTTTTTTTTAACAGATAAATATTCCCTAAAAACAGTCTCTGGGCAAAAAATCCTTCAATATATAAATTAGGTAATTTTTTATTCATTTTCCTTATAAGCAGAGGTGGATCGGAATTCCGATTTCCGACTTCCGATTTCCGACGTTTTTTTCCTTCCGATTTCCGAAATTTTGGAAAAATTTCCGATTTCCGACAATTCTTAGGGAATATTTCTGACTAATACTTTTTCCAAAATTTTTAAAATTTTCGCCTGCGGCGCTGGAAAAGAAAGATGAATGGTATATCGGAGGATTAGGATGGATTAAGGTGGACTTTGAGTTATATTGTGTGATTTCTAGTGGTCATAGGTAATAACGAGGGATCTGGGTGTGCTATTGGGGTATTGAGTCTTCGATCATTGTGCGGCTCTTAAAAACTTTAGCTCTGTATTTCAAGCAGGGGTGGGTCCTCAAATTTCCTTTATCAAATCTTTTTATATCTCATTCCTCTATCAGTCCTCAATTTTAATCTCCAAATATCCCTATTAATTCTATAAATTCTCTGATATCCCGTCTAATCAACAAAATCCCACAATATCTCTTTTAATCCCTTCGAATTTGACTTTTGAGTAGAGTTGCGCGAGATCGAGATTTTAGAAAAAATCCGAGACCGAGATTGACCGAGACTCGCATGACCGAGACCGAGACCGAGATGAAAAATTTGACCCGAGACCGATATCGAGATCCGAGATAAACCGAGATTTTTCAAAACTTTTTTTATCCACCAAAACCCATTTAAATAATTAAATATCATTTAAATCATCATCAAAATCAACTGTTTCATCAGAATCAATTTCAGTTGGTGGACCAAGCAACAGCCCAGCCTTGCTAAATAAACGTTCCGAGCTTACTGACGAAGCAGGGATGGAGTGGACCATCCGAGCCAAAGTTGCTAAATCTGGAAATTGTTGCCCATTAAATATTATCATAAGCAGTTTATTCCCGACTAACTTTTCGACCCCCTTTTTTCCTCCCCAATTTTTTACCCTATGTTTGTACGGAATGGTTAAATCTTCCCCTTTTCTTCCATCAAATTTGCCTTTCCATATTTTGCCTAAAAACAATCAAAAAGATTAATTTGTAATATTTAAAAAAGTATTAGAGTAATGAGAAGAATCATTTTCCCAATTAATAAAAATGGAAGAACTTAAGACTTGGTTTTAGGCAAAATATAGAAGGCAAATTTGATGGAAGAAAGGGGAAGATTGACCATTCCGTACAAACATAGGGTAGAAAATTGGGGAGGAAAAAAGGGGGATTGGAAACTAAACTATTACCCTAGAAAATTATAACTTTTGATTTTTTTTAAACCTGAACGCCACTTGAACTCGCTTCATTGCACTTCAAATTATCAAATTCTTTTGAGAACAGATTTGAACAGATTTTGCACTTTCAAAAATAAAAATAAATCTCAAGAAGGTCAATCTTTAGGGGTGTATACTGATCTCGGATCTCGGCGAGATTAAGTACCGAGAATCTCGTCTCGGTTAGGTGATCTCGTCTCGGCAAAACCGAGACCGAGATTGGAAAATGACCGAGATTCTCGTCTCGGTCTCGGTCGAGATATCGATCTCGCGCAACTCTACTTTTGAGTTCAAAAAGAACATTTACTCCCTCAAATTATTTCAGTTATGAAAATAAAAATTTTATTTCCGATTTCCGCCTTCCGATTTCCGATTTCCGGCGTTTTTTTCCTTCCGATTTCCGATTTCCGAAAAAAAATTTTGATTTCCGATTTCCGAGTTCCGACTTTTGAGCCATTTCCGATTTCCGACAGTTCCGATTTCCGACACCTCTGACTGTTCCGATCCATCTCTGCTTATAAGGTGCGTTTCAAAATTATGGGGGTTTCAAAATTAAATTATGGATTTTTAACTTTTCTTCTCTAACTTTTTTTTCTCTCGCAGTTTTTTTTCTTATTTTTTATTTAGTGTTTTATTATGTTAGACACAATCTAAAAAAGACGGAAATTCAAAAAAATAAAACATAAAGAGAGAGAACTAGGAAAAATTTTGGTGCGCCCATAATTTTGAAACGCACCTTACATATTTTATTAAATAAATTTATAACTAAATTCTTTCCATAAAATTTAAATTTTGCTAAAAAAAATTACTTTAATTATTTTATAAATTTAACCTTTAATTATTTTAGTAATATTCCATAAAACAACTACTTGTCTGTTTTTAATTATAATTTTAAAGTAGCTTTTTTTATTTTTAAATTTTAAGAAAATATTATCATTTTAATTTAAATTATTTTTAAAAAATAATTTAAAACCATACTAATTTAATTAGTTTATTTATTAACTCCTTGAAATAAATTAAAATAAATTTTTTAAACTTTCTTTTCATTTTTTTTCTGTGCTACCAAAATTATTTCTCTTAATTTCTTTTAGTGAAAAGTTGTAGTGATGTTTAAATTATTCTATAATTTTTGATTTTTTTTTGTTTCTCTCCTCTTTACCCTTATGAATGTTTTAAATTAATTTAATCATTTTTTGATTGATTTTCTTAACAAATAAATTTTTTTGATGAACTCAATTATGTGATTATTATTCTCCGTATTTTAATGGCCTAAGATCCAAAAAAACCTAATTCAAAAATATTTTTCCTGCTTTGAAATCTGAGTTTTGAGAAACAGATATTTTTTGTCTAAATTTGAGACAAATTTGAGAAAAAGACAATTTGTTTTATTGTCAAAACTAATTAAAAGTTAAAATTAATTTTCAGATTATTTTTAAAATAATTATTATGAGAACATTAAAAGAATTTGAAGAAATGTCCAATTCTGATAATATTAAGGTTGATTCAAATAAAATTGAAGATGAAACACTTGTTGAAGAACTATTAGAAGTTTTTACAGAAAAAAGTAATTTGGAAACATCTAGTGTTTGTGGGTTGTCAACTTGGAACTTATATGGTTTAGGTATCCTTTTTCTAGCCACGCCTTTTTATTCTTTTGCATCCTTTTTCTTTTACTTCTTGTACTTCTCACCCATCAATAAATTCAGCTGAAGATGTAGAAAAAAAGGTCAGTGAGGAAATAGATTAACTCACCAACCTGAGTCGGTCAGCATCGGTCGTTGATATCTCTGAGAAGAACTACAGGGGTCAAAAATGTCTAAAAAGGTAAAATGGTCAGTATTTTGAGACAAATATGATAGTAAACACACAGAATTACCGGAGACCATTGTTATTGCCATTCAACTTATTGCCATTCAAAAGAGTATTGATTCAAATGTTAAGTTTTACTTGGTGAAATTGGACAGAAAAATTAATCTTTTCTTTATTAATGTTTCTCATTGAACATGCCACAGGGAAAATTGAGTGAAATCGAGGAAGAAAAAAGGCAGACCGAACTGTACAAATTAAGTTTGATTGATGATGGAAAAGGAAAAAATTTTTTTTTTAAGTTTGATTGATGATGGAAAAGGAAAAAGGGGCGTGGCTAAAAAAGGATACCTAAACCATATAAGTTCCGTCAACTTCTTGTGGTTCTTGTTGTTTATCAAAAAATATAATTGAAAGTTTAAAGCAACGTCAGGAGAAATTAGAGGTTAAAAGGGTTTTTTGTTTGAATTAATAAAGGCGGATCTCGAGTAGTGTTGGTCAAACGCGATTTTGCGGTATCGGTATTTCGGTAAAAATACCGCGGTATTACCAAAAAATACTGCGGTAATACGGTACCGCGACCAACTCTAATCTCGAGTGTACGACACCTTACTTTATGTCACTCGCACATTATATACAAATTTTCTTTTCGAAAGATAAACAAGTGAGCTCTAACTTGATGTGGGTTGGAACAGTCAGAGATGTCGGAAATCGGGAGAGCCGGAAATCGGAACTGGCTCAAAAGTCGGAACTTGAAAATAAAAATAGTTTTTCGAAGGAAAAAAACGTAGTAAATCGGAATTCCGACCCCCACCTCTGGCTCCAACCCGGTCTTGTACGGCATTTTTACTTTACCTTTATTTTTCTGAACGATGGTGTCGTGTCGTACAAGTGAGACACAACTGAGTTTAAAAATAAATTTACTATATTTTAGTTGAAATTGAAAAATAATGATTTGGCTGTAGAAAATTGTAGCTTAAAATTTCAAAATGCAAGTTTTATTCTTTTACCTTTTTTAATATTAAATTCAGAAAATCCAAAAGATAAATTCTGAACATGAAAATGAAATTAAAGAGATGAGTGAATATTTTAAAAATTTAATTGAGGAAAATATTAATCAATTAAAAGTTGAAAATGATGCTCATTTAAAGCAAAAGGATGAGAAAATTAATTTATTGGAAGAAGAAATTAAAAATGTAAATAAAAAAATTAATTATTTAAATTAATTTTTTACAAAAAATACAAAACTAGCCACATCCATATGACAGAAAAGTCACATTTAAATTTTTTGTAAAAGTTTTAGAGAGACTTCGAATGATTCGGGAATTATTCGAATCGGTCGGAAATTAGTTTGAGTTGTATTCCTACACTGTTAAGATAGGGCCCTGAATCACTTATCGGAAAATGTGTTTTTAAAGAATTGTCTAAAAGATTATATAAATTTTTCTGAAAAATATAATTTCAAAAATAATCCTGCGTAAAATTTATTTTCTCGTTTCGTCCGAAAATTTTGTTTAGTTCGTTTATAAATAAAGTGAAAAAGGCTTAAAAAAGTTAACTATTTTATAAAATTTAATATAATTTTAGAAAATTCAAAAAATAAATTGTGACCATAAAAATGAAATTAAAGAAATGAAAGGGAGTATTGAACAATTAAAAACAGAAAATGATCAAAAAAATGAGAAAATTAATCTATTGGAAGAAAGCATTAGTTTGGTAATTGAATTAGTATGTATTTTATATATTAACTAATTACATATTTTAATTCTAAGGAAGAGCTTGAGAGTAAAAAAAGAGATATTGAGAGAGAAATTGAGAGAGAAAAAAAGAGATAAACCAAATGTTGATGTGGAGTGTTGTTCACTCGAAACTAACTTTGGAAATGATTTAAAGACTAAACCATTAAATACAATATCCCTGAACATTTAGTTCTTAAAGAATTTTATTGATAATTTTGTTTGATTTATGATTTTTTTGACTAATTTTATTTTGAATTTTTAAATAAATTATTTTTTATAAACTTATGAAAAATAAATTTTGTATCTAAGGATATTTATAATGAAAAAAACGAAACGAACAAAATTAAAAAAAATCATTTGCATAAGAAAAAACCGAACATAGACTTATTGTTAAAATAAAGCTAAATAGTAGTGAATAAGCATGTTTCTCCCTAGTAAATAACAGGGATCTAGCCGTCCCGATTCTCGAAAATCGGGAATTGAATTTTTATGTCGGCTAGATCCCTGGTAAATAAGCACGTATCTAAGGATATTTATAATGGAAACCAGAGGTGGGTCGGAATTCATTTCAGACGTTTTTTCCTTCCGATTTCCGATTTACGACAATTTTTAAAGGATATTTCCGACTAATGATTTTTCCAGATTTTTCAAAATTTTCGCCTGCGCCGCAAAAAATGGATTTTTTTGTACTACGACGATAAGCCTTGTTGAGAGAAGCTCAAAAATGCTATTTATGAGTTGTTCAGAGGTACCGGTAGTACCGGTACCGGACGAGTACCAAAAATGCCAAAATCCGACCGGTACGGTACCGGTAGTACCGAAAAAATAATAAAACTACCGCGGTACTCCTGTACTACCAAAAAATGATATTTATCCAAAAAATATCTACGCTTAAGCAGTGTTTTCATTGAATTTAATCAATAAAAATCTTAGAATTAAATTTTTAAAGATGAGTATGCTCTTGAACATTAATGTAGCAGGTGATTTGATGAATATAGATGGATTACGGGATATAATTGCATTTAAAGGATATAGGGGATATCAGTAGAATCGAAGGGATGTCGGGTGAGTTCGATGATATAGAGGATATCGAGATTTTTCGAAAGGTTAATAGGGATATCGGGGGATTTGATGGGATACCCAGATTCAACGGATGTCAGTTGATTTAGATAAAGGCAAAAATTGAATTTTTGAAAGCCTTAGAAGTAGTGTTTGGAATTTTGAAAATTGCTCGTACTCGTACTTGGCCTGTTTTATTTTCTCGTACTCGTACTCGTACACAGGTACGAGTACGAATTTTGGTACGAGCTCCCAAACACTGCTTAGAACGTGGCGCGACACATGAGGATATGACTTTTGAGGACCAGACACTTGAGGACCGACTTTTGAGGACGCGACCTTTGGGGATGCGACTTTTGAGGATGCGACCTTTGAGGATGCGGCCGCATGCGATAATTTTTGATTCTTGGAAGGCTTTAAAGCCATGAATCCTCCTATTTCATCCATTTCCTGCGCCGCAGGCGAAAATTTTGAGCATTATGGAGTGCAAGGAGCAATATTTCCTACGAGGATTGGTCGGTTTACCCGGTATTTTTACAACCCGAACCCCCGACTTGTGAATCATTCAAATTTTTCAACCCCTCTTTTCCTTCAAATCCCTTTCTGCGCCGCAGGCAAAAATTTTGGAAAATTCATGACTAAATTAAAATTTTTAATGTTTTTTCAAGTTTAAAATATTAAGAAAAAATAAATTTAAAATTTTAAAATCAAAATCAATGTTCAAAAACATTTATTTTTGGAAAGAAAAATTTTCTAACCCTCAAATCTAGCCCTGGATTAGAACCCATCACTACCAAAATATTCAAGTGAGTGAAGTCAGTCAACCTAACCACTCAACCACCGACCAACAAAAGGAAAAATGGGAGAAATTATAAATATTCCTTTCCCTTTTCTTCAAAAATTTTATGTCAAAGTACGAGAGGTACGAGTCCATTTGCTCGTACTCGTACTCGTACTTGGCCTGTTTTATTTTCTCGTACTCGTACTCGTACTCGTACCTGCCCATTTTTTTTGCTCGTACTCGTACTCGTACTTCGTACACAGGTACGAGTACGAGTACGAATTTTGGTACGAGCTTCCAACCACTGCCCAGAACTCTATTGGCGCGGTGTTGTCGGAGTACGGGGTTTTTGAATTGTTCGTTGAGTGGTTCGGTTCGAGCGAGTAAAATATGGACACTACTACGCTACACACTACTAGCGTAGACTACGCTACACATGCTATCAAATATTTGTTTTCAATATTTTGGGTGCGATATTTAGAGTTGATCCCACCTTTTTAATTATCCCTTAGAACACTTTTTTATTTTTTAAATTCAAAATATTTCCTCAAAAAATAAAAATAATCCTTTTTCCTTCTATTTTCTCAACAGATAAATAGTTCCAAAAAGTCTCTGGGCAAAAATCGTTTAATATATAAATAAATTAGCCCTATCCGAATGAATGCCGCCATCCAATTCTTCCTTTCCTCCTTGAATGGGAAAGAAAAAGTTAATTTTTCGGCTGTAGTATAGTATACCGGGGGTAAGGTAAATTTGTCCAAACTTATTCAATCACGGTGATTTTAGTGTCTTTTAACTCAGTTCGACGAGCTCTTTCGAATGAGCTAACATTTGTATATTCGAATTTTTTATCAAAATTCGCCCATGTAGTTCTTCAATTTTGGGAGGTCTTTATCTCGGTCCAATCAAATGAGATTTCGTTGATTTTGCTGACATTCGACTCAGCTCGAGTAGCTATTATGAATGAGCTATCATTCAAAAAATCAAATTTTTCACTCAAAAATTGAGTTTACTCCCCCATACTACAGCTGAAAAATTAACTTTTTCTCCCCCATTCGAGGAGGAAAGGAAAAATTGGATGGCGGCATTTCGAATAGGGCCAATAAATAAATTAATTTTTTATTCAGTTACCTTTTATAATTTAAAAATAAACTTAAATTCCTTCCAAAAATTTAAATTTTGTTAAGAAAAATTACATAATTGAATTATTTATAAATTTAACTTTTAATTATTTCACCAAAATTCCAAAAAAACAAAACCAAGTCTTTTTTCAATTTTTGTTTTAAAATGCCTGTTTATTTAATCTATTTTTAAATTTAAGAAAATATTATCATTTCAATTTAATCTTCTTTTTATCTTTATCTATGTTTTGAATAATTAACCCATTAAGTGATTATTATTCTAAGTATTTTTGGACTTGATTTATTTATTATTACTATTTTTGGACTACTTTTTCTGATTTGAAATATAAACTTTTAAGATCGAACATTTTTGCATTTTTTGTCCTTATTTGTCGAGAGAAATTGTTGTTTGAACTAAAAAATTTAAAAAATCCTAGATAATTTTCAGGAGATTATTTTAAAAAATAAATATGAGAACACCAAAACAATTAGAAGAATGGGCATTTTCTGCAAATAATTCTAATAATAATAAAACACTTGGAGAAGAATTAGAAAATTTTACAGAAAAAAGTAATTTGGAAACATCTAGTATTAGTGATTTGTCAACTTGTTGTTCATCAAAGAATATAAACAAAAGTTTAAAACAACGTATGGAGAAATTAAAGGTTAATACTAGTGATGTTCGAGAGTCAAAAAAAGCCGAGAGTCGAGACCGAGACCGAGAATCAACCCCGAGACCGAGACCAAAATAAGAGTCGAGAGTCGAGACCGAGAGTCGAGACCGAGAGCATTAAGAGGGATATCACTTGATGTCCCTCCTAATCCCCAAAATATACCTCCTAATCCCCATGTCACTCCTAATCCCCAAAATATACCTCCTAATCCCCATGTCACTCCTAATCCCCAAAATATACCTCCTAATCCCCTAAAATTTCTAATAAAATTTTTTGAAAAAATATTTTCTCGAAAAAATTTTTTGAAAAAATTTTTTCGAAAAATTTTTATAAAAAATTTTTTTGACCAAAAATTTCCAAAATTTTAAAAATTTTGCCCAATTTTTACTAATATTTGCCAAAAAATGATGAAATATGGAACAAAATATGCAAAATTTCCCAAAATATGCACAAATATGCAAATATGCACGAGAGGGCCAAAATATGCAAATATATGCATTAAGAACCGGGTCCTAAAGTGCTCGGACCAATGTAAAAACACCATTTTTGGGCTTCCCAGCTCACGGCATATCCGCATACAAAACATGCATTTGCATGTTTTGTGAGTCCCTAGTTAATACACATTAAAAACAAATTTTCTGGTAATACTTTGGACGAGACCCTCCTTTTTTACTGGTTCCCAGAATATTTTGAGCTTTTCACATAAAGATGGGTCGAATAATATCAAGATCGGCTAGATTTGATGATTCTGAACAAAATTAAGAAGCTAAACTCTAGTTGGAAGAAACTATCTTCGTTTGTTTAATAAAATCCGACCCGCTGTACTGTTCACCTTTTTCTGGTTAAAAGCTGGACTTATCGCCTGTATTGGCATTTTTAGAAATTAATTAATATTTATTTTAGATTAAAATGGAAAAGAAAAATCTGTCTCTAGAAAAAAGTAATTTTGATCTTGAAAAGGCAAGTTTTTTTCAATTGTCTACTTACGATTTTCTAAAATTCCAAAATTTCTATTAACGATTTTACTGATAATTGTTTTATTATCAGGGGATTTGGGGATTACGATCATATCGGGAGATTTCAGGGGATAAAGAGTGATATTTTGGCGTTTCATGGGATTAAATTTACCTCGAATCCAAATTTATTAACTTCAACCTCCTATAATCCTCAAATTCCCTCGATATAATTCAAAAAGTTTGCTCGTACTCGTATTTCGTACCAAAGTACGAATTTTGGTACGAGCTTATAAGCACTGGCTTATAAGCATATTTTTTATATCAGACCCGGACCAGAGCCGGGGGTTTTTGTCATGACTCGGACCGGATTTTCCGGACCAAAATCCAAAAAGAACAAGAAAACCGCAAGATCTGGATTTTAACAGAATACCCGGATTAGGACTACTATTTTACTACTAATAATACGGATTAGGACTACTCCGGAAAATCTGGATCCGGTACGAATCTGAACTCTAATATTTTCAGAGAATCCAGGAGCTCAAGTTTAAACATGAAGATGAAATTAGAAATTTAAAACAAAATTTTCATAAATTAATTGAGGAAATTAATAAATTAAAAGCTGAAAATTGCCAAAAAGATGAAAAATTTAATTCTTTGGAGGAGGAAATTGATAAGGTAATTATTAATTATTAACAAAAACTCAAAGATAACACGCTCATAAATAAGATATGTACTTTTAGAATAATATGAGAATTATTCTAATGTGTAGGTTAAAATTCACGAGAGTTTTGATACTACATACAATAAATAGGGAACTAATTTTTTGTTTCATTTATTGTGTGAGAAATATTTTTATTATATGTATAATATTTATTTTAGAAAATTCAAAAAATAAATTCTGACCATAAAACTGAAATTAAAGAAATAAAACAAAATTTAAAGCAAAAAGACGAGAAAATTAATTCGATGATGGAGGAAATTAAAAAGGTAAATACCGTATTTCCTAAAATAGTACTCCCCCCTGAATTAGTACTCCCCCCTTAAATAATACCCCCCTTTGGAGGAGGGTTGAAAAATAGTACTCCCGGGAGTACTATTTTAAGAAATACGGTATGTACATATATAATAAACTAAAAATTGTTTTATTCTTTAAGGAAAAAGAAAAGAATGTGTGTACCGAGTACAAAAATGAAATAGAAATTTTAAATCAGAAAATAAATGAGGTATGGGTATGAATAAAATTATAATTAAATCTTCCAAAATATTTCTATAAACCTGTTTTATACTAAATATATATAAACCAGCCTACTGAATTCAAAAAATCAGATCCGGGTTTAAAATCTAGCTTAAAGTAGAAAATGGGGTTTTACAAATATTTTGGAAAATTTAATATTTAAAGGCATTTTAATTATAATTTTTGATTTATTTAAAAGACATTTGACAAAAAGTTTGGAGATTTAATTAAATTAAATAACTTGAATTGTCTGGTTAGTTTATCGAATTATATCGTATTTGTTAGAATTAAAAATAAATGGAGTGAAATTTATGGTGATTGTTGTTACAAGGAATGCATAAACACAAAAAAACCTATTGGTAATTGTAAAAGAGGAGTTGGATTTGTAAATATAATTGATGATGAAAATATTAAATATATTAATTGTTTGGAGGGGAAAGGAGGTACCGTATTTCCTCTAATTGAGCGGCGTCTCTATTTGAACGGCAGTCTCCAATAGAGCGGCCCCTTGAGAGGGGATCGAAAAATAGAGCGGCAGCCTCCATTTGAACGGCAGTCCCTAATAGAGCGGCACCTTCTACATTCCAATTAGTGTTGGGGTTTTCGAATCGGGCCGACGTTCGAGTCATTTTTTCGGACTTTATTTTTTGGGCCGGCCCGACCGAGTCTTTTTTGTGGCCTCAATCTTAGTGTGTGTTGTGTATGGGCGTCAGCCCTTGAAGTGTTTAGTATAAAAGGATAGCCAATAGTTAGTTCTCTCTCCCAGTTTTAGTTCTTCCTACAACCTTCACCTGCTCTGTATTTCTTTGTGCGATAAACGTATTCTGTTAGCTCCTCTACGTAAGCGGGGACATAACAGTGTGTCGTGTATCAAGTCTTTTTCGGGCCAAGATTATTTTAAAAAATATTAAATAAAAATCAATATTGATGAATAAAAATTCATGTGAGCAAGTTTTGAATTTATTTATGGTATAAGGATTTGAAGGGATAGAAATTTGAAGGGAATTGTGGATATCATGGTCTTGGAGGGATTACGGAGATATTATGGGATTTGGAGATATTGGAGGATTGAGGGTGGGATCTGGGTCCTTATCAAATGAAGTTCCTGGATATTAGATCTTTGTATCAGTAGAGATAGAGATTTTCAAAAAAATCTTGATCCTTGACATTGAATTCAAATGAGGACCAGAGGTGAGGACCATTGATTTCAAGTGAGGACCAAAAAGTGATGAGATTGGAGGGATATCTGAATAGGAACGGTATTCAGAACGGTAAAGCAAAATTCTATGTAATTTTGATTTTATTTATTGAATGGAGAAATTTTCTTTTCCCGAATATTTTGTGTATGAAAAATAGAGCGGCAGCCTCCATTTGAACGGCGGTCTCCAATAGATCGGCCCTCTGAGAGGGGATTGAAAAATAGAGCGGCAGCCGCTCAATTAGAGGAAATACGGTAAATTACTATTTAGAAGTTGTAAATCGTTTTCTAAATACGTATATATTTTATCTAGTTTGTGATGATTATGGTTTAGTTTCTGCAAAAAATTCGTTCAAAAAACCACATATCTATTTTAATTATTCCTTATATTATTTTGAAGTTAAATGTAAAATAGAGAAAAATATTGATGAGAAGAGACTGAATATTGGTGTCAAAAATTGTAGTACAAGAAAATCTGTTGTATTTCTTACAAATTCTGCTATAATTAGAAACGAAAAAAATGAAAAATTTAAATTTTCAACACCTTTCAAAAATAATGATATTTTTGGTTGTGGATTAGTTTATCCTCCAACTAATAAATTAAATGAAGAATTTCCTTATGTTTTCTTCACTCAAAATGGAGAACAAATTGGTAAATATTTAATTAAAATATTTTTATGAAAATTTTGTTAAGGTAAAGGCATCTTATTAATGGAGAATTCTGAATCATACAAGCCACATATTGGACTGAAATGTTGTTCTGTTGAAGCTAATTTTGGAAAGGATTTGGAGAATAAATCATTTGAATACGACATTACAAAACATTTAACACTTAAAGAATTTTGCTGAAAATTTTTCTGATTGTTTATTGAATTATGAATCTTATTTTAAAAATATTGAATCTTGTTTTGAAATTTTAAACAAAATGTTTTTTTAATTTATTAAATGAAAAACTTTATTTTTCCATTCATTTTTGGGCAACTAAGATAGTTTTTTTAAATACCCTTGGAATTTGTAATATTTTCGAGAAAGAAGAAAGTAGGACTGCTAACTAAGGTTGGCGGGTCCGGATATTCGGATTTTTCTTTTGATATAACGTCAGTTCAATTTTGTCCCTATCCTGTCGTTATTATCGAGCTATAACTGCCCAAACTCTAAAACTTTAAAAATTAAATGACCTTCTCCTCTTATTTAATAGAAAAAGACTCGTTTTCCTCCAGGAAAAAGATACTTTTTTATAAAAGAAAATTTAATGAATTAATAAATTTTTATTTTTAATCTAATATACGGATCGGTAAAAATATTTTAAAAAGAAAGCTTTTCTTTCCAATAATAAATAAATTTATTTTTAATTTGACAATCTTGTTCCCGTTATTTTCTAAATGATACGAACATATTTTTACATTTTTGAATTTAATTAGTCGAAGAAATTTTTCTGAATTTCGAAAAGATGTCAAGTTCATCAATTGAAAATTTAAATAATGAGGAGGACAAAAAGTTTATTACACAAATACGTTCACATCCTAAATTTGTAGAGACAAAGGTGAGTAAGGTAGAGAGAAGGAGGTATAAGTGCAGCTCCAGGCAGGCATCGACCTTGAGACCATTTGGCAGGTATTCCTAGAGGCATTCGCTCACCAGGTACAGGTGCTCCACTATTGGGTTATAAGAGAGTTATAATTCTAATTTTACTGCTAACCAGCTGGATCATTCTTCCTCCCAAGTAATATTTTCTTCACTGTTCTTCCTGTCAATTCTAAAATTAGAGTCCTTTTCTAAACTCGTTAAGCTCAAGGACTAATTCCAAAAAATCAAATCTAGCTGGGAAACTATTAAGGCTTTTGAAGTTTTCTCTACCGGAGACCGAAAATCCGGATCCGGGTTGGGTTTAAACTCTATTGTTAACCAAAAATGGGAGTAGCAGAAAATAAAGCCTTAACCTTAATGGTGGGATATTTGATTGAATAACAAAAACCTAAGTCGGTTAAGCTCTCAGGATAATCCCTCTATAAATTTGTGAAGGGCAAAAGACTTTTCCTTATTAATAAAAAATAATTATTTTTAAGACAATTAAATCAGTAACTGATTTTGATTTGCTTCGTTGGGTGTATGCTTACAAGGGTGATGTTGACCTGGCTATTTTAAAATTTATTAGACATTTAAGAATTAGGAAGGTAAAAAGAAAAGAAAAATTTAAAAAAATTCAAATTTAAAGATTATTGGTTTGGATTTCATTGATAACTTGAATGGATCAAGTGGATTAGATGAAATGGCTGAAGAATACGCTCCAATGGAAATACTTGGACCGGTTTGAGAGGAAGAACACACCTCGAATTTCGCCTTTTCTTTCTTTAAACCTGTTTTGGACCACAAATTTTTAAAATTTTTCGACAATCTGAATCTATTACAAATACGTTAACTAATATGGATTATATTTCTGTGTTTCCTAACAGGATTGACATTATATTCGGCTAAATGTGTAATCATAATCCAGAGCTTTCAATTTAAAGTAATCGAGTTGGGTTGAGTAAAGGCCACATTTTTGAGCTTGCTGAGTTTTTCTGGATCCAAATAGTCAACCAAAAAAGTCTCGTATTCCAATTTAAAAGGAAGTATGTATTCAAATTTCCTATAATTAAAAGGTTGTGACTCAAGATAGGGCTGATTAGCGAAATTGAGGGGGTTCCTCTACCAAGAAATTTTTTTAATTTTCTAGGTGAATGACAGCGACGGACGTATTTTATTATTAGAAAGATCTGGCCGTTTTAATTTAGAACAAATGGTTAAATCTATTCGTTATTCCTCTTTTATGCTTAATCGTTTCCGTCTTATGGAAAGAATAATGAAGGAAATACGTCTTTCTGAAGAGAGGACGGGGAAAAGGCAGAGTGCAATTCTTTTACTTGATTTGGATGGAATGTATTTTCATACTGGTCTTATAAGTTTTATTACAGGTAAGTTTGTAAAACATTAATTAATAATTAAAACATGTTGTAAAACATTTAAAATAATAAAAACAAGTAAAGACATTATAAAATAATGTTTTTACAAGGAGTTGTAAAACATGTAAAGACATTTAAAGAAAGAAACAAGTTTCATTTAAAACAAAGTTTTAAAAATTAAGAATTACAATTTGTAAAAGTATTAAAATAAACTTGAAATGATATTACAATTTGTGAAAAAGGTTGTAACCTTTCCTGTTTCAAAAATTTTACAATCAAATCTTGATTTTTCGATCACTTATAGAAAGTTTTTCGATTAAAATTAACTTGCAGTAAATATAAAATTGAAGCAAAATGAACTTGAAGCAAAAATATACTTGAAGCAAAATAAACTTGAAGCATGCTAAACTCGAAGCAAAAATAATCTTGAAGCAAGCTAAACTCGAAGCAAAAATAATCTTGAAGCAATAATAGATTTGAAGCAAAATAATCTTGAAGCAAAATAAAATTGTAGCAAAAATAAACTTGAAGCAATAATAAACTTGAAGCAAAATAGACATGAAGCAAAAACATAATTTGCGCAAAATAAACTTGCAGCAAAAATATGTTCGAAGCAATGTAAACTTAAAGCAATAATACGGTTGAAGCAATAAAAAACTTGCTGCATAAATAAACTTGAAGCAAACTTGAAGCATCAATAAACTTGAAGCATGCTAAACTCGAAGCAAAAATAATCTTGAAGCAAGCTAAACTCGAAGCAAAAATAATCTTGAAGCAATAATAGATTTGAAGCAAAATAATCTTGAAGCAAAATAAAATTGTAGCAAAAATAAACTTGAAGCAATAATAAACTTGAAGCAAAATAGACATGAAGCAAAAACATAATTTGCGCAAAATAAACTTGCAGCAAAAATATGTTCGAAGCAATGTAAACTTAAAGCAATAATACGGTTGAAGCAATAAAAAACTTGCTGCATAAATAAACTTGAAGCAAACTTGAAGCATCAATAAACTTGAAATAAAAATATATTTGATTAATAAAACTTGTTCAATTTAATTGTAAAACATGTTGTAAAACTTTATAGTTGTAAAAACATTTGTAAAAATATACAAACTTGAAAATATTACAAACTTGTTTTACAATCTGTTAAAACTTTTTTAAGGTCCTTACCGAATTATGTGGGGAACACTTGTAGAGCAATACCCTTCATTTTTATCTGCCATTGTTTGTATTAATTGTACTCCTGCAATGAGAACTTTATGGAATGCTTGTACTCCTTTTCTAGGGGATGAATATAGACAGAAAGTTTATTTACTGGGACAGGAAAATGACTGGCGGGAGAAATTACCTTTGTTGGAATTATCAATTCCATTGGAGGCATTTCCTAGGGACTATGGAGGAGAAAGAGAATTTAAAATTAGGGTGAGTTTTTTTTAAAAATGGGATAAACCCAAAAAAGTCAAAACCGAGGAGGTCAAATCCAAATATTTGGGAGATAAAGAAGGATTTGTGCAGATATAACGGATTTGTGGTTTTATGGGGGATATCGGTGGATTTGGGCGGATTAAGGCGGATTTGTTAGGATTGAGTGGACTAATCCCTGAGTCGCCTTTATCTTCCCATGACCAAATGGGACACGACCTTCTGGAATTGACCCTTAAAAATAATTTCAAAATATTCTTATTAAAAATAAGGAACCAAAGCCTTATCAAACACCTATTTTGGAATTATCTTCAAAAGATTTGTTGGAATTGGAAGAATTAAAAATTCCTGCAGGTTAGAGGGATATTTTAGAAGATTAGAAAAAAATTAATTTTAGGAGAATTTTTATTAAAAACTTATTTTCTGGAGAAATGTGAACGTTTACATTTTGTTCTCTCTCATGAACGCGAACTTACAATTAATATACTTTACAGTGAGAAAAGAAAGGTATGTTAATTGTAATTGTAAATTCTGATTTAATGTAACCTTATGAATTTTTTAAATTCTGATATCAAAAAATTCTGAAGTATAGAGAAAAGAAAAAATTGAGGGCGGAAAAGCCTAAATGAAATATATGTAAGTAGTTAGTCCACAGTCGGTGTCGCGGGTGGCACTAAGCTAATCCACTACCCGTCGGGGGGAAGGGTCCGATAAAATCAAAAGGGAGAGGGCATGCCGCGGCAAAGATCAAAGAGGAGTGGTCACTGTCGCGAGGGGGAGGGGTCCGATAAAAGGGTGAGAAGTGGTCACCCAAAAGAGAGTGGAAACCAAAAGGAAGAGAATCCTTTTGAAATTGGTCAATTTGTAATTAATTTGTTAACGTCGCGGCTGGAAATAAAATCATGTAGAACGAAATGGATGAGTGATTAATTAGTGGAGAATGAATAATTTACAAACCTTCATGTCGAGGGTGATATTCGTGTACATTACTAGATTACACCCTTGTAAATATGTACCCATTATCATTTGATTACCCTAGATGTGATTACCCTATCATGTGATTACCTTAGATGATTACCCTGATTGATACATCAAGTGATTACCATACAGTTCGCGGTGATTATTATGTTTTGTAGCGTTAATAATGATTATCCTATATGTTAGTAAAAGTGATTATGATATTTAAAGTGATAGCTGATAATTATAAAAATATTAAAATTCTGTATTTTCAATCCCTAGTTTCTTCTCTTCAAAATTTGGCCTTTGTTTTTAATACTTTTTGGCAAGTTTTCAGATAATTGACCTTGACCCAAATTTGAAGTTGAAAAATAAAATAATTTTTCTTTGATGTTGTCGATATTTTAAATTTATGCAAATTACCTATATTTTTAAAATTAAAATTTATATTCTTTGATGTTGCCGACATTTAAATTTATGCAAATTAAAACTTTTGTTTTGCCTAGATTTCAAAATCGAAACCTCTTTGATGTTGCCGATATTTTTAATTTATGCAATTAAAACTTTTGTTTTTCCTAGATTTCACAATCGAAACCTCTTTGAAGATGCCGCCTATATTTCACAATATTTTAAAAGTTTTTGGCAAAAAACTTCCATATAAATACAACGATTTTTTAAATTTATTTATCATTCTCTTCATTTTTAAAAAGTCTAAATAATTTAAATTCCTATTTTTAATAAATTTGCTCCTCACTTTTCTTTATTTTCAATAGGAGCTCTTCTCACTGGTGCTCCCCATAAATTTTTGCTCTTTTCTTATAGGAGCTCTTTTCATATAGGAGCTCTTTTTTTTTATTCAATAATGGACTATATTCCTCCTACCAAACGCGCAAGAGCGTTCTTTATTGATAACCTCCTCTCTATTAATCAATCAGGAGGAGGCACTGATTTACAACAATATATTGAACAACTAGAAAATACTACAAAATTCATCGATAAATTCAAAATCACCAAAAATTATTCGAAATTCCTTATTCAGAATATTCCAGCCGACCCTGAGGCCTTATTATCAGGAATATTCCAGCATTGCTTCAATGAGGCTATGAACAACGCGAAGAACAATGGACTTGAACCAGAGGAGCTGAGCTGCACAGTAACAAGTGAGTTATTAGATTCTGATATATGGATACCCCTTAGGCCCTCATCACAAAACACCTTCAATGTCCTGCTTAATCAATTTAATAAGGTTTCTCAGAGTAAGAAGCAGGCGGGAGTTACTCTTTGGGGAAAACCCTTTTCAGTTAATGTAATGGTTGTCGACAAGAAAAATTTGGATAATGAGAGCAACATTATTGGCGGAGCTCCTCGAAAACTTGCTCCTGTTCACCATCAGATCAAGGAGAAGAACATCATCAAAATCAACAACAACAACGATGGTTATTGCTTATTTTATTCTTTATTAGCAGCACTTGTACGACTCGTTGGAAGGATGTCACGCTCACAATTCTACAATTATATCCACGGGAGGTATGGGTCAAGACAACAATTTGAAAGGGAGACTTTGGAGCTGATGGATCAAGTTGGAGCTCCTCTTGGTCAGAAGGAGTACAATGCTGAAGAGTGGGTTCCTCCCGTGGTCGACTTTTGGAATGAGATGTACGCAGGCCAGTTTTGTTTTAAAGTTTTCATTTTTGATTGCCTGGGGCACTATAAACCCTGCTTTAAATATGGCCCCGATAATTATAATTCCCCATTGCTCCTCTATTTTGATGGCTCTCATTTCAACGGAGTTACGAGTACAGGAGGGCTCTTTGGTCAACCTTATTGTTTGGAATGTGAAACAGTGTATCAACGTCCTCAACAACATTCTGCTTCATGCCGTGCACACTGTTTAAATTGTTCCCGTGTTGGTCCACTTTATCCCTGCCCTCCTAGGAACAATTTTTCCAAAAAATGTAATGAGTGCTCCAAGAGCTTTAATAACGAAAATTGCTTCGACCATCATCAGAATTCACGATTTTGTCAACAGTCCAAGCGGTGTGAGAAATGTGGCGTAATCTGGGATACAAAAGTCAACAGTAAAAATGGTAGGAGCGGGCATGTTTGTAACGAGCGGTATTGCTCAACCTGCTCAGGATACCACGACCCAAAGAGAGGATGTTTTATTAAGCCTTTGGAGCCCAAGGAGCAAAAGCCTTACCGATTTGTAGCTTTTGATCTTGAGACAATGCAACATGTCTCAGATGGAAACAACAAAAGAAATCACCAAGCAAATTTTATTGCAGCAAGAGTTACCTGTCCCAAATGTATCGAGGAGCAGCAGGAGCAGTGCAAAGTTTGTGGGAGCAACAGACTTGTAACTTTTTCGGAGCGCCCATTTTCAAAAACTCCCGTAGAACTACAGAAAGTCACCAATGATCCAATCATCTCATTTGTCAAATGGATAATCGACTTAACGACAGACTACGACACAATCGCCTTTTCTCATTTCGGAGGGAGGTTTGATATGGTAATAGTGTTCCGGGAGCTCTTTCTTTTGGGCTACACTCCCGAAATGTTGAAGAGAGGAAATAAAATGTATGAGATGAAAGTGAAAATTGGAAAAAAGAGTATGCTCATCTTCAGGGACAGTTTCAACCTGATGCCAATGTCTTTGGCATCTCTTGTCCCCGCTTTTGCTCTTAAGGTGGAGGATAAGCCTTTTTTCCCACACCTCGTCAATCAGCCTAAGAATTATGGAAAAGAGATATTTCCCATCCCCTCTGACTACTTCGCAGATGGGATGATGCCAGAGAAGAGAAAAGAATTCAATAAATGGTATGATCAGCACAAGGAGCTCCCATTTTACTTGGATGAGGAGTTGGCTTCATATTGCACTAATGACGTGGAAATTCTTCTAGCAGCACTTATAGCTTTTCAACGTGAATTTATGGAAGTAACAAAGAGGGGCCCTTGTCAGAGAGCCGCTTCAAATAAGGCTCACAATGGGATAGATGTTCTGAGGGAGTCAATGACCATAGCGTCTGCGTGCATGAATCATTTCAGGACAAATCACCTCAAAGAAAACCACCTAGCTCTTGTTCCGGAGAAGGGGTATGATAACGTGGATAATCAGAGCCGACTTGCTCTCAAATTCATGAAATGGTATGAGGAGGAGCATGGCGTGAAAATTCAAACTACTCATTCAGATGGAGGGGAGAAAAAAGTCGGGAACTACAAGTTGGATGGCTGGATAGAAGAGGAGAAATTAGGGATTGAGGTTAATGGTTGTGTATGGCATGGGTGTGAGAGATGTTATCCTGAAGACAACACAGTGCTCCCTAATGGATTGACAGCAGCAAAGCAACGGGAGAAGGATGCAAGGAGGATGGAATTCATCAAAAGTCAAGGAGTAAAAGTACAAGTCTTTTGGGAGTGCGAGATTAGGAGTATGTTAGACAAAGACAGGGAGATGAGGAGCTCCTTCAAAAAGTATCTGGATGATGGTCCGATTGATCTACGTGCATGCTTCTTTGGTGGTAGAACAGGACCACTTCAGCTTTTCTACTCACCAAAAGATGGAGAGAAAATATCATACTATGACGTCACCTCCTTGTACCCATTTATAAATGTTTCTACAAAATATCCTGTGGGGCACCCGAAGGTACACATCCTCAACGAAGACGTTCACTGGAGCAAGCCGAAGGACAACAATTTTGGATTGGCTATTCTGAAAGTCTTTGTTATCCCTCCGAGGAGCATTGATATTCCAGTGCTCCCAATGAAAGTAGGAGAAGATGATGAGAGGTTGCTCTTTCCTCTCTGCTCCCAATGTGCTAGGGAGCACCCTGAAGGAGGAGTAAATGAAAACTACTCCTGTCCACACACAGACCAGCAACGTGGATGGGTTAGTACCTGCACATCACTTGAATTGAATGCAGCACTGGAGGAAGGCTACATCGTCACCAAGGTGTTCAGAGTTTTGGAGTATGACAGTTCAGACGATCAATTATTTGCTCCATACATTAGTGAGTTTATGGCAGCAAAAATCCACTCTTCAGGATTTGACTCCTCCATTAAAGACAATTTTGCAGCAGAGGAGCAATTTATTAAAGAGTGTAAGGAAAAGTTTGGAATTAATATAGAGAGGAGCAAGATGGGACAAAATAAGGGGAAGAGGACCCAAGCCAAGTTAATGTTGAATAATTTATGGGGGCGATTTTCTTTAAGGAACTTTGGGTTGTCTCAATGTGCAATTACCGACAATCCAGCAGAGCTACACAAATACTACAACGACAAATCAATTGAAATTACTGGCCTAGATGAGCTCACACCAGATATTCTACTCATCTCCTACATCAAAAAGAAAGATTGGATTGAGGAGCACAATTGCTCCAATGTTGTCATCTCCTTATGGACAACTTCAGCCGCGCGAATTCATTTGCTCCGAGCAATGCAAAAAGTTGTTCGTTCTCCTGGGTGCTCTTTGCTCTACACAGACACCGACTCCCTAATTTTTTCTCATCCTACCAACTTATGCCCTCTTCCTCTGGGGCCTCACCTGGGAGATTTAACTGATGAGTACCCCTCTCACAATATACTGGAATATTGCTGTGGAGGAGCGAAACAGTATGGCCTCAAACTTCAACGCAAGGGACAACAAGAAGTCGAATATGTTCTGAAAGTGAGAGGAATGACGCTCAACTGGGACGTGCTCAACAATCAAGGATTGCAATACAACACATTCAAGGAGCAGGTAATTAATTATGCCAAAACAGGAGAAATTAAACCAATCGATATAATTTACCCAAATTTTTTGCGACCATCAATTAAAGATGGTCGTGTCACTTCACAGCCCCAACATAAATTGTATAAACCTGTAGTCAGCAAGGGAATTATTCGCCCTTCTGACTTTTCTATTCTCAATTATGGATTTATAAATAATCGCCACCCTCGTATTTCACCCCCATAATTTATTTAAAAGTTTTTTGTCAATTTGTCCCAATATTTCTAGGAGACGGAAAGTAGCTAGGGGTACTCCTTATCTTCTCTATACCAACTATTGTTATCGATGAATATCAACATGTGCCATTCACATGTTGTGAGGTCGTCCTCTCATTGTTTACGATGATTATCAACATGTGCCATTCACATGTTGTGAGGCATACCTCTCATTGAGATACAGTGGTAGCGGACTGAGTAAATTATTACATCCCTGGTTGAGTTGGATAAAGGAGTCGAATGGCGAAGCCGGTCTCCTACCCCTCCCTCCTATTTTTTCAATTATAATTTTTATTGTTTTTACTTGAAATAAAATTTTTATGAAAAAACTTGCAATTTTATTAGTAAAAAAAATTAGTTGATTTTAGGGGTAAAAGTGCACAATTAAGAAACTAATGAGCAAAGTTTGGAGTTTGAAATAGGTGATTTTAGAGAGAAAAGTGCATAATTTAAGTTAAAAAAATTGCAAAAAAGCAAAGTTTGCAATTTTAAATAGCTGATTTTAGGGGTAAAAGTGCATATTTTGTAAAAATAAAGTGTTATTTTTAAATTTTTTAAAATGCATGAATTTTATGTATGCGTGCGTGTTTTTGGCATGCGCGTGTATTTTTTAGGGGTGCATGTATTTTTGACTATACAAAACTTTTATTCAAAAATAAATTAATTACATAAAAATTTTTTATTCAAAAATAAATAATTACCAAATATCAATATTATTGTCTTCATCTTTTTTCAAAATAATTATTGGACTCTTTGGCTCCTCTGATATCGTTAGTTTGTTTGATATATCATTGGAGAGTTGATTCAGCCATTTTTTTGCCAATCGATCCTCCTTTTCTTCCACAAATTCAAGCAATTCCAAAGGATAAAAACGATCCTCTCCTCCAAATGGAATACGCTCAATAATGCATTGTAGGTATGGGTAACGTAGGCGAATCCGGTGACGAGAATAAAAGTGAGCAGCAACACTCACATTATATGGAAAAGGTAACCTCCCATAAGCTACGAGAGAATTTCCTCCATGTCGAGTAAGGCCATCTATAAGAAAAGTTTTCTTAAAGCCATTTTTATCTTCATAGGTCGTTTGAACCTTACGACCAAGGAGCTGCTTTAGAATTAGCACATGGTTATCAGGATGATTGAGGTGATCTCTTAAAGATTTTATAGAGCACCCCAAAATTCTAGTGCACTCGTCAATTACTTTATTAGATGAGGAATGAGAATTCATTTTTTAGGAATGATTTTTTCTTAAAAATTTCTCCCTTTTTATACCCCCATTTTTGATATTTTGAAAGTTTACATTTTGATAAATAGGTCAAATTTTTGCAAGAAGTTGAATTTTTGATTTCCGCTCATTTTCATTGATCATTTTAAAAAATTTTTAAAAAGAATGAGCTCATCTCCAGAAGAAGAATTTATTAAGTTTATGCATGGGTCATGTGAGTATAGAGAATTTCACAAGAGGAAATATATGAACGCTTTAAGTCAGGCTATCAAAGATGGTGTTCAACTTGACTTGGGAGCACGACTGAGTGTACTCATAAACTACTTCAGAGCTGGAAAGTGGTGCCATGACTGTCTAAAGTTTGTTTTGAGTCGTTTGCAGTGCGAAATTATAGTACCAAAATATGAACATAATTTTAAGTACGAATTTTATCTATGTCAAGATTGTTTCAAAATTACAAAAAGTTATCTCGAAATACATAATAATTAATTATTTTATTCACGATATTTGTAACAAATAAATCTGTATTATTGATTGACTCTAATAAATTTAAATATTTGGGAAAGGAGTAGCCTTGTGATAAAAAATATATTAGTGAAATACAGTGGTGAGCACAAGTTTTTGATAGGAGTGATTGGTATGGGTTAGAATTTCTTTTTACATTTTTAAAATTTTTTAAAAATGAGTTTATAATACATGAGCTTATAGGTAATGCAAGACTATCAAAATAAAATATTTGATCTTTTTCCACATAAAGAGTAATCCAATGTGAGCCTTGTTTCTCATGAGGATCCAAGTTGACAATAAGAGCTGTAGGGCATTTTTTAATAGAAGGGAGTAAGTCACAAGGGAAGCACCCCTCGAAGATTTTGCTCGTCATTGGGTTTGCTCTCAAAATTTGAGTTATCTGGCTGCTGTACATTTCTTCGCAAAATATTTAATCTGACCCAATGTATTGATCGAAATTGATAAATAACAAGACTTATAATAAGAAGAATGTACATACAAATCATTCCCCAACAAAATATATGTCCATATATATCCTGCGGTGACTCCTTACATAATTGAATTTGAGGGAGACTACCAAAAGGTTGAGGAGCAGAAATAGAGGGAACAGATATACTTGGAACAGTAATGTTCCTCTTTGGGGGATATCCCATTCTTTGTAAATATTCCCTATATTCTGGAAGGTTTTGAACATCTACGCTCCCGTCAGTACTTAGAGTAATAACAACAGGAGTAAAGATTCTAATTAAAATTAAAACTTTTGCAATATTTTTAAAAAACATTTTTATTTAAAATGAATAAAAAAATATTGCAAAAGTTTTAATTTTAATTAGAATCTTTACTCCTGTTGTTATTACTCTAAGTACTGACGGGAGCGTAGATGTTCAAAACCTTCCAGAATATAGGGAATATTTACAAAGAATGGGATATCCCCCAAAGAGGAACATTACTGTTCCAAGTATATCTGTTCCCTCTATTTCTGCTCCTCAACCTTTTGGTAGTCTCCCTCAAATTCAATTATGTAAGGAGTCACCGCAGGATATATATGGACATATATTTTGTTGGGGAATGATTTGTATGTACATTCTTCTTATTATAAGTCTTGTTATTTATCAATTTCGATCAATACATTGGGTCAGATTAAATATTTTGCGAAGAAATGTACAGCAGCCAGATAACTCAAATTTTGAGAGCAAACCCAATGACGAGCAAAATCTTCGAGGGGTGCTTCCCTTGTGACTTACTCCCTTCTATTAAAAAATGCCCTACAGCTCTTATTGTCAACTTGGATCCTCATGAGAAACAAGGCTCACATTGGATTACTCTTTATGTGGAAAAAGATCAAATATTTTATTTTGATAGTCTTGCATTACCTATAAGCTCATGTATTATAAACTCATTTTTAAAAAATTTTAAAAATGTAAAAAGAAATTCTAACCCATACCAATCACTCCTATCAAAAACTTGTGCTCACCACTGTATTTCACTAATATATTTTTTATCACAAGGCTACTCCTTTCCCAAATATTTAAATTTATTAGAGTCAATCAATAATACAGATTTATTTGTTACAAATATCGTGAATAAAATAATTAATTATTATGTATTTCGAGATAACTTTTTGTAATTTTGAAACAATCTTGACATAGATAAAATTCGTACTTAAAATTATGTTCATATTTTGGTACTATAATTTCGCACTGCAAACGACTCAAAACAAACTTTAGACAGTCATGGCACCACTTTCCAGCTCTGAAGTAGTTTATGAGTACACTCAGTCGTGCTCCCAAGTCAAGTTGAACACCATCTTTGATAGCCTGACTTAAAGCGTTCATATATTTCCTCTTGTGAAATTCTCTATACTCACATGACCCATGCATAAACTTAATAAATTCTTCTTCTGGAGATGAGCTCATTCTTTTTAAAAATTTTTTAAAATGATCAATGAAAATGAGCGGAAATCAAAAATTCAACTTCTTGCAAAAATTTGACCTATTTATCAAAATGTAAACTTTCAAAATATCAAAAATGGGGGTATAAAAAGGGAGAAATTTTTAAGAAAAAATCATTCCTAAAAAATGAATTCTCATTCCTCATCTAATAAAGTAATTGACGAGTGCACTAGAATTTTGGGGTGCTCTATAAAATCTTTAAGAGATCACCTCAATCATCCTGATAACCATGTGCTAATTCTAAAGCAGCTCCTTGGTCGTAAGGTTCAAACGACCTATGAAGATAAAAATGGCTTTAAGAAAACTTTTCTTATAGATGGCCTTACTCGACATGGAGGAAATTCTCTCGTAGCTTATGGGAGGTTACCTTTTCCATATAATGTGAGTGTTGCTGCTCACTTTTATTCTCGTCACCGGATTCGCCTACGTTACCCATACCTACAATGCATTATTGAGCGTATTCCATTTGGAGGAGAGGATCGTTTTTATCCTTTGGAATTGCTTGAATTTGTGGAAGAAAAGGAGGATCGATTGGCAAAAAAATGGCTGAATCAACTCTCCAATGATATATCAAACAAACTAACGATATCAGAGGAGCCAAAGAGTCCAATAATTATTTTGAAAAAAGATGAAGACAATAATATTGATATTTGGTAATTATTTATTTTTGAATAAAAAATTTTTATGTAATTAATTTATTTTTGAATAAAAGTTTTGTATAGTCAAAAATACATGCACCCCTAAAAAATACACGCGCATGCCAAAAACACGCACGCATACATAAAATTCATGCATTTTAAAAAATTTAAAAATAACACTTTATTTTTACAAAATATGCACTTTTACCCCTAAAATCAGCTATTTAAAATTGCAAACTTTGCTTTTTTGCAACTTTTTTAACTTAAATTATGCACTTTTCTCTCTAAAATCACCTATTTCAAACTCCAAACTTTGCTCATTAGTTTCTTAATTGTGCACTTTTACCCCTAAAATCAACTAATTTTTTTTACTAATAAAATTGCAAGTTTTTTCATAAAAATTTTATTTCAAGTAAAAACAATAAAAATTATAATTGAAAAAATAGGAGGGAGGGGTAGGAGACCGGCTTCGCCATTCGACTCCTTTATCCAACTCAACCAGGGATGTAATAATTTACTCAGTCCGCTACCACTGTATCTCAATGAGAGGTATGCCTCACAACATGTGAATGGCACATGTTGATAATCATCGTAAACAATGAGAGGACGACCTCACAACATGTGAATGGCACATGTTGATATTCATCGATAACAATAGTTGGTATAGAGAAGATAAGGAGTACCCCTAGCTACTTTCCGTCTCCTAGAAATATTGGGACAAATTGACAAAAAACTTTTAAATAAATTATGGGGGTGAAATACGAGGGTGGCGATTATTTATAAATCCATAATTGAGAATAGAAAAGTCAGAAGGGCGAATAATTCCCTTGCTGACTACAGGTTTATACAATTTATGTTGGGGCTGTGAAGTGACACGACCATCTTTAATTGATGGTCGCAAAAAATTTGGGTAAATTATATCGATTGGTTTAATTTCTCCTGTTTTGGCATAATTAATTACCTGCTCCTTGAATGTGTTGTATTGCAATCCTTGATTGTTGAGCACGTCCCAGTTGAGCGTCATTCCTCTCACTTTCAGAACATATTCGACTTCTTGTTGTCCCTTGCGTTGAAGTTTGAGGCCATACTGTTTCGCTCCTCCACAGCAATATTCCAGTATATTGTGAGAGGGGTACTCATCAGTTAAATCTCCCAGGTGAGGCCCCAGAGGAAGAGGGCATAAGTTGGTAGGATGAGAAAAAATTAGGGAGTCGGTGTCTGTGTAGAGCAAAGAGCACCCAGGAGAACGAACAACTTTTTGCATTGCTCGGAGCAAATGAATTCGCGCGGCTGAAGTTGTCCATAAGGAGATGACAACATTGGAGCAATTGTGCTCCTCAATCCAATCTTTCTTTTTGATGTAGGAGATGAGTAGAATATCTGGTGTGAGCTCATCTAGGCCAGTAATTTCAATTGATTTGTCGTTGTAGTATTTGTGTAGCTCTGCTGGATTGTCGGTAATTGCACATTGAGACAACCCAAAGTTCCTTAAAGAAAATCGCCCCCATAAATTATTCAACATTAACTTGGCTTGGGTCCTCTTCCCCTTATTTTGTCCCATCTTGCTCCTCTCTATATTAATTCCAAACTTTTCCTTACACTCTTTAATAAATTGCTCCTCTGCTGCAAAATTGTCTTTAATGGAGGAGTCAAATCCTGAAGAGTGGATTTTTGCTGCCATAAACTCACTAATGTATGGAGCAAATAATTGATCGTCTGAACTGTCATACTCCAAAACTCTGAACACCTTGGTGACGATGTAGCCTTCCTCCAGTGCTGCATTCAATTCAAGTGATGTGCAGGTACTAACCCATCCACGTTGCTGGTCTGTGTGTGGACAGGAGTAGTTTTCATTTACTCCTCCTTCAGGGTGCTCCCTAGCACATTGGGAGCAGAGAGGAAAGAGCAACCTCTCATCATCTTCTCCTACTTTCATTGGGAGCACTGGAATATCAATGCTCCTCGGAGGGATAACAAAGACTTTCAGAATAGCCAATCCAAAATTGTTGTCCTTCGGCTTGCTCCAGTGAACGTCTTCGTTGAGGATGTGTACCTTCGGGTGCCCCACAGGATATTTTGTAGAAACATTTATAAATGGGTACAAGGAGGTGACGTCATAGTATGATATTTTCTCTCCATCTTTTGGTGAGTAGAAAAGCTGAAGTGGTCCTGTTCTACCACCAAAGAAGCATGCACGTAGATCAATCGGACCATCATCCAGATACTTTTTGAAGGAGCTCCTCATCTCCCTGTCTTTGTCTAACATACTCCTAATCTCGCACTCCCAAAAGACTTGTACTTTTACTCCTTGACTTTTGATGAATTCCATCCTCCTTGCATCCTTCTCCCGTTGCTTTGCTGCTGTCAATCCATTAGGGAGCACTGTGTTGTCTTCAGGATAACATCTCTCACACCCATGCCATACACAACCATTAACCTCAATCCCTAATTTCTCCTCTTCTATCCAGCCATCCAACTTGTAGTTCCCGACTTTTTTCTCCCCTCCATCTGAATGAGTAGTTTGAATTTTCACGCCATGCTCCTCCTCATACCATTTCATGAATTTGAGAGCAAGTCGGCTCTGATTATCCACGTTATCATACCCCTTCTCCGGAACAAGAGCTAGGTGGTTTTCTTTGAGGTGATTTGTCCTGAAATGATTCATGCACGCAGACGCTATGGTCATTGACTCCCTCAGAACATCTATCCCATTGTGAGCCTTATTTGAAGCGGCTCTCTGACAAGGGCCCCTCTTTGTTACTTCCATAAATTCACGTTGAAAAGCTATAAGTGCTGCTAGAAGAATTTCCACGTCATTAGTGCAATATGAAGCCAACTCCTCATCCAAGTAAAATGGGAGCTCCTTGTGCTGATCATACCATTTATTGAATTCTTTTCTCTTCTCTGGCATCATCCCATCTGCGAAGTAGTCAGAGGGGATGGGAAATATCTCTTTTCCATAATTCTTAGGCTGATTGACGAGGTGTGGGAAAAAAGGCTTATCCTCCACCTTAAGAGCAAAAGCGGGGACAAGAGATGCCAAAGACATTGGCATCAGGTTGAAACTGTCCCTGAAGATGAGCATACTCTTTTTTCCAATTTTCACTTTCATCTCATACATTTTATTTCCTCTCTTCAACATTTCGGGAGTGTAGCCCAAAAGAAAGAGCTCCCGGAACACTATTACCATATCAAACCTCCCTCCGAAATGAGAAAAGGCGATTGTGTCGTAGTCTGTCGTTAAGTCGATTATCCATTTGACAAATGAGATGATTGGATCATTGGTGACTTTCTGTAGTTCTACGGGAGTTTTTGAAAATGGGCGCTCCGAAAAAGTTACAAGTCTGTTGCTCCCACAAACTTTGCACTGCTCCTGCTGCTCCTCGATACATTTGGGACAGGTAACTCTTGCTGCAATAAAATTTGCTTGGTGATTTCTTTTGTTGTTTCCATCTGAGACATGTTGCATTGTCTCAAGATCAAAAGCTACAAATCGGTAAGGCTTTTGCTCCTTGGGCTCCAAAGGCTTAATAAAACATCCTCTCTTTGGGTCGTGGTATCCTGAGCAGGTTGAGCAATACCGCTCGTTACAAACATGCCCGCTCCTACCATTTTTACTGTTGACTTTTGTATCCCAGATTACGCCACATTTCTCACACCGCTTGGACTGTTGACAAAATCGTGAATTCTGATGATGGTCGAAGCAATTTTCGTTATTAAAGCTCTTGGAGCACTCATTACATTTTTTGGAAAAATTGTTCCTAGGAGGGCAGGGATAAAGTGGACCAACACGGGAACAATTTAAACAGTGTGCACGGCATGAAGCAGAATGTTGTTGAGGACGTTGATACACTGTTTCACATTCCAAACAATAAGGTTGACCAAAGAGCCCTCCTGTACTCGTAACTCCGTTGAAATGAGAGCCATCAAAATAGAGGAGCAATGGGGAATTATAATTATCGGGGCCATATTTAAAGCAGGGTTTATAGTGCCCCAGGCAATCAAAAATGAAAACTTTAAAACAAAACTGGCCTGCGTACATCTCATTCCAAAAGTCGACCACGGGAGGAACCCACTCTTCAGCATTGTACTCCTTCTGACCAAGAGGAGCTCCAACTTGATCCATCAGCTCCAAAGTCTCCCTTTCAAATTGTTGTCTTGACCCATACCTCCCGTGGATATAATTGTAGAATTGTGAGCGTGACATCCTTCCAACGAGTCGTACAAGTGCTGCTAATAAAGAATAAAATAAGCAATAACCATCGTTGTTGTTGTTGATTTTGATGATGTTCTTCTCCTTGATCTGATGGTGAACAGGAGCAAGTTTTCGAGGAGCTCCGCCAATAATGTTGCTCTCATTATCCAAATTTTTCTTGTCGACAACCATTACATTAACTGAAAAGGGTTTTCCCCAAAGAGTAACTCCCGCCTGCTTCTTACTCTGAGAAACCTTATTAAATTGATTAAGCAGGACATTGAAGGTGTTTTGTGATGAGGGCCTAAGGGGTATCCATATATCAGAATCTAATAACTCACTTGTTACTGTGCAGCTCAGCTCCTCTGGTTCAAGTCCATTGTTCTTCGCGTTGTTCATAGCCTCATTGAAGCAATGCTGGAATATTCCTGATAATAAGGCCTCAGGGTCGGCTGGAATATTCTGAATAAGGAATTTCGAATAATTTTTGGTGATTTTGAATTTATCGATGAATTTTGTAGTATTTTCTAGTTGTTCAATATATTGTTGTAAATCAGTGCCTCCTCCTGATTGATTAATAGAGAGGAGGTTATCAATAAAGAACGCTCTTGCGCGTTTGGTAGGAGGAATATAGTCCATTATTGAATAAAAAAAAAGAGCTCCTATATGAAAAGAGCTCCTATAAGAAAAGAGCAAAAATTTATGGGGAGCACCAGTGAGAAGAGCTCCTATTGAAAATAAAGAAAAGTGAGGAGCAAATTTATTAAAAATAGGAATTTAAATTATTTAGACTTTTTAAAAATGAAGAGAATGATAAATAAATTTAAAAAATCGTTGTATTTATATGGAAGTTTTTTGCCAAAAACTTTTAAAATATTGTGAAATATAGGCGGCATCTTCAAAGAGGTTTCGATTGTGAAATCTAGGAAAAACAAAAGTTTTAATTGCATAAATTAAAAATATCGGCAACATCAAAGAGGTTTCGATTTTGAAATCTAGGCAAAACAAAAGTTTTAATTTGCATAAATTTAAATGTCGGCAACATCAAAGAATATAAATTTTAATTTTAAAAATATAGGTAATTTGCATAAATTTAAAATATCGACAACATCAAAGAAAAATTATTTTATTTTTCAACTTCAAATTTGGGTCAAGGTCAATTATCTGAAAACTTGCCAAAAAGTATTAAAAACAAAGGCCAAATTTTGAAGAGAAGAAACTAGGGATTGAAAATACAGAATTTTAATATTTTTATAATTATCAGCTATCACTTTAAATATCATAATCACTTTTACTAACATATAGGATAATCATTATTAACGCTACAAAACATAATAATCACCGCGAACTGTATGGTAATCACTTGATGTATCAATCAGGGTAATCATCTAAGGTAATCACATGATAGGGTAATCACATCTAGGGTAATCAAATGATAATGGGTACATATTTACAAGGGTGTAATCTAGTAATGTACACGAATCATTACCCTCGACAGTGAAGGTTTGAAATTACTCATTCTCCACTAATTAATCACTCATCCATTTCGTTCTACATGATTTTATTTCCAGCCGCGACGTTAACAAATTAATTACAAATTGACCAATTTCAAAAGGATTCTCTTCCTTTTGGTTTCCACTCTCTTTTGGGTGACCACTTCTCACCCTTTTATCGGACCCCTCCCCCTCGCGACAGTGACCACTCCTCTTTGATCTTTGCCGCGGCATGCCCTCTCCCTTTTGGTTTTATCGGACCCTTCCCCCCGACGGGTAGTGGATTAGCTTAGTGCCACCCGCGACACCGACTGTGGACTAACTACTTATGTACTTTTGATAAAGGAGAATTAAATTTAAAAGATGGTTTGAGGGAATGGAGTAAGGGGGAAAAATTAAAAAATGTGTTGAGGGAAATGGTTGAATTGAAGGGCAAAACATTAAAAAGATAGAAAATTAAATATAGTAAATACATTCAAGCATATGTACCCACCAGATTCTGATTTAGCTTTCTAAAGGATTTCTGATTTTTTGAAATTCTGATTTGTGAAAGATAAAAGATGACCGTTTATATTTTTCCTACCATATTTTCAGGAAAATATTTTCAGAATTATTTTTAAAAGAATTAATTGTCTTTTCCGGAAAATACAAATTATTAAATTCTTATATTTTAATATTTATTCTTAACAGACTATCAGACGTGAACAAATAACAAAACTATTCAAACTTGAAGAAGTAGACGATTTATGTGAAGTTTATGCTGGGTGTGAAAGGCCGGGTCTGCCCGGAATTGATTTTTGGAATTGGGTAAATTTTGAATTTTTTTTATTTTCTCTAATTTTTAGATTGTTCCAAAAACTGGATTTTTTCATTTAATTTTTGGAAATGAAAAAGCTTGGATTTTACCTGTAACTTTAAAATTTCAAATATTTCGTAAACAAGACGAAAAAAGATATCAACAAACAAATAGTCTACAACCAATTCCTGAAGAATGTTTGGGGAATGAATTTTTAGCAAATAGAAATGAAAATAATGAAATAAAAAATTAATTAAAGTTTTCCTGAAAATATTTTTTTTAATTGTGTTTTCTGTAAATTGTTTTTGAAATTGTGTTTTTTCCCGAAATATTTCCATATTTTCTCAAATATTTTTTAGTTAAATGTTTATGATAAATTACAAAACATTAACAAAAACACATTCCTAAAAACAATTTCCAATTTGTATCTAAATTAATTAATTAAAATTTTTGAAAAAAATTGAAGTTTGTATATTCCATCCTTATCTATTTCAAAATTAAAATTTTTTTCTTCAACTTCACTCAATTTCCCAATGGCTCCCTTAATCCCTCCAAATCCACTGATCTCCGTCCCAAATCTACCAATATCCCTCTAAATCCTCTGATGTATCTCTCGAAGCACAAAGCAGCGAGTTCGGCCATCGTCTTACGTTTATTATGAAGTGTGGTGTAAATAAATAATAGTTGAGCTGATATTCGGACTCAGCACACTGATTCAAACCTCTACTAAAATACTGAAAAAGTACATACTTGTTCCTATTTTTCTAGGGAGATGAAAAAATGAGAAAATATAGGGACAAAAATTCTGCTTGGCTTGCTTTTCAATTGAATTTTTGACCTACAACCTATCTCTCTCTCCGTTTATATTTTTACTTGTTTGGCTTGTTTTTTATTTATATTTTGGGAATTAATGTTTCCATGTTAAGAGCTATTTTCTATTACTAACAAAGTAGCAGTTCCCAAAAAAATAATTTTTATAGTTTTCTTTACTTACCTTTTTATACATAATTAAAAAAAGAGTTTAAATTCTCCTTAGTTTTGTATAATTTAATTAACTTATTATTTGAATTTATCAACTTAAAAAATCTTAAACATGACTGAAGAAGGATTATCATCAAATTCTGATTGGATTTTGATTGAAAAAGAGAAAAATGATTTAATTAACCTTCAAACTAATTTTGACAATCTTCAAATAAAATTTATTGAAGAGAAGGAAAAGAATTTAAATTTGGAAAAGAAAAATCTTTTTCTTGAAAATGAATTGAAAGTTTGGCTATTTTTATAATAATAATAATATTTATACGCACCAGCGCGACGATTTCAGACAATAAATGAAACATAATAAAAATGTAAATGTGTGTTGTGATAGGATGGGATATAGTGGAATAAAAATAACTTAAACAACAAAATAAGTATCTTAAAATTTGTCAAGTAGTCTTTTATGGTGATCTGGAAGCGAGTCAATAAATTGGGATAAGTTAAATGTGGCCAAAAGTCTTTTAAATTGATTAGGAGTTGAATTGCGCATATAATGTGGAAGAAGCTTATAAAGTCGTGCAGTTCTAACGAAAAAGGAGTGGAAGCGAGGTTTTGTAGTACATGCAATAGGCAAGATATTTTGGAAGTTTCTGGTTTTGAGGGTCGAAATTGAATAAGAATTATTATTTTTAATTGAGATTTGCCCACAAATTATTATTAAATATTTTTTAAAAATAATTTTTAGAAAATTCAAAATATAAATTTTGACAAAGAAAATGAAATTGGAAAAATGAAACAACACTTTCAGAAATTAATTGAAGAAAATTTTAAGCAATCAAAACATAAAAACGTTGAAAAGATTAATTCTTTGAAGAGTGAAATTAAAAAGGTAGAAAAGGCAACGACGAGAAGGGGGGGGGGGGGGTCTTTTCATGAGTGAAGTATAAAAAAAAGAATAGTGCCCTTATTTTAGTGCCCTTATTGTGAAAAACCTTATTTTTCAATGCCGGCATTAGCAATGCATATATTAACACACCAAGCTAAACATAAATGTCCAAAATGTGCAAAACTTTTTTCTCGTCCATGGCTACTTAAAGGACATTTACGTAGTCATACTGGACAGGTTTTTAGATTTTTGAATAAAATTATATTCTTTAAAAAGAAACCTTTTGGTTGTGGAAATTGTGGAAAAGCATTTTCTGACAGATCTAACCTTCGAGCACATTTAAATACACATAACGGTAATTAGATTTTGAAATTTTTAAATATTTTTACAATAAAAAGCTAAAAAACGTTGGAGTTGTGCTTGGATTTTTCTTAAAAAGTTATTTAAATAAGCATCTCGAGCATCAACCTGGAGATTCTAATTTAGTAAATAATGAAGAAGAAGAGAAGGAAAATTGGCTCTGCCTTAGGACATGCGTCCCATGAAAGTTTATGTGTCCCAAAAATAGTATAAGCGTCCCTTCAAAGTAAATGCGTCCCAAAATTAATATAAGCGTAAAACAATTGTAAAAACATTTTTTAATTTCCCCAGAAATCGGTGAATCAAAGCTTTTCCACGCTAAGTATAATCGAGGAGACATGTTAGGAACTACATATGACTGGGTTTTTGGTATGTTAGAAAGAGGGACTAACCGTGTACGTCTATTCCATGTGGCTGACACGACAGCAGATACGTTATTGCCTCCCTTGAGCAAATTAATTTCTGGAAAAATCAGAGCAAGGAAAACATATGTAGTTAATTTCATTAATACATTAAAAAATGTTGTTTAGCGCTTATATTAATTTTGGGACACATATACAATTTTTGGGACGTATATACTTTCATGGGACGCATATACTATTTTTGGGACGCATATACGTTCATGGGACGCATAAACTTTCATGGGACGCATAAATGTTCATGGGATGCATGTCATAAGATAGAGCAATACCAAGTAAAGAAGAATTTACATCTTTTTGGGAAAATGAATTAAAATAAAAAATATTATTTTATTTTACCTGTTTTTAAAAAATTCAAAAATAATTCCGAAAACGGGGAGGGATATTAATCAAAAGAATCTAAAAAAATAAATGCATATTTTAAGGGGAAAAATTTTTAATATGGAAAATTATTTTAAAGTTGACTTAAAATTTATTTTCTATTTTTTGGCTTAACTATTTAAATGACTAAAAAATTAATTTTTAATCTTGTCAGAATTTTGGTAGAAAAAGCGTAATTCTTCTGAATAAACGGTCCAATTTTTGAGTTTCAGTTCCGATCACCGTAAAAAGTCCGTATGGATAACGATGAAGTACCTATAATTTTATTTACCTAACTTCAGTCTACAAAACCTTTCATTTCTTGGTTGGCTTGCTTTTAGATTGGATTTTTTGACCTACAAACTTTCTCTTCTCCATTTTTAATATCTATCTATGCTTGCTTTTTTTATTTATTCACATATGCATTTATTAGGAATTAATAAATATTTTGAGTTGAGAAAGGTTTCTTTGTATTAAGTGCAGTTTTCTCCACTATTCTTACTTTAATTTTACATTATTTTACTTAATCTACATTAGGAAATCCCCAAACAAAATGGCTGAAGAAGGATTATCATCAGATTCTGACTGGATTTTGGTTGAAAAAGAGGAAAATGATTTAATTAACCTTCAAGCTAATTTTGACAATCTTCAAATAAAATTTATTGAAGAGAAGGAAAAGAATTTAAATTTAGAAAAGAAAAATTTTTTTCTTGAAAATGAATTGAAAGTAAGAAAGTTTGCATGTTTAAATTAATTTTTATTTGATTTTAGAAAATTCAAAAAATAAATTGTAAACAGGAACTTGAAGAAATAAAACGGAATTTACAAAAATTAATTGAAAACTTTCAACAATCAGACTCTAAAAATGATGTTTGTTTGAAGTAGGGTAGCAACCCGACCCCCGAAACCCCTCTCCGACATGCTCTTCCCGTCAAACCCAAATCCCTGACACACCCAATCTCGAAGGATCGGGTTGCTACCCTAGTTTAAAGTATTCTACGGTTTTCAGAATAAATTAATAAATTTCAAGAAATGGTCAGTCATTTTTTAAAAAAGACGGTTACAATAAAAAATTAAAATTATTGGAAGAATAATGACTGACCATTTCGTACATAAAATTAGAAAGTAAATTTTTAATTTTTAGACACAAACAATTCGAACAGTTTTAAATGAATCACAATTAAGATTATTAGAACATTGTTATAGTACAAATCAAAGACCAGATACTTCAATTAAAGAACAATTAATTGAACAAACTGGATTAAGTGCTAGAGTTATTCGAATTTGGTTTCAAAATAAAAGAATTAAAGACAAAAAGTAATTAAATAATTTAGAAAATATGTATATAATTAATTTAGAAGACAAATTGAACAGCTAGAAAAAATACAAAGTATGGAAAAGGTTGGAGTGTTTTTTAAATTAATTTGAAAAACAAAAATTTAATTTTTTTATTTGATATTATAAATATATTTTCTCTTGTTTTAGCTTTAAATAAAATAATATTTTGAAATCTAGAAAACAAACACCAATACTTTTGATTTGTCGCTTGTAGCATCTGACGCTACTTCACTAAAATTAACTCAAATATGTGAAATTTGCGATGCTAGTTGCACTGACCCCGATAATTACCGAATCCATTTGCAATCTATCCACAACCAATTGAAAGGAAAAATAGCTACGGATATGAAACAGGGAGCGCCTGTAGCTTGTGGCCGTTGTCGAGAACGTTTTTGGACTAATGAAGGTATTGGAATAAACAAAAAAAAAATTTAAAAAAAAATTATTTTTATTCAAGGACTTGAGCGTCATTTGCTCATGTCTCATCATCTTGTAACTAATGATTTGATAAAAAAAGCACAAAACAAAAACGATGGCTGTCATTGTAAATTGTGCGGGAAGGTATTTTATAATTTTGAAAATTATTTTATTATATAATAAAATAAATTAATTAAATTCTCAACAATTTTCTCAGGCATTTGAATTTAATATTTTACAACATATGAATCTTGAGCATAATATTAAACTGTGCTCTGCTGAAACAATGTTTGTAAATATTTTTGTTTGTTTTTCATTCAATTTAAATTCTATTTAGGTATTGTTGTGATATTTGTTCTTTTAAAAGTAATTCTTATCAAAAGTTGGAGATCCACCTTTCTGAACAACATCCAAAAACACGTTAAAAACAGGGAAAGAGAAGAGAGAATCTAAGAAAAATTATGCGAAGGTTAATAAAATAAACTTGATAAAAATTAATTTTTAATGAAATTTTTGTGGAATATTTTGTTATGAATTTATATTTAGTTTTTAATCATTTGTCATTTAATTAATTAAATTTTTTTGTTTTTATTCAATTTAAAAATAAATTTTGTCATTTAAAATATGTAGTTTTTAATTGTTTAAAATTAATTGTTTTTGTTATTTAAAAAAATTGTTTAAATTAAAAAATTAATAAAAAATAAATTTAAAAAATTAAAAAATTTTTTTTAATATGATTAAATTAATTTAAATTTAATTAATTTAAATTTAATTAATTTTAAATTATTTTGTTAAAATTCAAAATCTAGAAACTATTAAAAATTAATTTGTTTTAATTTATTTTTAATTTAATTTTAAACACTCTCAAAACATTTTTATTTTTTAAATTTAAAATTTTCCCTCAACAAATAAAAATTAATCCTTTTTCCTTCTCTTTTTTCTCAACAGATAAATATTCCCTAAAAACAGTCTCTGGGCAAAAAATCCTTCAATATATAAATACATACTTCAAATTAATTATTTATTCATTTACATATTTACCTTTAATAATTTTATTTAAATTCTCCCCAAAAATTTAAAATTTTGTTTAAGAAAAATTAATTTAATTTTTCTATAAATTTAATTTTTGGAGTTTTTGTTTCTCTTCTTTTTACCATTTTGGATGTTTTGAATTAATGTAAGATTAGATTAATTTAGTATCATATCAAATAAATATTTTCGAGAGAAGCGTTTATCGGATATCACTCTTCAACTTTTCATGTCCTAGAATTTAAAATTTAATTAAAAAATACTTTTTCTGATTTTAAATATAAATTTTTTAACAATCGAACATTTATTTCATTTTTTTGTCAAATTTATGGAGAAAATTTTTATTGACCAAAAAATATAAATAAATTTCAGAAGATTATTTTTAAATATGGAAACTCCAAAACACTTGAAGGAAATTTTATTTTCTACAAACAATTCTGATAATAATGAAACACTTGAAGAAGAATTTGAAGGATTTATAGGAAGAAGTTTGGAAACATCTAGTATTGATGGTTTGTCCACTTCTTCTGTTTCTTTAAGTTCATCACAAAATAATATAATTGAACAATTAAAACAACGCTTAGAGAAATTGGAGGTTGGAAGTTTTTCTTTATTCATTAACCACAACCTGTAAAACACTCCTTCATTAAGAAAAATTTCCTCTGCCCAAAAATTACACGCAAATAGGTCCAACTCTCTTACTTTCCAGCTTTTGTCTGCAAGAAGGTGTAGTACAAATCAAATCCGACTGAATTTAAATTATGTCGTACATGTTTTCGCCATCTTTCTCGTTCCTAGCTTATCAAAATCTTTCGAAATTTATATTAATGATTTTACTTTTGTTTATTAATATTTTCTCCAAATCACTTTTTTGGTGAAAAAGCTTGCTAAATTTATTATATTTTCAGGGAATCCATGAACTCAAGTTTAAACATGAAAATGAAATTAAAAATTTGAAAAAGAATTTCCAAAAATTAACTGAAGAAAATAATGAATTAAAAGTTGAAAATGATCAGAAAATTAATTTTTTGGAAGAAAAAATTAAAAAGGTAATTAATTAATTTAATTTTTAACAAAAAGAAGTTAGCGGCACATTCACGTGCTCAAAAGTCAGTTTTCAGCTGTAACTTTTTATAAATTTTTAGATCAGATCGGTTTCTCTTTTATGTAACTATTTTTTAAGTTTTAAAAGCCTTTAATTTTTGTTGTTATCTTGCTTTTGTTTTTGAGTCCATAAAAAATATTAAAGTACATAGACTACAAAGGTTATAGTTTTCTTTTAACATTTTGTGCATGAATCTACACAATAACCGAAAAATAAAATGGTAACCGGCCTAACTAAACTTAATGTATTTTCAGGGAATCCAAAAAATAAAGTCTGAAAATGAAAATAAAATTAGAAATTTAAAACAAGAAATTCAACAATTAAAAACTAAAAGTGATCGGTCTGGACAAGTGAAGGAATTGAATGGAGAAAGGAATGAGATCCGTGAGTTGGAAAATAATTATGGTGATTTATTCAAACGTTATGTAACAATTCGAGAACATTGTGTTCGTCTTATAGAGGTGAAAAAGTTTTTAGTTTTTCTAAAATAAAAAGAGATTCTTTTAGAGTAAAGAGGAATTAAAAAATAATCTTGCTGAGGAAACTACAAAATATGAAGAATTGAGAGAGAGTGCTGATTCTCAATTAACTAAGTTAATTTTTATTTAAAAATTAAAAAATAAATTAAATTTTAGAGCAAATTTAAAAATTCAAAAAATTAAAAAAGAACACGAAGAAAATACTTTAGGACTTAAATATCGTTTAAAAATGAAGGAAACACAAATACAAACTTTGAATTTGACAATTCAAGGAAAGGTTAAGAAATTTTGTAATTAAAGAAAAGCTTTATTAGAAACATTCAAGGGATTTTCTAAGACTGAGGATTTCTCTTTAAAATAATTTTGAACACACTAAGTGGGGAAGGGTGTATCTGCTAAACAATACTAAGTTTCCCATTATAATAACGCGGCGAAGACCTCTAAAAATATAAAATTCTTAGGATCAACAAATTGATGAATTAAATAAAATGGTTGAAGAACTTATGGAAAAGAATGGAATTTCCGGAGACGGCAATGACATTGAAGATGGTGGAAGTATGCTTGCTACTTCTGGTTATGAATGGTAACTAAATTAATACAGATGATATATAATTTTTTAAAATTTGTATTTAAAGACTTTAATTTGATTTCGTTTATGAAGATTTTAAAAATATGTAAACCAATTTTAATGTTTAAATTTTCGCTTTTGTTTAATCAAAAATAAAAGACATTTTGACGATTTTTAAATTATTATGTTAAGGAAATTATTTTTCTTACATTCTTATTTTGATTAAATTTTATTGAATTAAAAAATTTTCACTATATTTTTATCAAAAAATTTGCTTTCTTTTCGATCATTTCAAAATTTTTAAAAATTAATTAAAGTTGTACCTCTAATTCTCTGAGCGGGACACTGTCAGAAAATTATAAGCACCTCGAAGTTTTTAGTTAAAAAACATTTTAAGCTCAAAGTATTTCGTAATTTTAAATACTTTTACGACTTTCTAATTCATATTCAAAGGAAAAAACAATTCAAAATTAAATAAGGCTTTTAGGCGGGTGTGGGGGGGGGGTATTTAAAATTACGATATTTTGAACCTTCTCCCTCTTAAATTTGAAGAATATTTAAAAAATTAAAAATATTCGAATTTTTGAAGTATTTTTTATTTAATAACTTTATAAATCTCTGTTAAAAACAATTCTTTGAGAATATTTGTGTGGAGGATTTTTTAAAAATCAAATAATTTAAAAATTTGTGGTCTAAAAAATATTAATTTAAATATTTTAATAATTTAAATATTTTAATTAATTTTTTTTTTGTCTTTTGCCAACCAAAAGATAATTTAAAATAAAAAAATATTTTTAGTACCACAATTGTAAATTTACAAAATTTAATTTAAATCATTTTCCATAATTAATACATTTCACCTCCTTGCTGGCGCATAACCAAATCAACAATACAATTATTTCCAATTTTGTAATGGCTGAGTTTATCTAAAAGTATTTTTTGAATTTAAATAGGAATTTGTTTTTTTAAAAATACAAATTTACATTTGTCTTGGAGTTGTTGACCGGAATAAATCTAAAATAAATCTCTTCATTGATTGTAATCCTAATTCTCTTTCTACCCCCCCCCCCCTCTAGGTCTAATTTTTTGATTAAGTTGTTTATCCAATACAAAAAATATTTCTCTTACCAAACGCTGTTCTTCAATTGTTTGACCTTTACGCTCATAAACTTTATATTTCATATCCAAAATAGTATTGTTCGGCTTAATTTAAATATTTATTTTAGACATTTTTTCAATTTAATCTCACTTGCATTTCCAAAGTAAATTTACTGTTATTCAAGTCTCTAACAAGTACTTGGATTTTTGCGTTCAGTAACTGAAAAAATTAAATGAACGAAAAAAATCACCCAATGAACAGCTATTTGAATTTTATTTATTTTTTTATTTATTTTAGACCAAAATTTATTTTAGACCAAAAATATTTTTATTTAATATTTAAAAAATCTCAAAGCTCAAAATTCGGTTAATTGTCTATTATAAATGAATTAACACTCAATTATAGTAAATTAACTCACAATCGGAGTTCGTATAACTACATTACTTGTACCTTCAGTCAACTCATCCTCATCAGATTCCTGCGAATCATCACCCGCTTCTTCAATAAAAAGTTGCTTAATATCATCCAAAGTTGCATGAGTTCGGCAACGGGGGCAGGTTTCTGACTAGAAACGTTAAAAATTAAATTTGGAAACATATATATGTTAATAAAGGTTGAAAATTTTAGACTGACTTGTGGATTTTGCAAAAATTGGGGATTTATTAAAAGTCAAAAGACGCTGATAAATAGTATAGTAACGAAAATTTGATCTATAATTAGGTGAATCTTAAATAGCTTGGACGACTAATTCACTTACCTATTTGTCAACTTAATTTTAAAAACTAGTCTTAAATTAAGGTGTATCAAGTACCTTATAATTATGTTTGGCCATTCACTCAACAAAAGTTTAAATAAATTTCCTCACCCCTCCTTCAATCCAGCGAGTAATACAATTTTTATGGTAAGTGTGATTACAATTCTTCAAAGTATAGATATTGTCAGGACGCAAACGAGTATGGCAAATAGTACATTTACCAAGTCGGAAATAAACCATTATTTAGTCTTGGAGTAAATTAAAATATTTTTTGGATTTAATGAGACTAAAAAATAAAAAGGAAAATGAAATAAATAAAAGCAGAATTCAATTTTAAAAATTTATACCCGGGAAATGGATAGAATGAAATGAAAATGTCCTAAAAAGTAAGAATAAACAAAAAAATAAAGGATAATTTAAATAAAAATAATTTTAAATAAAAATTATAATTAAGCTCCTCCCCTTCTAAATATTCACTCATATTATTCTCTTCTTTTGCCAAAAAAATTAAATAAAAAAATAAAGGTCATATTTTTCTTTCTTTTAAATAATAAAACATTAATTGTAAGTTTATTTACAATTTTATGATCAAACTGCATTTTACAACAAAATTTGCATTTCTGGATAGATCATCTTTCGCATGTGTTCTTTTAATAAATACAGAAGGGACTAGCGCCGCAGGCGAAAATTTTCGAATTTTTAAGTGCCTTGGATTTTTAAGTAAATTGAGACAGACGAAAGGTGGCTAGAAGTTGTCTAAAATGGTTTGCGTATATGTTTGGGGAATAAATTTACTTAACTGACAAATTTTATTCATACCAAAGGGTATACAATATACCACTGAAATGGATGATTATATGAAAAAGAATGTTACAAATTGGGATTAACAAGAATAGTAGTCATTTTGAAAAAATTAGTGGACACAAATAAGTAAGCTGTTTTAAGTTATTTTTGAATTTGCTTAAAAAGAAAAATATATATTGGGGGTGAGAAAACAAATAAATTATGTTGGGAATGTCAAAAACAAATAAATTATGTTGGGAATGTCAAAAACAAATAAATTATGAGACGTCAAAATAAATAAATTATTTGGAAATGAGAAAATAAATGAGTTGTTTAAATCTTTAAATATGTCAGGTTTGGGGGTGGGGAGATTGTCATAAAGAAAAATTAAATAAGAGGGGTTATAATTCTAATCTGCTTGAGAATTTTTTGAATTTAAAGTTAAAAGGCAGTTATGTAAAAAATTTTTTTTCAATATTATGATGTGTACTCAGGGATTCTTTAATATTTAGGATTTCGATTGTATTGGATTTAGGTTATTATTTTTAGTTTCTGAAGAATATGAGGTAGTGTGGGTCTTAAATTGATTTTGAAATTGTTTAACGTGTGGCCTGTAAGGATATTTTTAGGAATTAGGTTCCAAATATTTACTGTTCTGTTTATGAAGGAATTTATTGTTTTGGCGTTTTTATCTGAAACCTGGATGATATAATCATGCTTTCTGCTTGGGCGTGTGTTTAGTGTGAAAAGCTCGTTAGGGATTAAACTTGTATGGTTGAATAGGATTTTGTACATTGTTATAACATCTATAAAATACCTTCTGACTTGTAGAGGTTCGAGTTGGAATAATTTTAGTCTTTCGGTATAGTTGAGATTTTTCCTCTTACACTTTAAAAGAGCGATCTTAGTAAAAAATTTTTGTACCCTTTCTAAATCCTTAGTTAATTCCTTTGAGATTGGGTTCCATATTGGGGATCCATATTCTAGAGTAGGCAGAATATATGTTTTAAAGATGTTACCCCAGGTTTTGGGATTGGACGTATGAATGTGACGTAGTACCTGGTGGGATCTTAAATATCCAAGTTTGCATATGTTTTTTATATGTTTTTTGAAGGTAAGTTTATGATCAATAAGAATGCCTAGATCTTTTACTGTTTCCACGTGTTGTAGTTCATGGTCTAGGATGTTATACGGCTTTTTTGAATTTTTACTACCTATATTGAATACATAAGATTTATTTAGGGATATATTAAGGCCCCAATCCTTTGCCCAGGAATTGAGGATATCGATTTTTTCCTGTAAGAGATTGTCTTGTGTTTTATAGATATGGGTTATTTTAATATCATCAGCGTATAGTGAAGTAAATATATTATCCCCTAATTTTGACGGGAGGTCATTTATGTAAATGGTAAACAACAGGGGGGCCAAGATTGAGCCTTGTGGAACCCCGGAGAATATTGGTAATGTGGTTGATTCTTCTTTATTGATTCTTACAGAAAAAGTACGATTTTTAAGAAAGTTCCCTATCCATGTGTGTATTTTGCCTCTTATTCCATAAGAATATAATTTATTTAGAAGGTATTGTGTGGGGACCTGATCAAAAGCCTTTTGTAAATCTATGTATATTACATCGATATTTTTTTTGTGGAGAAGGCCCTCATACCATTTATTTAAAGTAAATATCAGTTGGGTTGTTGTAGACCGTTTGGGTAGGAAACCGAATTGATTTTTCGATAGTAAATCATTTTCAATAAGGAATTTCATCACTTCTGAGTGAATTATTTTTTCAAAGATTCTGCAAGTGGTAGAGGTGAGTGATATGGGTCTATAATTTTTAATATCTGATTTATTTCCATTTTTAAATATAGGTATGATTGTTGAGTGTTTCCATTTGTCTGGTATTTCCCCTGTGTCTAAAGAGATACGAAAAGTTTCACATAGGCTGGGAGCAATTATGTCATGGAAATTTTTTAGTATTTTGTAGGGTATGTCATCCTGTGTGGAGGAGTTTTTGTTAGGGAGTGCTTTAAGGGTATTTGCGACTGTTATTATGTCGAAGTCTATATCTTCTATATGATTTTGACTTATTATAGGAAATGTGTTTGTTAAATTTTGATTTTTTGGTATATTGTTAAATAGTGCGGAAAAATGGGTTGCAAAAGCTTGACATTTTTTGGAATCTTCTATTAGGTATTCGTTGTTATTAATTAGTACTGGAATAGGATGCCTAGATTTTATACTTGTTTTTATATGTTTATGTATTAAATCTTTGTTGTTAGAGATCTTGGAAATAGAGTTATTTTCGTAGTTTCTGACTAAGTATTTAATTTTATTGGACATTTTATTGTATTCAATTCTCAATGAGGGGTTTTGTTTCATTTGTTTGAAGAGGGTATATTTATCTTTAATTGCTTTTTGTATATGGGATGGGTAGTGTTGCCGTGATTGGTTTTTGTTAGGTGCAAAAGGAATATTTTGCTCAATTATATTTTGAAAAAGTAGAAGAAAGTTATCGAATTTTTCGTTAACTGATTTTGATGTGGTTGGGAATGCTTCCATTAATGATAAGTTATACGCTACAATTGGCTTTATTCTGTTTATGTTAGTTTTAGTGAAAGCACGGTACAGGATATTTTGTGTCAGTTCTTTTGTAAATTTGATGTTGAAATCTACCCGGAAATGGTCAGAAGTTGAAAACCCATCCTTGACTTGAATATTATCTATTAAATTGATTTTGTTTGTGATAATTAGGTCGAGAATTGACCCCGAGATATGTGTCGGATCTTTTATTAGCTGTTTAAATTGATAGTTAGCAATAAAATCTAGAAATATTTCGTCCATAGTTAACGAGGAGGAGAGAGTATTCCAGTTAATTTTGGGTTTATTCAGATCGCCACATATGAGAGTGTTAAGAGTATAAAATTTTCTGAGTGTTTTAATTAATTGTTCGTTTGCATTTTTCGTTAGATTTGGTGGAAAGTATATTAATATCAGTCGTAGGTTTGGAGAACCTTTTTTAATTATGTCAATAATGATTAATTCGTATCCAAATTGGGTCTGGGTGTAAACTTCGGCTGCTTTTATTGGATTTAATGTTAATATAGCTACCCCTCCTCCCTTTTTTTTCTTTTTAGAGGAGCGGTTACAGGTAAATACTGAGTATTTTCCCTTAGCATTTAATTCATTGGAGAGCATGATATTATCCTGCATCCAGGTTTCAGTAACGCAAATTATGTCGTATTGATTTTGCAATATAAAATTTTTAAATTCCTTAATTTTGTTAATAAGCGATCTGCTATTTATTAGAACAGATTTGAGGTTAGATGTTTGTTTATCTTTATTGTAAGTGTTAATGCTTTTATTGGGTATATTAAGACCTGTAGTATTTCTAAGATTTAAAGGTTTTTGGATGTGGCTATGGCATAAATATCGTTCACCTAAATATTTTTGAATCCCTGGATTATCCTATATAAGTGTTTTACGAAGGTTGGGAATATTTTCACGCAATGTAATTGTATTCGCATAAATAATCCAGTCACCTTTATCTTCGGACCTTTTTTGAGTACATTGAGCCTGCAATTTTTTGCGATTAGTGCGTTCTTCCAATGTCATAGATTCTCTGATGCCCAGATTTTTGAATATTGGTGATTGTTTAATGTTGTTGTGTTGTTTGGACCAATTGCGTAGAGTAGCTGTCTGAAAATATGAAGAGGGAAAGACGACTTTTAGAAGAGGTGGGACACCTTTCCTAGTTGGGAGATCCTTGCCTAATCTATATACAGATTGAGGACAAATCTCGATACCCAACTTATCGAGAATACAATTTACATTTTGTCGATCTTCATTTGCTCTTGCAGAGGGTAATGTTTGTTTAGAAGATGGGAGCCCCGAAATTACAACAGACCGCTTCCTTTCTTTTTCAGCAATAGAATTGTCAATATGATGTTGGGAGATTTGCTGGTGCTGGGTCATATCAGATATTATACACCCAGCAGTTTTTAAGAGATTATTGAGTTGTGAAATAATGGTTTTGGCAGAATCTGATATTGTGGGGTCTTCCTGAATAGGGTCTAAGTTTAAATTAGCAATTTGATCCAAAAATTGTTGTCTTTTAGATGGGAGTTCGGGCGAATAAGAAGTTAATGGACGTTTAATTGGAGTTTTATTAGAATTAGATGCAGATTTGGGATTAACAAGAATAGTAGTAATAATCTTGATGAGAAAACTACAAAATATGAAGAATTGAGAGAGAGTGCTGATTCTCAATTAACTAAGTTAATTTTTATTTAAAAATTAAAAAATAAATTAAATTTTAGAGCAAATTTAAAAATTCAAAAAATTAAAAAAGAACACGAAGAAAATACTTTAGGACTTAAATATCGTTTAAAAATGAAGGAAACACAAATACAAACTTTGAATTTGACAATTCAAGGAAAGGTTAAGAAATTTTGTAATTAAAGAAAAGCTTTATTAGAAACATTCAAGGGACTATCTAAGACTGAGGATTTCTCTTTAAAATAATTTTGAACACACTAAGTGGGGAAGGGTATCTGCTAAACAATACTAAGTCTAAAAATATAAAATTCTTAGGATCAACAAATTGATGAATTAAATAAAATGGTTGAAGAACTTATGGAAAAGAATGGAATTTCCGGAGACGGCAATGACATTGAAGATGGTGGAAGTATGCTTGCTACTTCTGGTTATGAATGGTAACTAAATTAATACAGATGATATATAATTTTTTAAAATTTGTATTTAAAGACTTTAATTTGATTTCGTTTATGAAGATTTTAAAAATATGTAAACCAATTTTAATGTTTAAATTTTCGCTTTTGTTTAATCAAAAATAAAAGACATTTTGACGATTTTTAAATTATTATGTTAAGGAAATTATTTTTCTTACATTCTTATTTTGATTAAATTTTATTGAATTAAAAAATTTTCACTATATTTTTATCAAAAAATTTGCTTTCTTTTCGATCATTTCAAAATTTTTAAAAATTAATTAAAGTTGTACCTCTAATTCTCTGAGCGGGACACTGTCAGAAAATTATAAGCACCTCGAAGTTTTTAGTTAAAAAACATTTTAAGCTCAAAGTATTTCGTAATTTTAAATACTTTTACGACTTTCTAATTCATATTCAAAGGAAAAAACAATTCAAAATTAAATAAGGCTTTTAGGCGGGTGTGGGGGGGGGGGGGTATTTAAAATTACGATATTTTGAACCTTCTCCCTCTTAAATTTGAAGAATATTTAAAAAATTAAAAATATTCGAATTTTTGAAGTATTTTTTATTTAATAACTTTATAAATCTCTGTTAAAAACAATTCTTTGAGAATATTTGTGTGGAGGATTTTTTAAAAATCAAATAATTTAAAAATTTGTGGTCTAAAAAATATTAATTTAAATATTTTAATAATTTAAATATTTTAATTAATTTTTTTTTTGTCTTTTGCCAACCAAAAGATAATTTAAAATAAAAAAATATTTTTAGTACCACAATTGTAAATTTACAAAATTTAATTTAAATCATTTTCCATAATTAATACATTTCACCTCCTTGCTGGCGCATAACCAAATCAACAATACAATTATTTCCAATTTTGTAATGGCTGAGTTTATCTAAAAGTATTTTTTGAATTTAAATAGGAATTTGTTTTTTTAAAAATACAAATTTACATTTGTCTTGGAGTTGTTGACCGGAATAAATCTAAAATAAATCTCTTCATTGATTGTAATCCTAATTCTCTTTCTACCCCCCCCCCCCCCTCTAGGTCTAATTTTTTGATTAAGTTGTTTATCCAATACAAAAAATATTTCTCTTACCAAACGCTGTTCTTCAATTGTTTGACCTTTACGCTCATAAACTTTATATTTCATATCCAAAATAGTATTGTTCGGCTTAATTTAAATATTTATTTTAGACATTTTTTCAATTTAATCTCACTTGCATTTCCAAAGTAAATTTACTGTTATTCAAGTCTCTAACAAGTACTTGGATTTTTGCGTTCAGTAACTGAAAAAATTAAATGAACGAAAAAAATCACCCAATGAACAGCTATTTGAATTTTATTTATTTTTTTATTTATTTTAGACCAAAATTTATTTTAGACCAAAAATATTTTTATTTAATATTTAAAAAATCTCAAAGCTCAAAATTCGGTTAATTGTCTATTATAAATGAATTAACACTCAATTATAGTAAATTAACTCACAATCGGAGTTCGTATAACTACATTACTTGTACCTTCAGTCAACTCATCCTCATCAGATTCCTGCGAATCATCACCCGCTTCTTCAATAAAAAGTTGCTTAATATCATCCAAAGTTGCATGAGTTCGGCAACGGGGGCAGGTTTCTGACTAGAAACGTTAAAAATTAAATTTGGAAACATATATATGTTAATAAAGGTTGAAAATTTTAGACTGACTTGTGGATTTTGCAAAAATTGGGGATTTATTAAAAGTCAAAAGACGCTGATAAATAGTATAGTAACGAAAATTTGATCTATAATTAGGTGAATCTTAAATAGCTTGGACGACTAATTCACTTACCTATTTGTCAACTTAATTTTAAAAACTAGTCTTAAATTAAGGTGTATCAAGTATTAGGTACCTTATAATTATGTTTGGCCATTCACTCAACAAAATTTTAAATAAATTTCCTCACCCCTCCTTCAATCCAGCGAGTAATACAATTTTTATGGTAAGTGTGATTACAATTCTTCAAAGTATAGATATTGTCAGGACGCAAACGAGTATGGCAAATAGTACATTTACCAAGTCGGAAATAAACCATTATTTAGACTTGGAGTAAATTAAAATATTTTTTGGATTTAATGAGACTAAAAAATAAAAAGGAAAATGAAATAAATAAAAGCAGAATTCAATTTTAAAAATTTATAACCGGGAAATGGATAGAATGAAATGAAAATGTCCTAAAAAGTAAGAATAAACAAAAAAATAAAGGATAATTTAAATAAAAATAATTTTAAATAAAAATTATAATTAAGCTCCTCCCCTTCTAAATATTCACTCATATTATTCTCTTCTTTTGCCAAAAAAATTTAAATAAAAAAATAAAGGTCATATTTTTCTTTCTTTCAAATAATAAAACATTAATTGTAAGTTTATTTACAATTTTATGATCAAACTGCATTTTACAACAAAATTTGCATTTCTGGATAGATCATCTTTCGCATGTGTTCTTTTAATAAATACAGAAGGGACTAGCGCCGCAAGCGAAAATTTTCGGATTTTTAAGTGCCTTGGATTTTTAAGTAAATTGAGACAGACGAAAGGTGGCTAGAAGTTGTCTAAAATGGTTTGCGTATATGTTTGGGGAATAAATTTACTTAGACGAGCAGACCTACAAAACGGAAAAAACGGAAAAAATCACAGATCAATCAAAATTTTTATTTAACAAATTCAAAAAAATATTCTAAAAATTGATAATTTAAATTAATAAAAGTGATTCAAAAAATAAAATTAATCGGAAAAAAATCAATCAAATTCTTCAGAACTAAATGCTTTGAAATGTCATATTTAAAAGGTTTAGATTCCAAATCGTTCCCAAAATTAGCTTCAACTGAACAACATGTTTGGTAAATAAATGGTTTATATGAATTGTAATTGTCCAATAATAAAGTAGCTAAACCTTAAAAATATTTAATTGAATAATTTTAATTAATTAGGGAAGTCAAATTGTGGCTCAAAATTATCCAAATAGTTTAGGCCCTGATTCTTAATGAATACATATTTGCTTATTCGTTGCTAAAGTGCGTTGCAAAATTATAGGTGCTCAAAAATCGTATTTTTACGTTGGTCCAAGTAATTTAGGGCCCGATTCCTAATCAATAGATATTTGCATATTTCGATTTTCCGTGGATATTTTGCCCAACTCTTTTAAATATTTACCAATTTGTTTTCCATTTTGTGTAAAGAATACATAAGGAAATTCATTAGCTGGAGGATAAACTAATCCACAACCAAGGATATCACCATCATTGAACACTGTTGAAAGTTGAAATTTTTCCCATCTATCGGTTAAAACTGTAGCATCCTTTGTACAATACCAAATAAGTCTCTTTGTACTTAAATTTTCAAGGCCAATAACCATCCATGTTTTACCACTATTTAACTCTCTTTCAAATTTACATTTAATTTCAAAATAATATAAAGAATAATTGAGACTGTTTTGTGGGTTGTAGAATGCTTTTTCTGCATAAACAAAAACACAATGATCGTAACCTAAAAATGTATTTTTAATTAAAAATTCTATAATTGGGTTCAACCCTGAACCTACACACCGAAGACCTATTGACACTGAAGACCCAAAACTTTACACCGTATCATGGGTAGTAAAGTACAGAACTAGGTATTTATCCATAGAGCAGGGTATTTATCCCCCTTAATCCCTCTATATTCCCTTTCAAGAGTTTGAGGTTTTCAGAGTCAATATGCTCTCGGGCGTGGATTCCCTTAATTTACCTCCTTTCCCTTCATCACCATTAATATATTTAATATTTTCATCATCAATTAATTTCCCAAATCCATTTCCTTCAATACATTTACCAATAAGTTTTCTCGTATTACAATATTTTTTGCAGCAATTATAGTATCCACAACGAAATTTACCCCATTTATTTTTAATTTTAACAAAATTCTTTAAAAAATTATTTAATAATTTAATTTAATTACAAACTAACCACATAATGATGAAAGTTCAAATCATTTAATTTAATTAAATCTCCAAAAATTTTATCATATGAATCACTTGCCTTTTTATAAATAAATTAATTTTAATTAATTTTAAAAATATTTTTTTAATTTTAATTCTAACAAAAAATTTTTATAATTTGTAATTTAAAAAAATACTTTTAAAAAATTCATTCGGTTAATAAGGAGGGTAAAAGATTTGGGCGATAAAGGATAGAGGGATACATAACTGATTGAAATCGATTGGGGAATGAGTGATATTGGGTGAAGAGAAAGAATTTAATAATATAATAGATCAAAATAAATAAAATTCATCGATAATAAACCGATATCTTCCCCAAATCCCTTGAACTCCCTGATTACCACCTAATACATGATATCTTCCTTAATTCCCTGATATATTTCAAATTACACTCCATCTCCCGATAATTTAAATTCTCTGATATCCGCTTCCACTCCTAACCACTGATATAACGTCCTAATCCCTCCAAAGACCCGATACCGATCCAAATCCACATGCATCCATAGACTTCTACCCTTTTCGGCGTTTTTTAATCCAGCGTGAGGCTTGAAAAATAAAAACTACCGAATCGAAACTTTCGGTTAACCGAACATAAAATCTTCGTTTTTCGGTTCGGTTCGAAACCGACAACCCTGGTACAGAGTAATGGGTGTTTTGTATTCCCGGTTAAAAAAAGGTAATTTAAATAATTACCTTTATAATTTCTTCTTCCAAATAATTAATATTCTCATTTTTTTGTTTTAAAGAATTATCATTTCTAGCTTTTGATTTTTTAATATTTTCTTCAATTAATTTTTGAAAATTATGTTTAATTACATCAATTTCATCTTTATTATCAAAATCTATTTTTTGAATTTTCTAAAAATAAATTTAAAAAATATTTAATAAAAATAGTCAGACTTTCAATTCATTTTCGAGAAAAACATTTTTCTTTTCTAAATTAACAGTCTTTTCTCTCACTTCAACAAAATTTATTTGAAGATTTTTAATTTTAGTTTGAAGTTTAATTAAATCATTCCTCTCATTTTCGATAAAAATCCAATCAGAATTTGTTGATGATCCTTCTTCAGCCATTTTTAGAGAATTTTTAATTAAAAAAAGACAGAATTAAGATAAAATAACAAAATCGGTTGAAATAAATTTTATGTTAAAGTGAACACCTGAAATTATTAGCTAAATAATTATTGTCTCAATCTACTGGATGGGGTGGTAAATAGACCGGAGGGTAAGTTATCACTCGATATTCCTTTAATCTGCACAAATCCCACGAAATAAAACTATCCAATGATTTCCCACCCGGAGCCAACATGGAGCGTGTAGAGCTACGGAGCCAATAATTAGTTCTTGGTACCATTTGACAGAGAATTATAATCAATAACTAGCTTTTAAATAAATGTGATTTTTCGGCACTTTATCAATAACTTTTTTCTTAATCAGTACAAGATTTCTATTTTTTAAATTCTCTAACAAATTTTATAAAGAACATTAAAAAGTAATTGGGCTCGGAATGAAAACGAATCTGGATTCAACTGCGGTGTACCGAAGAGAACTGAAAATAAATAACATGAAATAATTGGTATATATAAGGACTAGGAAGGGCGGTAAGATGAAAAAACAGAGGAAAATGTATTTGATAGATCAAAGAAATTAGAGGTCTGAAGGGCAACAATTTAAAAAGATCAAAGGGAAAATATTTGAAAGTTGGAATGAGGGAATAATTTGAATTTGTAAAGAAATGGGGAAAAAGTGATAAAACATTTAAATTATTAAAATATATTTAAATTACGGATATTTTATAAAATAAAAGATTAGAAAATGTTTTGAGGAAATTTAAATTATCTCAAAATTTTAGCAAGCAACATTGATATTCTTTAATTAAAGCACAAATGTGATTTAATACAAACCGTATTTTTTAATATCATCCGGCCGCTTTATATGTCAATCCCTAATTAAAAGGGTACTCCGATTTAATAATGGTAATGGTCTTTAATAATGGTCAAAAAGTGTAATGGGGGACCACAATTATTTTTGAGGTAAAAAATTCGGGGTCACTTTAGTACGTGGGTGCAGGCTTTAAATTACAAATGTTATATCAATTGAAAGAGCTAGTCGAGCTGAGTCGAACGCCACCAAAATTAGCTCTAGGAAAAATTTTTGAACCGAGATACAGGCGATTGAAAATTGAAAAACCATAGGGGGGACCAAGCACTTTTTTGGGGTGAAAAATTCGAAAATGCAAATTATACCTCATTCGAAAGAGCTCGTCGAGCTGAGTCGAATGACACCAAAATCAACGAAATCCGACTTGAATGGACCGAGATATAGACCCCTAAAAATCGAAGATCCAAAAGGGCGATTTTTGGAATAAAAAATTTTTTATACAAATAATACCTCATTCGAAAGAGCTCGACGAGCTGTGTCAAATGACACCAAAATCACCGTGATTGAACAAGATTAGACAAAGTTATGACACAAAAAACTACCAACATAAACCTATGGGTCGTCGGCGAGGCGCTTGTGCAAAACCCCGCGCTTCGCGCGGGGTTTTGCGGCACGCGCCTCGCGGGGAGTCTACGGGCGATGGGTCTGGGCTCGTAACATAAACCTATTCCTAAATCTCTTGCTCTGGACGTATTTGGGGCCTCCGTGGCAGCAAAAATCTCAACATTTGCCATAGGTAAGGAGCTAAAATAAAAGATCATAACTTTGTCCAATCAAGTCGGATTTCGTTGATTTTGGTGTCATTCGACTCAGCTCGACGAGCTCTTTCGAATGAGGTATAATTTGCATTTTCGAATTTTTCACCCCAAAAAAGTGCTTGGTCCCCCCTATGGTTTTTCAATTTTCAATCGCCTGTATCTCGGTTCAAAAATTTTTCCTAGAGCTAATTTTGGTGGCGTTCGACTCAGCTCGACTAGCTCTTTCAAATGATATAACATTTGTAATTTAAAGCCTGCACCCACGTACTAAAGTACAGCCAAAAATTCTAATATACAAATGATATCTCACTCGAAAGGGCACAACGAGCTGAGTCGAATGACTGCTGATTTTTACAGAATTAAATATAACATTTACTTTTATTTTTTATTTACCTAACTTCATTCTACAAAAAACCTTTCCTTTTTTTACTTGGCTTGCTTTTCGATTGTATTTTTTTATTTTTTGACCTACAAACATTCTTTTCACCATTTTTAATATCTAGGCTTGCGTTATTATTTCTTCACATTAATAAATATTTTCGAGTTGAGAAAGGTTTCGTTGTATTAAGTGCAGTTTTCTCCACAATTTTTACTTTAATTTAGTCATATCTACATTAGGAAATCCCCAAACAAAATGGCTGAAGAAGATTCAATAATTTCTGATTGGATTTTGCTTGGAAAAGAGAAAAATGATTTTAAAAAACCCGAAACTAATTTTGACAAACTTCAAATAAAATTTAATGAAGAGAAGGAAAAGAATTTAAATTTAGAAAAGAAAAATTTTTTTCTTGAAAATGAATTGAAGGAAATGGATAAAGTTTGTTTAATTTACTCAAATATTCTTTTAATAATTTTAGAAAATTCAAAAAATAAATTCTGACCATAAAAATGAAATTGAAGAAATAAAACAAAATTTTCAAAAATTAATAGAAGGAAATAATAAACAATTAAAAGCTGAAAATGATCAAAAAGATGAAAGAATTAATTTTTTGGAAGAAGAAATTAAAAAGGTAAATACTGAAAATATTTATTAAAATTTCCGCTTCTATTGAAATTTTTTGGGAATTTTAACGGGTTTTTAAGGAGTGTAGTTATTGTTTTTTTTCTCTCTAGGCCCTCAGACAATTTTTCCAACACCTAATTTATCTAAAACCCTTTGGTACTTTTCTGTTATTGGGCCACAATTAAAAATATTGTAAAATGTGATAAACAAGACAAAATTTTCATTCGAAAGAGCTTGTCGAGCAAGTCGAATGACAGAAAAATCAAAGTAATTCGATGCTTCTGAAAAAAATTGCAAAGGACTGAATCTTTGTTGGAATAATTGTTTTTGTGCTACTACAGGGGATAGGTCGGAATTTCAAGGCTGAAAACCATTTTCCAAAAAAAACCATCTCCCCCACCATTTTGACACCTGCATATAGGTTTACTTGGCTTATTCTTGTATTGTAACTTAGTCCAAGCTTCTTAGATAGCTTTGTATCTTAATTTATAATTTATATAAATTTTTTAAATAATTCGATAAATAATTTTGTATAAAAATTCTAAAGATAACTTCCTTCAATGAAAATAAAATTGAGGAAATAAAGCAAAAATTTCGAAAATTAATGGAAGAAAATAATACACAGTTAATTACTTTGAACAATATTTGTTGTAAATATGTGGTTAGTTAGAGTTTATAATTTTAATTAAAAACCATTAAATATTTTTTGTAAAGAATTTTATTCATATTAAAAATAAATGGAGTGAATTTAGTTGTAGATGGAAATGTTGTGAAAATAATTGTATAAATACAAACAACCCTGTTGGTATTTGTGTTAAAGGAAATGGATGTGTAAATTTAATTAATGACGAAAATATTAAATATTTAGTCGGGAAAAGTGGTAAATTATACATTTTGGTAATTGTGAGTTATCTCTTATGAGTTCTTGCGGACATATTTATTAGGGTTTCACCGGAGCCGAAATTTTGACCGGAACCGGATCCAAATTTCTCTATGGTATTATTCAAAAAAATTTCTATTGAATCTGCATAAATATGTATTTTTGAATTATTCAAAAAAATTAAGAAAAAAAGATTTTCGCAATGTCACTAAAGTGAAAATGAGTACGCATAAATATGTCCTCAAGAACATGCATGAGATAACTCACAGGTACCAAAATCTTTTTTTTGGAGTAGGACAACGTACCGCAGAGCTATAGCTTCGTTCAAAATTGTGAATTTTGGACGCCTTGGCATGGGTCGATTCAGCTCGTCGAGATGCATCTGACCATATCAGGGCGTCCCGGATTAGACATTTTTGAACGAAGTTATAGCTCTGCGGTACGTTGCGCTTGTGGCAAGTTGGAGTGTAACCCTCTTTTTACTTATAATTTTTAAAAAATATTTTTAGGTTGTGATAAAAGAGTTGTTGTCTACACAGAAAATTCATTCAAAAAACCACAAAATTGTCTCAATTATTCCCTATATTATTTTGAAATTAAATGTAAATTTGAAGGAGCGTTAAATAATTATGGAAAATATATGGTTATAGGTCTTAAGACTTTAAGTACAAATAAAGTAATTATTTATTTTGCAAACAATGCTACAATATATAACGAGAAGTTTGAAAGATTTAAACTTTCAAAACTTTACTTTAAAAATAATGATGTTTTTGGTTGTGGACTAGTTTATCCTCCAACTGATAATTTAAATGAAGAATTTCCTTATGTTTTCTTTACACAAAATGGAAAACAAATTGGTAAATATTTACTAATTAAAATTAAACGGAAAATTTTTTAAGGAAAAGGTATATTATTAAAAGATAATTTTGAATTATATAAACCATATGTTGCTTTGAGTTGTTGTTCTGTTGAAGCAAACTTTGGAAATGACTTGGCGTCAAAACAATTTAAATATGAAATTTCAAATCATTTCATTAATAAAGAATTTTATTAAAAGTTTTTACACGTTTTGATTTACTTTTTATCAATTAAAATTGTTATATTAACGTTAATCTAACAGCTGTCAATTAATTAAAGTTTTGTTTGGGGGAAGAGCCAAAAATCCTTACTTCACTTTAGTTTTATTCCCGAAAAATTGAAAAGCTAAAATTTGGCTTTTCCTCTCCCATTATTAAATAAAAATAAAAGAATAAATATTTGTTGAAAGAAAGAGTCTTTAAAAGGAAAATTCCTCGGGAGTCCCGCGTCCCTCCCGGTCCTTCGGGACTGGGAGGGACCCAACGGGACCCCCCAAAAATTACTCCATAATAAAAATATGTAGCCAATTTTATACTTTTAAATTAATTGCACATTTCTTGATTTGTTAATAATTGTTGAATTAAATTCGTAAATTAAATTGAATTAATATCTTTGATAAAATTAAAGTATACTCCACATCATTATTCCTTTCTCAAAGCTAAAAATGGTTTCTTCAACTTCACTAAATTTGTCAATGTCTCGTCTCATGACAATGGTCAATCTCTTTTGTACGATACTCTTATACATAAAACCAATTTATTCCGAAATCAAAACCAACAAATTAAAATTTGTTATAAATCAATTAAACTTTAAACAGTGAAAATTCTTATCGTTATATTTTCCTCAAAATATTTGTTTCCAATCAGTCAACATCAGAATCTTCATAAAATTGTTTAATCACAAAATGTTTTGTAATGTCATAACAAAAAGGCTTAAGTTCCAAATTATTTCCAAAATTTGCTTCTACAGAGCAACATCTTAACCAAACAGACGGCAAATAAGAGTCAAAATTTTCTTCCAATAATATTGCTTTACCTTAAAAATTAAAAGAATATTAGTGTTGGAGGTGGGCAATACAAAGGGGTAAGAGCCCCTGAATAAACGCTGAAAGTGAAGTGTAGGAATACCGGATGATTTGCCTGGAATAAGGTAGATTTGTGGAAATCGGTCGATTTGGGAGGCAGTTTCTCTTTTAATCTTTTTCTGTTACAATACAACATTTCTACCATGACGCTCTCTATAATTCCCTCCAAATCCAATAATGCAAAATAACTAACCAATTTCCTTCCCATTTTGAGTAAAGAAAATATAGGGCAACTTTTCAGACTTTGTAGTTGGTGGATAAACTAATCCACAACCAAAAATATCTTCATCTCCCCAAGAAAAATCATCAAGTTTAAATAATTCATCTTTTTCGTTATCAATTGTTCCGTCCTCTGCATTCAAACTAATCGAATACTTATTATTTTTAAGATAAATATTTATCCAGTTGTTATAACCTATTTTCTCTCCTTCTATTTTAACTTTAATTTCAAAATAAAATAAGGAATAATCTAACAAGGGAACAATTTGAACTGTATGTGAAAATTTTGTATTTTTTTTTGCACCATCGTGTAGAGCAGGGTCGAAAACCTATTGCCAATTTTTGGCTTTTTTGGCCCTGACCCCCATTTCGAAAAGTTATAGAGGTCCAAAGTTAGACCGCTTGAGTATAGTTGCACAACTTATTAAAGAGAAAAATGAGACTCCATTTCTCTTTATTTCCTTTCCTCTTCTTTTCCAATGTTGGTTAAAGAAAGAGAAAATGAGGAGAGGGAAGAAAAGGAATAGGCGCATCTATCCTCTCTTTGCTTCTCCTAATGCGAATTAAAAAGGAAAGAGAAGAGGGCAGAGACGCCTCCTTTCCTTTCTTTCCTCTCCTCTATTTCTCTTTCTTTAACCAATATGGGCGGTCTAACTCAAGCGGTCTAACTTTGGACCTCTATAACTTTTCGAAATGGGGGTCAGGGCCAAAAAAGCCAAAAATTGGCAATAGGTTTTCGACCCTGCTCTACACGATGGTGCAAAAAAAAATACAAAATTTTCACATACAGTTCAAATTGTTCCCTTGTAAGCATTCTTCATCTGGTTTTTCAAAATAATTTTCAGCACAAATATTAAAGGAAATATCATGGGACTTAGAGGGACTAATCTTAACTACTCAACCCCCCCTCCCCACCAATCCTCTTACTTTCTCTTAATTCACTTAAATTCCGCGATATCTTCTCCAAATCCTTTTATTTTCTTTATTTATTAATCCATAAAATCCCCATTACTAAAATCGAATGATAAAATTAGCTAGCTTGGCGAAAATAGGGGGAAAATTAAAAAAATTACTTTAAAAACTTACCTAAAATTACATTTTCATTAAAAAATTTACTTAATTTTTTAATCATGGCCGCAAATATCGGGGCCGCAAAAGTCAAAACCGCATATGTCGGGCCGCAAGTGTCACAATAGGGGGAAGCCTCAAATGTCAAAACCGCAATAGTCTGGGCCGCAAGTGTCTGGGCCTCAAGTTGATAGCCGCAAATGTCTGCGCCGAAAATTTCTTAGCCGCAAGTGTCGGGACACAAGTGTCAAAATAGGGGCGAGCCGCAAGTGTCTGGGTCGCAAATGTCTGGGCCGCAAGTGTACGCGCCGCAAAAGTCGGCTAATCTGCTACTTTTATTCAGGTTACTTTTTGGAGAAAGTAAAAAGTAAGGAGAAGAAAAATAAAAAGGGGGGGGGGGGGGGAGGAAAATATCAAATTTAATTTCCTTTACCAATAAATCAAAATCAGAATTTGTAGATAGTTAAAATCGGTTTAAAACCGATATCTCTTTTGGTTTCTGGTTTTTAAATTTCAGTTTCAACAATGTTAATCGAGTCTAACTAATCATTATAGCTAAAATCATTTAATTTTTAATTAAGATTAAGAAAAATATATGCACTATTAGATCAAATTTATTTAAAAAATAAAATATTCAGTAAATGCAAAAATTTATTTAATAAATACATATATGTATATAGTAAGTAGTAAGGCTAGAGGAGAACCATGGGCGGGAAATGTAAGTTTTGTTGAGAAAATATTTAGGTATTTAATGAGAAAATGTTCTGGAGGAATATTTTGAATATTTAAAATAACTATGGATTAGAGAAATATTGGGAGGGAATATTTTGAATATATTGGAGGGAATATTGGGAGGAAAAGCGAGAGAATATCGGCAAGGAATAATCAACACTATTTTTTAAATTTATAATTATGCATTTCAATAGCAGATAAGTTAGCTTCAACAACAACAAACTTTAATCTGATCAAATTGTTAAATTGACCATTCGAGAGGTTGATTCCGGGATTCTTAATTGGTCACTATGGTCTGTTCTGGTGGAAAAATATCAACTAGTAATATCAAATAACAGATTATAACGACCGACAAGAATCTCTTTAGAGTTCGGTCACTTTCTCGTTGTTGATCGAACAATTGACCAGATTTATGTTTACTCCATTCTTGGATCAATTCCCCATTTGGGTGCGATATTTAGGATCATAACCCTAAATATCTGACCCTTTAATCCCTCCTTAATCTTTGAACAAATTAGCAGAAATTTTGGGAAGACGAATTATTTTTGGAGCATTTTTCCCTTTCAAAACCCCCGACCCGAATCCCGACTGTATTTTGCTCCCTGCCCCGAAATATTTCGAAAACCCCATACCCCGATACTCCGCCGCACCCAACTTATTTACTATTTTAAATATATTGCATTAAATACTATTACTGTAATTTCTCGAATAATTCTCCATTCTCGAATAACTCTTTATGCCAGCCAGGGATCGGTCTAAACAAAATTCCACTCCTAAGTAATCTATTCACGTTTAAATTTCAAAGCTCAAACTTTTATTCAAAGTTAAATTTTGCCTAGTACTCGTACCAAAGTACGAGTAGGAATAATCTCGTAGGAATAAAATATTTTTTGCCCCTTACAATGTTCCCTTATTCATTAATGTCATCCTTATGTTGTTTTATTTTGAAGGGCAATTTGTTTAGAATGGTTAAGTAAAAATTTTGTTAAATTAATGTTATTTTATTCTCAAACTTTTTTCAAATAAATTTCTTCCTTATGCTAAAGCCCCGTACAATATATCGATCAAGATCTACAAATAATGGCTGGCCGCATCTTAGCGAGCTGATTGTTTTTCGACATTAATTTTTGTTTTTTTAAATTATGCCCCGCCAATTCCAAATTTTATACATCAAACTACATATGTATTAGTGATGTTCGGGAGAAGAAAAAACTCGGGAATCGGGAAACGGGAGTCGGGTCGGGAAATGACCTCGGGAGTCGGATCGGGATCGGGAGGCCAAAAACTCGGGAAATTTTCCCGAGTCGGGATCGGGAGTCGGGATACTCGAACATCAAACTACATATCAGGGGTGGCGCTCGTCTCGTATCTCGTGTCTCGTATCTCGTGAAATCTCGTGTTTTTTAGAGGTCTCGTATCTCGTATTTTGCCACGAGACACGAGATATTTTTAATCTATTTTAGAAAAAGGTCAAAAATTTGGGGCTATTTTAATATCCTAGAATTAGGAAAAAAGGTAGAAATCTTGCTCATTGGTCTTCCGAAATTCTCAAATTTTCGCCTCCGGCGCTGAAATGTTGAATTTTTTGGCCTACGGCCTTCTAAAATTCTTAAAATTTTCGTCTGCGGCGCTGGAAACTGAAGAAATCTGGCTTGTTGGCCTTCTAAAATTCGAAAATTTTCGCCTGCGGCGCTGGAAATGGAAGAAATCTGGCTTGTTGGCCTTCTAAAATTCGAAAATTTTCGCCTGCGGCGCTGGAAATGGAAGAAATCTGGCTTGTTGGCTTTCTAAAATTCTCAAAATTTTCGCCAGCGGCGCTGAAAAAAGAAGAGGGATAAATTTGGTCAAGCGGCAAATATCGGTGTAACTGAAGGGATAGAGGAATATCGGGTGATTTACTGGGATTAAGGTGAATTTAAATAGATATGAGGATTCGCATGGATATCTGGGAATCCATCAAGTTCGAGAGATGGATTGTGTGAATTGCGAAGGATATCGAGTGTCTAAGAGGATTTGATGAATCATGGAGTGGCTCAGAAAACTTCGCTTCCTTATCGGGTGTCATATCTCCCGGTATCCTATATCACTCAAATCAGTTGACTACCTCAATAGCCCATGTTATCTGTTTCTTTAACTCTACTTGATCCTCTAAATCCCAAGATATTCTCGTAATCCCCGATATCTCAATAAATCCCCTTGATCCTCTAATTCCCCAATATCCTTCATAATCCAGCTTTAATTATTATCCATTCAGACCCTCATATTTTTGACTTTATAATCTTATGTATGAATAATTTTGAAAAAAAATAAATAGTTAATATCTCGTATCTCGTGAAATCTCGTATTTTTTGAGAGATCTCGTATCTCGTTTTATCTCGTTCTCGTATTTTTTTGTGAATCTCGTATCTCGTGAATCTCGTGTCTCGTATTTTGTGGCACTTGCGCCACCCCTGCTACATATGTATGTAGTAGGACAAAATATTTTTTGTTATTTCGACTAGAGATTGTCTGTTCAGAACCGAAGAACCGAAGTTTTTTCGGTTAGATTTTCGGTTCGGATCCGCATATTCGAAGATTTTCCAGAAAAGACATTGAGCTCAATTCCGACACCCCCTACATATTGGTGTATTTTTTTCAAATTTTTCCTTTATAATAAAATTTAATTTCATATACACATTTAAGTTAATATTATTTAATTAATCAAATGTCCAGTAAAAACGCAGAATTTTCCTGGAAACAATGTATCGATGATGAAAGATGTAAAGTATTTCCTTGCATAAAAGGTCTTTAAAATTAATTATTTATTTAATTTTGATTAATTAGGACTCAAAAATTATGGAAATACTGATTACTTTAATGCTTTAATGCAGTGCCTTGCTGGCTGTGATCGCTTTGCTGAATTTCTTCTTTGTAATGATTTTGCGGAATATGAAGAGGTGAAATAAATTTTTGGGAACAAAAGCTTTATTTCTAAAATATTGATAATTAAGAGAAATGTCATGATTACAATAGATCGAAACGGGGAGTTTGGACAGAATCGAGATCTCAAAGAATACCTATTTTCAATCATTAAAATTTTAGGACTGCTATTACGGATATTTTTTCCGATCTCTAGATTTAACTCCATAATCTAAAAAATTAGATTTGTGATCCATTTTTTCGAATTTTAACAATTTATTATATTAAACATCTATTTTCATGCAAAATTAACTTAGCTGGGCTCCTAGGTCGGAATCTGTTATTCCGAGATTTTCCCAAGTCGACTGGCACAAAAATAACATTTAACGTTTTTTTAATTTTAAGAATATTATTTTCAACTCATTTGTTAATACAATTCGTTGTATGTGGTTTAATGATCCTTCTGTTGACACTTATTTCCATAAAACTATTAGTGCTCTTACAAATGAAAATTCACCATTTTGTCTCGGCTCGCAAAAAGTTAATTAATTTTTTATTTTCTTTACCTTATGATCTCAAAAGTCTGTGGTATTTTAATTAAAAAAGGAATGACTTTCAGATAAATTTTTTAGACTTTTGAGGCATAATGATAAAAGGGTCCTCTCCAGAATATCGAGAGCAAAATATCGTTTGACCCTATAAATATCGTCACCGAAAAAGTATGTTGTCCTTAGGTCTCTTCCTATAAAATCCCTTCCTATTACTATTTAGCTAATATTAACTCGATCACTGATTCCAGCTAATTGTGAATTTACAACTGCCCTTGGTGTAGGTGTTGACATAATAGTGGCTTTATTAATGTTTTTTTATTAAAGCCAACTCAATTCGAATGAAGGATAGCTCGTTGATTATTTCCAGTCCAATAGTAAATTTTGGATATTTAGGCTCAGCAATATTTTCTGAGTCTCGATATTCTGGGTTGATCCAATGATAAAGCACCAATTATTTCAATTTTTTCAAATAGGATCCTCATGAATGTATGATTTGGTTATTAAACAAACTTAATCGAGAGTTTTTGAATTCTTTGGAAAGATTTTGTATGGTGGAGAATAATTACAGAAAGATTAGTAATGCTTATTTATATTCAATGTATGAGAGCAGCAAAAAAGATAAAAAATCTAATATTCTAAAATTATTTCAGTAAGTTTTGTAAAAATATTTTCTTTATTTTCGATTGATACAAATCATTCCAAAATACATTATCTGAAAAATCGATCAGTCAAGAATATTGATCCCGATTTCTGGGCTCTATCCTCAGATTTTTCGTGCTTTTAATTAGCTATCTATATTCCGATTCTATCCTTTTATATCTTGTTATTGATTGGAGAAGTTCTCCCAAGATCAGGGGCAGGGATGTGCGCCATGGCTCTTTGGGATGATTTTTTCTAGACATTCTACAAATTTTGTCGTTTTAGGCGATACGTTTTAGGCTATAAATTTGAAAAAAATTCTGGCGCACATACCTGATCAGAGGGCTTGATTGGTTGTCTTTGAGAATTCTAGTGAATGAATTAGCTAGCTCAAATTTGTACATATTTATAAAATTATGAATTAAATAAAATATAAAGAGTTTGTAATTTACTTTAAATTTTATTTTCAGAGGCCAATTTCAAAAGAAAATAAAATGTTCTGCTCCTAATTGTGGTTTTGTTGATATTTTAAATGAACCTTTTCTTTCTGTTCCACTCAAAATTCCTTTGTAAATTTATATAAAATACCTAAATTTATAATATATTTCAGGCCACATAGAGTTACTGTAAAATATATAAGTATGAATCCAACACGCAAAATCAGTCGTTTTCATTTTGACATTTCTGAACCTAATGTAAAAATTACGAATATAATGGAGCAAATAGAGAAAAATGTGAACAACTCTACAGAAAATGTTGATATTTTGTAAAAATTAAAAATAGGCTAATAATTTTAAAATGACTAAAATGATTCCCTATTATCTTCCAATATCTTTTTAAAAACAGTATATTAATTTAAGGGATTTTGGGAGATTTAGAGGGATATTAGTGATTGGGGATTGGGAAGGACATCAGGGGAACGATATCCCATAATCCCTCAAACCCCTTACTCCCACCAATCCGCTTATATCCGCTGATATTCCTCCAAGTCACTGAGAAATTAATGGATTTAATTTCTTTTAATCCCCACGATATACCTGTCAATCTACAATACCTTCTCAATCACTTCTAACCCTTATATCCCTCATTGGCGTTTCAACTGAGGCTTTGAAAACGCAATGCCAAAAACAATTACAAATTTTATTAGGGGAACATTTTAGAGGGAAGGTGTATATTTTAGAGGGAAGGGGTCTATTTTAGTGGAGGGAGATATTTTATAGGAAATACAATATTTTGTCTTTTTTTTTAATTTTAAATGGGCAATTAAAATTTCAATTGGATCAAATTTATTTTTTAGATGGTTGCCTGTAAAATTAAACCAAATGCACAATTATATCTAGTTCCGGAAACTAATTCAATTCTTGAAGATTTAAATAATCTTACAATTCTTCAAATACCTGGTGAAATTAATGAGCAACTTTTAGAAAATAATTTAATTATTGCGGTTGTTTATTTTGTGTTTGGAAGTGTTCAAAATAGAGAAATGTAAATTTAAAAAGATTTTTTTGGTACTTTTCTGTTATACGCCTGTAAATTCGTTAGCCAAGTCTTTCCACTTTGGAAGTCTTTCGACCTTTGGACCAAGATATAGGTCCCGAAAATTGAAAAAATCATGGAGGGACAAAACTCATTTTTCGGTGTTAGAATTTCGATCATACAAATGATAGCTCATTTGAAAGAGTTGTCGAGCTGAGTCGATTAGAACAAAATCAGCTTGATTCGATCATTCTAAACAAAATTACGCCCAACTAAATCTTCGCTGGAACGAATTTGTGGATATATTTATACGGAAAAGTACAAAATTTTTAATACTTTTGAAAAATTTTTTAAAGTTTTGGCGAGCCTTACATTACAATTTTGAATAGAGATTTAGGTTCTGGTCATTTAAGTTTTGAAATAATGAAGGAAGGAGCTTTTCTTCTTCCAAAACTTTTCTACAAAATGAATAGTGGTTTTACACTTTATTTACAAAATTCTGATGGATCCTTTTCTAGAATTGACCCTATAATTGAGAAACCTCTTTTTAATGAATATGTCAACAAGTAAACTATTTTTAAGATTTAAGCAATTAAAAGAACTAAAAGTATCCGTTATACACCCACAAAATTGAGTGCCAGCCGAACTTTTTAATGTTTAATCCAATACAAATAAATTATATAATTCAAAAGCCCTCAATAAGCTGTATAATTTTTTTAATAGGATAGATCAAGTCTGATCCCTCATTAAAAGCTAAGTCTAATTACCACGCTAAGTCTAATTATTTGATGTTTTTACATTTATAGGTTATAACTTTTTAACGTGTGATCAGACCTGAGTCATCGAATCAGCAAGCTTCAAAAAGTTATAGCCTATCAGTCGACTGGCACACAGTTTGTTGATGGATAACAGAAAAGTATCCAATTCAATTAATTTCCAGTATTTTAAACAAAAAAGAAAATGATAAAAAAGTAATTCAAATAATTGTTGAATGGGATTTGTCTTTAAAAGAAGAATTTAAATCCAAGCTTGTGAAAGAACAAATTATTGAGAATTATTCGTCTATTAAGATTTTTAATTATGTTTCAAAACCTGTTCCTTTAATTACATTAATTGACAATTTTGTTAAATCTGGTACATATAATTTTATTTAAAAAATATATCAAATCTATTAATAGAACCAATGAAGCTTTGGAACTGTCCAAAATGTAAGAAACCTTGTGGATCAATTCAAATTGGATTTGATCAGTTACCTGATATTCTTGTTTTTTATCTCAATCGTTTTGAAAAGGTGCTAAATATTTTTATTTTGTTTAGGGTGTGAAATTAATTAAAAAGATTTTCTTGAAAAGACCGCCGAGCTTAACTTCATTTAAAATTATCGCATCATGGACTCCCTGGAATGGTTTGATGTGCCTCGGCGAGTTGAATCGAGTCATACCAGAGCGTCCCTGTCTCGGCAATTTTGCCCGAAGTTATAGCTCTATAGTACATTGGCCTCGCGGTACATCGTGGCTTGACAGGGTCGGTGAAAATTTGTTTCTTCTAGTGAAAAAAATGGAGACTAAATTTATCCTAATTGAAAACTAAAATGAAAAATCTTTCGTTAAATCTAACTCAAAGATATCTCCAAAATAAGTCCACATAATATTTTCGAAAAAGGTCAATAATGAGTTTTTTCAAATTTATTTTAAATATTTTAGACAATAAAAAATGTTAAAAGTGTACAAATTCCGCAAGATTTGCTCGATATGAAATTTTATATTGATAATGGAAAATCTGTTGAAAATAATAAATATAACTTGTCTTGTGTTTTGTTAGATAGTTTTGGTCAGTTTTATTACATTTAACACATTTAGACCAGTATGGGGCTGTCTTCGATGCTTCCTCAAATTTCGCCTTTATGACCCTTTCAGTCCGCATTCCGGCTTCCACTTTTTATTTTGTTATATATATATATAAGTCGTCTAATGCCTACTAAAGTGCGGCAGGCCTATCACTGATTTGGACCTCAATTTAGGATACACCTAGTGGCATGGGCACGTCTCACCGGGAAATCATTAGTAAAGATGGAATTATTTTGTACCATACCGTATTTTTACCTATATTTCTTTTTCTGTCCCTTTGTTCCTCGGAATACTTGGAATAAAATTGAAGGAGTAGATTTTCAGAACCTAAAATTAAACAATTTAAAGGTCACTACACAGCAGCTACTCGTAATTTTATTGATGGGCATTGGCGTTTATTTAATGATACACTAGTTCAAGAACTTTTCTTTAACAACTCTCAAAAAGAAATTTTTGAATCGGTTAATTCCTCTATGTTTTTCTATCAGCGCCAACATTCTAAGACTGCTCGTTGGTTTCCCCAAGATGTTCCCAAACAAATTTTTGGAAAATATCAAGGAAAAATAGAAAATAAGTTTATTTCTCTTGACAGCTTAAAAATTCGCTAAATATTTTTAAAATTAATTTTTTATGTAATTTTTAAATGAATAAAGATGGAAATTTCTAAAATAGTAATATCTTTTGACATTTTTAATCGGAGATATCTCTTAAGCAGTTCAATTACCCAGTGGCCGAACAAATTTTCAAAAACGTATCACAACTCAAAAGTAAGTATCTTGTAATCATTTCTCCATAAGACTACTGAAAGAAGTTTGTCAATAAGTTCGAACAAACAATCAGCATCTAAATGCTTCCCAGATTTACAATGTGCCTTTTTGCCCTCATTCTGATCTTTTCTGATTTAAATTTGTTATTATTTCCTAAATTGTAAGATTTTAAAATAATCAGAATAAACCTCTATTGACAAAAACATTAAAAATATAAAAGTTAATTGTTTTTATTTACATATTAAATATTTCTTTATATCCATCATTTAAATGATTATGAGAAAAAATATATTGTATAGCAAGTGTTGTCATCGAACCATCCTTTGTCACGTAAATTATGATAAGCAATTTCATCAATAAATGGGAGTTCAGTTTCTTCTTGATATGATTTTGTTATTGAATGGGATTTACAAGCAACTGAGCAAAATGTTTTATGACGAACAATTGATGTTGTTTTAATTGAATATTGATCAACTAAAGATATGTTGTTTGATTTGAATTCTTCGAGTAGTTCTTTTAAACCAAGATAATATTTTTTCCTAAAAACTAAACTTTAAATCTTGTATTATTATATATCAACGAATTTCATTTTTTTCTCCTTTTTATAATTTGATCGGCTAACTTTTTTAAGATTATTCATTATTCTTATCCAAATAAATCTTATATCATTCAAAAGCCCTCGATAAGCGCTCTTTTTCCAACTGGATGAATCAAGTCTGATAGCCTATTAAGAAGTTACAAGTCGATAAATGCAAGAAATCGTGGTTCTTCACACGTAAAACCCTGTATCTTTTTACTAGGTAATCGGACTTAATACATCAAGTTTAAAAAAAGATAGCGTTTATCAAGAGCTTTTGAATGATATAAGAATCATTCGGATAAGATAACTCATAAAAAAGTTATCTAGTATTGATTTTACCTAGTATTGTGCGGGATACTGATGATGGAATTGAAAACTAATTTAAGAATTTACATTAAAACGATTTATTTTAAAATTAGCGAGTAAAAAATTTATGAATAAATTTCTTGGAATAATTTTTGATTTTTAAAACATTTTTGAAACATTAAACATTTTTAAACATTGATTTTAAAACCTACTTTAAAACATCCAGAATTTTAGGTTTAAGTTCTCCAACTCTTATTTTAAGTGATTTAGCAAGAAAAGCGTTATTTTTGTTAAATCTTGTTATAACAACATTTACACCGCGTTGATTTAATACCAGGTCACACCAATATTCAGCACATATATTTATTCCATTATATTGTTTTATTGCTTCTTCAGATGGGTAAATTAAAATCTGTTTTTCAATTCTAAATTACCAAATTATTTTTAAAATTAATTTTAAAATATAAACTTTTTGTCCCCAATATGTTTTAAATTTTCGTATATTAAATTAAGCAGATTATTATATTGAAAATGAGAAATATCTCCGCTTCCATTGAATCTATTTATCGTATCGGAAATTATTAGCTTTTCAATTGGTCCAGACATGTTCTAAATTTTTTATTAAGAAATTAAATTTAAGAAAATTATCCTAGAGTAGCTATATTTTAAAGACATTTACTCTAGTTTTACGTTAATTTTCTGGGTTTTGAATCTCGATGAAGGAAGGTAATATTTTCTGTGATTTTTTAAGGTTTAAAATTACCAATTTTGTAGGGATGTAGTTGGCCATAAACTGGGAAGTTCTGCCTACATCATTGCCTACATTAATTAAGAATTCGTGATATTGTGTTAAATTAGAAGGAAACATAAATTTCCCACAGAGGATGGTTGAAATGAGCTATAAAATGAAATTATTTAATAGAGCAAAGCAGTTGGCTATATGTAGCTATTTCTATCCTTCAGCTAGTGCAAAGGGTTAATCGGCGGCTGGGAGCGGCCAGCATTTTCAGTAGCCCGGACTGATGTATTAACCATTACACTACGACGCCTAGTGCACAGCCTCAGGAATTAAATAGCTATATGCTTTACAAACCAGTCTTGAAATCTCGATTTGAACTAGAGATTCGAATAATGAAATTTTAATTCTATTATATTTGTTTCCGTTTATAACAGCATCTGTTAAACACCTAAATAATATTATATTACATTTGTTCTTAAAATAAATTTCATCGTCGAGGACCGATTTTTTGGAAAAGTTTATTTTCAAAGTTTTGAGAAAAAACGTTGGAAAGTAAGAAGCCAAAAATCTTGCTTTCTTCGCGCCGAAGGCAAAAATTTCAAACTTTTTCAGAAATTTGAAAAGCAAAAATCGAAAGAAAACCCCTCGAAAATCGAAACAGCCCTAGTAGGATTTGGTAATTTTTTATCAATAGATTTATTTTTATAATGTGTTTGTTCATATAGTCGCATCTGGTCTATATTATGTAGTCAAATTAAACTCGCTGTGACAAACTACAGTAAACTTTTGTGAAACCATCTTAAAAATTAATTAAACTGTGAAAGTTTCCGACGACTTATTATAAAAATAAAATTACCTATTAGTAGGATCTGGTAATTTTTTAAGTCTTGTCAAACTATGTATATGTTCAATTGCTGATTCGAAAGTTTCAAAATCTAGATAAAAACGATAGATTTTTAAGTTTATACTAGATTATCGCAAGCTAAAAATGTTTTTGAATTTAAAAAATTTGAGAAAACAGTCAAAACAATAAGAAAATTAGCATAATATTGTTTAATTTAATTTTTCAAGGTAATTTTAATAATAATTTAACAATAAAATACTTGTTTAGCTCTTGTCTTGATTAAGCGTCCAATGACATTTTATAAGTACTCGGTTCTTTGTGTTAGAACCTATGGTCGGTATCGTGTGTGTGTAGAATGACAGGTAGGTAGATTCCTTTCCCATAGATTTTGTAATACTAAAATTCAGAACTGGATACTAAAAAAATAAAAAGGACGCATAAAAATGCACTCGGATGCCAAAAACGGATAATCTTTTTATTAGGCGGGTGAATTAGATGCGTAATCTGGACAATAGCCTTTTTCTTTTGACTATTTATTATTTAAATAAAAATCATAATAGTACATACTAAAACTTGCCATTTATAGTTTGTTCAATATCTTCAAATATTTGAAAAGTTTTATAAGCGGGCATTGAGTAAATATTATTAAGGATTCCTTAGAAATTATCAATTTATTTGAAATAATAAAAAATTCAAAAATTATTTTACATAAATTTTTTTTAATTCAAAGACAAATTTTTGTTTCAATATTCTAAAATGAATTATTAGAAAATTTACTAAAAATTAATTTCGAAAAATCTTTAAAATAATAATTAAATTTACTTTTTTTAAACTTCTTTTCCTGTCTATCCCATACTCTAATTTTAAAACGACCCTCCAGATTTATAAAAATTTTTGTTATTTTTTCGTATAATTTAGTGTTGTCGAAGGAGCATCCAAAAGTTATACGCTTTCTCATATACTTAAAAATTTATCAAATTAACATAGTCGGGCAAGGTTCTTCCTAGCCTAGCATCAGAGAGCTCTATAAAGATTAAGGCCAATCCAATCCTTTGCTATTTTCTGGAATGAGTATATTCTCTTTAATATATATTAAAAATTTCCTTATTATATATCAGAGGTTGCCGAAACGGATTTTAAAAAACGAAACACAAAACGGGCACAAACCTATTATATATCATCCATCCTAGCTTGGATATTTCGTACTAAATAAAAGTCTTCAGTGAGATGTCTAAACATGTAATAAATAATACATAATTCTAAGGATCAAATAATTCAAATATTTTTTGAAAAGTACTCTAATAAAAATAAACACCTCAGCCATTTCCTCGATCCCATTAGTTCCAAGACAATATGCTAAAAGATCACTTATTGCATCATTGGTCTTAACAATTGTAGGGTCTGTGAAGTATGGGATATTCCTGGTAAGTACATCTAATTGAATAGTTATAAACTTGAAAAATACATAATTATTTACTATTTAAAAATATCATAAAATAAATTGGTGCTTATCCGTTCTACGCCCATAAAATGAGTGGTGACTGAATTTAATTGGCTATAACTTTTTGATGCTTTTGAGCCAATACAAATGAATTTTATATCATTCGAAAGCCCTCTATAAGCGGTATGTTTTTTTCCAACTTGATGGAGCAGGTCTGATCCCTTATTAAAAAGTTACAACCATGTAAAAAATCAAATAACTGGATGAGTGATTTTTGATTTTTTGATGAGTGACCAGACGTGATCTATCTAATTAGAAAAAAGATAACGCTTATCGAGGACTCTCGAAATGATATAGGATTTATTTTAATTAGATTAAACCTTAGAAGATATAGCCGATCAAACTCGCCTACAACTAGGGCTGTGGGTGTATAACGGATAAGTATGAAAAATTTCATAAAATAGGTATTAGTTTCAAATTATTTGTATATAACTTGAATATAATATATATAACTTGTATATACATTACATGGATAATTCGTTAAAATTTTTTTAAAAATAAATTTAAAAATATTTTAAATAATCAATTTCATTTCTACACTCTTATTACTTTAATTTTAAAATCTACTTTGTCAAACTCCCGTAATTCTGCATCCATTTCTTCAGTTTCGATCCTATGAGAAATTCTTTCACTAAGTCTATTTAATTGATAATTGAAATAAAAATTCATTTTTTTGAGCGCCTTATATTCATCAGAATCTGGCTAAATAATTTAAATAAATAAATATTTAATTTAAATTTTTTCTTTATTTTTTCATTCTAGTTTAGAGGATTCTTCGTAATAGCAACGTTTATTCCCTATTTTTTTCTTTGTTAAGAAGCGGATCCAAATTAATTTAGAAAATTAATAATATTTAACTAAATGTTCACCTTCCCTGTAATATTTAATGAGGCGGTTAAAAATTCCCCAAAAGGAATTGCCAATTTTAAGAATTCTGCGCTTGTATCCTTTATTAATTTGAATTTTTCAGAGTAATCAGCACTCGTTTCGGCCATTTTATCGAATTTGTTTATGATTTCTGCTACTAATTCTTCAGCTAAAATAATTGTTAAAAATTAAAATAAAGCATATTTTTACGTGTTTTTTCTAAATCTATTTCGTTTTCCTCAATATAATTAGATTTAATGGGAATTAAACAATTTAATTTGTTTAGTAGAAATATAATTAAAAATAACTTTAAAAAATATTTCATTTTTACTCGTAATTAGAAAATTATAAAAAAAACAAAAATATAAATTATAATTTTATTTCAGTTGCTATAACAACAGGGATGCCATTGTTATAGCAAGATGCCATAATGCATGGGGGCCAATAAATAATATGATATATTTTTAATTAATTATTGTAATTATGCCAAAGATGATTTAAAAATAAATTTATTAAACAAAGTAAATATCCAGAAGAGTCCACCCACGTGTATTTTTTACGTGATTCCTCTCAACCAAAAAAGAGAAAAAAATGAATTAATTTATCTATTGGATTTGAAAATTTTGAGCGAAGCTAAAGCTATGCGGTTTCATTATTTACATTGACATAAAAAGAAAGAAATTAATTTTTCTGTCAAAGTCAATCTTTAAAAAATTTTTCTCCACCTTTCACTAATCAAACTTTGCAAAATTTGTTATTTTTATCAAGAAAACGTCAAAAATACTTATACATTTATTGTACTTGATTAAATAAAATACAAAATATAAACTACCAAAAATATTTTCCTTTGCCTAGTAACCAGTTTATTTTATTCCTTTTGATTATTTAAAATAACTTACCTATAACTTGTGATAAATTTATTTTCTTTCTTCCATTCTTGCCCTTTAAAAATTGATTAATTATTTAGGAGGCCCTTTAGATTTTTGAAGTTTTTTGTTACGATTTACTAGACACAGAATTTAAAGTCGTAGTAAGGGGAGAGCTGGGAAAGGGTTGGGGTCATAAGGGCGCGGGGCCATTAGGGCGCCAGCACTAGAAACTGACACTTAGGCGAAACCGAAATTTATGAAAATTTTCTCAAATTTCTTTAACATCATTGACTACCTTCTCCAGAAATTTCAGAATTTTTCATCGAATATTTCTGAAGTTATAGTCGATAAACCGCGAAAAATTAGGGTTTTTTCGGAAAATCAACATTTTTGGCCATAATTTCCGAAATTCTTGATCAAAAATTCTGAAATTTTTGGAGAACGTAGATAAAGGCATGAGAGTTATTATTGCAAAGTTTTATCTTTTTTGATAAGCAACTCACTGTTTTATAAGCTCGCGCCCTAATGGCCCCGCGCCCCAGTCCCCTGGGAAAAGTAATGTTGAGATTTGACTGATTTGTCCCCACAAACCTTACTCACTATTATTGTCTTAGTTCTTGTATGTGTGTATTAATGGAATTTCATAATTTTCCCTTTAGTTTTTTGATATTTTCCCATTTTTTCATCCCGATTTTTGGTCACCCTTATTATCAAGTTTTCTTCCATTTATAATCTTTAATTTGTAAAATTTTATATTATTTATAAGCAAAATTGTATTATAAAATATCTTTATTATTGTCTACTTATTGTAATGACTGGGAAAATTTTTGTCGTAAGTTTCCTTGTAACATACCTGATAATTTACAAATTATATTATTATATCACAGAGATTATTTTTATAAAAATTTTTCCGTTAGGTTACTGGAGCTAACAAAGGAATTGGTTATGGAATTGTTCGAGGGTTGGCTCAGCAATTAAATGGGGCTATAATTTATTTGACTGGTATCTTTGTTGATTTATTTTAAATTTTGTCTCCTTCGGTTGAAGCCTTCCTGACCTTCCTAGAGCTTTAATTCATTTGATTGCAAGAAGTATTCAAGCATATTTTTATTACATCTAATTACCAATATCTCTCTATTTTCTGAGAAGGAAACATTTTTATGGAATGCGGTAATACCAAGGCTGGTCCCCCCCTTTTTTCCCTATTCCCCTGACCATTTTGAGCTTTTTTGCTTGACATATAATTTACAATATATCATTCGAAAGAGCTGTTCGAGCTGAGTAGAATGATACTATGTTCGGTTAGATTTGGCGAATCTGAACAGATTTATGAAGCTAAATCCTCGATGGACGTGCTTTTTGTGATGCTGAAAGGGATTAAAACAAATGCTCATAACTATGTTTATTTAAGTCGGATTTCGATGAATCTAGTACCGTTCGACTCAGCTCGAAGAGCTCTTTCGAATGATATATAATTTGCCATAAAATGTTTAAAAAATCGAAAAAAATAGAAAGGAAAAAGGGGGGGGGGACAATCCTTGGAATTACCTGGAATGCTATTTTCAATTATGTTCTCTTAGAATTTGAGTGACGTATCATGTAGTGATCCTAGAACGTTCTTATTGGATACACCCCGATGTACCGCCGAGCTGTAACTGTCCAAAATTGTCGAATCCGTGGCGCCCTGGTATGGTTCGATTCAGCTGGTCGAGACGCATGAACCATACCAGGGCGCCACGGATTCGACAATTTTGGATAAAGTTATAGCTCGGCGGTACATTGGGCTCGCGGTATACTGGCCTGCTCCCGTTCTTATACATTATTCCGAAAAAAATTTATTTTTAGCCAGAAATCCAACACTCGGTGTTGCAGCACTCCAAGATTTAGAAAAAGAATTGGGTGACAAAAAGAAAAGTCAAGTTATTTTCCATCAATTGGATATAACAGACGAGAATAGTTGCCAAAAATTGGCTCAACATTTAAAAGAAAAACATGACTCTTTAGATGTTTTGATAAATAATGCTGGCTTTGCTTTTAAACAAAATGCTACAGAACATCCGAGTATTCAAGCAGATATAACTATCGGAATTAATTATTATGGAACTAAAAATATTTGTAATGCTTTAATTCCTTTGATTCGGAAAGGGGGAAGGTAATAAAAAATTATTTTAAATTTTGGTTTAGGGAAAAATTTTTTGAAAAAGTAATAGGAATAAATTCGTTATGTTACAAAGCAATAAAAATTATAGAGCACAGCATCCGGATATCTCGAGATATCTATATCGAAGGTTCTGATATTTTAGCTTTCCTTGGTATGCAAAACCAAGAATAATATAATGCAAAATAATAATGGTATAAAATTAAAAAATTAACATTAGTTTCTCAACATAGTAATTTACATAAAAGATTAATATTGTCTTTTTATGACAACTTGGGATGAGTTTGGGCTGGAAAATCCCCGAATTTAATATCCGCAGATTGAACTTTGCATTATGGTAGTGAAGGATGCCCGGTGAGAGTTGTGGCCCTGATAATAATCATTTTAAGATAATGATTATTATCATTATCGTGGAGCTTCATTCTTTCAAATGTAAATAATTTAGAATCGTTAATGTTTGCAGTCAAGGAGGTGTAATGAACGGAAACTATGCCAAATACAGCAAAGAATTAGTTGATCGCTTTAGAAATATTTCTGCCCTTAAAGTTTCTGATATTGACCAATTTGTCGAGGAATATAAAAAGTTTGTTGAAAATATTTAAATTGAAGAGTTTATTTTAATTAAGGCTTGCAAAAGAAGGTAAGCGTAAAGAGGGCGGTTATCCAGGTTAGAAATATTTTTAAAAGAAGATTAGTAAGTTGAAATGACCGTTTTATAACGTTTGGAAAACAAAAATGTTGCCAATGTTTTAACCCCGACTCTAACTGTTAAACTAGCCAATTAGATTCTTTTCAAGGACAGGTTGAAAGCAATGCCCCGGTTCTTTTATCTGTCCTACCTTCCTCTCTCTTATTAATCTCCTTTTTCTTATAATTACAATCTTTATAATGTCAAATATTTCTTTAAAATTCTCTTTAGAATTGAAGAAAATTTCTTTTCAGACACAGCTTATGGAGTGAGTAAAGCAGCAGAAATAGCTCTTTCATTGTTACAAGCACATGAACTTAAATCTAAAGGAATTACTGTTAATGCTGTAGACATAATTAAGGATCACTCATTAAATCATTTCAAATTTTTAAAGTGTTGCCCAGGTTATGTCGATACAGACATGACTAGCCACAAAGGCCATTTAACTATTGATGAGGGAGCGGACACTCCAATATGGCTGGCAACTGCTGAAGAAGTCCCAAATGGGGCGTTTGTTTATTTGCGCAAAGCTATTGAATGGCTGCACTAAATGAATTAAAAATATAAATATATGGATAAATATTACTCATTTTATTGAGATTATTTAGTGATTTTGTCTATTTCTTTTCTTGATTAAAAATTTTACAAAAATTTTTAATAATTGGCCCACATCATTAATTAATACATATATATTTTTTAATTATAGTAACCATCTAATTGTATCCGCAATTGTCGTAACACCTTTGATTTAATGGTTTAGTAAAGTTTATTTACAATGAGTCGTTTTTTAATAGAGTTTTATTTTTTTTTTCTAACCTACCTCTTTGTTGGAAACTTCCCCCGTTGATGAATCAACCTTAACTTTTGTTTGGACTTCCGATCTTCCAAGTTTTTTTTCTTCCAATTTCCAATTTCCGGGATTTTGATAAAATTCAGCCACCATAAAATTCCCCCAACACACTTCCCCCATCATTGAGACAATCTTTCGTCACTGGAACAACTTTCCCCATTGTCGAAACAAAATTCCTGTCATTTACTGTCGTTGGGAATGACACCAAACCCAGAGATACTACTATAAAAGCCGGGATATCGGGATATAATTTGCATACAAATCCAATTATTACAAATCTTCATCACAAAATCCAATCATCAGAAACCGTTAACAACAAAATCTGTGCAAGGAAGGCCACCAACAATGTGGTTTTTTACCTTCAACAACAACAAACCGAACAAAAAGCAAACAATGTTGGCAAACATTGTGGCTCTCTCCATTGTTGTTTTACAATTACTTGGACAGTTAAATATCACAGTAGCAAATAATGTCGGCCTAGGAAATCACCTTCTGCAGGAGGGAAAGGTGAAGCTTGCTGCAGACTCGAGGGTTGTTTCCAATAAAAAAGACTTTGAGAACATGACGATTTCTGCTAATGCTTGCAATGTTTCTTTTGATAAGTTGGGGAATATGTGAGTATGGAAAATTTGCTTTTATTTATTATATCCCTCATTTTTACAGTTATCTGCCCTACAAAAATCGAGGGACGACAAAGGATAAAGGTTGTACGGTGGATCTTCTGACCGATAAGGTGGACGAGATTGTTTTACAATCTGGTTTGTTTAATCGTGTAGGGCTTGGTGCTTGTTTGAAAGAGGAAACCATCAATTCGAATGTGTAAGTTTAAATTTTAAGTAATAAAATTTGAACGTAATCCGATTATTTTGTAGATTGCCTTTTGCCTACAGTCTGACAAATGAGGAAGTCAAGAAATTCCACAACGGCCCGCTCTTTGCTAACGGTTCATGCTATAGTTGTGCGGAAGGTTGTGTCAAAAAGACTGGTCTAGAAGTTAGATGGGTATTGGATGAGGGTCAAGACAGAGGCGGATATGCTGAATATGCTGTGATGAATGTAAATCCAAGTAAAATTCCTTTCCGTAATTAAATTATCAATTCGTTGTTTATTTTAGTTGCCACAAAAATGATTTATTTTGTTGGCAAAAAGTGGGACATGAGAAACAAATATGTGCAATGGTTATCTGACTTAGTAATCAACAAAACAGATCCCAAATTTCACATCCAATTTGCAAAAAGAGAGAAAGACATGTTTGCCCAGACATTTACTAGTATCTGCCTAAATAACTCCAAAGAAGACATCCTCTCTCCCTCAACATGGGAAATTGTTGGTGCGAGTCCAGAGCCAAAAATGAATCGTCTGTTGGTTTTTCATCTTCTTCCACAAAAAGCATCGCGACAGAGGATGTTAATAAAAAATAATCGTACTGGATCACCGGAATATGTTGTGGTAAACGAACACCCAGAAGGGCCCATATGCGATGAAATAGTGATTATATTTGTAAGTACCTCTTTTATCTCTCTCTCATTTGCTCTAACATTATCGTTTTTAGCCTGCGAGTAACTACAGATTGTTAGCAACTCCAGTCACTCCGATACCAACAGATGCCCCTATATTCAATGTTGGTCTTAGGGATCACATTCTTCAAGGTGGAAAGGTGGTACTTGCTAATGGATCTATTGTTGCCAAAAAAGAAGATGTTGAGCTATACATGCCGATTTCTGCTGATGCTTGCGATGTTGATTTTAATGAGGAGGGGAATATGTGAGTTTTAACCTTTTATTCATTGTTATATTTCAAATTGTTTCACAGCGTTATCCACTACAAAAATCAAGGGACGGCAAAGGATAAAGGGTGTACGGTGGATCTTCTAACCGATAAGAAGGACGAGATTGTTTTCTGGACTGGTGTGCAGAATCAAGGAGGACTTGATGGTTGTATGAGAGAGAGTGACATCAATTCGAATGTGTAAGTTTAGATTTTAAGCGTTAAAATTTGAAAGCTAATTCCGATTATTTTGTAGATTGCCTTTTGCCTACAGTCTGACAAATGAGGAAGTCAAGAAATTCCACAACGGCCCGCGCTTTGTTAAAGGTCCATGCCGATGTAATGAGGGATGTGTCGAAAAGACAGGGCTAGAAGTTAGATGGGCATTTGATGAAGATCAAGGCAAAGAAAATGTTGGGCTTTATGCAAATCCAAGTAAATATCCGTGTTGCATTTAAATTATACATAATTTATTTATTTTAGTTGGTACGAAATTGATCTACTATCTTCGTAAAGAATGGAACTTGAATAAGACAGATGTGTACTTTGATGTCATAATCAATCAAACAGTTCCTAAATTTCGTATCAAACAGTTCCGATATATCACAGTGAATTTGCAAACTGTTCCTCACGTAGAATTTTCAAAGAAATACAATACTCAACCATCTAGCTGCAGCAATAACCTCGAACAAAACATTCTCTCTCCCTCAACATGGGAAATTGTTGGTACAAGTCCAGAGCCAAAAATGAATCGTTTGTTGGTTTTTCATCTTCTTCCACAAAAGTCATCGCGAAAGAGGGTGTTGTTGGAAAATACTCTTTCTGGATCACCGGAATATGTTGTGGTAAAAGAACATCCAGAAGGGCCCAAATGCGATGAAATGCTGATCATATTTGTAAGTAGTACATAATTTGATTAATGAAATATCCTTTTCAGTCTAGAGATAACTACAGATTGTTGACTACTCCAACATCATCTATCACTTCAACGCCGAAACCAACTCAAGAGGAAAGGAAGAGTTCAATTAATAGTGAACATACATCTACAACATCAACTTCTACTAGCAATAATGTCAGAACAATCTCACTGCCTGAGACCACACCAGAAATTGCTGAAACTTCGAAAACTACACCTCCTTTGACAATTGCATCTTCTTTGAAAAAAAGAACAACTACAATAACATCTGCTTCAACAACAATGACTACTACCACCAAAGGCTCTTCAGGCTTACTGTTTTTTGCTGTGATTATCGTTGTTATTCTGACTGTTATCGGCATTGGAATTGCTGCTTACTTCTTCGTCATTAATGAGAGCTTTGACAAGGAGGAGAATGATGTTGAGGCAGTTGTTGGGACTAAAGAAGATGTCACAGGAGAAGATCAAAAGAAGGAAGATAGAGAAGAAGGAGAAAACAAGGATAATGTCAAAGAAGAAGATCAAATGAAGGAATATGGTGAATTGGAAGAGAAGAAGGAAGATCTTAAGGGGGATAATCAAGGGAAGGATGAAGGTACTAAAGACGATAATAAAGCAAAGGAAGAGATAGAGGCGACTGCAAAGACGGCTGCACCAACAACTGAAAGCCAAACTAAAGAACAGGCGAGTGCGGAAGATAAGAATGAGGAAGAGGGAGAGGAAAAGAAAATCGAAACTCAAGAAGATGAGTGAGATTAATAAGAAAACAAGAGATATACATATATGTCTAAAATGTAATTATGTAATATGTATATGTTTATCAATATATGTATGTATAATAATCAGAAAGAGTAATAACCAGGGGCCATTCAATTAAAATTCGTTTAATTCGGGATTGGGGTTTCCAAATATCAAATTCTGGGTAGAAATAAAAAATTAAATCAGAAGTTTCATTTATGGTGAAAAGACCCATGGAAAAAGTCGGTGTTCGTGTCCGTTTTGGGTTTCGGGTCGGGTTGCTAGTAAACCGACCCATCACTGGGCGATATATTGAACCCAGGGTTGTCTTTTCCAAACCACTAAAATAGGGCGCAGCCATTCAAATATGGGGAAAAAATAGGGCGAAATCGGTCAAAAATAGGGCAAAAAATGGGGAATTATTTTAAAAACATAAAAATAATTAAATTTTAAATGGAAAGCTTTATTCCGCATGTTTTCCTCTAGTTTTAACTAAATTGAGCGGACTTTATTCTCCCTTTTAGCGCCGCAGGCAAAATTTTTTTAATTTTGGATTTCCAAGAGGTCAGATTTCTTCCATTTTTAGCAGATTTTGAGAATTTTGAAAGGTTAAGAAGACAGATTTCTTCCTTTTTTAGCGCCGAAGGCAAAAATTTTGAGAAATTAAGAAGACCAATAGTAGAGATTTATATTTTTTCAGCGCCGCAGGCGAAAATTTTGGAAATTTTGATGACAAAATGTTAAAAATATGGCAAAATATGGCAAATATATAAAATAGGGAAAAAATAGGGCGAAAAGGCCAAAAATAGGGAAAATCCCCTATAAATAGGGTAAAAAGACAACCCTGATTGAACCTTGAACTCCAAACTGCTCAAAATTTTCGCTGGCGCAGAAAATAGAGTATTATCTTTAATAGAATGGCCGGCCATTCTATTTTTCAATCATCTTCCAGAGGGTCATTCAATTATACGGTTTCTAATATAAAAATATGCTGAAAGATCAATTGGTAAAAGAATTTAAATGGCATACATATTAGATTTGACATTAAAATTATAATAAATTTAAAAATTTAATAATAAAATAAAAGAAATTCTAATTTAAAAAATTTATTTTACATTAAATTATGACTGTTTAAACATGAGGTTGACAAGAGATATATGATCATTTTATTTGTTAAGAAAAAATTTAGATCTGTAATAAACACTAAATATTCGAATTATTTTAATCATATTTTATTGATATTAATTCATCAACATCCTCTTTCAAATTATCAACCTTAAAAATACGTACTATATTTAATTTATATTCGGAACTATTGGTTGTCGTACATTGTATTACACTTAATATTGGTCTCGTACATAAACAGCATTACCATAATTTTCTGCTCATACTCTAATAATGTACAACTATTATCTAATAATGTACATTTTTCTGACACCAGTTTAAGTAATATCAGACTTGATTTTGCTGATCTATTTTTGTCATGAGTTTTTGAATTTTCTATCTCGTAGGTTTATAAAAATACTATTTCTCACTTGGATATATTGTGATAATGATATAGGTATATCCAAAACAACATGATTTTCAAATACATCCTCTTTTGTTTCTAATATGTACCAAAGTGAAGAATTTTTAAAGGTTAGAGATAATTTTATCTGTTCATTTTCCTTTAAACTTTGATGGTTAGAACATATATTAGTTTTTTTCTCTTTTAACTTAATCCAGACTCCATTCTTATAAATTTAAAATTAATTAACATTAATTTTAAATTTAACTACCGTATATGAATCTACACATACAGAGCTTCTTGTAAGATTCATTTGAAAGACTGTGTTGCCTACTAAATGAAAATTATAAAATTTTAGAGATACTGCAAATTGGTCCTAAATTAGTCAACAAAATGGACACGAAAATAGTCATTTTTCAATTATAGAACCCCATTAAGTAATCTGACATAGGAGTGCCGGTCCATGAGAAATTCCCTGATCCGATAACTGAATCAAAAATTTTGAATTTCCCGACTATTTTGGATCCGGAATTGCCAACCCTATTCTGACATAATTTTTTGCACCAAGATGTTACACTATAGTGAGGTGTAGTTATTCATATACCTATGTATTTTTAATGATAGTCATGATACCGTTATACAAAGATCGGAGAAAGAAAATGATTAAATTATTTAAAATCAAACATGTTTCATTCCATTTAATAGCCGCATGAAGAAAATTAATGGTGATATTTTCTCTGAATATATCTGGTGTTTTTCCTCTAATAATTACTTCGCTTTTACTATTCAATTGTTTTTCTATTCTCTTAGTGTTTGTATCTAATTTAGCTTCTGGAATATTGGATGTTAGCTTCTGACATTTATCAGACTTTTCATTAAATAATACATTATAAATATAACCAAATACCTGTAAAATGAATTATTAAATGAAATCTATTTAATATATCCTTAATAAGTTCCTAAAGACGTCGATGCAATTCAGTTACGAGGGACCAGTTTAGAAAATTCACATTAAAAAATAAAGGGCATTTTAATTAGTATCTCTAATTTCAAACTAAATTTTATGAGATTTTCTCCCAGGATAAAGTCATAGCCATTTAATAGGTAGGTAATAGTTAGGGGTGCAAAAACTCCAAAAATAAGGGAGGCCAGAATAAAATGAGTGGAAAAACAGCGAGATAAAATCGGAAATTAAATTAAATTGCAAGGGAGCATAAACTCTATTTTAATAAAAACAAAATATACCTCAACACGATTTATTGACCAATGAGGATATGCATTTTGATAATAGAAGAGATCATCACCTTCGTTAATATTAATTATGTAAAGACCCTCTGAAGCTATAATTCTCATAACTATAGGCATACCAGATCCAATTGGATTTTTATAGTGTTTTTGATTCATCAAAACGTTCTTAGGGCTATAGCTTTCTATAACTATTTGCGAGTGACATAAAGAAAGAAATCCCTCATTTTTCCCTGTATTTCTGTCAGGCTCAAAGTTTAACTCTAGCTGCATCACAAGGCCAACACCTGTTTAAAAGAATGCTAAGTAGATTAATTAAAAATCTTACCAAGATTATTAGCAATTTGAGGATCATGAATTAATTGTACAAAAAAAGAAAAGGGCTTATAATTCATTTTACTACCACTTGGTATCAAAGCCTCAAACCACACGATTGTTCCATTTATTTTCAAGTCATTAATCGCTTTTCGGTTACGCCGATATGGTACACTTTGATGATGACCACGGATATAACTACGATCCAAAAACTGAATATCACCGTCTATCTAAAATACAATACGTCTATTAAAGTGATAGCCCCTCCGCATTTCATAGAGCGAAGATATAAACGGAAGGTCTAAATCCTTCCAATAGAAAGGTGAAAGAAGAGAAAATTTTGTTCATAATCAAAATTAAATTTGTACTATGAGCATATATTTATGAGTATAATCCTTTATAGGGTTGTTAGTTCTTGAAGTCTTCGGATCTCCGGGAACGAACTGAGGATCCGAAACAAGCATCATCGGTTCGGAAGAACTCTAATAATAATTTTAATTGGGTTCTTTAACATTTTCGAATTTAGGACTATTTTAGCAGATGAATTTTGAACAGTTTCTGAAATTTTGAAATGTAATATAACTAGATAAATTCTAAATGATCCAATTTGAAACGAATAAAGGTGGATTTTTAAAAACTTTAAAATAACCAATATTCTATTAATTGTCCAGATTTGAAAATAATTTTCTATTTTAAATTCTTCTTTAAGTTTATTATTAATAGATGTTTCAATTAATGATGTATGAACAGTTGATGGTTGATTCTTTATAATTCGTTCGTTTTTTACATCAGTAACATGCAAAAAAAGCTCGAATAATTCTCCCTTTTTAAATATTCTTCTGGAAAACTTTTTGCATTTAAATTTAGCACATTCTTCATTATTAAATCCCTTCTCTTTAATACATTGATTATAATAATTATCGCACTTAAATTTATTTATTTAATCTTCTAAAGTACATACTCGTTATTAAAAGAATCTTAGGCAGTTTTTGTTTCGGGAACTTATCATACCTATTTGATAAATATAAAAGTTTCTCCCTTTTTCAGAAATTTTATAAAATTTTCATAATAGTACGTATTTACTTACATCTCCTGTTTTAATTGCTACTTTTGTTAAATTATCGAAAACCTCAAAACTATAAACAACTGTTCCAACTTAAAATAATATTAAATTTAAAATAAATATCTTTTAAAAAAATTACTGTAACGATTTTCTTCTATTCCATTAAATAATTTAATACTAAATTTCCTTGCATTATTGCTTATTTTTAAACGAAAATGATAAAATGTTTCACTGCTAGTAGGCTCTCCAATCTTTAGTGAATATGGCATTTTAGTCACATTAAACATTTCATTGTAATACTAAATGTAATTGAATTAATGTTGAATAAAAAGTCAGATTTCTTTCTTTTTTGTCCTCAGATTAGATATATTTTTGCGTTTTTGGGTTAATTTTGTTAAAAATAACGCAAAACGCAATGTGAACTGGTCGGAGCCACAAAATACTCAGTAAACAGTATTGGTCAGCTCTATTTGTTTGGACTCATGTAATTTGATTGACTCATAAACTTTCATCGGACTACTGTGCTTGATAATACCACTGACTTAATAATACTACTGATATAATAATAATAACTTAATAATACTACTAACTTCACCGGACTACCAGTGCCAATGATGGCTATTTAACTTTAATAATTATCCTACATAGACCACTTTGAAAAGAAATTCCCACTTACACAAAACTAGGCCTTTAGTCTATTGCTTGGTATTAAAAATTTTCTTAGAGTGTTGTGAATCACATAAAAAAAGAATTATTGTTTTGTTGAGTTTTAATAAGGTTATAGGAAAAACAAATCGCGGCGCTAATTTGCCGCACCCTGTATTTTAAAATAAAAGAAAAGAGATTCAATTCTACGCCTATAGCCCATATTTTGGTAATCTTCCGCTTTACTGGTCCCTAGAAAAAAATGAGGAAAAAGTGCTAGTTCGACATTTTTGAGGCGTGCCACTATGTAATCGAGCTTGCTGAGTCCGAATCTAAGCTTGGAATTTGTTTATTTCGAACCCAGAACCCGAATTCGACCATGTCAAACATGAGGTAAAAATTCGAAATTTCAAATTTTTTGTTTAATCGGACTCGTCTCTTCAAGCTGAGTCGAATGGTATCAAAATTATTACGTTTCGACATCTTTAGATATATAAATTTTTTGATATTTTTAAGAATAATATACTTTAACTTTTACTCAGCAGCCATTTAGTCTATAGAATATTCTCAGAAAGAGGAAGAAAATTTTAAAAACTTACACCCAAGTCTTGTTCATTAATCACTTTAATAACTATAGGGGTAACTAAAATTAAATCACCACTAATTGACATGCTGATTTTAGATTCATTCAAAAATTTCCCATTCCACCAATCTTTTGGCCATAATTGTCTGATGAATTTTACAAAAACATTACTTTCAAATAATATCCAAACAAAATAATTGCTTATTCGTATAGTTAATTCTATTTGTGCTCCAAAAGTAAATAAATTATTATAGATACTTTTTCTATCTGGCTTTGGTACTATTTCACGCTAAAAATGGGGGATTTTAAAAACAAAATTAATTTTTAAGAAAGATGTTGATTGAATTTAATTAATTTATTTATGTATTTTATTTCGAATGTCTACATCACCGATGAAAATAAGCTACCGTATTTTCTCTAAAATAACCCCCCCCCCCTCTAAAATAACCCCCCCCCCCCTCTAAAATAACCCCCCCCCCCTCTAAAATAACCCCCCTCTAGAGGTCGATCGAAAAAAATAACCCCCCCCCCTCTAAAATAGCCCCCCCCCTTCTAAAATATTCAATTTTTCTTGGCATTGTTTTTTTTTCAAAGCAAAGCACTGTTGAATCCCTTATTTTAATAATATTAGAAATTATTATGGGGATATCGGGGATTTGAGGGGATATAAGTGGATTATGATGGATTAAGTGATAGCGGCGGATTAATATGGATCCGAGGATTTAGAGAGATATTAAATATTAGGAGGGAATTTGTGAATTAAAAGAGATATGAATCAAAAGATATTTTTCCACTTTTCCAGATATTTTTCCAAATAAAATTAAAATTAATATTTTTCCACTTTAATTAATTGTCCGATATCCTTTCAAATCCCTGATATCTCAAATCCACTGATATCCACCTTTATCCCCTCAAATTTGATTTTGAGATGAATACGATTAATTAAGCTAGATATCGGTATTCATCGGTATTCTATAACTCACAAGCAGTCCACTCATATTCCCTCTTACTTTCTAAATCACTTAATATTCAAACTGACTAATCCTCCCATATTTCCCTTAATCCCTTAAAATCCACTGATACCCATCGATGTCCATCTCAACTAATATCCATCCACTTGATCTCTCGATGAAGGATTAATGTCATGTCACATTGACTTTAATACTTCAAAATGCCAAGATAGGCATCCTAATCCAATCCCTCTTAATATAATTAAGCTTTAGGTATTTAACTGAGATATATACAAGTGGGATAATATTCTAAAATAAATTTTTAATTAGGTATTTCGAGCCTAAACGAAGTCTAGGATGAAGAGGAGTACTTGATGGAAGTTTTTAGGCTGGGATTTTCGTTAGGAGACTTTTAGTTTGTGATGAATTCTATTAAATTTTAGAAAAATATTATTCAAAATTTTGCAAAAAATTTTAATTTTCAAAAAATTTAGACATCGAAAAAAATAACCCCCCCCCCCTCTAAAATAACCCCCCCTCTAAAATAACCCCCCTCTAGAGGTCGATCGAAAAAAATAACCCCCGGGGGTTATTTTAGAGAAAATACGGTAACTCAAAATTCGGATTTTATAAGTGCTTGACCTCTTATTTTCAAATTTCCGCCTCTTCCGTGGGCAGGCGGAAATTTGAAAATATAAGGTGCCCAACAAGGATGGGTCGGGTTAACCGAAGCCCGAACTTGAACCCCGACCAGAGCTGCGTCGAAATTTCGATTTTCGACTTTCGATTTTCGATTTTCGACGTTTTTTTCTACCGATTTTCGATTTCCGAATTTCGAATTTTTTCATAAAATTTCGATTTTCGATTTCGATAATTTTAGTTTTTTCGATTTTCGTTCGATTTTCGATTTTTTTTTGCAAAATTACATTATCTTCTCTCTTAAGATTTTATTCCTGCGGCGCCAAAAATGAAGAAATTTGGCTACTTGGTCTTTCAAAATTCTCAAAATTTTCGCCTGCGGCGCTGAAAAATGAAGAAATCTGTCTTCTAGTCTTCCAAAATTTACAAAATTTTTGCCTGCGGCGCAAAGAATTGAAGATTTTTGGCTTAAGGATCTTTCAAAATTCTCAAAATTTTCGCCTGCGGCGCTGAAAATGGAACTTTTTGTCTTAACGATCTTCAAAATTCTGAAAATTTTCGCCTGCGGCGCAAGAAAAGTTAAGAAAGATGGAGGGATAAAAATAAGGGATAAGAAGATCGCCAGATTCCCTTTAATCCGCCCAAATCCCGCGTAACCCTTGATAACCCTCATATTCGCCTGATATCAAATAATATCCCCCTTAATCTACCCAAATCCACCTAAATAATATTATCATTGACTTTCCACCCGAACCTCCAATCAATCCATTTGCCTTACAATAATAAGAGAGATATAGGAGGATGGGATATCAAGGGTATCAAGGGGTAAGTAGGATATCGGAGGAATAAAGGATTTAAAGTGATATAGGGTGCGGATTTAATTGGTCTCTAATCCTGTATATCTCCCTAATCCTGTATATCCCTACGATCACTGATATCTCTTAAGACTACCATTAATCCATTGAATCCCCTTATATCTCAAAATTAACCCTTATACTACTCTTATTGTTTACTACTCTTTTAGTTATTTTAAAAAATTTCGATTTTCGATTACCGATTTTCGACGTTTTTTTCTGCCGATTTTCGATTTCCGATTTTCGAATTTTTTTATAAAATTTCGATTTTCGATTTCGATATTTTTGGATTTCTTTCGATTTTCGATTTCCGAATTTCGAAGATTTTTTTATTTCGACGCAGCTCTGACCCCGACCCGAGAAATTTTTGAAAACCCTATATTTTCCATGGCAATTTTTTCCAAAATCTCTCTATATCCTTCAATGGGACTCAACCTTTCAGGGCCGCATGCGGAAATTTTGAAAATAAAAATTTAGGTTCCGTTGGAGATTTCCCAGGAACCGCCATCCTTAGAATGGAGTTAAAAATACATTCATCCTTAGAATGGAGTTAAAAATACATTTAGATTATATAATATTTGCGATGTAGTGGAAAAATAAAGCTTACCATATAAGCATAAAGAAATATTTCGCTGCCATTAAAATTTATTTTTAGAAAAGTATCTGTAGAATTAAAAAATGTAATTGCGCCATGACTTCCATTTTTACTTGCCCATATTGAAAACTTAACTATTTTTTCTCCATCCTTTAGATTTCCCAATTCGTAAATTGTATTATTAGAATATTTTGCTGAACAATCCTTGTAAATCTGCAACCCTGGTGTAATTTTTGGCTTTAATGATTCTGGTATTGTTGGGGGCTTGAACTAAATAATTATATATAAATCGGTGTAATACCACCATAAAAAATAGATTCCCATTTCGGAAATCGGGATTCCCCGACCCAAAAAACGTCGGAAATTTCTAATTTTCAAGAACCGGAATGCAGGATCCCTATTATAGATTGTAATTGTCCAATATTTATTTGTCTCAAAATTGCAAGAAATTCAACAAAAAAAGACAAAAAATTGTTAGAAAGTGTCAGCTCTATCTTTACATAGATAATTCTAATCAACAATTTACCCAAACATTTATAGAACAAGCACATCCTTTATAAACAAATAAGTGTAAATTTCGTTCTGCCGATATTGGTAACAAATCCAGTCCAAGAGCCCAAAGGCCAGCATATTTGTGAAGATGTGCACCCTTATCAACTTTCGAAATGTATTCTCTGAGAAGATTATTGTCATTCCCAAGAAGCATTTGTTTTGCTAAATTTAATATTTATTTTTAATTTTAAATTAAAATTTATAATCCGATTACAAACATTTATGAGTGTTGTTCTCCAAAATGACGCGTGTAAATAAATCTTCCATACGACCAAATTTTATATGGAATTTTAAAGTCTCCTTTATTTCATATCTAAAATATGTATTTAATGTTCTAGTATTCCACTGTTTACAAAAAATTTACAATTACTTTTGTTTTGTAATAGACAAAGATATTGTTGTTACAAAAACAGGAGGATTATTTGGGTTTAGATTAATGTCTTCAGTTATAATCATTAGTCCATGCCAAATAGCCGAGCCAGGCTGTCCCAACTTACACAAATGTCTGTTTTTTTCTTCAGAACAAAATTCTTTACGTCTTTGTTCACATTGTATGGTAATATTGTTCTTTTAAATTTTGAATTATTTGGAATACATGAAACTGAGAATTAAGGGTCGAAAACCGGTAGTAACCGAAAACAAGGAGTTTAAATACCAAAAGACAAACAAACAAAATTTTGATGTTATAATTTCTTATCTGTGCCCAAAATTTTATATTTACATTTACATAAAATCATCATTTTTGTTATGTCCTCATTGCGATGTGTCTGAGGATACAGAATAAAGACTTGATCACACAAGACTACAGAAATTCACAATAAAAGCATAACCTCTTACCCGATAAATCATGGGAGCATGCTTAGTATTTTAAGTAAACTAATTTATTTACCTTCCTTCCTTCACGAAGACGATATGGAACTGTTGTAATAATCCCATTTCGTCTATTATTACCTACCAGTTGGCTTGGGTAACAAATTAATAATCTAAATAAATTATTAAAAGAAATATTTATAATATTTTTTATTTACTCATCACAAAGATAAAAGTTTGGTCTTTCGAAGATTAAACCATAAGATCCGTGTTCTTTTTGTCTTGGGCGCAACATGCACTGATCAGTATTTAAATATGGAAGCTGGAAATGTGTATTGACCATGTCAGTCAAAAACACGCTTAATTTAATAATTATTAGTTCGAGTTATGTAGGTTGAGATAGAGTTTAAGTTTGGATATTATAGAGAGCTTGGGGGGATTTAAATAATGCCTGAAAATTTCTGCTCGATTTTTGTTTGGATATTCAAAGAATTTCATAAAACAGAAATCCCGCTGTTTACTAAATCTGACTGAAATTATGCACCTTGGGGAATTCGATATGACAATATCGTTCAAAATCACTACTAAATTATCCCAGGAAACTCAAAAATTGTGTATGATTATAAGAGTAGGAATTAGCCTTTATCTAAAGCTTGGACAAATTATCACAATCAGTCTTAATAAAGCTGAGCTATTCTACACAAATTAATATGTATTAAAAACGTACTGCTTATTATTTACTTCCTGATCATTCTTGTATATATCTAGCAAGTTTTTCTCGGCAAAAGCATAATAAACAAGTAAGATAATATTAAATTTTGTTAATATTATCATTTTTATTAAATATTCGAAATTACAAAAAAGAGCAGATATTTTTGTATATAAATATTTTACTAAATAGTATTTTAAAAAATAGAAATTATTTATTATAAATAAAGTGATCGTGTAAATCAAAAAATGATAATAACATAAATTTTTTGCCAAACTAAAATAAGTTATAATTAAATGATGACTGTGTGTGAAAATATTTTTTATATGAATATATTTTTGGATATAAAAATATTTACTTTAAAATAAAATTTAATTTAAAGGTTAAGCTTTAGTTAAAAAATGCTTAAATAATGATATTTTGATATTATCTCATTCAAATTCTCATTTCTAAATTTTTTACTATGGAAAACAAAAAGCTCCGAATTTTTTTCAGAATATTGGAGCAGATTATATTGAATTTCCTGCTGATATATCGACTTTCCTTGAATACTAAAATTTTTTCAAATATTTTTAACTATTTCAAGTATTAACTATTTTCGAATCTTTTTTTCTTTCGAGATTTAGGTCAATTGGGGAACTATCTAATCTTTATGTCCAGAAATCCAGAATGATTTATTTAAATTTTCAATGATAGGATCAAAAGATTTTTTACCGAGTTTTCTAATCCTTTTTATTTTATTAGAATATATTTACACATTTTCTAATTATTTTTATAGGAGAAAGCTTATTTTTTCGTTTTTAATCTTTATTCACAATATTAAAACTGCACAAGCTTTTAAAATGTCGGCCTACCATTGATTTAATCATTACAAAAAAATAATAGGGAAAGGAAGAAAAGTCTGTTGTATATCGGGAGATTTGCATGGAGTAAGATGGATTTGGAAATCAAAGGCAAATCGAGCGATTTCAGTATTATATTGAGGGATTATATAAAAGAGTTAGGGAGTATTGCTGGATTTTGAGGTATCGGAAAATTTGGTAGGATCAAGGGTGTGAACAAGTAAGCGTTTAACTAAGAACGCGATTTTTACCAAGTAATATTTGCCGGTTTTTTGGAATGACGGCCGAGAGCTAGAAATTGAGGAATCTGGCTTCCATCCTCCCAAAATCCACAAAATTTTCTCCTATTGACCTCTAGGTGATATAATTGGATATGGACGGATATCGGGGATATTATGGGAATTGAACGGATATCGGAGGTATAGGTACTTTTAATTATTAATATTTGATTTTTTAAATTAATTTCAATATTTTTTTTATACATTACGAACTCGAAGCAATTATTACGAAGCAACTTTGTTACTTAGGCAAAAGCTTCGGGACAAATTCTCGAACTAAATGATGAATTGTATTTAAAGTTAATATTCTTTAATAGATAAACATCCTACATTTACATATTGTGATATTGAAAAAATACGTTGTATCATTCAAGTCTTTATAACACTACTAATTCATTGATCTCTTATCAATTTAAAAATTCTTTGAAATCAGTAATTATCTTGGTTGGGTAAATGTCCAGCTCGCCCCCCACATGTCCGCAAATGACTTTCAGCAAAAAATGCATTTTGCTGCATTCTTCTCCTTTCCTCTCCCTACCATAATTTTCCTCGGGTAATTAACTGATAAGTTGACAGTTTGGCGCGAATAACAAAGGAGGCAAAAATGTCTATGGATCCATTATATGTTTATTAATCAATTCTTTTAATTAATAATGCCTCTTTCGTGCCCAACAAATAATTCTGCAACTGAAAAATTCTGGATTCCGTTTTTTGATGACAAATCGCTTGAGATCGAGAATAAGAAGCAATCACAACTAAAGATTATTGAATATTTGCAAGGTTTTAGACTTCTAAAATCTGAAATGGATTGCCCGAAATGTTCAGCCAAGATGACTATTAGGTGGAATACAGGCTATAGCTGGAAGTAAATGATTAAGCTGGAAGTAAATGATTAAAGTAAATGACTTCACTAACGTTATTAAGGTGTCCAAAGCGTGAATGTCGATCTAATCTCACTGTCCGGAGTGGAAGAAACTTGAAATATATTTGAGAACTCTATCACAGATTTATATTCTTTAATTTTTATTTATTTATTTGTAAATAAACATTTTTCTTATTTGCCTCCTTTGTTATTCGCGCCAAACTGTCAACTTATCAGTTAATTACCCGAGGAAAATTATGGTAGGGAGAGGAAAGGAGAAGAATGCAGCAAAATGCATTTTTTGCTGAAAGTCATTTGCGGACATGTGGGGGGCGAGCTGGACATTTACCTCTTGGTTGAATAATTTTTTAATTAAAAATCAAAAGGTCAACATACATATTCGGATTGGGATCACCCCTAAATATCGACACCCAGAATATGCTGCTGATCAAGCAAGAGCTGCACTTTCCGATGAGGCTAGGGTGAATGCTCCTTCCAGTTCAGCTATGGGACAGATATACAGGCGTAATAAGCGTAAGGCTGAAGTAAATAAGCGTAAGGCTGAAAGTAATAAGCGTAAGGCTCTACGAACAATTTCTTATCATTTAGCTGAAAATTAGTATTTTTCTGAAATTACTATTTTACAATATATTTTTAAAAAGTTCTTAGCGTTGACGAACTGAAACAATTTAAATTTGGCGCTATTTTATTGACGAACTAATCATTGACGAAAGTCATTGACGAACTAATTTTGACGCACTAATCATTGACGAACTCATCATTGACGAACTAATAGGGAACCTTTTATCGTTGCCTAAAATTGCCTATTTTAGCTTTCTGGCAAAATGCCCTATTATACCTTTTTTAGCCTACATATTTTGCTTATCTTTGCTAAAATTTGTGACTATTTTTAGTGCCTATATTTTAAGTCGTGTCAGGGCAGTTCTTCGAACGGACACGTCTTCGACCGACAAAACTTCGAATTACCAAAACTTCGTCCAGCCAAAACTTCGACCAAAGAAAATTTATGAATTGCAATTATTTAATTAAAACCTGATTAAAATTAATCTGTCTAAATTATAATATTTAAAGGCCATTTTAGTATCAAAAAAATTCTTAGAGTGTTGGGAATCCAGAAAAAAAGATTTATTGAATTTCATTCAAAATCACAAAAGTTATAGCCAAAAGAAAAGCGGCCACTAATTTGCCGCACCCTGTATTTTTACTTAAAGGTCAAACTTCTAAAAATAAATAAATAAATAGGTCAAATTATCTTTGTCTAATAAAACTTTTCAGTTTTAATATATGATTGAGGTAAAAAGAGTAAAGAAAAATACCAATATATTTTAAATATTTACTTCAAGCAAAATTGAAGGAGGAAAGGTCACAAATGGGAGGTAAAAACGAGTGAATGCATAAAAATTAGAAAATATTTAAAACCTTATTTTATGCTAGAATTGTTTATTTTCATTAAATATCTAAAAATTTCTTTTCATTTTTACCTAAATTCCAATTACAAAGTTGTGTATCTTCCAGTTTTGAAGACTCTTTTTAAATGGAAATTCAATTATTACCTTCTTTTATTTTTATGAATTTTTAAGATTGATTTTTTAGAGTAAAAATGGGACTTGGTCGATGCGTTATTTGTAACACTCATTTTCGTCCTGATAATGTTCATATTACTTTGAATTGTCATCATAAATACCATCAAATTTGTATTACTCGTTGGATTGAAGGAGGGGTGAGGAAATTTATTTTTAGATCTATTGCTAACAAGATAACATTTATCGGGTTTTTATGACTTTGAACATCACATTAAATTAATTTTGGAGGTCCTTAAGCCCCAGATTTCTTCCATTTTTCATTTTTCAAATCCAAAATGGGTAATAGTGTCGTTTCCCGGCCCCATTTTTTCCTCCCCAATTTTTTACTCTATGTTTGTACGGAATGGTCAAATTTTCCCCTTTCTTTCATCAAATTTGCCTTTCCATATTTTGCCTAAAAACAATCAAAAAGATTAATTTGTGATATTTAAAAACAGTATTAGAGTAATGAGAAGGATATGGAAAGGCAAATTTGATGAAAGAAAGGGGAAAATTTGACCATTCCGTACAAACATAGAGTAAAAAATTGGGGAGGAAAAAATGGGGCCGGGAAACGACACCATTACCCCCAAAAGATCCAAAATGTTGATTTAAGAGTACATGCTTAAAAAAAGTACAAATTCAATTTAGTAAGTACGGAGGTCGATTTGAAAGTACATACAATATTTTTAAAAAAGTACGAATCGGAACCATGCATTAAATCGAAAAAATTAACGTGTATTCACAAGCTCGGGTCAAAATTGTGTTTTTTCAATTATGTTTTAAATTGTTCAGTTACTTTACTCCACACGTTGAACGTTTAGAGGCCATAAGTCCAATGTCGAAGAAAGTAACAAAAACATCTAGAAAATTCAAGTTTGAATTGTTTTGACTGAATGATAAAATAACAAAATATTTTTATTTTAACATGAAAGGATTTAAGTCTCATAGTTCTTTTAGGAACCAAAATTACCCATAAACAAAAAACATAACCTAACTAAATAGCTTAAAATAAATTTTTAAATTTTATTTTAAACATTTTTAGGCGCCACATTGTCCTCAATGTCGAGCTCCTGCTACTTTGGATGATATTAACCAATTAATATAAATGAAAATAGTTCGCAGGATTCGATGATGAATTTTGGATTAAAGGCTTGTTGACAAAAAATATATTTAACTGTCAGATAATCATAAAATATTTTTACAATTTTTTTGATTTAAAAAATAATCAAAAAATATACACGATATTACTACTATTTTATAATAAAAATTGTTTTTAATACTTTTTATTAGTGACCGGCAAAATCGATTTTTCCGGAACCGGATCCGGATTCCGGATTTGCAACTTGAACCGGACCGGATCCGGCCGGATTTTTCCGGATAAATCCGGTCCGGTTTTAATCCGGTAAAAATAATTTCCGGAGTCCGGCAGAAATTATCCGGATTCCGGACCGGACTCCGGTTTTTTTTCCGGATTTTTCAAAAAAAAATTTTTCATTAATTTTTGTGTTAAAATCTTGTAATATACATACGGTATTTTTCCCAATAGAAGCGCACGTCCCATTTGAAGCGCAGTTACATATGTATAGAAGCGCAGTCTACGGGGAGGTTGAAAAATAGAAGCGTACGCGCTTCTATTGGGAAAAATACGGTATGTGTCTTTTATGTGTTAAAATGTTGTTAGGGGGTATCTAAGGATTTTGGAGGCTATGGGGGATATTTTCTGGATTTTTCGAGATTAAGTTTGGAAAATAAAGTAATTCGTGTTTGGAATTTGACCTGCCAATTTTTGAGCATTCGGAGTCCAAGGAGCAATATTTCCTCCAAGGATTTAAAGGATCCTCTTACTCTCAAATCTCTTCCCTGCGCCGCAGGCGAAAATGTTGAGAATTTTGGAGGTCCTTAAGTCAGAATACGTCCATTTTTTGCGCCGCAGGCGAAAATTTTGAAAAATTTTGAAGGCCATTAAGCCGGATTTCTTCCATTTTTCACCGCCGAAGGCGAAAATTTAGAGAATTTTGGAATGCCTTAGGCTAAAAAATTCAATTGTTACCAACCTTACCAACGCTATTATTGGTCTCATACTGAAACTCAGTTGAGGTATATCCAATGTGGATTCAGTCGTCCTTACGTCTCCAATTTTGTAAGGCCAATAAAGAAGAATTTTCCCTTTTCAGCGCCGCAGGCGAAAATTTTTCGAATTTCATATAGACAAGGGTCAAAAATCATCCTTTTTTATAAAAAAATACAAGAAAATTGGGTAAATCCAGGAACCGATAAAATCCAAAATCCGGTGCTCGAAATTTGCCGGACCCGGATCCGGATTCCGGATTTTCATCTAGAGCCGGACCGGATCCGGCCGGATTTCTCCGGATTAATCCGGTCCGGTTTTAATCCGGAAATTTCGAAAAAACCCGGATTTGGGACCCGGACTCCGGAAAAATCCGGCCGGATCCGGTCCGGTGCCGGTCACTACTTTTTATTCACAAATTTAATTTTTAACTTTAATTCTTTAATTGGTTTTTAAACTTCGTACTTTTATTTTAAACTAAAAATTTGTATTTTCTTTTTGGTAATTATTCTCTCGACATAAAATTTTTACCTAAACTTAAATATACATATTATCTACAAATAAAAAAGATAAATATTTTTTCTGTTACAAAAGTTTGAATGTTCCTTAGTATAAGCTTTTCTCAACCTGTGACATCCCTGGGTTTACACGGTGTTGTTCCTAATAACGGCTGAGAATTTTAGTTACCCCTCACAATTTATCCCCTTGTATGTATATACCTAACAAATAAGTTGAGTTCCATGGAGAGATAGGTATATTGGGATCAGAAGTGAATAAGATTGTATTTAAGATTAGCAGGGTTCTAGGGAGATTTTTGGGATTAACAGTGACCATTAATTTTTCTGTGACGTATGTAAGTGGGTTGATGGGATTAAAGTGTGTGAAAGAGTTAAGTGGTCCTCCACGATATCAAGGGGGAACCAACAACATCAAACTGCTACGATATACGCAAACCGTATCCAACATTTTTCAAATTTCGGTATCTAATATTGACAATACTTTTTTTAATTTCAGAATTAATTCTACTTTTCGTGTCTAAATTGTTTATTCTAAAAAATTTTTTGATTGAATAAACATTTGGAAACTTAAATAAAATTTTAATATATGTATGTAATTGCGTGTCATTTTCAAAAAAAATTGTTAAAACTCCGCATATTTCAAAATTTATTAAACAATAAGAACTTATTTACTTTAACTACCCACCCCTAAATTTTATCGGGGGATTTTTCATTTAGATTTGGACAATATATATGTTAATCGAAAGAGCTCGACGAGCTGAGTCGAATGGTAACAAAATCAGCTTGATTTGCTGATTTTGAATAAAATCACGAGCAAATGAATTTTCGTTGGAGTAACTGTTTTTGTGCGGCTAGAGGGTAGGTCCGCATTTCAAGGCTGCAAATCGGTAAAAAGATATAGGTTATGTTACTGGTGTAGAACTCAGCGACCTTTAGCTCCCCGCGATGCGCGTGTCGCAAAAACCCGCGCGAAGTACTGGGTTTTGCACAAGGTTTGCTTTGACCATTTTGAGCCCATTTGTCTCAGCTCAGACTTTAGACCGCGGGCTGATTTTGGTGTCATTCGACTCAGCTCGTCGAGCTCTTTCGAATGATATATAGATTGTCCATATACAAAATATATCCGGCAAAATTTCGGGGTGGGTAGTTAAAGTAAATAAGTTCCAAACAATATTTAGTAGTTAAAAAGATTTTAGTCTCGAACCAAAAAACATTCATTCTTATTAACAATTAAAAAATGTTAATGGGAGAAATATATTCAACAATTATTTATTGTTTTGCTACATTTGGATTGTTTTCTAATTTCTTTTTAATTTGGCTAATTTTACGTTATACAATGAAAGAAATGCAAGTTTATAGCAAAATACTTTTACAAACATGTTTTGTTGATATTGTTGGGATTTGTATGTTTGTTGTTTCTCAACCGGTAAACAAATATATATTTGGGCGCTGAAGTTTTTCTAGTGTTACTGCGCGCAAATAGGACAGATTTATTAAAATAAAATTAATTTACCTCATTTAAAATAGGCTTATCTTTCTGATAATGGTGTTGGAACAATGTGGAGTTACGGGCCCATACATTTCTTACCAAATCCTTGGCAATTTCTACTTGTTTCTATTAATAATTTTATGATGAGAGTTACTTCAATGAATGTCTCTACATTATTTATTTATCGTTATTTTACTGTTGTACGGTAAACCTTACGGCAATCCTTCAAAATAAAACATTCTTTATAGCAAAGTTGATCTTAAATTTAAACACCAATTATTTTTAATTTTTGGCTTGATAATTCCAATATTTATATTATTTATTTTTTCCTATATTTCAAACGCACCAACACCAGAAAATGAATATTTAACGAATCTTGAGCTGGCAAAGAAATTAGAATTGGATAATTATACTATTGAACATTATGTTGTTGGACTTAGAGCAGGAGTAAGTTGCGCACTTGGCGAAATTCCAAATCAAAAACCCTTAGTACAAGCATTGTCTTTTCAGGACCTTAACAAAGACCGATAATTTCCCGGCTCAGTTTGGAATATCTAGATAATTTAATAGAACCAATAACCCCATTCTGGAGCGAAGACAAGATAAATCAATTAAGATGACGATTTTTTCTAATTTTACAAATTTTTTATACATTTAAGACTAACGACCTTTCAATTTTTACTTCAAATTATGCTTCAGCATTAACAATAATTAATTATATAATAATTATTTTTTGTGGTATAAGTATTCAAATACATGTTTATCGTTATTGTAAAGGAGTAGAAATGACCAAATTACGTAATATGAATAAACAAATGAGTATTGTTTTGGGGGCGCAGGTAAATAATTGTGGTAAAGGTGTTATTTTGGACGCCTACTTTTTAATATATAATTAAAAAGTTTTAAAAGTTAAACAGCCATGAATTTGAGATGAGGCTATGCCGAAGATGTAGTGGCCTTTCAAAATTAAAAAATATTCGCCTAAGCTTTAAAAAAGGAATAACTCAGGCTTCTTGACTAATTGGTTTTTGGCGTGATATCAAGGGATTTAAGAGTTGTGGATTTGAAGGGATATCTGAAGTTTACAGGGATGAATATGGAGGTATATCTGCGATATCAAGTAATTTATTAGGTTACCGAGCAGGGGATTTGTAGAGAATACCGAAGGTCTAAGAATGCTATTAATGATTCGATATCTTCTTCAAATCCTTTTAATCTACTGATATCTCTTATTTTTAAATCCCTTGATATTACTCTCAGCCCATCCAAATCCACCCTAATCCCTGTAGATAACCTGATTTCAATATTAATCACCCAATTCATTTTATCTCCAAATCGCTCCGAGAAATCTGGTTTTTGGTCAGATTTTTAACTGACCCGACTAACTGGTTTGAAGGCAATAATAAAAGTTTTGGACATCTCTAATTTCTTTTATTCTTTTATTTATAGGCAATTCTACCTATACTATCCTATCTGGCTACCTTGTCTAATAATTTAAATTTTTTATTTAATTTGTCCGGATTACATTCATCATCTATTGGTTTCTTTATTTGTAGTTTGGCATCTTTGGTTGCTGTTTTTAATCCTTTTGTGAGCTGATTTGTTTTCTTAAACTTTAAAAAATAAATTTAAAAGGTAACAATTTTGAGTGTAAGAAATTATAGACAAATAATATTTCGATGTAAGAATAATTCAAATATTCATCAAATAGCTCCGATGCCGGAAACTTCAATGCCCGATAGAACTATACAATATATTAAATAATTAAATTTTGTATGAAAAATGTAATTTGAATAAAATCCTTTGAAATTAATTTTTGGATTTAGTGTAGTGTACCGATAGTATTCGAATTCAGCCGACTTCTCCCTTATTTTTAACTTAGTATGGGAGATTTCTGTTAAACTCTATCCAAATCAACCAAAAACATGTAAAAAAAACTAAAAATCTGTGTTGATAAAAATGATGTAGGCATTAAGGGTACGGCTATCGGTTCAAACATAACCGAAAACCCTAGGCTACATAGCGTTTGATAAACGTTGCAAGCGAAACTTATTTAATCTTTTTATAAAAAATGGTCGATTAAGAATTGTTTATTTTAAAAAATTGTTCATTTAGATTGAAAAAAGGTAAATTAAAATGAGTAAAGTCAATCAAAAACAAATTCTCAATAAAATTCTTTAAGAATTATATGTTTTGAAATATCATGTTTAAAAGGTTTAGTCTCCAATTCACTTCCAAAATTAGCTTCAACAGAACAACATAGCAGATCGACATATGGTTTGTATGAATTGAAATTGCTCTTTAATAAGATACCTTTACCTAAAAAATAAATTTTTCTAAAATAATTTTTAATTAAATATTTACTACCAATTTGTTTCCCATTTTGAGTAAAGAAAACATAAGGAAATTCATTAGTCATATTAGTTGGAGGATAAACTAATCCACAACCAAAAATATCATTATTATTCCAAGTAAAAGATGAAAGTTCAAATGATTCTCCTTTTTCGTCTCTGATTTCAGCACACTTTGCAAAGCATCTAATACGGTTATATGTACTACAATTTCTGAGGCCGATAACCATTTTGCCACTGTTTAACTTTCCTTCAGATTCACATTTAATTTCAAAATAATATAAAGAATAATTGAGACAATTTTCTGGTTTTTTGAATAAATTTTCCGCATAGACTATAGCATAATTATCACTCCCTATATTTAAATATTTTCAAAAAATAAAATCCAATAAATTACCTCGATTTCCCTCCAAACATTTAATATATTTAATATTTTTATCATTAATTAAATTTACAAATCCAAATCCTCTAATACATTTACCAATTGGGTTGTTTGTGTTTATACAATTATTTTCACAACATTTCCATCTAAAATCAATTTCACTCCATTTATTTTTAGTTTTAACAAAATTCTTTAAAAATTAATTTTATTATTTGTTAACTAACTAACCACATATTTAAAAACCGCATTGCTCAATTTAATTGTTAAATCTCCCAACTTTTTATCAATTAATTCATTTGCCTGTTTTAAATTAAAAAATAGTAATACTCTATTAATTACTCTGGGTAATTATTGTTCCGACCTCTCTGGAAAGGGTAATTTATAGAGGTGGGGTAATTAATAGAGGTGATTTTAGGAAGGCTAATTATAGCTATTTTTAGGGGTTAATTATTATTTAAACCTTCTGCTGGAGAAGTTAACTAATAGAGGCAGGGTAATTATTTGAGGGAGGGTAATTAATAGAGTTAAATTAGTATTTGTATTTACCTTTTTAATTTCTTCCTCTAAAACATTAATTTTCTCATCTTTTTGATCATTTTCTGTTTTTAGAATTTGAAAATTTTTTTTCAAATTTTCAATTTGACTTTCATGTTCAGAATTGAATTTTTGGATTTCCTAAAAATATTTTTAATTTAGTGAGCTTTTTTGGCATTCTCTTTTTAAGTCATCTTGGGTGCAACAATATATGTACATATACTATTATGTAGTGAATACCCTGAAAATCTCAATACCCTGAACATTATGAAAAAAACAAGAATTGTGTTGTTTTACAGTACTACCCTCCCTTCTTAAACCGCCTGTATTTGCTTTTCAGACCTCTAATTTCTCCATTCGCTGCTTTAAATTTTCAATTATATTTTGTGATAAACAACTAGAACTGCAAGTAGTGGGCAAACCATCAATACTACTAAATGTTTCGAAATTACTACTTTTTCCTGTAAAATTTTCTTCTTCTAAAAGTGTTTTATCTTCAATTTTATTTTTAATATTAGTATCAGAATTATTTTTAGAGAATTGCCATTCTTCTAATTGTTTTGGTGTTTTCATTATTTATTTTTAAAAAATAATCTTCTGAAAATTTATTAGGATTTTAAAAGAATTTTTGATCAATACAACAAATTTTTCTATACAAATTCCGACAAAAATTAGCAATGTTAAATTCTCAAAAAATCAAATTTCAAATCAGAAATTGAATGGTTTAAATAATTAAGAGTTTAATTTCTTAAACAAAATTTAAATTTATTTTTAAAAATATAAAAGGGAACTGAATAAAAAATTCAGTTATATATTGACGGATTTTTTACCCAGGGAGTTTTTGTAAATGTTGAGAAAAAAGCGGAGAAAAGGATTAATTTTTATTTGTTGAGGGAATATTTTAAATTTAAAAAATAAAAATGTTTTGAGGGCAGCACTTAATTACTAGAGATCGGACCAAGCAAATGTCTGACGTCAGAAATCAAATATTTGATCAAGTTATATTTATCAAATATTTGTTTGATGAAGGTCAGAAAAACAAAATACTTGATCAAATAATTTGAAAAATTATTTGATTTTCGTTCAAGAATGTAAAGTTGGCATATTTTTCAGACGGCAAAATCAACTACATATTTGATCAAATATCAAATTTTTTTTAAAGATTTTGGAATACCATAAAGATCGGTGTATTTGAGAGTATGTCGGGGATATTAGGATATTTAGATGATATTGGAGGATTGAGATGGATGTTGAGGAATTAAGGGTGACATAAGGGAATTGGAAGAATTAACGGTAAAGAGGCTATGTATAGACTAATCTTTGAGTTTTTATTTACTTTTAGGCAAGCATTAAACGAATTTATTCGTTTATCTTTTGAGTGTTCTCAATTTTTAATTCTTTTTGCCTTGAAAATATTTATTTTAAATTTAAAATATTCCTTCAACAAATGTAGGTATTAATCCTTTTTTTTCAAAATATATTCAAAACAAAACTGCCTTGAGTCAGAAAACCCTTCAATATTAACTATACTAAATCGGTTTGTCCGTCACACTTTTTTTACAGTATTTGCAAAGAAAAGGAGAATTTGTTTTGACACGAAAATTTTTCTTTTTAAAAAATAAGAGAGAAAAAGTTGTTTTTCTCTAATTTTGCATCAAAATTTAACCGTAAACAAAAAACAACCAGCCATCCACCATTTAGCCGCGGACGTTCCAGCCGTCTGCCATTTAGTCGCAAGCAGCTTACTTTTTTAAAATTAATCGCCACTTAGTCGTAAGAGAGACATTAAATAAACCTCATAAGGGTCCGTAAGGGGCCCCGGTGAGTGTTTGGGAAAAATCGGAGATTTGTATTAAGACCTACTGTGATTAAGTTGGGTGATTAAGTTTTTGGGTGATAAAGAGTGATATAGGGAGCTTAAGTTTTACTAGGGTTTTCCGGGGTTTTTGGGAGAAATTAAAAGAGACACGGGAGGATTTGAGGAATAATAGTGATAACGGTGATTTTGGGAGTGGTTAAGAGGATTTGGAGGATTTTGTTTCTTAATGTATTGTTGTAGGGTTATCGGGGAATTGGGTAATTAAGAGGGATTTCGAGGATTAGACTGATATTCTACAAAAAAAAAGAGCAATAAATGATAGCCGACGTGATCTAATCATCGATGATCAAGGGATTAAGAGGCGTATTTCGAAGATTAACAGGATTTAAGGAATATCGGGTATTTTTGGAAATGATATTAGAGGGCGGGGACAAAGGGTGATATTTGGGACTACTACGGGATAAAAAGTTCTACCAAGCTTTTTGTAGGCAAGAGATTTTTAGGGAAATAAAGAGTGGAAAGTGTGCTTTGGAGGATTTATGAGTGAAAACGGAGAATTGAGTAATTAACAGGGATATTATGTGATAGGAGGATTTTGCAGACTAAAAATGATATTGAGTCGTTTGTGGGAGATAATGGGTGTTATCTGCGATTTTGGTAATAAATTATGATGTTGAAAATGAGAGAAAATTGTGATTTTGGTTATAACGGGTGATATCTGGGATGTGATTAAGATGGATATTAGAGGATCTGTGTGTTAAAGGGTGAAATAAGAGATTGGGAGACCAGAGGATTTGGGGTGGTGATTAAGAGGATAATGTTAAGAGAGATATCTGATAATTTTAAGGATAAAGGCGATATCCGTGATGATTAAGAGCGTTTTAATAGGTTATGAGGACTATAGGCTGATTCTGGGATTTTGGGCTGAGAAAGAGGAATAACAGAGAGTTTTGGTGATATATAGGATTTGGGTGTGATTAAGAGGGAGAACAGTGGATTTGCAAGGTTTGATTGATAAAAGGTCAGGTCTGGGATTGATTTGATAAATGAGATATCAAAGGATTTGGGAGTGCTTAAGATGGTGGTGGGACTAAGATTTTGGCGACAAAGGATGATATCTTTGATTTTGGGATGGTTAAGAAAGATATCATAGCATCTTGGGCTAAAGGATAGTATCTCGAATTTTATTTATAAATTCTGGGGATATTCAATGGTTGAGATTAGTCTGGCAGGAATTAAAAGGTATTTTACGAGCGTAAGGACGCCGCGAAGCGGCGTCCTAACGCTCGTACATACTAATTTTGTTTTCTTCCCAATTTTTTTTATATTTTGTCATGTGAATTGAAGGACATAACAAAAGTTTTTTTTTCTAATAAAAAAAATTTTTTTTTCGAAAATAGAAATGATAAATTTAAAGGATAAAAATATTAGAAAATAAAGAAAATTTCCAAAAACGGCGACAAACAACAAGAAAACAAGAAACAAAACAAAATTTTTTGAAGAACACAAACAACCAAATAAATAAATTTACAACCAAAAAATAAGTCCATCTTCTTTACTCTCTCTTTCAATCTTCTTTTCAGAAAAATATAAGAAAAGTGGTTATATGATAGGTAATCCTTTGAGGGTTTAGGATTTTTGGGCGCAACAGGGTTTAGGCGCGGAAGTAAAAAACTTCAAGTGAGGAGCCCCTAGGGAAGTGAAATTTTGTGTGGATATTTTTCAAGGCATTAACCAAGTGTCCTATAAATTTGACAATTTTTGGTAAAGTATTTTGAAAGTTACGAACAAAAAATCTGTCATAACTTGAAAAATTCGACATTTTTGGTTATACGAAGCCTTTAGCCCAAGCTCCTCCCAGACTTTGCCCAAACTCCTCCCAAATATCTAAGCTCCACTCCCAAATATCTAAAAAAATTTTAAAATAGTCAGAAAAAATCAAAAAATACATTCCTACAAAATTTTCAAACATCCATGTTCTTCTCACAAGCTTATTTTTAAAGCCTACGTCTATACATTAACTATACTAAATCGGTTTGTCCGTCACACTTTTTTTACAGTATTTGCAAAGAAAAGGAGAATTTGTTTTGACACGAAAATTTTTCTTTTTAAAAAATAAGAGAGAAAAAGTTGTTTTTCTCTAATTTTGCATCAAAATTTAACCGTAAACAAAAAACAACCAGCCATCCACCATTTAGCCGCGGACGTTCCAGCCGTCTGCCATTTAGTCGCAAGCAGCTTACTTTTTTAAAATTAATCGCCACTTAGTCGTAAGAGAGACATTAAATAAACCTCATAAGGGTCCGTAAGGGGCCCCGGTGAGTGTTTGGGAAAAATCGGAGATTTGTATTAAGACCTACTGTGATTAAGTTGGGTGATTAAGTTTTTGGGTGATAAAGAGTGATATAGGGAGCTTAAGTTTTACTAGGGTTTTCCGGGGTTTTTGGGAGAAATTAAAAGAGACACGGGAGGATTTGAGGAATAATAGTGATAACGGTGATTTTGGGAGTGGTTAAGAGGATTTGGAGGATTTTGTTTCTTAATGTATTGTTGTAGGGTTATCGGGGAATTGGGTAATTAAGAGGGATTTCGAGGATTAGACTGATATTCTACAAAAAAAAAGAGCAATAAATGATAGCCGACGTGATCTAATCATCGATGATCAAGGGATTAAGAGGCGTATTTCGAAGATTAACAGGATTTAAGGAATATCGGGTATTTTTGGAAATGATATTAGAGGGCGGGGACAAAGGGTGATATTTGGGACTACTACGGGATAAAAAGTTCTACCAAGCTTTTTGTAGGCAAGAGATTTTTAGGGAAATAAAGAGTGGAAAGTGTGCTTTGGAGGATTTATGAGTGAAAACGGAGAATTGAGTAATTAACAGGGATATTATGTGATAGGAGGATTTTGCAGACTAAAAATGATATTGAGTCGTTTGTGGGAGATAATGGGTGTTATCTGCGATTTTGGTAATAAATTATGATGTTGAAAATGAGAGAAAATTGTGATTTTGGTTATAACGGGTGATATCTGGGATGTGATTAAGATGGATATTAGAGGATCTGTGTGTTAAAGGGTGAAATAAGAGATTGGGAGACCAGAGGATTTGGGGTGGTGATTAAGAGGATAATGTTAAGAGAGATATCTGATAATTTTAAGGATAAAGGCGATATCCGTGATGATTAAGAGCGTTTTAATAGGTTATGAGGACTATAGGCTGATTCTGGGATTTTGGGCTGAGAAAGAGGAATAACAGAGAGTTTTGGTGATATATAGGATTTGGGTGTGATTAAGAGGGAGAACAGTGGATTTGCAAGGTTTGATTGATAAAAGGTCAGGTCTGGGATTGATTTGATAAATGAGATATCAAAGGATTTGGGAGTGCTTAAGATGGTGGTGGGACTAAGATTTTGGCGACAAAGGATGATATCTTTGATTTTGGGATGGTTAAGAAAGATATCATAGCATCTTGGGCTAAAGGATAGTATCTCGAATTTTATTTATAAATTCTGGGGATATTCAATGGTTGAGATTAGTCTGGCAGGAATTAAAAGGTATTTTACGAGCGTTAGGACGCCGCGAAGCGGCGTCCTAACGCTCGTATATATAATATTAATTTACCCATACATAATTTTTCTTCAATTATGTATTTTTAAACTCCATAAAATTAAATTTTTGATTAATAAAATTAATTTAGGTATCTTTGTAAATTTAGTAATTATTATTTTAATTTACTAAAATTATTTAAGTAAAACAAATATACTAATATCATTTTGGTAATAGTTCGGATGAGACCCCCCCCCTCTTTTTTTCCTCTATAAAAGTATTAAAAAATGGTCAGTCAGTATTAGATTATAGAACTCGTCGAGCTTTGTCGAAAGACACCAAAATCAACCCCAGGTCTTACCTTTGTGCCGAGATACAGACCCCCGAAAATTGAAAAATAAAAGGGTAGACCAAGCTCATTTTTTGGGCTAGAAATTTGATTAGACAAATAGTAAGATCATTCGAAAGAGCTTGTCGAGATGATTCGAATGATATCAAAATCAGCATAATTGAACAAGATTTGACAAAGTTCTATATAAAGTAATCCTATTGTAGTCGTGAGACGCTTTTGCAGAACCCTTCTCTTTGCGCAGGGTTTTTGTCTGTATCTCGGCCCAAAGCTAAGACCTATGGTTGATTTTGGTGTCATTCGACACAGCTCGACGAGTTCTATAATCTGATAACAGACTGACCATTTTTTATACTTCTAGAAAGGAAAAAGGAGAGGGGGGGTCTCATCCGAACTATTACCATCATTTTTTCCATTTTTTGTTCTTGTTTCTTAAATTTAAGAAAAATAATTAAAACTTTCAAAAAAACGGAAAATACTAAATATATTTTGGATTAACTTTAATTTAAATTATGTATATTTTTAAAAAATTATTTAAATCTCCAATTTAATATCCTTCTTGTTACTAGTTTAGCTTACCTAAACCTTCTTTTCTATTTTCTAACCATTTTTTATATTTTTCTTCCCATACCTTATTAGAAAAAGGATTAATTATATACATCGAGAGTGTACCGAAACAGATTTTAAAAGGCGAATTTTGGCGAAATATGAATAAAATCTCTTATATAAATCACTTTATTTAGACTTTATCAAAGATTAGAAAATTCTAAAAAATGGCTGAAGAAGAATCAACAAATTCTGCTGTGATTTTGGTTGGAAATAAGAGAAAAGATTTAAAAAAACTCCAAACTAATTTTAACAAAATTCAATCAAAATTTGTTGAAGAAAAGGAAAAGAATGTTAATCTTAAAAGAAAAAATAATTTTCTTGAAAATAAATTGAAGGAAATGGAAAAAGTTTGGGGGATTTTTTGAATAAATATTTTTTAAAATTTTTAATTCAGAAAATTCGAAAATTAAATAAAGAACATAAAAATGATATTGATGAAATTCAACAAAATTTTGAAAAATTAACTGAAAAATCTCAACAATTAAAAACTGAAAATAATCGAAAAGAAAGGAAAATTAATTCTTTGAAAAATGAAATGGAAAAGGTATTAAAAATAAAATAAAAATATTTAAAAAATTGAATTTAATAAGAATTTTTGTTTTAAATTTAATCAAAAATTAATTTTAAAAATTTGCCTATTTTATATAAAAAGGCTGACAGAAATAATAATGATTTAGCAATTAAATTGAACAATATGCATTGTAAATATGTGGTTAGTTTATAATAATTAAATTCAAAAATTAGAACCTCCTTAACTTCTAAACAAAATTTTTACTCTTAAGAAGCCAAACAGATTTGGAGGGATTGAGAATGATTTTAGTGATCTGGACGGATATGGGGTCCTCGATATCCCTCTTAATCCTCTTGATGTCTTCAATTTAATCTACAACCTATATACCTTCAAATACCTTGATGCCCCTGATATCCCGTCCACCGATATCACTTTAATCACTCGATAACATTCTAAGAGTATCTGTTTGTCTAGACTTTTAAAAATGTTTTTGGAATAATTAAAATTTCTTTTAGAATCTAAAAAAGGTTTCTTATAAATTTGGTTGTTGTATTATTTGCCAATCTCAATTGAATCGTGAAAATATTTATATTTTAAAAGATTGTAATCATACATATCATTATGAATGTATTTCTCGATGGATCACTGAAGGGGTGGGAAATTTATTTTTTAATTTAATACTGACTAAATAACGTTATTTATCAAGTAACTAATAATCATGACTTTTCTTGATATTTCCCTTAATTTTGTAAAATCTACAAATCAACTTAAAATATAGTTAGCTGGATTCCTCTTCATCCTTTTAATATATTTCTAAATTCTTTTTTTAATATTTTTAGTCAAAAAATTGTCCTTGTTGCCGTGTTTCTGCTACTTTGGATGATATTAAAAAAATTTATGTTGAGGAAGCTGGTGACAGTTCGGATGATTCTGATGATGATTTCACTCAAAGTTCATGTAGTATGACTAAAGCTGTGGGTAATTTAATAAAATAGGGGTCTGATCTCTACATGTTTGAAAAAATCCCACGAAATTTTCTATTTTTATGAGTTTTATCGAAAATTGGAGGGAATAATTTTTGGTTTCGTTTCCAAACGGCACAAATTTGTATTGGAGAGATATTTGCAGATGTGGAGGATCAAACCCTAATCCTCTGGTATTCCCACGTATATCCACTTGGATTTGGGAGGATACACATTTTTTAAATTTTATAAGTTTTAGGGAAGTTAAGCTAAAATTTTGATTTTTACATATAGCATGTAAAACACACTATATCGAATGATTAAGATGATATTTGTGTATCCTCCCAAATCCATCGATATCTCCTCCTTATCCTCTCAATTCACATCACAGTATCACCGATATCATAAATCAATGATATTTTGCTTATTATGTCCTTTTATTGGCGATTACTAATACTTTCGTTACTTCCAGGGGCGGTATTCAGAGAACGAGGTTGCGGGTTAACCAACCCTCAGCTGCTGGTAGGTTAACCCAGAACCCTTATTCATAAATGGAGGTAGGGGTAACCCGCAGCTGTGGTTAGTTACTCGGGTAATAGAACCCGCAGCTGCGGGTCAGGTTCTAACCCTTATTCAAAGATGAGGGTTGCGGGTAATAGAACCCGCAGCTGCGGGTAAGATTTTAACCCTGGTCCGATGAGGGTTAAAATCTTACCCGCATATCTTTAAAAAATTTTCAAAAATCCAAAGTCAACCTAAAAATTCCAAATTAAATATTTTTAGATAGATTAGAGTGTGCTCTATTTTTTGATATAATTTTTAAAAATTTTCGTTGAAAAATAAATTTACTATAAATTTTCGCGTAAAGTACCCCATTTTTGAGCGAAAAAAGGACTCATTCTCTCCAATAGGCATTTTTTTATTTGTTTTTTCTTGATTATTTCTATCAAGCATTTTTTAAATTTTATAAGTTTTAGGGAAGTTAAGCTAAAATTTTGATTTTTACATATAGCATGTAAAACACTCTCCTCTATATATTGGTATAAAAATTGGGAGGATTAAATGGATATCTGTGGATTAAGCGGGATTATTCACCTAAAATTTCACCTAAAATTATAATTAAAACCTTAATAAAATATAGGCTAAAATATTGGTTTTATTTATAGGAATAAAACATTTTCGATGATAAAAATAAATTAATTTTAAATTATCTAATTTTAAATTGTCTAATCCTAAATCGTCAAATTTTGGGTGATATTCATAGATGAGGGTTGTGGGTTAGTTTACCCGCAGCTGCGGGTAAGCATCGAGTTCTGGGTCGATTTTTTTTTGAATAAGGGTTAACCCTCAGCTGAGAGTTCTATTACCCGGGTAAGAGAACTTGGTAAATTTACCAGGTTCTCCAACCCGATTCTTTGAATTCCGCCCCAGATTAGCCGAACCAGTAAAAATTGAGAATTCTTGGAATTTTTAGGACCCAAACCGAAAACTTTCGGATATATTATATTTTAATAATTTTTTAAAGGATTTTGTTAAAATTAAAAATAAATGGAGTGAAATTAACTGTAGATATTCCATTATATGTTGTTCTAATAAATGTATAACTAAAAAAATTGGTAATTGTATTGAAGGAAATGGGTTTGTAAATGTAATTAATGATGAAAATGTTAAATATTTTTTGGGGGAAAGTGGTAAATTTTTGAATTTTAATTTTTGTGTAAATATTTATTTTTAGGTTGTAATAGAATTGTTTGTATTTATGCTGAAAATTCATTCGATAAACCACAAAATTCTTCTAATTATTCTTTATATTATTTTGAAATTAAATGTAAATTTGAAGGAGAGTTAAGTGATAAATGGATGTGTGTCGGTCTTCGAAATTTAAGTTCGTATGTAAAAAATATTAACTACTCTGCAATGAATGCTAAAATTAAAAACGAAAAAGGAGAATCATTTGAACTTTCATCTTTTACTTGGAATAATAATGATATTTTTGGTTGTGGCTTAGTTTATCCTCCAACTAATACGACAAATGAATTTCCTTATGTGTTCTTTACACAAAACGGAAAACAAATTGGTACTAAATATTTAATTAAAAATTTTAAAAAAAATTATTTTTTAAGGCAAGGGTATATTATTAAAGGAGAATTCTGAATCATATAAACCACATATTTCAATTGAAAGTTGTTCTGTAGAAGCAAATTTTGGAAGTAATTTGAAAACTAAACCTTTTAAATATAATATTTCAAAACATTTAATTCTTAAAGAATTTTATTGAATTTTTTTAGCTCTAGTTTAGGACATCCCCATAAACCAGTGCCGACCTCTACTGTTTTCTTATAATATTTTTGGGACGCTTTTACTTTGAAGGATGATTAAAAGCTCTATAGACGCATGTCCTAAACTAGAGCCATTTTTGGATTATTTTCTTAAAATTTATTCTTTTCAATTTAAATTATCAATTCTCTTAAATATTTTTTGAATTTGTTGAATTAAAAACTCGTGAAAAGAGCGGAATCATTTTTTCTTTACTCAACCGCCCATCGATGGCATAGGACGGATAAGATGGCTCACACGAAGGGCGAGCACCTTCGCTAATTTAAATTAGAGTTGGTCGAGGTCCTCCTCGCCTATGTATTTTTTATCAGTTTTAGTTTGTGGACCGAATTGAATAGACGTGGAATAACTAATCGGTCCCACCATCCACCATCCCCGTTGATGTAGTTGAACCCTAGTTTGTAGGAAAATTTTCTTGAAACTACATAGTGGAAATAAATAATTTATTTATTGAATTTACAAACTAAAATGAATCAGCGTTTTAAATAGAAATATGCTGCTTAAAAAAATTTTTGGTACTTTTCGGTTATCCCTACGGACTTTTTTGCGGACTTTTTTTGCGGACACAATTGTACGGAATGGTCAGTTTTCTCCCTCCTCTCTCCTATGCACTTGTCAACCAATCAAACAAGATTAAATGTAGTATATAAATTATAAGTAAATTATGCAAACTGAACATTCTAAATGTTTTTTACTTTTCTAATTTCTTTAGCTAGTGACCTTTTATAATGAAAATTTGGGATTTGCCGGCTACCGAAAAGGATGCCATTGAATTTTTACAGAATCGGAGTCTTCTACATAAAACAAGAGTATGCCGAAATGGTTTTGAGGAAATCATATTTGCTTGGGGGAAATATTGGGCATTGGAATAATTTTTCTTTGTATATTTCCCTTTTCAAATAAATGTATACTCAAATTTAATCCTTCACGATTTATTAATATTTAAATGAGGGAGGGAGAAAACTGACCATTCCGTACGGGATCACCCCTAAATATCGACACCCAAAATATCGTCACCCTAAATATCGCCACCCAGAATATCGAATGACCCAAAATATCGACACCCAAAATGACGAATTACCCAAAATATCGAAATTTTTTAATTTCATAATTATGTATTCCAATGATCGGAAATGATGTTCCAACATCGAGGAATTGTGTTTTCGATCGAACTGACCATAGCGACCGATCAAGATTCGCCTTGGGGATCGATCACCCTTCTTTGATTGGACATATTGATCATGATTGATGTTTGTTCCATTGTTGGAACAATTTCCCTTTGTTAAAAAGACTTGCCCGTCCTTGGAATACATAATTATGAAGTTTAAAAATTTCGATATTTTGGGTAATTCGTCATTTTGGGTGTCGATATTTAGGGTCATTCGATATTTTGGGCGTCGATATTTAGGGTGTCGATATTTAGAGTGTCGATATTCTGGGGTGGAGTCATTCCGTACAATTGTGTCCGCAAAAAAAGTCCGCAAAAAAGTCCGTAGGGATAACCGAAAAGTACCAAATTTTTTTATGTTGATGATTTTTCTGGAAATATTTTATTATTTTTGTTTATTCTAAATTATATTTTTTCCTTTTTTAAATCTCATATTTATTTATTATATAGCCAAAATTTATCTTTTTTATCTTTTTCTTGACAATGGAAAAAATAAGGGTTATACTTATACAAGGACATTATTTCCTGTTTTTCAGAGTGAAAATTTATTCATATATATTGTGTTTTCCGGAAAATGTTTATTCTAAAATGTTTTTAGACACCTAATCGTGTTTATGAAATTATTTGCTTTTAGCTTTCCGAAAATGTTTTTAAAATTGTTTTTACAGAATGTGTTTTCAGGAAAATGTTTTTCAGTATTTCTTCCCGTGTTTTCCGTAATATTCTTCAGCAAAATGTTTTTGGTTATGTTATTGGTTAAATTAATTGATCAATATTCAGTTTATAAATCAAAAACTTTTTATATTTTCTCTTTATTCCATTCCACTCATTTTATTCCTCATTAATTTTCCTCCGTTAATTCTGGCATATTTCTCTTTTTTTTAATTTTTTCTTTTAAATATTCCCCCCTTCTTTTTATATAAAATCTAGATTTTTAACTGAGTGACAACATCAACACAACCAAAAACTTGTGTGTGTTTTTGAATGAATATTAAAAGGAGAAAGGAATGTTCTCCTTAAATGTAAAGGAGAAACACACACACACATAATGCCCCCCCTCCATATACTTATATTTATTAATAAGCATAATTCCTTTTTTTATATTTTTTTCTATTACTTTTTAAAATCCTTTTTGCCTCCTTCAATTGCTTTTTTCCTTCATTTATTTTTTCTTTATTTTTTTTTGAAAGAAATTTTATGTAAAACAAAATATTTAATTATTTTAAAATATGTACATAATACAGACGGAATCTTACTTTTACGACACCCTTTTACAGAGAAATTTTATATTGAAAGTCGGTACAAATGGCATCGGATCTGGTAATATTAAAGAGTATGGGCCCCATTTTTTCCTCCCTATTTTTCCCACTATATTTTTACAAAATGGTCAGACTTTTTCCTTCCTTCCATCCAACTTGCCTTTATAATTTTTCCTTGAAACAAAGAAAAAGGATTATTTTTGATGTTTTATATATGGGCCCCATTTTTTTTACAAAATGGTCAGTGTTTAAACGAGTACTCTTCAATATTACCAGATTGTTTAACGAGTGCCCCGTTTTAATAGAGAAAATGAGTCTTCTCAAAACTCATACTTGTTAAATACCAAAAAATAATCCTTTTTGTTTAGTTGTAGGCAAAAATTATAAAGGCAAGTTGGATGGAAGGAAGGAAAAAGTCTGAACATTTTGTAAAAATATAGGGGGGAAAATAGGGAGGAAAAAATGGGGCCCATACTCTTCAATATTACCTCGGATCTTGCTCGTTTGTCACTTTAGGGCCGGAAAAAATCTATTGTTTAACGAGTGCCGTACAAGTGGGGATGGCATAGAATTAAGATCTGTCCGTATTTTATTTTTCATTTTAAAAATTTTTTTTGAAAAAAATTTTTCTGAAAATGTTTTATTGACTCTTCATAAAAATAATAATAATAGTGTTTTCCGGAAAATAATAATCTTTCCGGAATTAATACGACGCCTTCCAGGACTGTGCGCCAAAATTCTTGTCTAGCGTGCCAAATTCCCGTGTCAGGGCAGTTCTTCGAACGGACACGACTTCGACCGACAAAACTTCGACCGACAGAACTTCGAATTACAAAACTTCGTCCAGACAATACTTCGAATGACAAAAACTTCGTCCAAAGAGCTTGGGGTTATTTTGGCGCAAGCAATTATTTTTTTAAACAGGCAATTGGATTTTTTTGGTACCGGTACCGGAAGTAGCGAAAGAATCGATACCGAAAAGTACTAAATTTTACAAAATCTGTTTATCGGGAGTACCGGCACTTACGTACCGGTAAGATTTAGGAATTTCCATTACTCAACCGGTTCTTGTACTTTCCGGTACTGCCGGTACGCCGGCAATATTTTGGAATTTTCAGTGCTCAACTGGAACTGGTACTTTTTGGTACCGGTATGGTACCGGAAAGATTTTGGAATTTTCAATACGGTACCGGTGCCAGAAAGTACCAGTACCGGTCAGCTTGGTCCCCCTTCCCAAAAATCAGCTTGGTCCCCCCTTTGGTTTTCGATTTTCAGGGGTCTGAAAATCCGGGAAAAAATGCTTTTGAGCACCGTTTTGAGACCTTTTATATTGTTTTTTGAACTCAGCACATCTTTTTACATCAGAAAAACATAACTTTCAGTTTGTTGCTAAGGTGAACCCTAGCCAAAGAAATAATTGCTTGCGCCAAAATAACCCCAAGCTCTTTGGACGAAGTTATGGTCATTCGAAGTTTTGTCTGGACGAAGTTTTGTAATTCGAAGTTCTGTCGGTCGAAGTTTTGTCCGGTCGAAGTTTTGTCATTCGAAGTTCTGCCCCTCACCCCCAAATTCCGTAGATCTAGCCATGAGGATTTGCGGGATTAATAACATTTTTGTAAATATTTTTAGTAACTTAATGCCTATGTATATTCATTAAAAATTCTATCTCCCTTTAATTATTTTTAATTTTTCTATTTTTATTTGAAAAATTAAGATTTTGACCAGCAAAAACACCGTTCAATATATATAAACATTAATTTTCATCTCTTTTAGAGGCCAAAAGTTTCATTTCCGTCCCTATTAATAAATCTTTTTACTGGTGAACTTAAAAATATATATAATCCTTTTTTTCTTCTTTTAATCTCCCCAATAATATATTTAATTAAATCTCCTTTTACTCCCCCTCTACTATAAAACTTAAACCTCTACTATAAAATAAAAACCCCCCTCTGTGGGAGGAATGCCACCTTGCTTTTCGAAACTAGGCTGTCCATATACCTATCTAGGAAATGACTCCACCCCAGAATATCGACACCCTAAATATCGCACCCTAAATATCGACGCCCAAAATATCGAATGACCCTAAATATCGACACCCAAAATGACGAATTACCCAAAATATCGAAAATTTTTAAACTTCATAATTATGTATTCCAAGGACGGGCAAGTCTTTTTAACAAAGGGAAATTGTTCCAACAATGGAACAAACATCAATCATGATCAATATGTCCAATCAAAGAAGGATGATCGATCCCCAAGGAGAATCTTGATCGGTCGCTATGGTCAGTTCGATCGAAAACACAATTCCTCGATGTTGGAACATCATTTCCGATCATTGGAATACATAATTATGAAATTAAAAAATTTCGATATTTTGGGTAATCGTCATTTTGGGTGTCTGAAAAACGTCGAATCTGAAAAACGTCAGAATTTATTTCGAAATCAATCCAACTTTCAAATTTTCAAAATTAAGTAAGTAAAAACATATTGTGTAATATTTAAATGAATTATAAAAAGATTGGGCCTAGCATTAAGGTCAAATCCCGTTAATACGACTCCTCAGTAACACCTCAGTTTCAATTATATGTCAGTTCAGCCTTAGAGTGTTCTTAGCCTAATTTGGCTCACTACCCCATACGTCAATCTGATTCATACGTCAGTGCAGTTTTTCCTTAAAGTATGACATATTAACAACCCTGTTATTAAAGAATTTGGCTAAAACTATTCCCAAAAATTTTAATTTTAGAAAATACTTTTAATCAAAAAAATGTTAAAATTCCAAATTAATTCTTCTTCCTCCTCACTTTCAAAACACCCACAACCCCCAACAAAAACAACAACTTTAATTTCAAGTAATTCCCCTTCACTTTCTTCAATTCCTTCTGCCTGTTCCTCTTCCTCTAATTTTTCGAATTCTTCAAATTTTAAAAGAAATAGTCGTTATTTTTCTTCATTTTCGTTTGATGAGGAGGAAGACAAAAAAGAGGTTTTTTATTTTTAAAAATACTCTCTAATAGAAAGGATGTATTTGGTGTAAACTGTATTGGTGTAAACTGTAAACTAGTGTTTTTGACAGGAACCGAAATTTTTGATGGAACAGAACCCTATATATTTTTTGTTCCCAGAACCATAACCAATAAATCGTGTACATGTCGATAATAGTTAAAAACAACGATTTTTTGCACTTATTGACTTGTAACTTTTTAATAGATGATCAGACTTGATCCATACAGTTGTGTAAAAGATACCTAGTGCTTATCGAGGGCTTTTGAATAATATGAGATTCATTCGAATTGGTTAAAGCTTAAAAAATTTATATAGTCAATTAGATTTGGTAAAAAGAAAAATGGCGGGAGATAACCAAAAAGTACCGAAAAAAGTACTATTACCAATCTTCATCATTACAATCTTCAGTATTACCAATCGTTATACATATCAAAAAATCTCTCGATAACAATTTTAATTTTTTAAGCAATTGCTTTTGCCATGTAAACAACTTAAATGTTCTTGTTGCTTCAACAACAATATAAGCACTTCCCCCTCCCCCAGTCCATCATTTAAACTTTTAAATTTTAATAAACACTCACCAACATCTTTAAATAATTTACAACAATTAAATGTATTTTTTTTAAAAAATTTTGAGAATAAAATAAAAATTTTTAAGGAATTCCGTCATCATTTAAGAATTTATACAAATAAAGTTAGGCCAGACACAGATTACAAAACTCTTTATATTTCACAAAATACAACTACAAATGAAGTAAGTTTGTAAAAATAATTCTGATGAAGTAAACTTTAATTAAGCTTGAATTTTTTCAGAATTTATTTTTGTATTTTTCAGCTTTTTTTTTAAAATTCTGATTTTAATTAAAGTTTTAATTCTGCTGTTTTAATTTAAATTCTGATCTTAATTCTGGTTTATTTAATTCTGATTTTTAAAATTCTGATCTAATTCTGATTTATTTTAATTCGATTAATTGTTATTTATTCTTTTGTGTTTCTCATATTAATTCTGATTAAAATCCATAACTTTCAAAATATTAGACCAAAAATTCTGAAATTTTATAAAGTTTATTTCCAATTAAAAAAAAAGATTATTCGCCTTCTTGTTTGGGAGAAATTACGTTTACAATTGAGAGATTTAAATCTCTTTTATTTATTAATGGAAATACGTACTTCAACACGCAATTCTGTCGGTTTGGTGGAAATAAGGCGTAATATTATTCAACTTGGTATAAATTTAATTAAATTTTAAAAAGAATCTTAAATACTAGATGGAAATTCAAATCCATTAGAACTCCAAAAGTGTCAGCCTGAAGGAATGTCTAGGTTAATAAAAAATAATTTTTTAATTAAATTTTTTAAAGGTTCATTCTTGGCATGGATAATAATGCTATACTTGTACGCGTACATGATGGGGAAATATGCCCTCAGGCAAATTTTTGACTAAAAAATTTAAAAAATTTTTTTCTAATTTTTAAAATTTTTGTAAAAATTTTTTCAATTTATACAAAAAATCAAAAATATTTCCAAAAGAAAAAATTTATTTTTCAGTCCAATTACAAATCAATTTTCATCTCTCAACGGACAACCTGTGCCCAAGCAATTATTTTACTTGGCCAAATTTGTTTTAGAAGATTAAATGAAGAAATAACAGAAGAATTATATTTATTTATTAAAGACAATAAAAATGAAGAAAATAATAAATTAATTCCAATGGATAATTTATTGGCTAATATTTATTTAAATTTATTGCCTGGACAAATATTGCAAATAAGAAGGGTAGAGAAAGAAAATAATAATGTTACTAAATTCTGATTTTTTTAATTGTCTGTGTCTGTAACCGGATTCTGTTTTACTTATAAATTATTCAAATTACATACTATATTTAGTTTTTATCTGATTCGGAAAATATAAATATATTTGCCGGATAAAAGTGAAATACAATAGTGAAGTAATCAGGAAAAATAAATATTAATATTTCCGGAAAAATATATTCCGGAAATTACAAATAGGCAATTTTAGAAATGTTACGGTATATATTCCGGAACCGAATACACATTTATATTTCCGGAACTATTTTATATAAATTTTCCGGAAAATACATTCTGTTTCAATATATTTATTTGTTTCCGGAAAATACATATACCGGAAGTGGTACTATTGTTTAACTATGAATAGGTAGTTCCATTCCAGAAAATATAGACATAGTATAATATTATGATCTTATAGAAGATATTCACAACAAAAATAAGAGGGAAATCCAGAATAAAAATTTCTTTCAAATAATTATAAAATTAAGAATAAAAAATGCCAATAAAAGTTTCATCAATTTTAATTTTACTATAAAATAAAATTCTATGAATACAAAAATAAATAAACCATATTTTTAGTAGAAGAATAAAGGCAATACTGGTGTTAAACGATAAATAATAAATAAAAGATTTTTTGGCAATAAAAAGAATTCTTGTGAAAAAAATATTTTTTTAAATTCTGAATTAAACAGAAAAAAATTAATTTCAGAAAAAATATTGCCAAAAAATAATTTTTAAAAAATTCCTTAAAAAATTCAACAAAACAATTTTTATAATAAATAAATCTGTGTAAGTCTCATTTTGCCAAAAAGAAACAAATTTTTGTAAAATTGAAAAATTTCAAATCAAACGAACCAATTCCTGTTCAACTGAAAATGAAAAAAAAATAAGATTTATTAAAAATAAATAATTTTTCCAACCTCCACTCCTCCTTGTAGACCTTCTAACAGATTTAGTCGGTGAAGGAGACTGTCTTAATACATTGGCTACATTAATATTTCCTTTCCGGTCAAAGTATTTGCAATTTCGTAAATCAACACAAACTTGAATAAAAAATATCAGAATATTAAATAAATGTATTTTTAATTGTAAATAATTCTGATGATTGTATTTTACAAAAATACAAAAAATCAGAATATTTACTACAAAATACAAAAATCAGAATATAAATGTATTTTTGTTTTTCCGGAAAGTTTATTTGCGAAACACAAAAATATTTCGGAATAATGTTCTGATTTGTAATTTATTTACAAATTGTATTTTAATTTCTGATTTTTCTTATTTTTAATTCTGGTTTGTATTTTACTAGAGTTGGTTGTATTTTATTTTTCTGATTTGTATTTTTAATTTTCCGGTTTGTATTTTCTTTTATTAATTTTTAGAAAATATTTTCCCCTTTCTCTCACCATATTCATATCTCCGTCCCAAATTATTCAAACACAACAAATGTTCATAATCTTCAAGTAAAGCTGTTTCTTCATCAACTTCCTCTTCTATTGGAATTTCTTCTCTAATTTCTTTTTTAATTTTTATTACTTTTTTGGGTGGTCCCTTTTTAATTGAAATATTTGTTGTTTTTGTTAATTTTTGTTCTTTTAATTTTTTGTTTTTTAATTTTCCAGAATATTTTTTAGAATTATTAAATTCATCTTCAAGTTCTATATAAGCAGCCAAACTTGTTTGTCTTTGATCAAAATAGTCAAAACTTAAAAAAAAAATTTTTATAGGCATTATTAACTGTTTTTACGTAAATTAACGTTCTGTCAAAGCTTATAAAATAATCAAAAGAGGAGATAAAAATGTGAAAATTTGTAAAGTTATCGTCAATAGTCCCGACTAGATTCTCTAAAAAATTCGGATTTTTTGGTTGATTATTCCAAACGTTAAGGTCAAATAAATACAGAAAATCGACATTTTTTACTAGAATAATTTGGACAATTTTCGACCAGAATTTTTTAAGGTACTTTCGCATTATCTCTCCCCCACAACGTCCGCAAATTTTTTTATCCACAAAGTTACCTTCTCTTTCTTTCTCCTTTTATAAAGATTAGAAAATGATCAAAGATTAATTTAAATAAGGCAATCAATATGCAAAAGGTAGTCAATAGATATATCCACATCGCCCTCTTTTTTGCTCTCCTGTTGATGGACAAGATTGTAAAAGGTAGGTTAATTGCAGCTTCTTCAGTATGAAAGAGTAAAAATATGTATTCATTGATCTGCAAACGACATAAAAATAGAATGTAAATTGATGCCTGTCGTATATTGACTGACTTGTTTGAATTAACCTTTGACCATTTTTTAATCTTTATGAGGAGAAGAAAGGAAGAAGGTAAGTTTGCGGACATCCATATGCGGACTTTGTGGGGAAGTAATGTAAAAGTATTTTTGAATACATTTAGGATGTCTGAATGAAATTTTAAAAATAAAAAAATTTGCGGACATGTCCGCAAAATATTTGCAGACGTCCGCAAAAAAATTTTTAGTCTAAAAAATTTTTTTCTAATTTTTTAAAGTTTAAAAATTTTTTTACCCAAATTCATCTTCTGTTTGCTTCATTTTCTTCTGCCTTTTCCTCTCTTTTTCATTTATCAATTCCTCCATAACCCAATCCAGCGTCATTGGCGATTTTCTCTTTTCTTTCCCATTTTCTTCATTTTTATTAAAATTAATTTTGTCTGGATAAATTAAAGAATTTGTAGTTGTTGTAGATGATGAGGATTCTGTTTCAAAACCAGAATTGTCTTCAGAAGAGGAAGGCAATGAAGAAGAGGAGGAACAAGAGGAGAGCTCTAAGCCTAGATTACGACGTTTTTCTTTTGTTTCTTTAGCCTGAATAGAGAATTTTTTGTTAGAAATTAATTTGAAGATTTATAAAAAATATAGAGAAAATATCAAGAATTAAAGTTAAAACAGTCAAAAAATTACTGAACATTAGAAACTGAACATTAGAAAACGCTTATAAAGACGCCCTCTGATATTTGCAATCGACCACCCACTTTTACTATTTAAAATCTAAAACGCAGCCACATACAAATAAGTGCGAAAAAATGGAAAATTATTTTTAGACTTAAGAATTTTACTTTTCCTTATAAAATGGCTAAAAGATTTTCGAAATTTAGGTGGTTTTATTTAAAAAATACACAGAATCTTAAAAATATCTCCAAAATCAGGTAGATAAAAACTAATTTAATTCACAAAAACTTTCAAAATAATTTAAAATAACTTCTAGACATCCAGAAATACTTATAAAAACATTTTTCAGTGTTTGGACTCGAACCACACACCTCTACGTAATAAAACCTAACACCCTAACCACTAGGCCAGCAAGGAATAATAGCAAAGACTTAACGTAATGCCTATAATGCATCTAATTAAAATTAAATAAAATCATACTTGAATCCTTTTAACTTGTTCTACTCGTTTTTTTTCAACATCAATTTCGTGGTGATAAAGTTGATAAGTTACATCAGCCATTTCATGCAAAATTAACTTTAAAAAAATTTTTTTAGAATTTTTTCAAATTTTAAATAAATACAAACATGACGTTCGAAAACCATTCGGTGGACAATTTCCCCACAATATTCACAAACATTCCATTCAACATCTTTTAGAGGAACGTGTAAGCGTTGATAACGAGATTGGACACTTGAAAAATAAGGGGAAAATTAATTTTAGAAAATTTTTTTTGAAAATAAAAAAATTTTTTTAAAAAAATTTTTGCTAAAAATCTTTTCGGTAATTTTTCGAAATATTTTTTTGTAAAATATAGTTTAAGGAAAATAAGCGTAAAAATATTGGCTGATCTTTAGACAGTTGAAAAGACGTAAAAATTTTAGTTAAAAATATTTTTTGGATTTTTTGTTGGATTTTTTTTGCAAAATTTATCCGAAAATTTTTAAGAAAAATTTCCCATAGAATTTTTTTAGCGAAAATATGCATACCTAAATTATTTTTAGTTTTCTTAAAAATTAAATTAGATTAGCCACCATATAAATAGTAATTAATCTTTATTTTTCCCTCTCTATTTTATCATTTTTATTACTTAAAAACTCAAAAAATATTTTTATTTTCACTAAAACTTTTTCAATGATTATTTAAAATATTTAAAATTAAAATAAAAAATGTTTTACCCCGAAAGGGTTCGAACCTTGCTATACCCCCACCCAAAATCCAAACACTTCCCACTTAACCAAAATTTTTACCTTTCAAATTTTCTTCCACTGGTGGGTTCAGAATCAATTAAAGATGTTAAAATATCATCCATTTTTGATTAAAAAATATGAAAATATTAAATATATTTTTAATAGTTTAATAAGTAATAGGACTGATGACAGCCTATAACAAAAATCAAAAAAAATTTCTTCAACAATTACTAAGGAATTAGTAAATTTTGGAGTATGAGCAATATAAATAAGGCTGCTAGCTCACTCGATCGAAACTCGAAAGATCGAGCAAGCCGATGCAGTTTAGCTCAAAAAGACTCGAAAAACCCAGGTCGGAAAAATGTAACGAACGTCAGCTCAACTCGAGAACGGCAACCCTAAATACAAACTCAAATTCATTACCTAACAAAATTTTTAAAAATCTAAATTAAATTCGATTTTTTTAACTTTTTTACCATAAGTGATAGGATACAGGAAAATTAATAATTAATTCAAAGAAAAATTTTTTTTCAGAATTGAGTCTCAATGAGACATGCACGAAACGTTTCGTCTCGTTTCGTTAACGAAACAATTAAAAATTTTCGTTTCGTTTCGATTGAAAAAAATTAGTGCTTGTCTGGTCTAAATGTTTTTCAAATTTTTATTCAAAAAATTTCTCTAAAATTTTTGAATAAAAACACTGTATACTTAATTCTGTTCAATTTTTGTACTAAAACTAATAAGATTAAACATTTTGTGCAAATATTTAATCTATTGATATACATATAAAGCGAAAATACTAAAAATAAAACCCAAAAAAGTTCCTTAATGATAAATAAAGTTTTTTTTGTTTACCTGTCTATATTTTATGATTTTAGCGATTTAAGTGATTTTCACTTTTTTGGGAAAAGAGCCTCGAAAATAAAAAAATTTGGCTTTTGTCCAGATTACGCGTCCAAAGTTTAGTTAGTTTATACGTCCACTCATATTTTTATGCGTCCAATCAATGCCAATAAGTATCCTGTTCTGCAGTAGAGAATTATAATCACATAGATTTCTGGTGCTAATCTGTAGAACAAGGTACTTGTCGCCATTGATTGGACGCAAAAAATATAATTGGACGTATAAACTTTTCATTGGACGCTTAAAGGTTAACTGGACGCGTAAAGGTGCGATTGGACGCGTAAATCTGAACAAGAGCCAGATTTTTTATCATCCCATAACCTCGATTTATTTTTAAGCTAATATTTTTTTCGCTTGCCGGATATATTCCGGAAAATCCAGCCCGGTCCAGCTCGCAACGTACACTACTAGGAAACAACGCCTAAAAGCTGAATGTTCCTTAAATTATTTAAAAATATTTATTTTTCTAATGATTTGGCGTTTTGTTTTTTAAATGACAATTAATCCCAAGCCAAATTTTCCTTTTTTTTCTCTATTTTTCTGTACTATTTTTACTTTAGAAAATTTTCCAAAAAAGTTTTTCAACAAATTATTTTCAATTTATCTTCAACTTTCTAAAATTTTATTCAAAAACAATGACTGATGTTCCAGAAAACGCTCCAGAAAGCTGTCCCGGCACTCAAAGCGAAAAAGCAGGCAAAACATCAGCATGTGCTGGGTGTCCAAATCAAAAGGCTTGTTCAACTGGTGTTCCACAAATTGATCCAGACATTGATTTAATTAAAGAAAGGATGGCTTTTGTTAAACATAAAGTAAGAGAACATGGATGTTATGACTTTAACAAGGGTTTTTTGTTTACAAATGGAGTGCATCGAGTAATGGGTAATTTGAAGAAACTCAGACATTTTTGGACTGGTAAACAATAGTGATCGAGATTAAAGCCTGGGCCTGTTCCTGTGTTCCAGGTTTGATTTACTGACCTGGGTCAGATCCTTGGCCTGTAGTCCAGGAAAAACCCAGACCCAGGAAGGTCAAAAAATGCTTGAGCCTGGACTCTGTGTACAGGAAAAACCCAGGCCTTGGTCCAAACCTAGTAAACAAAACTCCCCTATAAGTCGTAATACCCAAGAAAAAGAATCAAGAGATTTTCAAAATTATTTTAGATTCTTGTATTGAGTGGAAAAGGTGGCGTTGGGAAAAGTAGTGTTACAACTAGTTTGGCCTATGTAATGTCCAATTTGAATGGGAATGATGGAAAACCTTTAAATGTTTGTTTAATAATTTATGAATTTTTTTCAAGATTTTTGGAAAAATTTTGGTGTAATACTCAGACATCATTCTGGTTGAATTGTATGTAATTCAACCAAGATGTCGAGCTGATTGGGTGTTTTGTCTTATGAATGTCTCCGAAATTTTACTATCTACTTATTTTAAGGTTGGCGTCCTCGATATTGACATTTGTGGGCCTTCGCAAGCTCGAATGTTTGGCTGTGAGAATGAAAGCGTTCATAGTAGTGAAGAAGGTTTTTTTTTTGTTTTTTGGGTTTTTATTACTTCTTAACTTGTTTAGGATGGGCACCCGTTTTCGTGAAAGACAATCTTTTTGTGATGAGTATTTCTTTTTTGGTTGAATCGAGGAATGACGCGGTTTGTTTAGTTTATTTTTAAATTTATTAAAATTTTGAGGAATTAAAAAGAGTAGAAAATTGGTTTTTAATTTTTATGGCCCATTATCTTGGGGCTAGCTTTGGTGTGTTCATGGTTTCCACTACTGTCTCATGTTTTATATTAATATAAGCTTCAGTTTGTCGGTTTTACTAAATTCTTCGGTTAACTGAAACCAAAAAGATTGTTGAGGATTTTAGTGGGACTACACACGATCAGGAATTGATATTTGGTGATAGGAGGGGTTTGAATGGATTAAGGCAGATTTGAGGAAATATTAAGTAGTTTTAGTTGTTCAAACCGAACCTTTTAATTTTTGTGATCTTCAAAATTTTTAAATTATTTTCTAAATTTAAAACAGATTATTTGGCGTGGTCCTCGCAAAAATGCCTTAATTAAACAATTTCTCCGCGATGTTGATTGGGGCAATGTAGACTTTCTTTTAATTGATACTCCGCCTGGAACTTCTGATGAACACATTTCTGTTGTCCAACTTCTCTTGCAGTCATCACAACTTGACGGAGCGTTAATTGTTACAACACCACAAGAAATTTCTTTGCTGGATGTTCGAAAAGAGGTTTTTATTTTTTAGATAAAATACGGAAGCAGAGGGGTTTTCAGAAGTCTCAAATATAGATTTTGCCCTTTGAAAGGAAGAAAAACCATTTTCTGACTAAACAACAAGGTGGTTGCTCAGGCCTTCCTTTACTATAGGACGAAATCGATTCTTTTAAAAAATATGTTTGGACGTTAAGAGAGAAAGGTCACTATTATTGTTAGTTTATGATAGGCTATTTATCCTATTGATGAAGGAGGAGGCTTGAACTCATTTGCTTGGGTAGAAAATGTTTAGAAAATTCATATAAAATTTTTTGAAAAACTTTTTCATTTTATTAATTTAAAAATAACGATTATTTTTAGGTCAATTTTTGTATCAAGACAAAGGTTCCAATTCTTGGTGTCATCGAAAACATGGCAGAATTTATTTGTCCCAATTGCTGCACACATTCACAGCTTTTTCCTTCAACAACTGGTGGTGCTTCAGGAATGTGTAAAGAACTAGGTGAAGGTTTGGAGTTGTTGGCTTCTTTACCATTAGACCCAAAACTTGGCAAAAGCTTGGATATGGGGAATGCTGGAAAGTTTTTTGAAAAATTGGAAGATTCTGTTATTGTCCACAAAGAATTTAAAAAACTGGCTGAAGCAGTTTTGAAAAAATGTGAAAATGAAGAAGTGAAAGAAGATGACAAATTGGAAGAAAATGGGACAAGAAAATTGACTGAATAATTTTTAGTAAAAGTTTGGAAATTTTATTTATTTTTTAAAGAAATATTTGCGGACAGAATTTGTGGACAATTACTTATTTACTGGTTTATTAGTTAAAATGATAATTAGGGCGTAGTTTAGTTTCGACATCTAATAATTAGGGTACGGATTTTTAGGATAGCGCAATTTCTTAAAATAGGTAGGAAAATAGGAATTAAAAACACGAAAATAGAAAAAATATCTATTTCCGGGAGTAAAAAATATTTTTAATTGCAAATTACAAATGTTTCCAAGTGCCCGAGGGTAAGACTGGTATGTTTGTGGACAAAATAATTTTTACTTGAAAAGGGGCAGAAGATGAATATAAAAGGGTAAATGTAAAATTGAAGGAGAATTAAACGGAGAAAAAAATTTGCTTGACATTTGCTTAAAAAATTGCAAAACAAATAATTGTGAATCTTGGAATGATTGAAGATGAAAACGATGAATTTTCTAATCTATCACAGCACTTGTTCGAAATAATAACGATATTATGGTTGTATATTTTGGATATTTTTGGGTTTGGTTGTGGCATCAAAAAATTCGTATTGAACAATTTCGGAAAAAGATATCAAAATGTTGTAATTTAAATTTTAAAATAAATCAAAAACGAAATAAACCAAAAAAGTTTCACTAAAGTTTTTTAATGACTGACTTCCAAAAATATCATTATTAGAGTAAACATATGCATTTGCATTTAAAAATATACAACCATAATATCGTTATTATTTCGGACAAGTGCTGTGATAGATTAGAAAATTCATCGTTTTCATCTTCAATCATTCCAAGATTCACAAACAATTTTAAAGATTTGTTTGTTTTACAGTTTTTTAAGCAAATGTCAAGCAAATTTTTTTCTCCGTTTAATTCTCCTTCAATTTTACATTTACCCTTTTATATTCATCTTCTGCCCCTTTTCAAGTAAAAATTATTTTGTCCACAAACATACCAGTCTTACCCTCGGGCACTTGGAAACATTTGTAATTTGCAATTAAAAATATTTTTTACTCTCAAAAGATATGTAGATTCTCACATAAGCATAAAGTCCAGGAACCTCTCTAAAAATCTGAACCCTATTATTGATATAACCTTTTTTATGTTTTTACTAAATTTCAATTTTTATCCGCAAATTTTGTTTGGCCTTTAAACTTCTTTTAAATTTCTAATAAATATATTTAATTGAATTTTCTTTTTTTTTGAATAATTTGTTTTTATTACATTTGAATACTTTTTTTTAATTTTATTTTTTTTTCTAATTATTTGTTGTTAAAATTTTTATTCAAGAAATGAGCCTTTTTGGAAGTACTGGGACTTCAACAACTTCTTCACCTTTTGGTGCTAAACCTGGTGGACTTTTTGGAGGAACAACAACACAACAGGTTTTTTGAATTGTTTTAAAATTTGAGTTTAAATGTGTCGTTTGGCCTTTGGGGAAGTGAAGGGGTTATTGATTTTTTAAAATTGATATTTTTGTTTTTACGGTTGGGTTCATTTTTTATGAATCAATTTTTTAAATGGTTTTGGATTTTTTAAATTTGATATTTTGTTGTTTTAAATTTTTGGGTTAAATTGATTTTAGTTTTCCTTTTTTAAGGTTTCGCTTTTTGTCAAATCATTAAGTTATTCTAATATAATAGTAAAAGACTTGGGTTTCCCTAACATCTTAACGTGATGTGGCCTAAGCTCAATAGGTTTCTTTAATCATCCTTTAGTTATTAATGTTTAAATTTTGTGTATTTTCAGGGGGTTCTGAATCAAATTTTGCATACTTTAGCTAACCGTTTTGTGCCCGGTATGCAGAAAAAATATAAATAGGCTTGCCCACAAATAAACTTGTCCGCATTTCTTAAACGGTTGTCCGCAAATTATTTGCGGACTTTTTCGAAAATTTTTGAGATTTTTTTATATTCATGAAAGTTCTATTCCCTTTCCTGCCCAATAAATTTATCCATAGAATTAAAATAACACCGAGGTTCCCCAGCCATTTTGAATTTTTCAATTTCTTATTAAAAGACCTTTTAAAATGAAAAAACAACGAATGGTTGATATTGACTTTAATTGCTCTAAAAAATTAAAAAGTAATAATAATAATTTATTAATTCAGCCAACAGCTTCGACTGTTCCCCAAGGAGATATTGAGGTTTTTTGAATTTTTTTTAATTAAAAAAAGTTTTTATTAAAGTTACAACAAGTTTCGAGTGACACCGTTCAAGCATTAAAATTTAATCCTGCTGCAGCCAACACTCCAATATTTCTTGCTGCTGGATCGTGGGACAATACTTGCCGAATTTGGGAAATTAATGAGAATGGACAAAGTGAACCTAAAGCTATGCAGGATTTGGGTGCTCCTGTACTTTCTGTCGATTGGACTGAGGTTTTGAATTTTTTTTTGGAAAAATTTTTGGGATTTTATTTTTTAATGTTTTTTATGGAAGGGATCTGTCCACAAATGCAACACTTAACGACTATTCTTTCTTAAATATTTTTTTTCGACGTTTTGATATTCGTGATTTTTGTCCACAAATATTTTTTGTATTGTCTCTGATTTTTTGGGACAATTTTTGTATAATTTATTTTAATCCCTTTCCAATTTCCTTTTTTTATTTCTTTTTACTTTTTAGGACAGTTCAAAAGTATTTATTACTTGTTGTGACAAAAATGTTCGTTTATGGGATTTACAATCAAACTCAGTTGTTATTGTTGGACAACACGATGATTGTGTTAAATCTTGCCATTGGGTAAATGCTTCTAATTATCAGGTTGATTTTTAGATTTATTGAGGGTATTTAATTAGAGAAAGAATTAGATAATTTAATTAGTTGCTTAATTAGGGCTTTGTTGTGATAGATTGATCGTGTTTTTTGTTTTGTGTTGTATTAAATCGAGTTTCGAATCCAACCACTACCTGTCGTCTATAAGTTATCTCATTTTGATTATTAATTGTTTTACCGTTCTATATATTTTTAATAAAAATTATTTTTTATTTTTTCCAGTGTTTAATGACTGGTTCATGGGATCGTTCATTACGTTTTTGGGATATGCGTCAATTACCAACAATTTCTTCACTTGCAACAATTACTTTACCTGAACGTGTTTGGTGTTCTGATATGATATATCCTTTAGCTGTTGTTGGAATGGCTAATCGACACATAAAATCCTATAATTTGGAAGGACAACCGTTTGTTTATTTTTTTATTTTAAAAGGTTTTGGATTTCTGGGGAATTTTTTTTTTCTTAAGATGGTTTTAGAGTTGACTGCAAACTGTTATTAACCGGTACCCGCAATTTTCGGTTTCGGAATAATTTTTAATGAAAGAATTTTAAAGTAAATAAGTACATAACCCCATTTCAATACAACTCAATGAACGGTTGGTTTAAAGAGGAAGATTATTTAAATGACAAGTTCAAGAATATAAAAACCCGCACGAGTTGTAAATTGGGATCGAACCAGAAATCAAAGGTTAATTTTCCGACTTGAGTCTTTCTAATAATAATAAGTTTTTGTGGAGAAGGGAAAAACCTAGTTGACTTACCTTATACATACTATAAGTAGTTAACTTATTTTTTCAAATAAAATTATTTAATTTTTAGGCAAGAAATTCAGGATGTTGAATCTCAATTAAAATATCAAGTTTTTTCTAAATTTAAAAATTATTTAAAAATTTTCTTTTTAGAACCGTTCCATTGCAATTTTTAAAAATAAAATAAATAATCAACCTGGAGGTTTTGCGCTTGGGTCTATTGAAGGTTTCTTTTTAAATTTAAATTTGTTAAAAAAAAATTTTTAATTTTAGGTCGTGTAGCCATTCAATGTTTAGACGCAAAGGACAATAAAGACAATTTTACTTTTAAATGTCATCGATCTTCAGAATTAATTAATGGCTTTCAGGAAATTTATCCGGTTAAATTTTTTTAAGTAAATCTACCTTCCCCCCCCCCCCCCCTCCGAACTTTCGAACTTTAAAAATTTTATGAAATTCATTTTTTAAATTCCTTATTTTTTCCATAAAGTATTGAGAAGGATTGTGCCCCATTTTTTATACACAAATTCAGTTTTTAGAAAAAAATTAGTTTTTGACCTAATTTGAGTTTCAACTTTGTCGGGTTGCAAAAAGATCGGGCCGGGTTTTTCAAAACTTCTCGGATTGGGTTTCGTTTTAAAAAGTATCGGTTAACCCGACCTTCCCTTGCTAGATATCAAACTGAAATGAGGCAAGATCTCGTTCAAAAAGATCTCGTTTTTTGTAATCTTAACCATTTTTAGAACCAATTTCTAATTCATACAACCACTTTAAAAAATTTCTTTCTTTTTTTAAAGGTAAATGTCGTAGCTTTCCACCCAATCCACCAAACACTTTGTACTGCTGGTGCAGATGGACGTTACTCATTTTGGGATAAAGATGCACGTACTAAACTTAAAGGATCTGATGCTATGGCAATGCCCATAACTGCTTGTCATATACACCAAGGAGGAAATATAATGGCTTATTCTATTGGTTATGATTGGAGTAAGGTTTGTTGTGTGAAAGAGAGAATTTTTATTGAAAAATTTTGCGTTAGGACAAAACTATTAAAACGTCTTGAACATTTCGGATTAATAAAAAAGGGTGTTGGGGTTTCGAAAATTTCTTGGACCGAGTTTCTAGTTTAAAAACAACTAATTTTCGAATAACTCTCTACCATCCTTGCTATACATTAGGTCCCCGTCATACAAATTTTTAAGAGAAATTTTCGAGTTTCTTTTGGATTTTTAGCTCGTTCCTGTAGGTATATTTTCTATTTTGAACTCCCTACTTAAATATCTACTCCCTTCCATTTTTAAGTAATAAAACAATAAAATATGTCAATATTCCGTTTTTTGCCTCCAATAATTTTATTTAAATTTTAGGGTTCAGAGTACAGCTATCCAACGAATGTTACCAAAATTTATTTGCATGCCTGTAATGAAGAAATGAAGCCACGAGTTAAGAAATGAAAATTAATTGTTTGTGTATTTATTTATTTTAATTTTTTCTTAAAACCTCTTTTAAACTTTTTAAAACGGAAAATTGAATTTTTTGATTTTATTTAAATAAACATGTCCCTATCTAGAGATGTCCATTTGCAAAGTGCCCTCTCCACAAAAGTACCTTTGAACAAGGTGTTTTGCGAAATGTCCTCACTTCGAAATGTCCTTCGTCTAAATACATTTATTACTAAAAAATTTAATTCAAAAATTTTTATATGACAATTAATTATAAGAAAACAAAATTAAAAATTGTTTTAAGAAAATACATAAAACTAAACAAATATATAATATTGATTAAATGTGAAAATGAGGGGCTTTTTAATAAAAAAGAAAATAAAGAAAAAAACAATTAGGGATAATCTTCTAATAGCCAAAATATTTTTAAGAAACCAAACAATTATAATATTTTTTAAATGGACGTTCTGAAATTTTGGCATTTTTATTTTGGAAATACTTTTTAGCTAACAGAAAATCAAAAATAATTTTAAATAATATTCGTGTTTTTAAAAAACACAAAAATTCATTGCTTCGAAACCTGACGACTTTTAGTATTTAATATTTACATATAGAATTGAAAATCATACTTAAAATATTATGAATGGAAACAATTCATTTTTCTAGAACCAAAATTAAAGATTATGGGAGGATAAAATTTTCTCTTTTCGCCTTTTTGGGAAATATGGAGTGATCCAGCAAAAAATTCATGTGTCCTAAAGTGTCGACAAAATGCCTATCCGACAAAATGCATATATGACAAAATGCCACTTCGGCATAATGCCTATACGACAAAATGCATATATGACAAAATGCCAATTCGGCATAATGCCTATACGACAAAATGCCCATCCGACCTAATGCCTATACGACATAATTCCCATCCGACAAAATACCTACACTACAAAATTCCCATTACTGATATACCCCACATAAACCATTCTGTTTAATTCTAACATAAATTTTCTTTAGAAAATTTTATCCTTTTAATTTCAATTATAAGTGAATGGCAAATTGTGTAGTAAATATTTTATATAAACACACAAAAAATAATTGGAGAAAAAAAATAAATTTATTCTTTATTTGGATTTTTGGTTAGAAGAGAGAAGGAAGGCATTTTGGCCCTTTTTTTTTATTCGGCAAAATATTTTTTTATTTTTTTGCATATCTTTTTTTTGAAAAAAAAATTTTTTGAGAGAGAGGCGAGAAGAAGAAAAAAATGTACTTGGCTGTACTTTAGTACGTGGGTGCAGGCTTTAATTTACAAATGTTATACCATTCGAAAGAGCTCGTCGAGCTGAGTCGAATGCCACCAAAATTAGATCTAGGAAAAATTTCTGGACCGAGATATAGGTCCCTGAAGTTTGAAAAACCATAGGGGGGAGTAAGCTCAATTTTGGGGTAAAAAATTCGAAAATGCAAATTATACCTCGTTCGAAAGAGCTCCTCGAGCTGAGTCGAATGACACCAAAATCAACGAAATCCTACTTGATTGGACAAAGTTATGATCTTTTCTTTTAGCTCCTTACCTATGGTATCTGTGGAGATTTTTGCTGCTACTGAGGCGCCAAATACGTCCAGAGCAAGGGAGATAGGAATAGGTTTATGTTACGAGCCCAGACCCATCGCCCGTAGACTCCCCGCGAGGCGCGTGCCGCAAAACCCCGCGCGAAGCGCGGGGTTTTGCACAAGCGCCTCGCCGACGCCCCATAGGTTTAGGTTTTTTGTTTTTTGTGTCATAACTTTTTCTAATCTTGTTCAATCATGGTGATTTTGGTCTCATTCGACTCAGCTCGTCGAGCTCTTTCGAACGAGGTATTATTTGTATAAAAAATTGTTTATTCCAAAAATCGCCCCTTTGGATCTTCGGTTTTTAGGGGGCTTATATCTCGGTCCAATCAAGTCGGATTTCGTTGATTTTGGTGTCATTCGACTCAGCTCGAGGAGCTCTTTCGAACGAGGTATAATTTTCATATTCGAATTTTTTACCCCAAAATTGAGCTTACTCCCCCCTATGGTTTTTCAAACTTCAGGGACCTATATCTCGGTCCAGAAATTTTTCCTAGATCTAATTTTGGTGGCATTCGACTCAGCTCGACGAGCTCTTTCGAATGGTATAACATTTGTAAATTAAAGCCTGCACCCACGTACTAAAGTGACCCCATGTACTTAACTCGTCTTTTATTTTAAGATGGAATGATTTTATTTTTTTTGTTGCTAAAATATTGTTGTTGTTGCTGTTTGTTGTTACTTTTTCACTTCATTAGTTAATATCTAATTGGAAAAAAAACAAATTTAAAAAATTATATCTTATAGGTAGAAGGGTGTTTATTAAATAAAGGATATCTCTTCTACCCCGTCTAATGAGCACCCAAAACTAGAAAACGTCCATTAATTAAAAGTATAACGGTTGCTTTTGTAGGGAGGTCTGACGCTATACAGGGAGGTCTTCTATGAGTCTAAATTAAATTAATAGTGGCTATCAACTGGATAGCCAAAAAAACAGAAAAGATACGTTAAATATGTAGAAGTGTATTAGTAGCGGGCGACTTATCTTATAATAAAGTGTTCCTAAGATAGAGGGTATTTCGCTTAAACAGCTCTCTCCCACATGTTTCCGGAAAATAGATATTTCTATAATCTTCCTATTCTTCCGAAAAATATTAAATGTATTTTCCGGAAGCATTTTTCAGTTCAATATATTTTACTGCCTTTAAAAACTTCTTCCCACCTGGAAAAGTTCTTTATCAGCTAAACAACCATCCACAAATTCTTTTAAAGTCAACTCCTTATCATTATTTATATCCATTTTCTCAAAAATCATTTTTGCCCTTTTTCGTGGAGAATCGTCAGCTGATTTTGTTACTTCTGGGCCAAGCATTTCATAAATTGCCTTTAAATTTTTTTAATTAAATTTAAAAAATATATTTTAATGTGTATACTTCAATTATTTTAATCATCTCTTTTTCGTCTATTGTTCCATTCCCATCAATATCATACATCTAAAAATAAAAAATTGCGAAAATATTAAATTAAAATGTATTTTTAAGGGGAGCAGTCCAGTGTACCGCGAGCCCAATGTACCGCCGAGCTATAACTTTGTTCAAAATTGTCGAATCCGCGGCGCCCAGGTATGGTTCGATGCGGCTCGACCAGCTGAATCGAACGATACCAGGGCGTCCCGGATACGACAATTTTTAACGGAGTTATAGCTCGGCGGTACAATGGGCTCGCGGTACATCGGGGTGTACCCATTTTTCCGGAACAGGAAAATTTGTACTATATTTTTATATTTTCCAGAAAGGACTTTTCCGGATTTTATAAAAATAGAGGCATATATTTCTGGATAACTAGTTTCCGGAAAATAAATGATATATATGTATTTCTAAAATTTTCCGGAAAGCATAATAATATTTCCGGAAAATATTATATGCATTTTCCGGGAAACACATAACTAGTAAAAATTATATTCTCAGACACATGTATTTTCGGAAACTATGTAGACATTTCGGAAAGATAATATTCCCATAGTTATACCAGAATAAATAAATGTTTTTAAAGTTCTACAATTTCCGGAAATATTATTTTCCCGGAAAAATAGCCCGACAAAAGAAAATATTAAACTTTAGTGTTTTTAATAGAACAAAATATCCGTAAAATATAATATCTATGTATCTATGCTTCCGGAAAGTTTTTGGAATATTTCCGGAAAATATGCACCTTCAGTGAATATAATAGGAATTTTTAGAGTTATACCAGAATAAATACATATGTATACCTATATTTTTTAGTTATATTTTAAAGTTATAGACAATCTCCGGAAAAGATACAGAATATAAAACACTCCCTCCCTGTCTTTAACTGGACAACATCCGGAAAACACAATTAGGTATGTAAATAAAAATTACCCTAAATGCCCATTCCAATTTCTGTTCGGGAGTACCAGAAGAAGTAACATTTATAGCTAATAAAAATTCTTTAAAATCAATAAAACCAGAATTGTCTGTATCGAAAGTACGGAAAACATGTTCACAAAACCCTTCTGCTGATCCAGAAGGGAAAAAATCCTGAAAAAATTTAATTTCTTGAAAATTTAATTTTTTTAGAAATTACCTTATAAACTTTAATAAATTGTTCTTTTGTCAAATGACCTTTTGGACAATCTTGCTATAAATAAAAAATAATTTTTTAAATTTTATTTTATTTATGTTGTACATATGTATTAAAAAATATTTTTCAGATTTTATTAAAATTTTATATTTTTCGGAAATATTTACAGTTAATAAAAAGTATATTATGTATTTCTATATTTCCGGAAACTGTGCAGACATTCCGGAAAGATAATAATTTCAGAGTTATACCAGAATAAAAAATCTTTATAATTCTAGACAATTCACGGAAATTTTAATTCTCCGAAAAAAATTTTTCAAAACATTATTTTGATTTTATAGGCCTTAAAAAATTTTTTAAAATTATTTTTGAGAGTTTAAAAAATTTTTAAATTTATTTTCTTTAATTTCCTTATTAAATTATAATTAATTAATTTACCACAAATCCTTTATACCATTCCTTAATTTGTTCTTCAGTAAAATTTGTATTTTTCTTTAAAAATTCCAAATCTTCTTTGCTTAATTTTGGTTTAGAACCTTTTAAACCCATTTTTAATTAAATATTTAATTGCTTGAAAGTTGAAGAAGAAAAAAATTAAATCTTTAAATGAGCAAATAGGCACACAAAAATTATTTTTGTTTATAAGAAGTTGTTTTTCTGAAAAATTTATTTTAGAAAATATAAAAAACGCCGACATTAAAAAAAGGTAAAATTAAAGTTTGGATTAGTTGATGCAAGCCAGTTTAGATGGATAAATATTTTTGCCTAGATTCAATCCAAATAAATTTTATTTCATTCGAAAGCCCTCGATAAGCTATATAATTTTGTCAATTGGATGGATCAAGTCTGATTATTTAAAAAGTTAAATCACGATAAATTTGAGAAACACTTAATAGGTAATTGATTAATAAAAATTAACAATTAATAATTGTTGTAATTTTTTAAAGGCAATCATACTTGATCCATCCAGTTAGAAAATACATAGTATATACAGGGATTTTGGATGATATAAAATTTATTCGGATTGGATCAAGAATAAAAAAGAAATAGTCGAAAAAATTATAGCTTAAGTTACGGCCCTGCTCTATCCCTCACCTTTAGATCTTCCAAAAAATATTTTTTAAATTATCTACCTATTAAATTAAATAAATTCTTTTTAAAAGCTTTGATTTTTCGTCTTCTTTTAATTTAATAATTTAACAAAAATAATTTTATTGTCGTCGTTGTTTATTCAAAAAAATAAATTTAGGCCAATATTACAAAAATAAAAATTTTATTTTTTAATTTTCGCTGTTTTTTAAACAAAAAATTTTTAGTAAAATATTATTTTTTAAGAGAAGAAAACTTTTTTTTATAAAATTATTAAACAAATTTTTATGTAGTATTAGTAATGTGTGGGCTTTTTAGAAGCGTCGACGTGTCTTTTTCTAGAAAAAAATTATTTATTTATTTATTATGAGTAAAGTTAGGGGAAGAAGACAAAAAAATAAAATAAAATATTTTTATCAATAAATTAAAATAAAGGCACGCTTCGGCGCGGAAGCGTAACGGCGTGCGGGGTTAAAAACCAAGAAAAAAGGAAGATACAATTGCAAAATTTTGTAAAAATATTCTCAATAGTGTTATATAACAATTATAAAAATTTTTAAATTTTTGGTTCATCCACCCACGACTTTTTTGTTATTCTTCTACCCCCTCTCCCCACACAAACACACATAACCTTGTTCTGAATAATAAATTTATAAAAATATTTTGCACAAAATTTTTTAAATAATAAAAATGACAAAAAAATACGTGGGAAAGAATAAAATAAAATAAGAGAAAATATTTTTCTAAATTTTGAAAAATAAAAAAAATATAGGAAAATTAAATAAATTATATTATTAATTTTATAACTGTACAACGGTTTAATTTAATTCTGATTTTATTCTAATAGCAATTCTGATTTAAATTCTGATATTTAAATTAATTTTGTTCTGATAATTAAATTAAATTCTGTTCTGACTAAATTGTGTTTTATTAATTCAGAATTAATTTTTAATTTAATTCTGATTTATATTGGTCGTATTTCCTTGATAATTCTGAATTATGTATTTTCCGGAAAGTTTTATATAAATTAATTTTGCAATCCGGAAAAATAAATAAAATTCTGATTTTAATTTAATAAATTCTGAAAATGTTATTATTTTGGATAAATATTCCCGAACGAATAAAAGAAGACATTTCGGGGTTATATTATTTACAGTGCGCTCTCGCAGCGTATAAAAAACAAAATTTCGGGCCAAAAAATTTTTTTAAATTGATTTCAAAATTAAAATTATTTATCCTAATATTTTTTAATAAAAACAATTTTTTTAATTTTCAAATTAAATTTATTATTTTTTCTTTAAGAAATTTGAGTTGGTCAATCATCAAAATTCTTCAAACTATTACTATTTAAAACTTTATTTTTTTGCTTTGAAATTTGAGAAGAAATTTGGGGAATTAAATAAAGAGAGAACTTCTCCTCTCCCTTTCTTTTTCTCAATAAAATATAAAAATTTAGGAATGTTAAGCTTTCAATTTTTTTAAAGAAATAAATTGAAAAATATTTTTAGTAGAGTTTTTATTGCCTTTTTATATTAAATTGAATAAAATATTGAAGAAAATAGTAAATTAAATAGGTAGATAAAAAATTAAATTTGCAAGAAAAATTAAAGGGAAATAAAAAATTTGATGAAAATACGGGATAATGATACAAACAGAACCTCGGTTTAAATTACAGTGTTTTTACATACGCCTTCGTTAACACCATGGAGTCTTTAAAAACGAGATTTGACTGAGGAATGGGGGCCTTCTTACGTCCTCGACCACCAAGTTTCGTCCTTTCTCCTTCCATTTCTTCACCCTCAGAATTCGAAAATAAATAACTAAAAAACTACTAAACCCTAAACTAAGAACCTCTACAATCCAATAAAAATTTCAAAAATTTGAAAATTAAATAAAACAAAAATTAAAAATATTTAACAATAAGTGTGGAAATAAAAGCAATCAACAAATTGAAAAAAAAGACACAACTCGAAAATATAATAAAAATAAAAAGAAATAATCAGAAAATGTTAGTGTGTCAATAAAAGAAAAAATAAATTTAAAAATAAAAAAAAATATAACGAGGGCAACGACTAAAAATATTTTTTTTATTTTTTTCTGATGAGGAAATTGGATTACCCTAAAAAAGTAGGGGGAGAAGGGGGGAAAATAATAATAAAATAGACTGAAAAAAATTAATAATAAATATAGCAAACAAATAATAAATAAATAAAAATAAAATTTAATTGAGAAGCAAAAATAGTTTAGAGAAAGAAAAAATAAAGTTGCGGTTAAAGTTTATTTTATTAACCAATTTATAATTGGATGTATAAGTTTGTTTATCTAATATTATTTTCTATTTAAATATAAGCACTCTAATTACTGTGAATATAAAATTCTGATTTTGCTTGAATATATAATTCTGATTTTATGTATTTTCCGGAAAATAATAAAAATTAATTTTGTAATCCGGAAAAATAGAAATTCTGATTTTAGTCTAAAGGAAAAATACAAAATCCAAAGGCGAGAGAAAGTGTTTTCCGGAAAAATAAATAGAAATTCTGATTTTGTATTAAGGAAAGTCTTCCGGTTTACATATTCTGATTTTTAATTTCCGGAAAGTTTATATAAATAGAATTGATTGTTCCGGAAAATTTTATAAATATAATTCCGATTTTGTGTATTCTTCCGGAAAATTTTACTCGAAAATTCTAAATATTTTAAAGTAAATATTTTTACATTTAAAATGTCTAGCATAAAGAATAAGCTACATTAAGCACGTCATAAATACAATAATTATAATATTATAAAAGGATGCAAGTATTTGAGGGTAAATGACGATAATGAAAATATAAAAAAGTATTGACTTTTATTTAATTTTTTTGTTTGACGTACTTAAATAAATACTCAATTTTTAAGGAAAAATAAATTAAAAAATTTAATTAAAAATTTAATTTTTATTTTTGTAGAAAATATTTTTTAAAGGTTAAAGAATACTTTCTGGGAGAAAAGTGAGAAAATAATTTTTTAGATTCATTTTTCAGGTGCTTCAAATTATTATTTTATATTATTTGGTAATTATTTTTACAAGTAATAAATTAATAAAATATACCTAATTATTTTTTATTTTCAACAATTTTAATTGTTTAAGAAAATAAAAATTTATAAATTAAGAAAAAATTAAAATTATGAGTAATACAAAAGGTATAGTCTGTAAGCGGGTATGAGAGAACAAAACAAAAATACATTTTCGAAGAAATACAAACATTTTAATATGTTTTCCAGAAAGTTTTGTAATAATTCTGATTTTTGTGTATAAACAAAATTCTGAATTTTGTGTTTTCCGGAAGATTTAATAAATAGAATTCTGATTAGGCCGGAAAGTTTTATGAACAAAATTCTGATTTATATTCTATATATTTTCCGGAAAGTTTAATAAAAATTCTGGTTTATATACTTCCTTTGAAAAAGTTTTATAAAATTCTGATTTTGTGTTTCTTTTGTTTTACGATTAAAATTTTGAGTTAAACATTTTCCGGAAGGTTTTATATACTTTTATAATAAAAAGTAAACTGCAAGAAGAAAACGTCATTTTTTGCGTGGCGCGACACATGAGGATATGACTTTTGAGGACCAGACACTTGAGGACCGACTTTTGAGGACGCGACTTTTGGGGACGCGACCTTTGAGGATGCGATCTTTGAGGATGCGACTTTTGAGGATCAGACATTTGAGGATACTCTAATGTCAAAAAAATTAAAAAATAAATAATGTTAATTTTATGTTTAAAAAATTAAAATTTTATAATTTTATGGCTTTCTCAAGGCTTAACGAGCAAATAATTGAATTTTCCGGACATTAAGATGAATGATTATTCTTTTTAGTTTAGATTTGGTAATAGATAAGTTTGTTTTAATCCCCTGATATCCTACTCGATCCCTCTTTGAGGAATATTCTGTGATATGAAGGTATATAATATTCTATGATATCAAGGGATTTGTGGATGCAATAGATTTGGAAAGGATGCTATCAGTGATTTGGAAAGGATATCTGTGAATTAAAGTGGATATTTTTGATTGAATTTTAACTCTATCACTATTAATCCTCCAAAATCCTCTCATATCCATCAATACTTCCTTATCCCTTAAATCCCTTTATCCCTCCCTAATCCCCTATAGAGAATCCCTAATCCATCAATATTTCCTTCGATTCACTTAATTTTAATCTTTCGATATCCCTCCTAATCATAAAGATCGCTCCTACAAAACGTATGCCCCTCGTTATTCCATTGATATTAATTAAATCCCCTTGACCAATTCAGAACCGCTACTATCACCCGTATAAATCCTCTTATATCCAGAAATTCACTTATACCCCAACGGTAATCCTTAATAACTCCCTAACGCTCAAAAAATTTCGGTTCGGTTTACCGGTTCGATTTCGGTTAAACGAATAATTTGGTGAAACCAGCAACCCTACATAAAATTATAAAATTTTAATTTTTTAAACATAAAATTAACATTATTTATTTTTTAATTTTTTTGACATTAGAGTATCCTCAAATGTCTGATCCTCAAAAGTCGCATCCTCAAAGATCGCATCCTCAAAGGTCGCGTCCCCAAAAGTCGCGTCCTCAAAAGTCGGTCCTCAAGTGTCTGGTCCTCAAAAGTCATATCCTCAAGTGTCGGGTAGCCATTTTTTGTTTGGCTAAATACTTAAAATAAAAAGAACAAATATCAGAAAGAAAAGTTTCCAGATAAATTTAAACTACAAATTAATACAAAGATTAATTTTTATTTAAAATATATTTACTTAAAATATTTAAATTTTGTAAAATTTTTATTAAAATTAATCAGATTAATAAAAAAATCTTTAAAAATCTCCTTTAAAAAGAATTAAAATAAAAATTAATTTAAAATATAAAAAAATTAATTTATTGAATAGATTAATTTAAAAAAAGAAATAAAAAGTAATAAAAAAGAAAAAAAGAAAGGCAATAAATAAAAAGCTAAATAAACACACACAAGAAAACTCTAAAATACTTAACAGACACTTTAATAGATTCAATTGATTTGTAATTGTTAAAAAAGTATGTGGGCACATGAAAGTTTTAAAATAGAGAAAATTAAAGGGAAAATAATATTTATAAATTAATAGTAAGACTGTTAGAGAATGGGAAATTAAGGGGGTTAATTAGAGATTTTCCGGAAAATACAAATCAGAATTTCATTAAACTTTCCGGAAAAGAAATATCAATATCTCATGATTTTCAGGAATGAATAAAATCAGAATTTTACAACCGGAAAAATAAATAGAAATTCTGATTTGTCAGAAGAAAAATACAAATTCCAAACATGAGAAGTTTCCGGAAAATATGTATAACTCTGGTTTTTGTTTAGCAATCTTCCGGTTTTAATAAATATTATTTTTGTTTACGAAAAGTTTATAAAAAATTAAGATTTATGTATTTTCCGGAAATTTTTATTATAAAATTCTGAATATTCTATAATAAATACTGTCAGGAAATCAGAATTTTAAGTTTCCGGAAAACACATAGAAATTCTGCTTTTAGTCTGAATTTTAGGTTAAACATTAAAATGTGTTTATGGATTTTATTTAAAAGGCGTGAAAAAATCAAAAGAAGAAAATGCTCATTTGATAACGTGCCAAAAGAAGGTGTGATTAGTTGTTTAGAAAGGGGAATAAAGAAAAATTTATTTCATAAAGAAATTTTTTAGTAAATATTTTTATTTAATAAAGAATTTAATCATGAATTTTTAAAAACAAAATAAAAAAATAGAAAAATATTTTTTGCTTATTCCTGTTCTGGGAGGTAAAAAAGGGAAACAAAAAATTGAAAAGAAATTTAGAAAAAAATATAAAATAAAAAATCATAATAATTTGACATTTTTCCTTTGAATTCCATTTATCAATAGCTAAAAGAGAAACAAAAAATAAAGTAACACATTATTCTATGAATGTTGTAGTAGTATGTAGAAGTAGATAAAAAAAATTTTTTTGCATGCGTGCGCTTAAAAATAGGCAAATAGAAAAAGCTTTTTATTATTGAGTCCCTCATTCTAGTTTTGTTAGAGAATAAATAAGTATATTTATTTATGGCAAAATGGGAGTACGACAAAATGGCAATAATAGCAAAACTTGTCGAAACGACATAAATAAAAATGTGTTTTCCGGAATGGAAATAAAATCAGAATTAATTAGCCGTAAGTTAATCAGAATTAAAAAAAATCAGAATTAAATATTTACGGAAGGAGAAAAAAGACTTCTATAAAACTTTCCGGAAAAATATATTTAAGAAAGAAATCAGAATTTTATTAATAGTTTCCGGAAAAATAATAATCAGAATTTTACAAACCGGAAAACACAAAAACACGTGTCATAAACTTTCCGGAAATCATAGAAATCAGAATTAACTTTCTGAGAGGATAAAAGGTCAATAGGGACAGATAGGACAAAATGCCGATAACTTTTAGCGGATAGTCATTTTGTCCAATTTCTTTCTTATTGCCATTTTGATACATTAAAATAAATAGACTGCCTTTTGTGTGTATTCTATATATCTTTTTTTCAATCTAACTTCCGCTTCATAGCTTTAAAATATATGTGCAGTTGACATTTTCCTTTTAAAATTTTTTAACTCTCTCATTTTTACATTATCTTTTAGGGCTTCTTTTGCTTTATATACCCGAAAGCTTTATGTTTTAAGGAAATCGAAAAAGACGTAATGGAAAAAATGTTCATAATTTCGATTAAAAATTAATTTACAAAAATTTTAAAAATTTCAAAATGTCAACTTTTTAAAATGTCAATTATCGAAATGTCAAAATTTCAAATTCTACAACATTTATGTAAGGGAAAACGCTATGGTAGAATAATAACATAAAAATTTAATATTTTTCCGGAAGAAAATAGCATTGAGAATGAAGCGACGAGATTTTGTCTCTCCCTCCTTTAAATGTTATTCTCTTCCGAAAGAAACAAGATGCTTTTAAGCACAATTTGAACTAGATAAGTATAAATACATTACTCTTCTTCAAGCTTTTTAAGATTTTTTGGGTTTAAGGGAAGGAAAGGGAAGGAAATCAATAACGCTAAGGGAAGGAAATCAATTTTTGGCTTTCAAAAAATAAAGAGAGAAGGAAGGGAGGATATTTGGGGGGGGGGGGGGGAGAAGGATATTTTTGTTGAGTATAAGAAAAATAGAAAGAAGAAGAAGCTTTTTCTTTTATTTTTCCTTTACTTTTTTTTCTTTTTAAATCCTCTTTTCCTTGCTTCTCTTCCGGTTTTCCCATATTTTAAAAATATTTTTCTTTCTAGTTTAGACCAAATATTAAAATTTTGAGTAAATTTATACTTAAAAGAATAATCAAACACCCCTTTCTCTTATCCTCCTCGGGAAAAATTGGTTAGAAATATTCTCATCCCAGAAGCTAGGAAAAAATTGACGTTAAAGTGTGAAATAAAATTGCGTGGTGCCGCAAAATTCAAGATTCGGACTATAAAATGGAATTTCTCTACTATATCACCCTTTTGGGCCAAATTGAGCTGTGTCATATGAAGGAGAATGACTAGAAGAGGGGATGCCATATCAGTTAGAAACCGAACCGAAACGAAATCTATCCTCGAACAAAAATATATCGAGAATAAAATTTTTTGAGATAACGATCTTGATTCTCGTATGACACTCCAAGTTTGATCTTTAATTATCATATTATTAAATTTGTATTAAAAAACATTTATTCATTGTCTAAATTTACTAACAAAATAAGGAAATAAAAATAAAAAATTTAAAGACGAAATAAAAAAGCAAAAATAAAATTCTTGTTGATGCCCGTTGCATTTTTAAAGAGAAGGGCATTTGACAAAATAAGCATTTATATTTTTTTTTGTAAAATTATAAAAGGTGGAGACAGCCACAGGAGGGGGGGGGGTGGAGAGAGAGAGGGCTTTTTTTGTGGTTTTTAAAATGTTTTTTGGGCAAAATAAGCATATACACGCACCCAAAAATTGAATAGGAAAAGAGTGCTTTTCCCTAAGCTTTTTTTCAATTTTTTGAATGTAGAAGGAGAAAAAAGGATAGACCGTTTCGGACAGAATTTCCCTCTCAAGTTCTCTACAATTTGAGGACATTTGGGCGCAAGTGAGTTTTGGGATAATTTCTGATTTCAGAATTATGTAGGTTATATTTATTTAACTTTCCGGAAAAATACTTAAATCAGAATTAGAAACACCAGAATTTTATTAAGTTTCAGAAAGACAAAAACCAGAATTACTATTTAGAAACCAGAATTCTATGTATTAAACTTTCAGAAAGACATAAAAATCAGAATTAACCTTTCCGGAAAAATACAAATCAGAATTTTATTTACAAAACTTTCCGGAAAAATATTTAACCAGAAAGGTAAGTAGAAAACAACTTTTTTGACCAGAATATATCTAATCAGAACATTTATGTAGAATAATTAAACAAAAATTCTAAAGATCAGAATAAATTGAGTTAAAGTTTATTTATGCGCGCCCAATTTTTCTGCGCCTTAACAACCCCTTTCTCGTTCTCCCATCTACTCGTGTTTTTGTCCCCCCTCTCCGGTTTCTGTTGGTCGACGCTGATGGCGACAAACAAAAAAAAACGCTCAATGCTGCTTATGGCATTCAGGAAAAAATTTACACATGAAGAGATAAACCATGAGAAATAATAAAAATGGAAAGATAGGAAGGGAAGGAATGTTTGGGGAGAAAAAGAAAATGGATTTTAGAAATTTTAAAAATAAAAAAAATTTAATAAAAATATAGTGAATTTGAGATAAAATGTTGTCGCCATTAAAAATAAGGGATCAATTCAGAGAGCTTAACATTTCATCTGTAATATAATCAGAATTTTTAAAACTTTCCGGAAAAATACAAATTAGTCAAAATTTCCAGAAAAATACTGACCGTTAGAAATCAGAATTTTATTGTTTCAAAAACACATAAAAATCAGAATTTATCATTCCGGAAAATTACAGATAAAAACTTTATTAAAACTTTCCGGAAGAATATACTAAATCAAAATTCTAGTAAAATTCCCGGAAAATACAAAAATGAGAAAAATTACGAAATCAAAAACCCTACTGTTATTATAATCCAAAGATTGAGATAAAGATATCAAACGGACTACTTATGTTCTATATTTTATTTATTAAAAAATTTAATTAAAAAAGGAAAACCCTTCCATTAAAAACAATAAAAAGCCATAAGAGTAAACTAAAAACTAGACAAGGTAAATAAAGGTTGGAATGTCTCATAAATATATGTAAAGTATTCATTTGGAATTTTCCTGTTTCCGACTTTTCAATTTTCATATAAAAGATAACAGACTTTTGTTTGTTTTATTTTAATTTAAAAGCAATGAAAAAAGGTTTTGGAAGGTAAAAAATGTAGGTACATATAGGTATTAGGGTAAATAAAAATCAGAATTATATAGAAAATACTCTGGAAATTAAAAAAAATCAGAATTTTACAAATTTCCAGAACTTATAAGTCAGAGTTATATTAAACCTTCCGGAAATAGAAACCAGAATTTTACACTTTCCGGAATAAAATATACAAAGAGTTTTATTAAACATTCCGGAAAAATATGTATATAAAGCAGAATTTTTATAATTTCCGGAAAATACAAATCAGAATTTTCGCAAAACGTTCCGGAAACCATAAAAATTAGAAGTTGCTAGTAAAATCAGAATTTAATAAATAATCTTAACAAAAAAGGGTATTTCCTCTAGAAATTTCTTCACTATTCCTCCCCTACTATCATTATATAGAAATCGACAATATAAAAATACTAAAAATATATTTACTTAAATTTCCTTTCAAATTTATTTTTATTTGAAAAAATTATTTTCAACTAATTTCCTTTATGCCCTAGAGCTTTTATTCACTAAAAAAAAGAAAGGCACTTATCACCCTGTCGACGCTCAATTCTTTAAAAAAAGTGAAGAAATCCTTCTATTTTTTTATTTATTTGCCTTTAAAGCCTTTCCCCTCCTCTCCCCAAATTGCATTTGTGTGTGAAGCCATTTTCAGATGCCGCCTAAAGGCAAAATTGGGCATTGTGAGGGGACGAATTGGGCATTGTGAGGGGACGAATAAAAGAAGGGGAAAATGACAAAATAAATAGAAAATGAGGATGAATTGAGTAAAAAAGGGATATATTTATTTATTTTAATATATTACATTTCCTAAATAAATATATACAAAATGAATGGGAAGGAGCAAAAAAAGAGAAGTTGACCCATAAGATTGAAAAACCTTGTAGGAAGTTGTTAAGTTTGAGAACTATGAAAATCAGAAAATTTCAATTAAATAAACTTTCCGGATTTTGAACAGACAGTGAGGAAGAACACGTTTGTTCTTAAGAGAGTGTGCACACAAAATAGAATGCTTTTAAAAAATAAAATCAGAATTTAAATAAAACTTTCCGGAAGAGAAGTATAATCTTTTTTCTTTTCAGAACAAATACAAATCAGAATATTTAATTTTCAGGAAAATAAAATCAGAATTTTATTTCTGAAAGAAAGAAATCAGAATTTAAAACCTTTTCTCTAGAAATTATTTTCTGGTTTTGTTCTCAGAACTTCATTATGCAAATAAAAATCAGAATTTTATCAAAATTTTACTGAAGATAGGAATCAGAATTAAGGCCTTTTCACTACTAACATTTGTTTCCGATCTTCTGGAAAAGGTTTTTAAAAGGATTTAGAGACTCGTGTATGCTTATCCCTTCTATTCAACCACTTGTCTTGTGGACAGGAAATGCAAAGAAGAAAAAAATACTCGAAAAAACTGAGCGATAAACCCAATAAACAAAACTAATAGAAAAATGTTTATTTTAAGGCGGTTAAAGATGAAAAATTTGAATACATATGTTAGAGGGGATTTAAAGTTTAACAAAAAAGACAAATCGGCTTTGACCGACCCCCTAAAACCTAAAAGTTTTTAGAATTTGTAGATTTTTGAAAACATTTGAAAAAATTTATATGTGAATAAAAAGTCATAGACAAACAAAATATTATCGCAATAAAAATATATGTATTACGTCCCCACATTAAATTTTATAAATATTTGTAAGAAAAATATTTGTACGTCCCCACAACTTTTATTCCTTTTAGACGACATTCCACATTATATCAATCAGAATTCATAAAGTTGCGGATATCTAAAATTCTGACAGCTACATACAATATATTTGTAAAAAAATTCAGGACCTGTGTTAAATGTCTCAGCATTCGTTATCATCGACACCGACAAAAGGCACCTTATTCATACGGCGCGCATTAACTTTAAAATTGTTTATGAAATTAATTATATAAATAAGCTTGAACCAGTTATTTCATGCGGTCTGGCATTTTCAGTCCCCACAGATTCCAAAGATGATTCTTCAACGGAGCTGTTGCCGTCGTCTACACCTTCATCCATAACATACCAATCATTCACCACCCGAGAAAGCTTTTGGGGTACCTGCAATTTATATAATTAATAAACGGAGATAATTTTTGCCCGAGCTCCAGCTTTCTTTAACTTGTGAATTTTCATGGCCAAATCTGTCATTTTTGAATATTCTTTAATTCGTAGGAGTTCAGCCAGTGTTGCGGCAGTTTCGGAATCAACAACCATTTTTTTGAGTTCGAGCTTACGTATCATCGCTTTTTCCTTTTCAATGTCGGACGTCCCCACACCATATTCTGATTCATGATAGCTGCCTTCCATAGCTTTATGATACTCAATGACATGGTGTTTTTTAATATATTGGTTTAGAATACGCCATATCGTCTCCAAGTCTTTGTTTTCATACGCGTCTGTATAATTCCCAAGCATAACTTTTATATTTAACTGAGTTTTGACATTAATTTAGTATCATTACTTAAATAAACATTACCATGTCACTCTTTTTGATAACTTGCATTTTTTTGTTTAATTGCTGGGAAAGTTTAGAGACGCAAAATAAAAATGCATGAGTCTTGAGTCGAATCGTCCTAGTTCGTTTTACTTTTGTAAGTGCGTCCCCACAAAGTCTAGTGGGTGCTTCCCAACGACCATTGTTGGTATCGCGTGAAACACTCAAAATACTATCAGAATTCGTAGAAAAAGACCATTCCTCCAATTTTTTTGTTGTTCGCACTTTCATTATAAAAAATCCTCTGAAATTTAATTAGAACTTAACATTTTATGGTTAGTGCAACTAATTTTTGTTATTTTGTCACAAATTTGTAGTGATGTTCCTGACTCTCGGTCTCGGTTCCCGAGTCGGGAAATTTCCCGGGTTTTTTGAGCTCTTGGTCTCGATCTCGGTCTCGGTGTTTTAGTCTCGGAAAACGAGACTAAATTTACACCCCTAATGACGGAAATTTTTTGAATTTTACTCGTGCCTCGCGTACTTTGACATTTACTTTTTTTTTCGATTCTCTAAAATTCATATTTCAAATCAGAAAAGTATTTTTAAATGAGGTTTTTAATTTATAGGCCATAAACGATTTTTTTTCTCTCAACAAAATTATTTGGCAAGTAACTTATCAAAAAAGATTAAATTTATTCAAAATATTTATAATTCTAAAAAGTTGCCAAAAATACTTTTAAATGTTTTTCGTAAAAGAATTCCCTTTAATTTAAAAATAAATTTAAAAATAAAACATTCTAAAACAAAAATTGAAAAAAATAGATACGGATATTTTTTACAGAAATTTTGATAAATTAAAATAAAAAAATAAATTAATAACCAAACTTTCGAAGTTAGAGAACTTATTTTTAAAATTATAAAAATGGAAATGAATAACAAAAATATGAAAATTAATATATTTATATAATAAAGGATTTTTTGCCCGAAAAACGTTTTTTAGTTAATATGTGTTGAGAAAATGTAGAGGAAAAAAAGAATTAATCCGTTTATTTGTTGAGGGAATATTTTAAATTTAAAATGTTTCGAGGAGTACTTTCTAGAAGTAAATTAAAAATTAAGCGGACTGCGTAATGTAATTTGAACGATTGCCTAAATTAGGTAAGTGTCTACTGTTACGTTCAAAAAACGTGTCTTTTATTCAATTCCGAACAATCAGCACTGATTATTTTTGATAATTTGATGAAGGAAAAAATATGGGGGGGGGGGAGGACCGACTTCACATCTGATCTCATCAACTCCCCTCATATCACGATTCCATTCAAATCCTCCTGTATTCAGAGCTAGGCATTGAGAGATAGTTCAAAATTTCGATAAATTTCTATTTAAATAAGAAAATTTCAGAAAAATTCAAATTTAGTAAATGTTGATTCGTAAAAGTCTTAATTTTAGCCAAAATTCGGACCTATTTTGGCCTTTTTTTGGATTATTTTGAACCTATTTTTTAATTTTTTGGATCTAAATAGGATCCTATTACACGATTTTTTGGACATAAAATACACGCTCTACTTATAGGTTATCCCAAAGTAGTTTTTGTGGACATTTTATGCTACCAATACTTGAACATATTAACTTACTTAACTCCAGTAAAATTTTTGGGAATATTTAGTGTGTTAAGGTTTCGTCTATTTTAATAAGTTCTCAAAAAGTTTTATCAATTTATCGACATTTGTTTAATAAAAAACAATTTAATGATAAATATCAAAAACTAAAGCTACTACTTTTATGATAAAGTTAGGTTAACCTTAATAAAATTTTCATTTAAAATCAATTTTATAAAAATGCTTTTTAATTTCATGGAAACATGCGTCCAAACAAAATTTTTATAGGTCCATTCAATGACGTACCGGTTCTGCCCTTTAGTACCAACAAAACTATTAAGATAGAAAGCTCTACGCACCCAAAGTTATGGTACACAGACAAAGGTTTTAGCACGCAGGATCGGGTACTTATCGACATATATTGGACGCATAAATTTTTTTTGGATATATAAACATTTTTGGACGCAAATTTAACCTAACTTTTAAAATAGAAATTCATATAAACGATGTAAAAATTGAATAAAAATAAATTAGTGTTTCCTACCAAGACCGCTAAATCGGCCTTATTGAACACTTTAAATTCCAGTAATATACTGGATGTTTCTTTAATATAAGGAGGGAATTGTTTATAATTTAGTGGGAGAGTGTTGATAAAATCTAGCAGAAGGAGAACAAATTTAAATTAGAGATAAAAGCTTCAGATTTTTAACGTCGAAAACAAAATTCAACATTAAATAAATGAAAATAAAAAAGCTAAATTCTACCTCTAATTTAATTTTTTGACAGATTTTAAATTATCTTCTTATCAAATTTCCAATTAAAGGTTATTTCATTAGTCTACAGATTTTAGAAATAAAGAATTAAAAGTTCCTTGGGTATTCCCGATTTCCGAAATTTTTCTGAAAAATTGAGAAATTTCGGTAATTTTTCTGTTATAATTCTCCAGAAATAATTGTACATTTTTATAAGAAGTGAACTTTTTTATGGAAGGACGCCTAACTCTCTCGATGGTCAACAATTAAAATATCGGGTATATGTATATCCCCATAAAATTCATGAACTTTCTGAAAATTGAAAATACTTGATGTTTTTTTTCGGGAATTCCTGAAACGGGAATATATTTCGTCTACATTATATCTTGTCAAAACACTAGAGAAGATAAATAAATCTGTCAATCTCTTTTAGATAAATTTAGATGTTTTTAATGCTACCAAGAATCAGCAGTTTCCTCAATCAATTCTTTGGTATTTATATAGGGATGTTTTCCACTCCACCATAACTGCTGTATCACTGACCATCTTAATGCCCTCTTCCTTGACCACCTTGATAACGTGGGTTATATTGACGTCCCCCTCTTTGACCACCTCGATATCGTGGGTTATTTTGATTCCGCCCTCCTCGACCGCGTCCCAATTGACGGTTATATTGATAGCGTCCCATATTTTCCCTCGGATTTTCCATGCCGTGTGCTCCATGTCCACTAAATTGCTGATATCCCGACCTTGAGTAATCCACATAATCAGGTTGATTTCCATAGTTTGCTTGAAATCCAACGTTCTGTTGATGTCCCATGACATGTCTACTTCCTTGCGGATTCCCCCAATCGCTTCCTTGAGGAGTTCCCCAATCGCTTCCTTGAGGAGTTCCCCAATCGCTTCCTTGAGGAGTTCCCCAATTGCTTCCTTGAGGAGTTCCCCAATCGCTTCCTTGAGGAGTTCCCCAATTGCTTCCTTGAGGAGTTACCCAATCGCTTCCTTGAGGAGTTCCCCAATTGCTTCCTTGAGGAGTTACCCAATCGCTTCCTTGAGGAGTTCCCCAATTGCTTCCTTGAGGAGTTACCCAATCGCTTCCTTGAGGAGTTCCCCAATTGCTTCCTTGAGGAGTTCCCCAATCGCTTCCTTGAGGAGTTCCCCAATTGCTTCCTTGAGGAGTTACCCAATTGCTTCCTTGCTGATTTACTTGAATACCTCCGTGTCCACTTGCTTGGCCAAAATCTCCACCGCATTTTTGGAATAACTTAAGGAATAATTTTTAATTTTACATTTATTCACAAAATATTTGTTAATTTTAATTGCATTTTTAAATTATAATTGGTACTACGCCGTTTAATGGGGTTGCCGTTCTCTGACAATTATGATGAGACTAAAATGTTGGCACCAAATTTCAACTAACCAACATTATATGTATTTGCGAACAAATAAATGTTACTAAGGAGTAAATGAGGATTAATTTTGATTGATAGAAAAGAGAATACGATACTCTCTTAATGGTCAGAGAACTGCGGCTGTTTAAACGGCAGGACTATCTATATGGTTTAGAAACATACCTCAGCATAAATAATTTCCTTTATCATATCATCCTCATCGAATAAGCTTTTAGGAAAATTAAATAAATATTTTTGGTTAACCTCATCCATTAATAACATGTTGATAATAATATTCTGAACCTTTCCCAGTAAGTCAGTGTCAGTTTCTTTTATGGTGTTATAAAAGTTTTTAAAACTAGGTCTATCATAAGCAGAATTCCCTATTGTTTGATCAATACAATAGCATTCTGTTTCGCTCAATTCATCATTACTTTCTTGAATATAATAAAGTTTGTGATTACACTACGTTTACATTGGATCCGTCGAGTGTCAAGTGTTTTGTTCTGTGCATTTTATTTGCAATGTTAACGGTACACGTAACACTTAACTATTGACACGGATGTCAATGTAAACGCAGCCTTATGATTAAAATTCTGTTGCAAAATTTTAGGTTGATCATTTATTTGATCATTAATTTTGTGGGCTAATATTAATTATTTTATTAAGATTCCCGGTTTATTAAGATGCCAGACCTGTGTCGTAAAACAAAAATCGAACTAGAACCTGCCTATTTTTCTGCTCGCACTTTCTCGCACTTTTTGCTTGTGCTCGAACTCGTATTTCTTACCAAGGTACGAGTACGAATTTTGGTAGGAGCTTAAAAGCACGAACTATAACGGAATTTTAATAAAATCTTCATTTAATGAGTAAAAGATGATTGAGAATAATGAAATATGTCTATTGGAAGAAAATGATTAAAATTACCAGGACGGAAATAAATAATTGAACCGAAATTTCCCATATCATTTGCAGAATCAGGATTGAACTTTGCAGGGAATTCCTTACTTCCATTTTGAAAAAATGTTCGAAATTCTAAATATTAGTAAAATTTAATTTGTATTTTGTTTCTATTGTTTTTATAAAATATAGTTTTTTTGTTTTATATATGTAGGACGAGACTGGAAAAAAGGTCTTCGCAAAATATGCAGTAAAGAACTGGAAAATCCCAAATTTTGATCAAATAATTTTATCATTAAAATACCGTATTTAGACGGATATCTTAGGATTAAGGAGGATATCGATGGACTTAGAAGAATCATAAAGAAATAAGAGGTTTGGCGGATTAATTGGAGATGGTTTGGGTTTAGAGGATATCAGGGATTTGTAGGGATATCAAAAGTATATCTGGTTTAGATGAGAAAAAATGCCATGGAAACTGGTCTGACTAGAGAATATAAGGCTCAGAAACCAAAAATATAAACCGTTTTTGATGTCAATTCCCTCGTCGTCAACATGTTTTAACAAAGCTTCTGTGACTTTTTCAAGCTTTTTATAATCACCAATATACTTAGAAATATAAACTTCCTTTTGGTATAATAAAGTGTAGTAATATTCTTTTCGTCCTCGGTGAAATTCAATAAACGAACGAAAGATATGTTGAGTTAATTTAATTAAATTCAATGTAAGAAATATATTTCGAAGGGGCTTGGATTTAATAGTAGATGCAATATCCAAATAAGGAATAAGTCCAGCACGACGTGTAGATCTGAATTTTATTAAATTTAGATTCGGCGAATATATGAGTGCTTGGAGATTTATCCATAATTGAAATGTTCGAAATTTGATTTTAGAATTGCCATATTCCTTTCTGTGTTGTAACTCCCGTTTTTTTATTTTTGATGCTGATATGCGAGGTATCACAATGTTTAAGAATTTCTAGACTACCGCATCATACCCCCTCTAGCGTGGGATAAAAACAATAATTATTAAGCTTAAAGCCTAGTTTTCTAAAATTCTATGGATTATTGGTTCCAAATAAAATTCTTATTCGAATTCAATTTGGCCGGCCAATTTTGGACTGAAACCCAAGATTTGAATTTTTTTTGTATTTTAAAGTTGAGGTATGGTTCCTTATTTGTTAGCACATAAATGATGTGTGCAGCTAATTTGGGGGCACTATGTACCTTCTTACATTATAGAGCATCAAATATTATGCTCTATAATGTAAGGGAAGGGTGCCCCAAAATATTATTTAAATTATATATGTAAATCTAATATTAAAAATCGTTCCCTCCCACGATTAATTACCCCTTCCAAACGTTTTAAATCATATAATTACCCCAAATTTGCTATAGCTTGCTCTCCATTCTTCAAGAGATTGATATATTTTAAAAGGTTTTTGTAAGCTCCATATTCTTTAGTTTGACTCCAATTAAATAAACGAATCTCAATAATATTGGGTTCAAACTGGCCGTTATAATAGTCAATTAACTTTTAAAATAAATTATTTTTATACGTAGATTTAGTTTAAAATTTAATAATTTTTGGGCCAAATGATTTATTTTTGTTTTTTTGAATGTATTTTTTAAAGAAGAGCAGGCCAATGTACCGCCGAGCTATAACTATGTTCAAAATTGCGGCGTTACATTGGGCCCGCTGTACATCGGAGTGTACTTCTTTATAAAGCTTGTAAATTTAAATGTAATTTGTTTTATCAATCATTTTACTTTTTAATGACTTTTCCTTAGGCAAAAAGTCAAAAATTGGCAAAAGGTTGTTGACCAAGTTCTAACGATGGTAATTTTTATTTAAAAACTTTTGGACAAATTCGAAAGGTTCCCTTGTGAGATATCTTTGTTAACTCCTTTTCCGGAGTTTATAATATATTTTTGAAATAGTAAACTTATAATATAAATTTAAACCTCCATTAGTTTAGTTGAAGTGGTTTCAAATGGTTCGTTATTAAACATCATTTCTAAACCAAGTCTTTCAAAAATTGTTTGGTTTCCACGTTCAATAATAAATTCATGTAAATTAAAGTCAGGATTACCGACAACCATTTTTACATTTATTTCTTTCAATGAACAAAATAAAAGTGTCAGTTCAATGAGAGAAATATCTGTTTGATGCAAGGCGGGTGTTGGAGAACTTCCAGCTACTTGTTTTCATTCTCGACGCTCTCTTTGAACTATAATTTAAATAACAAATAAGAAGTTATTTGTTAATTTTAAGAAGGTTATATGTAGTTTAAAATTTCTAGATTTATAAAAAGAAGGTAAATGACTTGTCATAAACAGTGAATAAAACTCAAAGTTTCTTTAAATTATTAAAAAATTTTTGAATATACTTTAGCCGGTGGCTGTTTCTAATGTTTTTTGACTTCTCTATTCGATTCAGCGAGCTGAGTCGGATGAGGCTACTACCCACGACAGGAAATGCCTGTGTACAGAGATACAAGCTCTTGAAAATAGGGTTAAACCCCAAACGCTCGGAGGCGGGTATGGTGGGGTGCGGGAGTTTCGATTTCTTTCGGAGCGGGGTTCTGGTCGGGGTGCATTTTTAAAGAGAAAAGTTCCAAAAATATTAAGCTTTCGTTCTTTTTTCTTTAATTTATTCAGAAATTAAGAGGAATTGCATGTTTTAAAGAGGATTTGGAGGGATTAAGTATGGTGTAGGTATATCGAGATTATGGAGTTAAAGGGGTTGAGGATGATATCAGTGGATTTGAACGGATATATAGGAGAATTAATCTCGATATCCCGTAAATATTGATGTGCAATAAATTCCATACTGCACGTTATATCTCGTTCACAGATACCCCTCTTAATCACTTTATAGCTTTTCCAACTTAGGCAAAGAAGGATATTGTTTGATATTGTTTCAACATTGAACGCAAATTAAAGCATAAATGTATGCAGGATTAAAAATACTAGTTTTAAACAATTCCCCCATTAAAATCTAGAGAATTTTGGAAGGCCAAGAAGCCAGATTTATGTTTTGATAATATTTAAGAATTATTTTTGTAAATGAAACTAAAATAAAATTTTTCTTTCTCAGCTCGTCAAGCTCCTTCGATTGACATATGTATGTATACTTTGTCCAAATGCAAATCCAAAACCCCCCTGTAAAATTTTGTGGTGGGTAGTTTAAGTAAATAAGTGCCATTTTTCTTGTAGAAAGTGGTATTTTTCAATTCAGCTCGCCAAGAAAATTTATTTTCTAAGCTTCGAACCGGGCACCGGCTAAAGTATATTCAAAATATTTTTCCTTTGTTCTAGAATTTACAAAAACATAATTAAAATAACAAACAATCTCCTTGACGTTGCCTTCCGGCCATTAATAAAGCTTTATCTATCACAAAAAACAAAAGGAAAAGCAGCAGAAATACCTTCATTTTTTAAAGGGTTGATTAAGGATTTGTTTAGAGAAAAGCTGTCTAAACCCTAAAAGTTTTAAAATTTTGTTGAGAATAATACCTATGAAAGGGGGAATATTTAAGATGAGCGTCTAAATGCTAAAGCATCTATGCCACGTTAAAATATTATCGCGGGCGTCTATTATTTTATACAATAGAATTTTTAAATAAATTTATTTAAAAAAAATTTTTTTTATTAAAAAAATTTAAAAAAAGGAAATGACTAATTTCCCGGAAATGGGAAGTGACCTTTTATATAGTTGTTAAATCAAGAAAAAATTCACCATTAAAAAGTCGGGAAAAAAGTTTTTTTACAAAATTATCAAAAATTTCGCCTGCGGCTCTAAAAAAGGACTAAAAATCAAGGAAAATTCCGCCTGCTGAATTAAATTTTTTGAGGACCCGAGCAATAGACCTAATACCCGAAACACGGTCTTTTTTTCCACCCGTCCCATTCATGTTATGTACAGATCTGCGTCTGTTTTAACAAACTCAATTATGAAAATATAATAACACAGTTCTTTCTATTCCTTGCCGTAGTAAAAAATTCGAAAAGCTGAAATAAAGCGAAAAACCCATCCAAATTTCCAAACAGCTTATATACCGTATTTACTCGAATAATTCACCACCCTCGAATAATTCCCCACCCTCTATTAATTCCCCATGCCACTGATGGGTTGAAAAAATAATTCCTCGGGGGAATTAATCGAGTAAATACGGTATCACATTACTAGGAAAGATCCCAGCAATTTTTTCAGATTTCTTTTCCATAAAAAATTAAACTTAGTTTTTCCCCCAGGTAAAAGGCCGCATAGTTTTTGGGTAGGTTAGCTTTACTGAATTTTCCAATTCAAATAAAAAGTTGTTCCGGGACATGTTTATAATCATTTAATAGATAATAAATAGGGCTACAAAAATACAGAAAAATAAAAAAGGCAAAAAGAAATTTTTTTAAATAAACATTAAAACATGAGAAGAAAATGCCATTGTAGCTATGTGTAAATGATAGTTGATTTATTGAGAAAAAATTATTGGAAAATTCCTCTACTTCTCTCTCTAATTTTTGCCTTAATATTTTCTTTTAATAAAAAATAAGGAAACGTGTTAATTTTTGAATCGTCAAATGAATGTAAGGGATGGGATGGGTCGCAAATTCAGGGGTTACGTGTCCACATACTCGGCAAAAAGGCTAAAAACCGACATTTTGTTAATAGAATTTTGTTTTTTTTGTGAGATGTTTCAGAGCAGACATGCTCATGGATAAGGATAATAGGTGAACAAAAGAGCTGAGATGGGTTTTTATTTATCCAATTACAAATTTATTCGAAAAAATTAAAAAGAGAAATTATTTGTCAACAAGATTGTCAAATAAAAAATTTTTTTAGTTAACAAGTTCAGTAAAACACAAAATTAATCAAGAAAGACTTATTTTAAATAAAATCATTAAAGAATTAAATGTTTAGAAAAATCATATTTAAATGGTTTAGTCTCCAAATCATTTCCAAAATTTGCTTCGATAGAACAACATATCAGGTCAACAAATGGTTGATATGAGTCAGAATTGTTTTTTAAAAATACAACTTTACCTAAAAATAATTTTTAAAAATATTTTTATGGGAACTTATGCAGTTTGAGTACACATCCCTTCTATTTGCAAGCTCAAAATGGTCAAAGTAACACAAGTAAGGTCGGCAAGATGGTTGTGCATATAATGCGCATCGCACGGGATTATGTTGGACGCATCTCTCAAGAGTCTAAACCGCAGTAATCTAACTTTATTGTTATCTCGCGAATAAATGGGGTGTGTACACAAACTGAATAAGCTCCTATTTACCAATTTGTTTTCCATTTTGAGTAAAGAAAATATAAGGAAATTCTCCTTCGGTTAATTTATTAGTTGGAGGATAAACTAATCCACAACCAAAAATATCATCATTTTTAAAAGAAAATGTTGAAAGTTTGCATTTTTCATTATCCTCGTTAAAAATTATCCCATCCTTTACAACATAACTAACATATTTATTTGCATTTTGGTTTACAAGACCAAAATGCATTTTATCTACAATTCTGTTTATGTTTCTTTCAAAATTACATTTAACTTCAAAATAATAAAAAGAATAATTTAAGCAGTTTTGGGGTTTATTAAATGTATTCTTGGCATATGCTAGAAAATCGTTATCATAACCTAAAAATAATTTTTTATAGTTCAAAAATTGGTAAAATTCAAGCTTGTTTCCCCCTTCTTTTTCCTTCCTTACTTAATTTGTACACAACGGTCAGACTTCTTCCTCAATTCTACTCTAGTTCCCTAAAGTAGAGTAGCACGAGGTCGAGGTTTTTTGAAAAACCGAGACCGAGGATCACCGAGACAGGAAAAGCTGAGATCGAGGTCGAGGGGCTAATTTTGACCCGAGGACCGAGATAACCGAGATTTTTAAAAAAATTTTATAACCTTTCAAAATCTACTTAAATTTAATAAATTTTTCAATGATTTGCTAAATACTTATCAACTTAATATTTTACATCTGATTCATACCCAGTAGGCTGCCCATAAAGATGTCCAAGTCTCTTGGGCTTTTTTGGTTTTGGTCTTGGGGTGTAGTCTTGGTCTTGACTTTTGTGAGCTTTTAAAAACTTACACTCCTAAGAATTCAACTTTTTTGATTTCCACATTTTATTTTTAAAATTGAAAAGATCTGGCTTCTTGGGCTTCTAAAATTCGCAAAATTTCTGCCCGCGGCGCTTTAAAAAGGGAGAAATTTGGCACTTGACTTCCTATATTCTAAAAAGGGGGTGAATATTTAACCCTTAGGGGTGTATATTTAGCCTCGATCCTCGACCGAGATTCAGGGCGAGGACCGAGACGATGTTCAGAGGCCCGAGGTCAGAAAAACGAGGTCGAGGTTGAAAAATCGCCGAGGACCTCGGCCTCGGCGAGGCCTCGACCTCGTGCTACTCTACCCTAAAGGAAAGGATTAATTTTAAATATAAATGACCAGAATAAGCGAAAATATTGTCAAGTATTAATTTACTCTTTGACATTGGAAGGAATCAATCCTTTTCTTATTAATGTCTGATTTATGCCACAGGGAAATAGCGTGAAATTGAGGAAGAAAGTCTGACCGTTTTATACAAATTAAGGTGTGAAAAGACGAGAAAGAACTTGAATTTTACCCAAAAATTTACATTTTTACCAACCTAGCCATTTCAAACTAATTATATATTTAATATTTTCATCATTAATTAAATTTCCAAATCCATTTCCCTCAATACAATTCCCAATAGGTTTATTTGTGTTTATACAATTATTGTTACAACATTTGTATCTACCGTTAATTACACTCCATTTATTTTTAATTTTAACAAATTCCATACAATTTAGTAAACTAACCACAGAATTTAAATTATTCAACTTAATTAAATCTCCAATTCTTTTGTCAAATAAATTATTTGCCTTAATCAAATAAATTATAATTAATCTTTGATTTAAAATTTAAATAGAAAAAATTTTTTTAGTGAATTGGAAAGGGACACCCTGCTGCTCAATTGTTTCGGTAATACTTTGGAAGTAGCCTTACTTTTCAGTAATCCCTTTCAACAGAACAAAAAGTATGTTCATAAAGGACTTAGCTTAGTAATTTTGGATATAGTTTAGTATACCGGAGTCTTAGTCTCGGAGAGCTGAGTCGAACAGTACCACTCACTTTTTATTATTTTATCCTTTTGGATCGTTTAACACCCGCCTTAGCGTTTTAAATGCTGAAGTGAATCATCCTTCCAATAACTTTTCAATAAATGTTTAAAATTTAATTAATTACCTTTTTAATTTCTTCTTCTAAATAATTAATTTTCTCATCTTTTTGCTTTAAATAAGCATTATTTTCATCTTTTAATTGTTTATTATTTTCTTCGATTAATTTTTTAAAATTTTGTCTAATTTCCTCAATTTCATTTTTGTGGTCAGAATTTATTTTTTGAATTTTCTAAAATTATTTTTAAAAGAATATTTGACAAAAAAATCATAACTTTATCCATTTCCTTCAATTCATTTTCTAATTTAGTAATCTTTTCCTTCTCTTCAAATTTTTTAAAATCATTTTTCTCTTTTTCGACCAAAATCCAATTAGATTCTTCGGCCATTATGTTGTTTTAATTAAAATATTTAAAAAGAAATTTAAAGTTATTAATAGGGAAAGCCAAAATATGCAGGGAAAATCTCCAAATATGCGCATATATATGTACCAAAAAGCCCAAAATATGGAAAAAATATGCAAAATTCCACAAAATATGCACAAATATGCAAATATGCACGAAAGGGCCGAAATATGCAAATATATGCATTAAGAACCGGGTCCTAAAGTGCTCGGACCTATGTAAAAACACCACTTTTGTGCTTAGCACTTCAAGGCATAACCGCATAGAAAACATGCATCTGCATGTTTTGGCTGTCCCTAATCATTAAAATAATTGTATTGGAAAAAATTACAATTTAATTAGATTTACAAATCTAGAGAAATCAACCTCGCTGAAAAAACAAGTAATTCAAAAAATTTATGGAGAAAGTTTAACTAATTTAAAAAATATATTTGCATTTATATAAATGAAGAATGGTTTAACTTCATTCTACAAAAAACCTTTTATTTTTAACCAGGCTTGCTGGTTAGGTTGGGTTTTATGACCTACAACCCTTTTTCTTTCATTCCGTTTGGCTTGCCTTATTTATTCAATATTTTCGAGTTGTGTGAGGGTTTGTTTATATTGCTTAAAATTAAAAATACCCTCAGAAAAAATATTTAAAACTTAAAATTGATTATTTTTAATTGATATCGAAATAATGTAAATTAAAGAATAATTTTAAAATAAAAAAATCAAATTTTCAATAAAATTCTTTAAGAATTAAATGTGTTGAAATTTCATATTTAAACGGTTTAGTCTCCAAATCATTTCCAAAATTAGCTTCAATAGAACAACATTTTAGATCAACGTATGGTTTATATGCATCGAAATTGTGAATTAGTAATATGCCTTTACCTTTAAAATTAAATTTAAAATATAATTTTAAATTAAAATATTGTAAAGAATAAAAACATAAGGAAATTTTTCATTCTTATTATTAATTTCCTAAGGCTGAGCAGTAGGCGGCGTGGTGTAATGGCTAACACATCAGTCCGGTCTACTGGAGATGCTTGTTCGCTCCCAGCCGCCGATTAACCTTTTGCACTAGCTAAGGGAGAGAGATAGCTATAGCCCAGCTGCTTTACTTTATTTACCAATTTGTTTTCCATTTTGTGTAAAGAAAACATAAGGAAATTCTTCAGTCCTTTTATTAGTTGGAGGATAAACTAATCCGCAACCAAAAATATCATTATTATTCCAAGTATTTGTTGAGAGTTTAAATAATTCGAATTTCTCAGTTAAAATTGTAGCCCCCTTTGGAGAATATCTAATAAAACTTTTTAAATTCAAATTTTCTAGCCCAATACTCATCCCATTTTCTCCAATATCCAACCCATTTTCAAATATACATTTAATTTCAAAATAATGTAAAGTATAATTAGAGCATGTTTGTGGTTTGCTGTATGGATTTTCTGCATCAACAAAGACAGAGTTATTCAAACCTAGAAATATTTATATAAAAATGAATATTCAGAAATTTCGGTACTTTTATGTTCTGGCACCTTCTCTACATTAATGCTCAAAATGTCATTGAGTCGAAAGGTACCACTCTTTTTTCCGGAGATGCCTGTGGTATCGAAAATTGAGAGGTCCTCGAAAATCGAAAAACCATATGGGCGAGTAAGCACATTTTTGGGGTGAAAAATTCAATAATGCAAACGTGTCCGGTAGTCTCGTCAGAGTTTAGTTTCGTCAGAGGACATTTTCGTCAGAATTAGTTTCGTCAGAGGTCCTTCTCGTCAGAGGTCGGTTTCGTCAGAGGGTTGTTTCGTCAGAGGATAGTTTCGTCAGAGGTTCTTTCCGTCAGTAAGGCTCCATTTTTAAAAATCTAATTACACGGCGGTTTTTGACTTATACTAGGTTTTTTGTTTCTGGATCGATTTCACCAAATGAGGTGTCATTCAAAAGAGTTCTTAAAGGCTGATTTTTGTTGTGAAAAATTTGAGTATACAAATGATAGCTCATTCGAGTCAGCTCGACGAGTGACTCGAGCTTGACTAGGTGATGCCTCCCTGTGATTTTTCAGGATTCACGAGCCTTTAATTCGGTCCCGGAATGTCGGATAAACTTCTTCCAAAACTAATTCGACTCAGTTTTTAGAGCCCTTTCGAATGACACCTCATTTGCCAAAATCGATCCAGAATCAAATAATCTAGTGTAAGTCACATTACTGCCGCTTAATTAGATTTTTAAAAGGGAGCCTTACTGACGAAAAAGGCCTCTGACGAAACTCATCTCTGTCAAAAAAACCCTCTGACGAAACTGACCTCTGACGAGAAGGACCTCTGACGAAACTAATTCTGAAGAAAATGTCCTCTGACGAAACTAACCTCTGACGAGACTACAGAGCACCAATGCAAATGATAGCTCATTCGAAAGACTCATTGAGCTCACACTAAAATTACCGTAATCGAACAATTGATGACAAGTTTAATGTAGGGAAGGTGGCAGAACTGAAAACTACCAAAATTTCAATTAATTACCTTCATTTTTCCCCAAATATTTAATATTTTCTTCATTAATTAAATTTCCAAATCCGTTTCCTTTAATACAATTACCAATAGGTTTGTTTGTATTTATACATTTATTAGAACAACAAATGTTGACAATTTTGCTCCATTTATTTTTAATTGGAACAAAATCCTTTAAAGATTATTTAATAATTTTTAATCAAAATTATAAACTAACAGCATACACACAATTTAAGTTGTTTAATTTAATCAAATCACCAATCTTTTTCTCAAATAAATCATTTGCCTAATTTTATATAAATTTAGTTAAAATTTAACAAAAAATATTTGGACATCACCTGTAAATAAACACTCAGAACTGAAATGTATTTACTAGACTTTTTCCGGAATCCGGATCCAAAATCCGGAGTTCTTGTGAACTCCGGATTTTTCTGGACCGGATTAATCAAGAAAATCCGGCCGGATCCGGTCCGGCGCAAGTTACAAATCCGGATCCTGCAAATTTTTTAGACCGGATCTCAGATTTGATAAGGTTCTGGGATTTTCTCATATTTCTCAAGATCTATTGTTATCTCCCTTCTAAATAATTTAATTCTAAATAATTTCGTTGCTTCTTGAAATTATTATGAAATTTTAACGTAAAGATTAATGAAATTTTTTGAAAAACCCGGAAAAACCCCGGGTCCGGTCCGGATATTTATTTTATACATATTTAAATTTTCTTTAAGAAATATTTTTAATTAAAAAATAATTACTTTTTTAATTTGTTCTTCCAAAGAATTAATTTTCTCATCTTTTTGCTTTAAATTGGCATTATTTTCTTCAACTAATTGTTGAATATTTTGTTTTAAAATATTAATTTTATTTTCATGTTCAGAATTTACTTTTTGTATTTTCTAAAATTAATATTTTAAAAATATCTCTTAGAAAAGAAATGAAAAAAAAACTTGCATTATCAATTTTTAGATTATTATTTTCCAAAGTTAAATTTGTATTTTTCAATTGCAACTAAAATAAAAAAATTTTTTAGTTCAGTCGTTTCTCACTTGTACGACACCTTTTTGCAGAAAAAATTGAAAAATTGGACGTTAAAGTGAAAGTCTAGAAGTGCGGGAAGGATCTAACAATTGTATTGAACCTCGGGAAGAGACTATCTGTAGGAGCACCTGAATAGAAGGGACCGACAACGAAATCTGATTTGGATGAACAAACTTATGATCATTTATTTTTAGCTATTGCAGCGGCACAAAAAGCTTTCCCAACGAAAATTCAGTTGCTAAATTTTCTTAAGAATTATCAAATCTAACCCATATTAGTATTATTAGACCCAGCTCAAAGAGCTCTTTCGAATGATGTGGTAAATTATAGATAAAGCTCAAAATGGTCGTGAAATAGGAAAAGATCTCTGACCAATATCTCGTCTTGGTCCGATCTCTAATCTGCAGGAATGTCATACAAACGATATAAAGTACAAGTTATACCAGTAACTCAACAAAAAATAATTTCATTAACCTCTAATTTCTCTACACGTTGTTTCAAACTTTTAATTATGTTTTTCGACGAACAACAAGAACGACAAGTAGTGGACAACCCATCAACACTAGATGTTTCTGAATTACTACTTTTTTCTGTAAATTTTTCCAAGTCTTCTCTAAATGTTTCATTATTATTAGAATTGTTTGTAGAAGATGCCCATTCTTCTAATTGTTTCTGTGTTCTCATATTTTTTAAAAATTAGTTTTCTGAGAATTAATTAAAACTTTTACATTGTAAAACTTTTACATTAATTACATTGATTCTTTTTGATTCTAGGACATAAAAATACGGGGAATAATGAATACGTGAATAGAAAAATGAACCTGTTGCACTCTCTGCCGCAAGAGAGTGCCCGCATTTTAGGGGGTAACAAATATTCATGGTAAAAGTCAAGAATACGTACCACTCACAAATATGGACAAATTATATCTCATTTGAAAGAGCTTGGCGAGAGGAGTCGAATGACATCAAAATCAACTGGCGGTCTCAACACTGAGCTGAGATACAGACTCCTGAAAATCGAAAAACCATAGGGGGGAGTAAGCTCAATTTTGGTTGGTCGTTCCGCCTTTTGGCAAGTCCGTGTTCTGTCTATTCCTCGTTTTGGTATGGTCCGTATTTTGGTCGTTCCGTGTTTTGGTAAGACCGTGTTTTGTCGTTCCGTGTTCTGTCTGTTCCGTGTTTTGGAATTCCTGGTTTTGCCCCTCACCCTATAATTTGTCCGTATTTGTGAGTCCCTTAAATCCCCTTTATCTATCCAAAACCTCTTTTATCGCCAGATCTACTGCTGGACTCGTAGTAAATGATCTTAGCAAAACTCATTACAACTCATAAACAATTCATAACAATTTTAAATTTCTTTATCTCCATTTTTAAAAATTGCGGATTGCGAGTTGCGGTTTGCGTTTGCGGATTTTTAAAAAGAAATTGCGAGTTCCGGGTTGCGGAATTTTTTTTCAATTGCATGCAGCCGTACCACATCTCTGGCTGAGTAGAGATCTCTAACTATTTCAACGATATCTTCTTAATCCCTCCAAATCCCTTGATATTCCCTTTCAAAAGATTGTAGGGCTTTAGGGTCAACAAGTCTTTAGGTTTTTCTGGGTTGACCCCGAAACAATAACTTTAAAAATTATAAAATATGTACATTTGACATATCACTGAAACATTGGACACTACCTAAATTGAAATTCTATGGAGAATTTAAAAATTAAAAAACTAACAAACATTTAAAATAATAAACTATTTATATATTGAAGGTTTTTTGCCTTCAACAAATTTTTTGTGAATATACTACGTTGAGAAAAAAAAGGAAAAAATTAATTTATTTGTTGAGGGAATATTTTAAATAAATTTAAATAGAAATTAAAAAAAATGTTTTGAAAGGGTAATCTCTTAAAAATTCAAAAGAAAAAACATTGGATTAATGAATTGCCCGAAAAATTAAATACTTTTTAATATTCCTTTAGAAAATTGATAGTTTAAATGGGTGAATTGTAAACATTTGATCAACACCATTTCTACTTTTTATTTTTTTAAAAGATTAATCGTGGGGATCTGGGGCCGTATTCAGAGAACGAGGTAAGGGTACCTGGTAAGTTTACCAGGTTCTCCTACCCGGGTAATAGAACCCCGAGCTGAGGGTTAACCCTTATTCCAGAAAAATTAACCCAGAGCTCGATGATTACCCGCAGCTGCCCAACCCTCTTCTTGGAATATCAGCCAAAATTTGACAATTTAAATTTAAAAAAACTTTTTAAGAGTTTGAAATATTATTTCTCGGTCAATTCTGAGCCGATTTTCAAAATTTAAAAGGACTTTAAAAGTTCAATTTTTCTTTCTTTTGATAGAATAAATTTTATAATTTTAAACTCACATTTTATAGGTTTAAAATTAATTTAAAAATAAATAATGAAATTCCAAAATGGAATTTTAAATTTTATAAAAGATTTTAACGTCAAGGGTCAGCTCCAAATATTTGGGTGAATAAAGCAGGATCTGTGCGGATTAAGAAAAATTTGCGGTTATTATGTAATCGATGAATTTTGGCTGATTAAGGTGGATTTATTGGGATTAAATTCCCGAACAAACAAAAACATAAAGTATTTCAATTTTTAAAAAGCTCGGGATTTTTATTGGGGTAATATTTTGGATGGTTATCTAAGATATTACATGTCTTTAGATATACACGATACTTTAAGTTTGACTATCGAGAGAGTGAACTTTAAAAATGATGAAATTTTGGCCCTATCCTAAAAAGAAGGCGCCTTGAATTTTTTTTTCATCATTTTTTTCCTACCTTAATATATAAATAATGGTCAGTCTTTTCTTCCTCGTTCGATTCCACTCTTTCTACCTGTGGCATATTCAAATGAGAGGACAGACAAAACACACACATGGACAGACAAAACGGACAAAGAACGCGGTCGTCCGTGTTTTGTCTGTCCGAGTCTGCCCGTTTTTGTCTGTCCGAGTCTGCCCGTTTTTGTCTGTCCGAGTCCGCCCGTGTTTTGTCTCTCCGAGTCCGCCCGTGTTTTGTCTTTTCTTCCTCTTTGAATCCGTCCATGTTTTGTCTGTCCTCTCATTTGAATATGCCACAGGTAAAAAGAGTGGAATTGAACGAGGAAGAAATGACTGACCATTATTTATATATTAAGGTAGGAAAAAAATTCAAGGCGCCTTCTTTTTAGGATAGGGTCGAAATTTTTAAGAATTAGGCGTCCTTCCATAAAAGTTTATTTTTTAGCCAACAATGTTATAAAAATGTACAATTATTTTTGTAGTCCCTAATATCAGTTGATTTGTAGGATTAAGGTGGATGTATACTTCAAGATAACACACTTTGCATATTTTATTGTTTATTGGCTACCCCGCTGTGTACCTTTTTCCTATCATAGCTTTTGAAGATGAGCAAGAAAAGCTACACATATGTCCACTATTTTGCCTGCGAGTCTGTTAAAGTGAACGAGGAGAAAATTTTTTATTGACCTTTAAAATAAACTAGCAATCTTTCCTACATATAAGTTTTCCCATTTCCCCATAAATAAAAAAATTGTAGGGGTAATAAAGCCATTTTGCCTTATTCCTTTATTTAAAAAAAGTTCGGTGATTGTTCATATCGCTAGTTAAGCTCCATGAGAGATGGGCGTTGCATTTCTGATATAAATATAGGAAAAAGCAAAAACATTTTAAAACATAACGGAATTTTTCATTAATACAATGCGCATCGAAAGTTGGCGAACAGGGTGTTGGCAGATTGGTGTTGATGCAAATGTCGACAAGCTCAACAAAAATCAGACTCAAATGAACTTTTATTCTTGTTTTTTGTTTGTTTTAAATAAATTCTGAGTTTGTTTGGAGTAAATTCTGATTCTGTTTGGGATAAATTCTGATTTTCTTCCCAAATAATTTAGAATAAATTCTGGTTTTGTTTAAATAGATTCTGATATCTTTCCAACTTGTTTAAAATTAATTCTGATTTTGTTTAAAAATGTTCTAAAGTTTTCCAGTTAATTGTTCAGATTTAATTCTGATTTTTAATTTAATTTATTCTTTAATAATGTCTGAAGAAACAATTGTTAACAATAAAGAAAATGGAGAAATGGCTGAAGAAGAATCTGAAGAAAATCAAGAGCCTAGTAAATATCTAAAAAAAGTTTTTCTTAAATTTTAATATTAATTAGAGTTGTATAACCACGTATTGACTGAAGAGCAAAAACAACGTACAATAAAATGCGTCACTTGGGACGATAAAGTTGTTGAGGTAAAATTGAAGAAAAAAATTTTTTTGTTTAAAATTGGTCTTTTTAATTTAGAAAAATTTTTAATAAAAAATTTGAATTTTTCTGTCGGTCCGTAACTGAAAATTTTTCTTAAATTTTAATTAAAAAATTTTTTTGTAAAGGTTGAGTGGTATTTGATGATGCAATGCGGGGCCTTTGTTTTGCTTTGGTTTTCTTTATTTTTAATTGGAAACATTTCAATCTTTAAATTTTCTTAGGGAAAGTTTGAATCTTGAAGATGCTGCCAGTCCAGAGGCTTTGGATAATTTTAATTTTCCGCTCAATGAAATTACTGAAGAATGTTTTGTTAAAGTTGTGGAATGGCTTCGCAATCACCAAGGTTTTTAATTTTTTTTTTGAAAAAATATTTTTAATTTTACTTGTCGCTTGTGTGCGACATTTTTTTGTATTCCCCAAAATTTTTTACCAAATTTTTTAAAGTCAAAAGCCGTACTCTATGGGATAATTACCCACCTATGCGTGTTGGAACCAATGCCAACGTCGTTCCCACAAAATCTTTATAGGAGTATAGACCTCTACTTAATCATAAACGATACGGGTATTTATCGACATAGAGTATAGCTTTTGACTTACAGCGATTTGTTTTGAAAAGAAAAAACTGGGGAATAGAAGACATTATTACTAGAGATCGGAATTTCGTTCCGTACCGTATTCCGTACCGTAATACCGTATAATACCGATACCGATAAATACCGATAAAATTTAAAATTTTACCGTTCCGTAGAACGGTACGGAATACCGAAAAATACCGATACCGATAAATACCGATAAAAATTTATCGGTATTCCGTACCGTATTTTAAAAAAATTAATTTATTTAAAAATAATTATTTTTATATATAAATTTGAGGGATAAAGAGGTATATCAGTGAGTTGCATGGATTAAGATTGATTTGGAAGGATATCTAAGGATTTAGAGAGATATGATGGATTTTCAGTATTAAGAGGATGGATTTTCATGATGGATTTTCAGTGGATTTTCAGTATTAAGGATTTTTCATGGATTTTCAGTATTAAGGATTCTTACAATTTTAAAAATAAAATGTGTAAATCAAAAAAGTTCATTTCTTAGGAGTGTAAGTTTTTAAAAGCTCAAAAAAGTCAAGACCAAGACTACACCCCAAAACCAAAACCAAAAAAGCCCAAGAGTCTTGGACGCTATATGGGCAGCCTACTGGGTATGAATCAGATTTAAAATATTAATTTGATAGGTATTAAGCAAATATTTGAAAAATTCTACTAAATTTAACTAGATTTTGAAATGTTATAAAATTTTTTTAAACCTCGGTTATCCTCGGTCCTCGGCCTCGGGTCAAAATTAGCCCCTCGACCTCGATCTCGGCTTTTCCTGCCTCGGTGATCCTCGGTCTCGGTTTTTTCAAAAAACCTCGACCTCGTGCTACTCTAGTTCTGTAGTGATAAGTGGGATTCGTATATCGGATGTTTAATGTGGATATAAGTGGATTTAGAGGGCAAGTGAATTAGCATCCTCTAAAGATCTTCTAAATCTATTTAATTACTCCAAAACCCCTCTATAACCCTCAATTATACTCAAAATTTCAAATCCTCAGACGAAAATTTTGAAAAAGATGTGAGTCCAGGAAGCAAAATTTCTTCCTTTTTAGCGCCGCAGGCGAAAATTTTGAAAATTATCAAAGTCCACTAAGACTTTTTTCCTTAAAATAAAATAAAACCTCAAAAATTTTTATCGGTCGGTATTATCGGTATTCAGATTTTTCCGTTCCGTAGAACGGTACGGAATACCGAAAAATACCGATACCGAAAAATACCGATCAACTTCAAAATTTTACCGTACCGTATTCCGTACCGTATTACCGATACGGAATACCGATAAATACCGAAAAATACGGCCGTAGTACGGTACGGTCCGATCTCTAATTATTACCTTAATTAAGGAAAAAAGAGACAATTAAAAAGTTCCGAAAAATTTTTTTTGAAAAAAAATTTTAATTTTTAAAATTATTATTTTATTTTCTAAATTTTAGGTTTGGGTCCGATCGAAATTAAATACGACCATATCACTGGCGAAGTAAGAAATACTTTTTTTGATAAGCTGTAAATATAAAAATTTAACAAAATTTTCTAAATATTAACCGAAAGGACGATGATTTTTTCTATTTGAATGTCTTTTGAAAAGTTTGTCGAAATGCAGGCGGGGTCAGCTAGGGGTCGAGTTTTCCCAATTCCGTGGGGTTTAAATTGGCCCTTTGTTGAGTTATCGTCTAGTATAGTTTGGTGATTATATCAAATCTCTCGCTCTCCTCATCTCTTCAAATTCCCGATCGATCATTGTATCATTCGATCCAACTCGAAGAGTATTTCAAGCAAAAAGCTCAAAATCGTCAGAACAGGAAAATAAGGAGTTTAAACCAAAATTACTGTCAATTTCTCTGTTCCTACTCGTGTTTCTACAGCATTTTCCTGTTTACGGCAGCAAAACTTTCGGGCCGTTTTTATCCACCAATAAAAATTTTAAGCTTTTAAAAACAAAAATTAATATTTTTTAGAATAAATTTAATAAAAATTAATTAGATTTTTCAGCGCAAATGGTTTACTTTAACTGACTGGGAGAAGAACTTTTTCGAGATTGATTTTGAATTTTTGAAGGAGATTTATTTGGCTTCCAATTTTTTGGATATTAAATCCCTCTACTATTATTGTTTTTTAAAGTTATATATTAAAGATAATTTCCTCTTCTTTTTAAAGGTGCTCAAGAAGCGGCACGCTGTATTATGGATAAAAGTGCGCAGGAAATACGTGATATGTTGGGATTGCCGGACGTGAGGAATTTTTGTATTTTATTTAACTTTGAGTAAAACACATTCGAATATTTTACCTCAGAAGATGAACTTGGGCCCCTATGGTTTTTTAATTTTCATAGACATATCAGAGTTAACAAACATTTCCGATCAGAGAGTTGGACCGTTCGACTTATTCTTAGACCAATAAGTGAATCGACAAACCAAAGATTTGTGGGTATATAACAAATGTACTTTTGAATTTTGTCGATATTTATCGGTAGATTTCGGTATTCCGAGCCGTAGTACAGTACTGGGCAAAATTCCGGGTTCTATTTTTAACTCTGTGACAGGTTTTTTGGCCGAACGGAAATCCAAAATTTAGTTAAATCTTTTTGAATATTTATACAATTTTTACACAATTTTTAAAAATAAATCAGAATTTTACGAAAAAAAATTAAATTTTTTAGGATTTAACCGATGAGGAGAAGGCCGCTATCGCAAGGGAGTATGAATATCGTGAAGAAGGGAGTACACCACCGCCACCACCAGCAGCAGAGGAGGTTGTGGATGAATCTAATTTGGTTGGAACTTCCTCTTCTTTTCTTCCAAAGAGTTCTTCCTCTTCTTCTTCTTCTCAAGTTTATGCTAATGTTAATGGAAGTGAAGTGACCTTAGAATTTAATGGTAAAAGTAGTGGGAATAATAATAAGGATGATGCTGATAAACCAGGAACATCCTCTTCATAATTTTGTTTTTTAAATTATTTTGGGTACTTTTATTTACTTATGCCACACTCCTTTTTAATTATTGAAATTGGGAATGTTATTGAGAAAAAATAGGAAAGAAAATTGAGTAGGTTTGAGGCGTTTTACTATTGGGAAGGGATATCCGTTTTTTATTGGAAAATTATTTTGGGCCGAGTTTTGTGAGACCGTTCATTTATGGGAGTAAGAGAGTTTGAGTCTTTTGTTGTATTTCTTACCCAAAATTTAAAATAATAATGAGTGTGTGTGGCATAAAAATAACAAAAGTACTAGAGTCAGGATTGGGAGGATTTACGAAAATCGAGATCGATTTCTCTAAAAAAATCTCGAAGTTGATAGCCTTGATTTTTTCCGATATCTTCTTATGTACTTTATTTTTTAATCTCGAATTATTTTTTATCATATTTAAAGTTGTTTTTGCGGCTTGATCATTTTTTGAATAAAAATAAAAGGCTAATTTTATTTTATAAATCAAGGCTTTTTATGAGCCTTTATTTTTTGCTAACTGTATCAAATCCTGATCTAGAGGTGGATCATTAATCCAAATCCCGATTAAATTAAATAAATTAAAATTTGAATTTAAAATATATAGGTAGGTAGCCGCTTATTTTAAAATAAAACCATGATTCCGAAAATTTTTATCTGACACTGAGGTGTACAGTAAAAACTTTACTGCTTATGATGCGCATTACGGCTGGCCGAAAGTTCGTTTCGTTTCGCTCTTTCTTGCCTTTTTCCATTCCGTTTTATCGTTCTGCCGCTCCTTATATTGTCCTCTCTCCAATTGTCTACTCCCCAGATGCCCGGACACGATTTTATAAGTCCTGAAGTTCCAACTCCACATATAGGTGCTAAAATACATTTTTATCTTATTTACCACAAAATAATAAAAATTAAAAATATAAATTTATTTTTAAATAAATTAAACTTTAAAGTTTAACGCAAAAAATATTTCTTATTTTTTACAATTTAATGATTGATATGGAGTTTTTTCAACAGCAAAACATTGTTTTTAAATAAATTTTTTTAACTTTTTAATTGACTTTCAAAATTATTTTTTTTTAAATGATTAAATTAATATTATTTTTAATTTTAATTTTTTATTTGCAACAATGTTATTTATTTGCATTTGAAAATAATAAAAGTAAAACTTGGAAATTTTTAAAAATATTTAAAATAAAAAATTATGTCAAGTACATAACAAATAAAAATAAATGCATTGAATCTGGACATTATATTTCACGTATTTATTTTCTTGGTGTCTTGAGTTATTTAGATTTAGTGCGACACGACCAATAAGGGCGCGCGGGCATGTTGGCGCAAAGCCATAACTTCCTCTCATCGAGCTTAGAGATTGGTACTGAAATTAATAACGGCCAGAAATTTTCCAGCTAATTATGGCTTTGCACCGTCATGGACGCGCGCTATTTTGGGCTGCACCCAGATTTTGTATACGATTGGGATTTTCAGTTATCTTGAACTTTTCGGTGCTAACCCCATTATTCAAACATTTTTCAAAATTTTTTTTATGAGAACGATCTAAACGCTTTACCAATAGTAGATATACATTCGATTAATCCAAGAACAAAAAGAGAAAAGCCTGGAGATGGAAATTTCAGAATAGATGGAGATACTAAAACAAAATTTTCTGAGCCAAATGATCCGCTATGGAAGGATATGTGGTAGATTATAGTTAATGAGTCGAGCATCACTATAAGATACACCGTTCAGTATGAAAAGCTTGTCATCTTATAACTACATAATTAAGTGTTGGCCATTGAGATGGTTTTTGTCTCAATGCCCAACAAAAATTTTTAAACATCATAGGTGGTTGAATATCGATAACGTGTGTATTTAATAGTGGATGCCTGTTTGGGATAGGGGGCAAAACTTCGAATTTAAAAACTCGGTCAATACAAAACTTAGTTTTACGAAAACTTCGTCCAAAGTAAAAATCTATATACTATTTTTCAATAGTGAGGGGGGGGGTTAGGCTTAGCCATACAACGCTGATTATTGTTCCAGTTATGAGGAAATGTGTCCATTCCCCGTTGTTGGAACAATTATTGGCCAATAATGAATTGCCCCAATTCATTATTGCAACCTTCCCTGTTTGTCTGGTCGAAGTATTGCCCTGACACGATCTGACTGTAATAATAATTCTATTTTTAAAAATAGGGTAAAATTTTAAAATTCCAATGTAGGTACGTAAACAACAAATTTTATGACTCCAAAAAAATTGATCACAATGTTATAGAAGCATGGGATTTGGGGTATACTGGTCGTGGAGTTGTTGTTTCTGTTATAGATGATGGATTAGAGATATCCCATGAAGATTTGACAGACAATTATGATCCAGATGCTTCTTATGATGTAATTGATAACGATGAAGATCCAACGCCTAAAGATGATGTGGATCATCAAGGAACACGTTCTGCTGGTGTAGTGGCTGCTATCTTCAATAATTCACGTTGTAATGTTGGAGTCGCTTATGGGGCAAAAATCGGAGGAATTCGTCTGCTGGACGGTGACTTTCAGACTACTATATTCAAAATGAATTTTTTATAAAATTTATTTCATAAGACACCTATAACGACACAAGAGAAGCAATCGCCCTTGGTTATAAACCTCAACACATTGATATCTATTTAGCCAACTGGGGTCCGACAGACGATGGGTATTAAATTTTCAAATGTTTTTGTTATTGTAATTAAAGAAAAACACTCGATGGGCCAGGAGAGCTAGCAAAGGAGGCTATATTGCAAGGCGTTAATGAAGGAAGAAATGGAAAAGGATCAATTTATATTTGGGCATCAGGGATTGGCGGAGAAGGTAAGCAAAATCTCGTTACAATTAGAGGAAAGTCGGTTATCGCTCAAATTAGGCCAGACTCGAGTTTTTAAAAAATCTTTATAAAAATTTCGCGAAAAATATGCGAATTAGTTTAAAATTTAGTAAATAGCGGGATCTAAACCTCAAGACTTAAGACAAGGGTTATTGATGTCTCGTCTAAAAAGAGAGAGAAATCTCGATCTCGTTTATCGAACTTTCTCCAAATATTGAGCTCAGTCCGGTAACTTCTACGGATAGCCATTTTATTTATTCTGATTCAACAACAACACACACATGCATTAAATAATTTAAAATTAACAAAATTTAAATTATATTTTAATCATAGATGATTCTTGTAGTGCGGACGGATATGTAAGTTCAATCTACACAATTTCAATTTCTGCTACTACTGAAGATGGCAGAGTTCCTTGGTCAATTATAAATTTATCTTCTGATAATTAAAAATTATAGGTATTCTGAATCATGCAGCCCTACTATTGCAACAGCCTTCTCTGGTGGTTCTATTAATGACAGGATGATTGCTACAACACAGTTACACAATTCGTGTACTTTGAAATTATCTGGAACAACTGCTGCAGCGTCATTAGCTGGAGGGATTATTGCCTTGACATTAGAAGCCAACCCAAATTTGGGTTGGAGAGATATACAGGTACATAACACGAATTAATATGTCTCTCTATACTTTTCTATGAAGATCTTCTTATTATGTTCAAAGAATTTTCGCGTGTTCGAAAGAGCCGCTAGTAAAAAATTTCAATTAAGCATATCATTGTAAGAACTGCAAAACCAGATTCTTTACGTGCTGATGACTGGCAAAAAAATGGACTTGGTCGTTGGTTCTCTCACTCATATGGGTATGGTCTCCTTGATGCGGGTACAATGGTGCGAATGGCACGAAAATGGAAAAATGTTCCAAAAGCTTTAAATTGTTCAAATGTTTATCAGCAGGAAAATTTTATGTCCGTATTTACTTAAGTTGATTATAGATTAGGGGAAATTAATAATTTATAGTTTTATTATCCAATTAATTTGGAAAATGTTACTTTAATTATGCCAATTATTCAGAGCCATTGAAAATGGAACAAGTCTTAATGCCACTTTGTACACTGCAGGGTGTCCAGATAATGGAAATGATAATCGAGTTAATTTTCTAGAGCACGTCCAAGCAATTATTGACGTTGACACCTTTACTCGTGGCTTAATAGAAATTTATTTGACAAGCCCTAAAGGTGTCCTTTTCTGTTTTTTCCGTGAAAATAAATAGTAATCAAAATTTTCAAGGCACTCGTTCAAAGCTTATGTCTAAAAGGCCTAAAGACACCAGCAGTCTTGGCTATAGGAATTGGGAATTTATGTCCGTTCATTTTTGGGGAGAGAGTTCTAATGGTAATTGGACTTTGGAGATTAATAACGCTGATGAAGAAAATAGTAAGTATAGAGTAAAGCAGAGCTGGCTGGCTATAGCTATTTATCTCCGGCTAGTGCAAAAGGTTATTTGGCGGCTGAGAGCGAACAAGCATCTTCTTGACTGGATTTATGCATTATGCAACCCCGCCATTATGCAACCCCGCCTACTGCATAGCCTTAGGATTTAAGTAGCTATACACAGTGATGGAAAGGTTCCAGTTCCGGTTCCGGAATCGGGCGGTTCCAGGACCGGTTCCGGAAGTGGAACCGTGGAACCGGTAAAGTTCTGGAACCGGGTTGGAACCGGAACCGCGGAACCGGTAAAGGTCTGGAACCGGTTTGGAACCGGAACCGTGGAACCGGCAAAGGTCCGGAACCGGTTCCAGTACCGGTTCCAAAGATACACCCCTAATGATGGGTAAAATCAGAGAAATGAGCAAAAGATTGTAGTCGTGAGAAGAAAAGGAAGAGAAAATTAGAAGGGTAAAAAGCTTTTTTTTCCTTTCCATTCATAATGATATGTGGTTGACTGGATAGGGTGTTCGGTTTTAGTTTTTAAGACATATATTCGTATTAGGTTCGAACCCGAACTTAATGAATGACTAAATCAATTCGTTTTATTTGGAAGATAAATATTATATAATTATTTTTTAACAAAAAAGTTTGTCATATTTTTTAATAGATGAATTCTATGTGCTACGACTTGCAAATTTTTAAAAATTTTCGCATGCGGCGCAAAAAAGCATGATTTTTGGAAAAAAATTTTTTTATTTATTTTCGCCTGTGGTGCTGAAAATTGGAAGAAATCTAGCTTCTGGCCTTACAAAATTCTCAAAATTTTCGCCTGCGGCGCTAATTTAGTAAGTCCTGTTCTAAATACAATATCCTACTTCGGCTAGTGATCTGCAACTAAAATTGATTAGTATTCGAGCTGGAAAAAACAAAATGCCGAAACGGGAAATCTAGCTCTTAATCTCTCATAATCCCTCAAACCTTCCTTATACTCACGAATCTCTTTATCACTCCTTATGCTACTGATTTCCCTTAAATCGCCCTTAATCAATTAAGAAGGCCTCTAATAAACCTTATTTATGAAAAAAAATAAATTTTTTTCATTAAAATAGCTAAAAAAATTTTGTCACTGGAACCGGTTCTGGAACCGGTTCCAGAACCGGAACCGGAACCGCCAAAATTAAAAAAGCGGTTCCAGAACCGGAACCGCCAAAATTAATAAAGCGGTTCCGGAACCGGTTCCAGAGAAATCTTGGAAGTTTTCCATCACTGGCTATACATAGTATGCTTTACTTATGGACATTTAAATAAAAAACTTAAAAATTTACAAGTTATTGGATTTAATAAATGGCAATTGGTTCTTCATGGAACAAATGATTCTATAGATGAAATATAAAGCATTTTAAATAGACATTTTAACACTGATTAAAATTATCCGTTTAAAGTTTTAAATTTTATTAAAATTCTGAGTTTAAACGAAATTTTTTATAAAATTTTCAATAAATTACATACATATTATAGTAATTAACACAAAATTAAATAAAAATAGATTATTTGGATTAAATTGAATGATTCACTTAACGAAATTGAGAATACTATTTATAAAAAAATATTAATTTGTTATGTTAATGTTGGGACGCCCAAAAGGGGGCGCGGAAATAACGACGTAAAGCCATAACCAGCTGAATTATTTCTGGGCCTTATCAACTTTGGTCGATGAGAGGAATCGTTTATTACTAAATTTGATTGGATTTGGAAATATTGAACCAAGTTATTGCTTTGCGCCTTTATTGCCGCGCGCCCTTTTGGGCTGTACCCGTTAATGTTATATGTATTTATTTCAAAAATATGTTAGTAATTATATTTAATTAATTAATTTTAATTAGTTATTAATCAAATTTTGTTCGTTTAGTTTTTAGATTTTTTAATTCAGAAAATATTAACTAATTGACTACAATTTTATGTACATTAAAAAATTGTTCATAAAATTAGTTTACTCATTATTGGGGTAACAATTAGATATCTCCTCTACCTAATGTTTAGCTTAAGTATAAAGTTAATTCGTAAAAAATTAAGTATATAAGCAAGTACCGTATTTAATTAATTCCAATGAAGAATTGGTACTTTTCCGTTATGACGTAACCCCCTAAATTAATGTTCAGAATGTCATATATAGGGTAGAAAAAGGTGCAGAGTTGAACGGTACCACTCTTTTTTCCAGGAGATGCCTGTGCACCGAGATATAGGGCTGAAATGGTCAAAAACCATAGGAGAGAGTAAGCTCATCGCCTACGCCCCATAGGTTTACGTTGCCCGTTTTGAGCTTGTTCATCTTGTCTCAGAAGCAATTTTTTTTCTCTCGAGCTGATTTTGGTGTCATTCGACTCAGCTCGAGGAGCTCTTTCGAATGAGCTATCATTTGCAAAATCGAATTCTTCACCCCAAAATTGAGCTTACTCACCCCTTTGGTTTTTGACCATTTCGAGCCCTATATCTCGGTCCACAAGCATCTTCGGGAAAAATTAGTGGTACCGTTCGACTCAGCACCTTTTTCTACCCCATATATGACATTTTGAACATTAATTTAGGGGGTTACGTCATAACGGAAAAGTACCGAAGAATTAATATTCCAACCTATCCGTGGGATGGAATTATTAGAGTTTAGAAATTTGAACGTCAGAAGGACATTCGGGGATGGGGAATTTATCGTTTCAACACATCCCTGGCATTGAAAATTAATCGCGTTTGACGAATTATTCAAGAGGGGGGGGGGGGAGGGAATTAATCGAGTACTTTCAGTATATATATATAAAATTGTGAATTATTAAAATTTCAGAAAATGGCTAAGATACCTTTAAGAGCATTTCCATCAATGTTATTTTTAATATTTTATTCAATAATAACATCTAAATGTTCAATTGATGATTCAAAATTTACTTCTCTGAGTAAAATTTATAAAGTCCGTTATAAAGACATGCTTAACCAAAATACCCCGACAGAAAATATAACCAACTGTAAAGGGTAAGTAAAAGCTGTATTATTTTGATGTGACATTTTACATAGCTTTTCTGATTGTCAAAACATGCAAGAAACGTTCTCTAAAAAATTTGACAAATTTTGGTCCAATTCTGTTACTTTTTAATAGAGAATGTTAAGTAGTGAGGATAAGTGTTGGCTATATTAGGCAAAGAAATTAGGCGGTTAATAGGCTGGTAATGGCTGGTAATGGCCGTTTATGGGAAACGTTATGTTTTATATAAAAAAGATTCTATGTACTTTAGTATACAAACAAATTATTTTAATTAAAATTACAGCATACTCATTTGCTATCAGAGCCAGCTAAGTTTGCCTTCCGAGAGAAATTGGAAACCCAACAAACGATTCGAATTAACAAAAAAAGGAAAAAGTCAAATGTGCGGCTATAACTTACAAATGAGGAATCCAACCAAAATTAAAGAAATTAAAAAAGCTGAATGGTTTGGAATAATAATTATAAAGAAAGGAAAGGGAATTTTGGAAGTTCATTCAGATATCTTACCAGAAGGGTTAGTTAAAATGAAAAACATTTAAAAGTATCTGTTATATGTATCCCCACAAATCATAACTTCTTGATACTTGGATCCAATGCAAATGAATTTTATATATTTCAAAAGCCCTCGATATGCTGTATCTTTGTTCTAATTTGAAAGATACCGCTGATCTAGTTCTTTCGAATGATATAAAATTCATTTGTTTTGGATCATCTTTCTAAAAGTTATAGCCGATCAAAGTCGGCTCGCCTCAATTTGTGGGGGGGGGGGTAAACGGATAAGTATCAAAAGAACAATAAATATGCGCATATATTATTTTAATAGAAAAAATCTTAAAACTTTTTAGAGAGACACTGATACTACGCGGAATAAAGCCTCATGAATTGATATCATTCCTCCTTGGAAGGGATGATTCCCTCAAACGTTTGTTATTAATTAGTCTTAGAAATTTATAAGATTCATCCATCTAACAAAATAGGTGAAGGGGTAATGGTAGGATTTAAATATATATTTATTAAATTTTTTATGGGGGGGGGGGATTTAAATTTTTTATATATATGGTGGGATTTCAAATATAAAAGTTTAGGAGTAGATTTAGAATTTATGGATTCTTGTCCTAATATTTTTTATTTTTGAAAATTTTATAGAAAAAATATTTAATGCTAGCAATGTTGATAATAATCTGTTCGGTAGCTCTAGAATAAATAAAGACTATTTAATTGACGATTTTGCGGGAATACTGGCTTTGAAATTAGAGATGATGCTTTTATTCTCTAAGAACATGCAAACAAATAATGTTGAAACGACATTGTTATTTTGGAAATATGTTGGGAACTGCCTAATAAATGAGGTAGTTACTTACATATTATATGACTAATCTACACTAGTAAAGTTCAAGGTCTATCAGTTTTTACCATATAATAACATAATTATTAGAGTCGGATGCGGATCCGGATTTTCGGGGTCCGATAGTCCTGAATCCGGATATTTTGATAAAAACCTTATTTTCGGGATTTTGATCCAGAAGATCCGGCTCAGATGAAAATTTTTGAAATACCGTAGCCGGATCAGGCATATTTCAAATTCTAAACTCTAATAATTATTGTCCAAATTTTTGAAACTTCTGCATTAAACATTTAAGAAAGATTACTCAAAACATAGCATATCCACTCGAACATTAGATTCAGATCTTCTGAGAAATAATATGTTTATATTTACCTTATAAAAATATGAATATCTTCTTAGGATTTATATAAAAAGAAGTTAAATAATGAACATAATATATTGCAAATATATGCTAATATCTACGAGCTTGGTTGCATTTCTGAAGTTTACCATAAAGTGCATCGTGACGATTTACATAAACAATGTAAAGAAATTGAAAATTGATTTTAAATTGATTTTAAATCTCATAGAGGGCTTATACTAAATCCGAAATATAAAGTCTGTAAATCGTGTCGAACCCCGGAATTCGAATTTCGACTTTTTCGAAAATTTAGACCTTTATTAATAAAAATTCGAAATTGCGCCCAACATATAGAGCTTTTGAAGAGCTTTCGAATGATATATTACACTAACTATTATCATTACATATACTTGAGAAAATTTGATTCTCGATGATTTCGGGAATTTTTATATTTTCGATCAGAACTCCCTGAATATTTAACCAAAAATTCTCAAATGCTGGGATCTTTTAGACAATACTCTAACAAATGATTCTTAATAAAAATAAAAAATATTTTCAAAAAGCTTAATTTTAAAAATCCAAAAAATCGAAATAAAAAAAGCGACACTAATTATGACCCGACCTAATAGTAAACTTGAGGAAGATTTAGGTGTTACGACAATTGCGGTTACGCACGTGCGGATGCGACAATTACGGATTAAAAATTTTTTTTAAATTTTAAAAATGCTTGAAATGATATTCCGTTTTTTTGTCCCGGCTGTCAGCTTTAGATTTCTGACGGTTTCCGAATCATTTTTAGACAGATGTGGCACTGATAACCTTAAAAAATCTTAGACTTTTTAAAAATTTTATATCCGCAATCGTCGCATCCACACGTGCGTATCCGCAGTTGTCGTACCGCCAAGATTTATACTTTTTTGAGGAAGGAGTATATTATACCTATTTTACTTTTCTTTAAGAATGAGGCACTTTCACTTCTTGGGTTGGATATGGACCTTTGGAATGAAGGGTCTAGAATATTAGACACCATGGAAGTTCCAGAAAGGTCATGTCATTTAATCCTCAAATTCAATCAAAATAAAATTAACGAATCTAGGCAATGTGTAAGAATTTAATTTAAAAAAGAATTAATCATAAATGATAAATAAATAAAAATAAAATTCAACAAATCAACAATATCCCCTTTTCAAAATTTGCTCATTTTAAGGATATTCTAAGCGATAAACCCTCGATAATTAATCAATTCAAACTAAAAGTTAATTTATACAACTTGGCTTGTGATATAAATAAATATTTAAAAAATGATAGAGGATTGGATATTCCTAATTATATATGCGATCATAAATCGGGAGATGAGAATTTACTAAGAGAGTAAACAATTTCCGTTTATTTAAATTAATAAATCATCTTTTTGCAGCTGGAATTCGGCTAATCTAACTCTTTGTTACTTAACAAAATTGGGAGAAATTGTAAAATAATTTTTTTAATTTTTAAGAATCTAATCAAAATGTGGACTTATAATTAGGGTTGGGGGCCCGATCCGGCCCGGTCCGAAACATCGAGCGGGCATTGAATTTTGGCCCGAAAAAGACTCGGTCGGGCCGGCCCGAAAAAAATGAGGCCCGAAAAGAATGACTCGAACGTCTTCCCGACTCGAAAACCCCAACCCTACTTATAATCTTTGTTAATTTGAAAATCACTCAGATAAAAAACAACCCTAAAAGTGATTTTGCCAAATCTTGTTCAAATAAAGGCCCTGGAAGGCATGGGATTGAATTTAGCGTCTTTGCGACAAGAGTTGGGTTTCAAATTTTTAAAAAAGAAGGACGTTATCAAATAACCTATCGAGTTGATGTGATTATTGGATTCAGTTACTCTGAATATACGTATAAATATATTTTCTTCATAAAAATATTTTTAGAAAATTTTAGGATTAAATTTGGCAAAATAATCAACGCAACCGGGAAATATTTAAAAGATGAATCCTTATTCCCTTTAGATTTAGAGGAGATGACAGCTACACTTTTATCAATTTCCATTGGAAACTCTGAAAATAAATTTGCAGTTTTTATTGATGAGTTAAATGATGTAGTTTATGATTATAGTAAAGCTGTCCTCGCAACTTTAGGAGAAGGAAGCATAAAAGAAATTTTGAATAAGGTAGAATTTTAGATAGGTATTTTTTAACAGTTACGGATGAGTTATTACCGCCAGGCCCTGTTATTTCTTTAAAATTAACTTATTGTATCAATCAGAAATATGTAGTATATAAAGAAAAAGGCCAACTCGAGGGGCACATGTCGCATAAAGGAATTCTGCATTTTTCGGTGTTACGACAATTACTGATACACAATTATGGATACGCAATTGCGGATCTGACAATTGCGAATTAAAACGTTTTTTAATTTTAAAAATTATTGAAATGATATCCTGTTTTTTCGACTTCAAGTCAGATTTTGTTGATTTTGGTGTTATCTGACTCAGCTCGCCGAGCTCTTTAGAATGAGCTGCATATTCGTATTTTTCACACCAAAAACCAGCTTGGTCCCCCTATGGTTTTACGATTTTCAGGTGGGTATATCTCGGCACATCGGCACATGCCTTTTGCAGACATGTGTCCCTCGAACTGGAAATTTTCATTATTCTATCAAATAAGAATATTTAAGGAAGGTGCCCTTGCATTGTTCGGTCCAGATATGAATTTAAATGATGAACATATTGATGCGAATTCTATAGACATTTTATATGTATCACAAACAGGGTGTGAGGCAACACTAGATTGCGAATTAAATGGAAAAAGAATTAATGAAAGATTTGACTGTGTAAGTTATGATAAATAAATATTTGGAGTACCTCGTCCTTCAAATATTGTACTAAAAACAAATATTTTGTAGTATAAGCGACCAACAAATCTGTGTGACATCCTCGGTTTGGAGGAATTTAATGAATTAAATCATGCTTTTGACGAATTAAAAGAATTATGGAAGACTTGTCCTTGTCATGATGAACCTCGTCCTTCACACATTGTAAAAATAAATTTTGTTGATTTAAAGTAGGGATTGGGTAGTGTCGGAGATTGGGGGTTGCCGGGTAGAGCCTTCGTGGTTCTGGTCGGGGTTTTTGACTAAAAATAGTCGGGCCGAGTTTCAGGGGTCGGGTTGCTACAAATAATTTAAAGTGTTTTCTAATTTAAACACTTATAATTAGGGTCCGGATTTTTATTGAAATAAAATCGCAAAATATGGCCATAAAATATTGAAATAAAATGGCAAAATATTGACAAAAAATGGCAAAAATTAGTTAAATATTGAAATAAATTATCGTTTATTCACTAGCAAAACCCAAAATAAAGTTGAAATCTAACAAAAAAATTGATTACGTTTTTTAAATTGCACATTAGCTTTATATTTCGAAGAATTGAGTATTTTTACTCTCTTGGACATTTTGAGATTGACGAAATAGGATGGGAGATTTTGTGATTTTTGCTCAATGTGCCATTTTGGGGGACATTTTGAGGAAAATTTTGGGATGGGCCTTTATGGGGATTTTGTTCAGTTACACAAATTTGAGGTTTTTGTTAATTGTGAAATTTCGGGCGCCATTCTAGGGGCGCCATTTAGTGAGAAGGCATTGACACTAGTGAATAATAGGCCATAATACATATGTCCTTTTCACCGCAGGCGAAAATTTTGAGAATTTTGGTTGTCAAACGGTTAGATTTCTTCACTTTTTTCCTAAAATTTATGAAAAATCCCAAAATTTAAGTAAAAATTTGCAAAAATATTGAAATAATTTGCAAAAAGTGCGAAATATTGAAATAACGGGAAAATTGGCAAAATATTGAAATATATTGAAATGTAACTTTGTTTAAAATCATAATATCGAAAAACTAAATGCATATTTGTGCTTCTTTTGGCAAACTATGTTTGCAAAAAAAAAACATTTTATTTCAATAAAATCCAGTCCCTACTTATAATTAATTAAAATTTTCTTTTCGAAAAGCAAATTAAAATTTCTTCCAAATTTTTAAAATTTTTAGCCCGATTCTTGGTTATATCCAAATCCAAAAAGTAGGAATAAAAGGAGTACAAATGTTTCTTTAAAACTTGGTGAGCGTGATGAGTATGGACTTGTAAATGGTTGCGAAAATGCACCTCCAATTGCTAATGGGGATCTTTACCTTAATTACAGGCAAATAAATGAATTAAAGGAACATCAGAAGAAATGTAAATTTATATATATTACCGTAAATTCTCTGATTGAAGCACACTCTCCAATAGAAGCACACCCTCTAATATAAGCACACACTGCGAGAGGATTGAAAAATAGAAGACATGTGCTTCAATTAAATAATTTTCGTTATATTAAAATGATTTTTAATTAATGAAAATTAATTTGGATAATATTTAGGTTGCAATAATCATTCTAGAAATAAAAGACAACTAGATAGTACTTCGTCAGAAATTTTATGGAAAATGCCAATTTACTATGCATTTCACGATAATATACTACATGGTTATTAAATCTACCTAATTACTAGTATTTTTAATTGGATTGCTAAATGATACATAAATATATATACATATATATATACATACATATATATCTTAAAAATCTTTATTTTAATATAAAATTTATTTACAGATGCAGTATGGATGCAAAGGATTGAGCGTGGGATAAAATTTATAAGGTTTAATAGAGTAAAGCGGTAAATGTCCAGCTCGTGTCCCGCATGTCCGCAAAAGGCATTCTGCAAAAAAGCCTTTTTTCTGCCTTTTCCTCTCCTTCTTAATTTTCCTCGCGTAGTCAAATGATGGGTTGACAGTTTGGCGCAAATAATAAAGAAAGTAATAGAAATTATAAATAAAATTTATTTTATTATCCAAGTTTTATTACAGTTTTCAAAATTCAAGTTCGATGAATAAAAAAATGAAGCATTTTCTAAAGTAATAAAAATTAAAAAAATTTTCAAAAAAATTTTTTAAAACGGTAGAAGCTTATGATGAGCTTTTAAAGAAAATTTAATGAAATTGTTTAAATTAAAATTTTCATTTCAACTTTCTGTTGTGGCTCTTTGGAGGCTTTTACCCTTTTAAAATACAGAATTGAAGTATATTTAGATTTATGAATATTCTTTAAATTTTTATTTAATTATTAAGATAAAAAAGCAAACTTTTTCAGATTTAAAAAAAACTAAAATGTTTTTCTAATATCCAATTGTTGAACTTAATTTGTTAACTTAGTAATTTATTTAATCTTTTTAAATTATTAAATTTAAATTTTGAAAACTGTAATAAAACTTGGATAATAATATAAATTTTATTTATAATTTCTATTACTTTCTTTATTATTTGCGCCAAACTGTCAACCCATCATTTGACTACGCGAGGAAAATTAAGAAGGAGAGGAAAAGGCAGAAAAAAGGCTTTTTTGCAGAATGCCTTTTGCGGACAAGCGGGACACAAGCTGGACATTTACCGAGTAAAGCAGCTGGGCTATAGCTATTTCTCTCCTTCAGCTAGTGCAAAAGGTTATTCGGCGGCTAGGAGCGAACCAGCATCTTCAGTAGACCGGACTGATGTGTTATCCATTACACCACGCCGCCTACTGCACAGCCTTAGGAATTAAATAGCTATAAGCTTTGCAATAGTTTGTAAAATGATAAACTCATTTTAATGATAGTTTTTTCATCATTTTAATGACAAATTTTTCCCTATCTCTACTACATATTTTTAAATTAATATATATATTTTTTAATTATGTAGTGATAAGACCTGCATCACATTTGAAAAGATTGATCGTAATTCGAAAGACAAGTACATCCTTTTTAAAGGTGGCTCCGGATGTGGAACAATGCTCGGAGCTAATGGATATAAAGGAGCAGAACATGAAATTGGTTTGTCATATTATGGCTGTCCTAAGGTATGTAAAATAATTCTCAAAAATAAATATGATATCAGGGAAGAGTACCCATATAATGTAAGATTATAATATTTTAAGTTAAAATATACTAAAGATTTGAGAATAGTGTTCGCACAGTTCGGTAGTATTGACTCGATATTTTTCGGTATTTCCCACTATTAAAACCCTAAGTATAAAACAAAGGTGACCTTATAATTATGGAACACCTTAACTTTATTTTTTGGTTATAAAAATTTTTTCAAGGTTGCTACAAATTTAATTTATTTCAATAAATTTTAAATAGAAAAATATAAATTATGTAGAAATTTCAAAAAATAAGGTGACCTTATAATTTTGGAATGGAGTGTATATACTACTTACTATTAACTTTATTTTATAAAAATTTAAGGTTGGGACTGTGTCACATGAAATTATGCATGCATTAGGTATCCATCACGAAATGATACGTGAAGATCGGAACAAATCAGTTTGGATTAATTATTTGGACATATATAATTATGTAATAAAATTAGTATATGTATTTAAACAAAATAGTTAATACTTAGGTTCAGTTATCCTTACTGGGCATTCTTACGCGAGGGTTATTCTACATATAACAGAATAACGCTAGACCCTATGAGGCACAACCCTTATTGATCACCATTCTTTTCCTCTGATTGTGCTCTATAAGAATCTACTTCTTTATTTCACTCATCAATTAATTAGAAAAAAATCACCTAAAAGTTGCCTAATTTAGAAATACAAATTTTTTTTATTTTACCTCTTACTCCTGCCAAATTATTCATATAACTAGGATCATAAAAATGTAATTTGAATTTTTATACACTTTGCTGAATTTCTATGTTATTTAATCCGTTTAACTCAAGGGGGCTAAACCTAAGTATTTATGACTCAACTTAAGTAATTAGGTATTGTTACAACATAAGCTTGAGAAAAATCATTAGAAGTTGCCTAGTTTTAGACTAATTATTTCAAGATGTATTGCTTCAAATAAAATTTTCAATTATAGTTTAAAAGTCAATATTACCGCTTAGCAACATCAGTACAGCATGGGCAGCCATACGATTTTGGTTCAGTCATGCATTACAGTCCAGTACTTCCTGGATATGAAAAGTAATAGTTTTATAAAAAAATAATTTGAAGGATTCGGTTTTAATTTCCTATCCGATCTCAATTTCACCAAAATCTAATGTAAAATTAGAGTTTATCTAAATTTAAAATGAAATCAAGAAACTCCATAAAATTTATTTATGTCAAAATTTTGATAATTTTTAATAGATTTAGCATTATTGCACTTTCACGTGACTATCAGCAGACAATGGGTCAACGTGTTAATATTTCATTTAAGGATGCAAAACTACTTAACAGAATTTATTGTAATATTATTCCACTTTATTTCAATTTAATTTATTTAAAAAGGCACAAATAGTTATCCTTATAATGGAAAGTTTGCAGACTGTAATGTTTATGAATATGAACTTAATGGAGGCAAATGTAAACATGGGGGATATCCCGACCCTATAGATGATTGTAAATGTCGTTGTCCTTCAGGATATGATGGACATAGATGCACTAAATATAAATGTAATATAAATTAATATATGCTTTTAATGCCGGGATCAGAGATGCACGAAAATAAAATTTCGCTCTTAACGAAACGAAAACGAAAAAAAATAAATTCGTCAATGTACGAAACGAAAACGAAACGAAAAAATAATTTTCATTTTTGCGAAACGAAAGAAACGAAAAAAATCTAAATTTTCACGAAACGAAACGAAACGAAACTCTCTACGAAACACGAAACGAAACGAAAAATTTTCGTGCATCTCTGGCCGGGATCATCCTAAAAACACGTGGCAATCATCTAAGATGTGGAATTTTACATAGGGGTGCAAAAGTTCGGGTCGGGGTTTTTGCCTAAAAAATTGTCGGTGTTTCGTGGGACCCTGCGAAAATACATAAATTTTAATTTGTAAAGTTAACGATTGCAAGGCTATCGAATTAATACCATCAATTAAAAAGCAATATATAACTATTGAAGAAGCTAATCAGGACAATTGTTTTTGGTTTATGAAGGTAATTTTATCGGACAGGTATTCATAGAATAATGTTTTAAATAAGGGCAAACACCCAGAATCTGATAAAATACAAACTAAATTTACATACATAATTGTGGAAGAACTTAATGGATTTTTGTGTGGATATCCGTGCGACGAAGGATACATCGAAATAAAATACAAAAAGGATAAAACAGCAACAGGTAAATACAGTATTTTCCGTAATATAGCCCTATGGGGCTCTTTTTTCAACCATACCAAAAAGGGTGTCCGGAAAATTGGGCTCTGGAAAATTGGGCTCCAATATTTTTCGGAAATTTAGGCTCCAACTTTTCGGAAAATTGGGCTCCAGTGGAATTTTGGGCTCTAAGTGAGAAAAACGGAAAATTGGGCTCTAAAATTTTAGGCGCGGTGCATTTTGGGCGTCGGAGTGGATTTTTGGATTTATTCGAGAAATATTACAAAATTCTCAGGAATGCTGATACTTAGTGGGTAGGCCGGCATTTCACAGCTGAAAATCAGTAGAAAGGGATAGGTTTATGTTACTGTTGTAGAACCCAGCAACCGTTGACTCCCACGAGGCGCGTGCCGCAAAATCTGCGCGAAGCGCGGGATTTTGCACAAGCGCCTCGTCTACGCCCATAGGTTTACGTTGTTTGATTTCGAGTTATTTTCTAATAAATCTATAAATTTACTCCGACGCCCAAAATGCACGCGCCTAAAAATCTAGAGCCCAATTTTCCGTTTTTCTCACTTAGAGTCCAAAATTCCGCTGGAGCCCAATTTTCCGAAAAGTTGGAGCCCAAATTTCCGAAAAATCTTGGAGCCCAATTTTCCAGATCCCAATTTTCCGGCACCCACCAAAAAGAAGGATATATTAAAGAGGGAGCCTTAATAAAGATAGGAGCTTTAATACAGAAAATACTGTAATTAATTTTTGAGAGATGTCTTGTTTGATTAAGAAAGCCTACAAAATGAGAATACCTATTTTAAATTATAATTTGTAGGAGCTCGACTTTGTTGTGGAAATCATATTATGCCTATTGTAATAATTGCTGACGCAGATACAGATATTTTGATTATGAAAAATGGGAAAGGATTTGCTAGAATACGATATCAATCAGGTAATGCAAAACTAGTAATTCAATAAGGATAATCCGACAAAGTCAACAATTATTTTTATATTTAGATGAAATAAAAATAAAAAATCTAAAAAAAGGCCATCTTTAGCGGTGTATATTTAATATCGATATCGGATGAAACCGATATCGATATTGGCAAATGACCAATATTCGAGACCGATATGTCGATCTGGATTTGTCCAACTCTAAACAAAAAATAACATTTTCATATTTTATATTTACAAAATTATTTATAGAGCTTAAACCTTCTACTCTGTCATCAAACTGTAAAGAAGTGCGTGAATCAATTTTGGACCTTAAAGGTCATCCTTTTGCAACAGGACTAGGGAATTATGGAGCTCAAGTAGATTCAGAGCCAATTTATGGCCCAACATTTGGTTTTATTTGCGATGGGGGCCGAGAATTAATTGTTTCTCTCAAAAAATATTTTTAAATTTTATTTAGTTTTAGGTTAATGGGCGTTATAATATTAAAGATTGGTTCTGTATTGACCCTCCCAATGGAGGTTGTGGTAACAGATTAGAAATTCTCTGCCTGGTATATTTATATATATAATCAAAATTTATATATAGGTCGTCGGCCAAATTACATTCTAATCCAAATTCTATTTGGCTGGCCAAATTGAATTTGGACTAAAATGCAATTTTGCCTAACAATAAGACATATAAGTACTATAATTTACATTTAAGAAAGTTGAAGGATCAAATGAATCCTTTTGGTATTTACCAAATTATGAATGGACTCTCGTCTCTTCCATTTCTTGTCACCCACCAAAAGACAATGATAAAAGGTAGAAGCGAAGGTTTTGGGCTAATTTAAAGAATTATTTACATATGGAGAATCTAAAATTTTAAAAATGATTCAAGAGTCGTAATAGTATTTTTAATTCTGTATAAATTTCTTAACGAATAAAAAATTTAAATAAAAAGAGGAAAACACAAAATTACAAAAACAAAATTCCTGATATCTAGTTGTCTTTTATTTCTAGAGTGATTATTGTAACCTAAATATTTTAATTACTCTGACTGAGCTATATCTGAGCTCAGTTAGTAATTATTTATAACCTTAATAGCTTAAGACATAAGAATACAGAACAATTTTTAGTTTAGATCAGTAATTTTTATCGGTAAATTGATAAAAGTAAATTAAAAAAATTAATCAAACAAATTTAATAAAATTCTTTGAGAACTGAATGTTTTGAAATATCATATTTAAACGGTTTCGACTGCAAATCATTTCCAAAATTTGTTTCAATAGAACAGCAGTTTAAGTAAACACGTGGTTTGTATGAGTAAAAATTGTCTTTCAATAAAACACCCTTGCCTTTAAAAAACAAAATTTTGTAAAAATTGTTTTTTATATTCGGTTATCTCCCAAATTTTCCTTTTTCTTTCATTCTTTTCCCCTTTCTCCAAAAAAATCATGTAATGGTGAAAGGTAACTATTCCAACCAACTGTAGCTTCAGAATTTTTCCCCGCCGAAATTATTCTAAGGCCCAACAGTTTTAGTGTTGCTGGGCCTGGTGTTGCTGAGCGCTCACACGCTCACAATAACGCATCGTTGGTTTCAAAATACAGAATGGGGTACTTACCCCCTTAAACTCTAAATCCCTCTATATTCCCTTTCAAAAGTTGTAGGTTTTACGGGTCAATAGGTCCTCAAGGTTAACCTCGCAGGGAGATACATATAACTGAATACTATACATATTCTCATTAAATATTTACCAATTTGTTTCCCGTTTAATGTAAAAAACATATAAGGAAATTTTTTTTCTCCATCTAATTTTATAGTTGGTGGATAAACTAATCCACAACCAAAAATGTCGTTATTATTCAAAACAAGTATTTGTTCAAGTTTAAAAGATTCTTTATTCTCGTTAATAATTTCAGCTTCCTTTGTTTGACATCTAATCCAATTAAAAGTACTTAAATTTTTAAGACCAAAAACCATCCATTTTCCATCTTTATTTAAACTTCCTTCAACAATTATACATTTAACTTCATAATAATATAAAGAATAATTAAAGCAATTTTTTGGTTTTTTAAATGGATTCTCTGCAGAAATTGAAACAAATTTATGATAACCTAAAATTGTTTGTAAAGAAATTAAAAGCCAAAAACAATAATTAAAGGAAATGAATTCACAAATTCAGGCATACTTTGGTGAGTCTACGCCTGAAGAGCTACACCCTTTAACCTGTGTAGATCTAGCTTTCCAACTTTTGAAAGGGAATATCGAGGGATTTAGAGGGGATAAGTGTTCTGTATTTTAGAACAAATGGTCCTTTCAGCGCGTATGTACATAAATATGGGTGAGTAGATCCTTTTTCTTCTTCAATTACATCAAATCCATCAAAATCCCCTCAATCCCCCTATATTCCTATTTGATTCTCTTTCAAAATTTGTAGTTTTCAGGATCAATAGAATTCAGGGTTGAACCCACTTAGGTCTATCGTTCTCTTTTTATGGTCAATTATATATCTTTCGGAAGAGCAACGAGGGCTGAGATGAATGACACTAAAATTGACATAATCTGACTTAAATGAACAAATTTATGATCCCTTGTTTATAACCACGCAAAAAATTCTCCGGTGAGGATTCAGCTCCCCAGCACTGTTCAGAATCATCATATTCTCTATTCCAACTTAGAAATCTTTCGACTGCTCAAAGTATTACACAAATCCATTTCCTTAATAATTACCAGTAGGTTTGTTTGTATATAAATTATTGTCACAACATTTATATCCACTATTAATTTCATTAAATTTATTTTCAATTTTGACAAAATTCTTTAATAAATTGTTTAATAATTTTATTTATTATTTAAATACATATAAACTAACCACATATTCAAAAATTAAATTATCCAATTTAACAGATAAATTACTAAGCCTTTTATTATACAAATCATTTGACTAAAATTTAATTCAAAATTTTCGAAAAAAATTAATTTTTAATTATTTATTTACCTTTTTAATTTTTTCTTCCAAAAAATTAATTTTCTCGATTTTTTGATTATTTTCATCTTTTAAATGTAAAATATTTTTTTTTAAACTTTTAATTTCTTTTTCATGTTCTAATTGGATAACTCTAATTTTATTTTCATGATCAGAATTTGGTTTTTGAATTTTCTAAAAAACAAAATAAGTTTAAGTAACATAATCCAGTATTTTTGGCATGTTGACGTATCGGGACGGACGAACCTCGATATTTCAATATACCTATGTACAGGGTGACCCAAAAGAAACCGCTATTTTTGGCATAACTTTATTCAAATTAAAGATAATGAGATCAAATAAAGATGAAATTATAGAGAACTAAATGGAGAATAAAATATAAAAATCTTTTAGAATTTTTCCTATTCTTCTTTGAGATAAGGTTAAAGGAAAGTGCGAAAAATTATTGCTCCAGGTCGCAACTGTTTTTCAGACATTTTGCTTATAACATTAGAATAGATTGCAGGACGTACACAAAATTTTTTCGGCATCTAGAGCAGACCTTTATCTATAGAAATTATGAAGCAAAAATTTTTTAGCTTAACGCTTAAAGAGATATTTGATTGCCCGTAACCCTCCCAAAAGGAGAACTGATTTACCCCCCAAAACTGATTTACATCTACTCAGGGCCAACCATGTAGGAGTTGGGGTTTTCATCTTCCAGATTTGTCCGGTTCGCTAATAATCTTAATTCAATTCTGTTGAGACTTCTCCTTACTGAGATACAGAAAATAAAATTTTGGGGGGGGGGGGGAGGGGGGGGGGAAATTTTGATATGGTGTACCTAAAATTACATAACTTTTTTAATCCTTAATCAAAAAATCTTTAATTTTACTATATGATAGAGAAATAAATGAGCTACAAAACAATCTTGGAATTATCTAAAAATGATAAGAACAAAAAGTTATAAAGGATAGAAAAGTGCCCGGTTTCTTTTGGGTCACCCTGTACATACCAGGGGCGTGCCTTTCAGCTTTTAGCTTTTCGCCGAATTTTCGTCTTTTTTTGGTGCTTCGTGTTTTGCTTTTTAAATTACCTTTCGCTTTTTAAACTCTGTTTCGGCACTCCCCCTGGTTTCAGGACCTACAGCTATTGGGTCTTGGATAGTGTCCTATTGAGGAAAAAGATATTTTTTCACAAAAAACCCAATATGTCAGCCCACGGTTCATTGAAAAAATTGAATTGCTTTATATCAAATACCCCCATATGTATATCGGAAGGGACACCCTATTCCAATTCCAGGGAAAGTCATTCCAGGACAGAGAAGTATGTTCCTCGTTGTCCCTCACTTTTTTAATTTCCTTCAATTCATTTTCTAAAAACTGATTTTTCTTCTCCAGATTAGCACTCTTTTCCTTCTCCTCATTAAATTTTATTTGAAGATTGTTAAAATCAGTAGAAAGTTTTATTAATCCATTTATTTGTTTATTTAGCTTAAAAAATTATTTATTTTTCTTTAAATTTTAAAATTTTACTTTTGCTTCCACATCAGAATTTGGTGGTCCTTCTTCAGCCATTTTGTATAAAAGATCGATTTAAAAATAATTGAAAAATTAATCTCCGTTAAAAAATCGAATTTAGGTAAAAAAAGGGATAAAATTAAGGAGCTACGGAGAATGTTTAAATTAATTTTTAAAATTATAAGAAAAGTAAATGAATTAGAAAAATAAAGATTTTTTGCCGAAAGAAATTTTGAGAAAAATGAAGAGAAGAAAAAGTAAAAAATCTTTTAAAATATTCCTTTAGGAAATTAATATACTAATTGGGTTTTTAATGATAGGCAATAACTTTTCTTTGTATTCTTTCATAATAAGTTCAGCAGAAAAATATATATTCAAAAATTGGTAAGTTAAATCAAAAATAATTAATTAAAAAACAAATTTTCAATTAAATTCTTTAACAACTAAATGTTTTGAAATATCATATTTAAACGGTTTTGTTTCCAAATCATTTCCAAAGTTTGTTTCAATAGAACAACATCTCAAAACAACACGAGGTTTATCAAAATTGTCCTTTATTGATGTAGCCTTACCTTTAAGAAAAAAATTTTGTTGAAATAGTATTTTAAATTAGGGCTGCCAGATGTACTTATTTTGGAAGTACAGTACTTAAAAATCGACCTTCGTACTTACTAAATTGAAAATGTACCTATTTGTAACGGAAGAAATTTGGTTTAAGGACCTACAAAATTCTCAAAACTTTCGCTTACGGCGCAGAAATTACTCATTTGGATAAGAATATAAAATATTTGAGCTGAAGTATATTTTTTAGATTTTATTTTTGGGGCGTACTTATAGTTTGAAAATTTTCTCCCCTATGTACTTCCAAATTAAACTTACTGAACTTAAACTTAACATTTTCTAAATGGCAGCCCGGTTTTAATTAATTAATTACCAATTTCTTTTCCATTTTGTGTAAAGAAAATATAAGGAAATTTATTCGTAATATTAGTTGGAGGATAAACTAATCCACAACCAAAAATATCATTATTATTGAAAGATGCCGAAACACTAGAGGGGTTATTCTTCTTATTTTCAATTATAGCATACTTTGGATTAATCACAATATTTTTATTTGTATCACAGTTTTTCAAACCAATATACATTTCAACTGCCCACTTATCTCTTTCAAATATACATTTAACTTCAAAATAATATAAAGAATAATTTGAGAAGCTTTGTGGGTTTTCAAATGAATTTTCTGCATTAATACGAACATAATGATCGTAGCCTTAAAATATTTAGAACAAATTAAAATTCAAAAATTTTTAAATTAATTTACCTCCTTCCCCCTCCAAACAATTAATATATTTAATATTTTCATCATCAATTAAATTTACAAATCCATATCCTTCAATACATTCACCAATAGGGTTGTCGTTATTTATACATTCATTTTCACAACATTTACGATGCCCACTATTAATCTCACTCCATTTATTTGTAATTTTAACGAAATTCTTTAAAAATTAATTTCATAATTTTATATTCCCCGCATTCTCCTTCTCCAATTTTCGAATCTGAGCGGCTATAACTTTTTATGCTTCCTTATTCGAAGGATTAATTCTGTTCAGTCGTTAAAAAGTTACAAATCGTTGAGTGCGAAAAACGATTTCTTGTACTTATCATGTCGTAACTTGCTAACGAGTGACCAGACTTGATCCATCCAGTTCGAAAGATAGTGCTTATCGAGGGATTTCGAATGATATAAGATTTATTCGGATTGATCAAGCCAAAAATAGTTATGGCGCTCAAAAGCGAGAATATCAACGCATAGTACCAGTCTTTTATTTAATCATAAACTAACCACACTATTCAAATTATTATTCACAGCTTTAACATTATTACTTGAACTCTGAGTAAATTCATCATCAAGCTCGTCAGAACTGTCATCCGCTCTTTCGACAGAAAATTGTTTAATATCATCCAAATTAGCAGGAACTCGGCAACTGGGACAATTTTCCGCCTAAAAATTTTAAATGAAAATATATTCTAGGTTGATTTGTGGATTTTTTGATTAAATCAACCACAAAAGCTGATGCACTTTGAGGTGGAAGAGAGACTTGCCACCAGTGGTTGGAAACTCGTACCTGTATACGAGTACAAAAAAAATGGCAAGTACAAGTACGAGCAAATTTCAAAATTACGACCACTGCTTACCACACAATTTTATATACATACTAATAATTAGTAGATTGTCGAAACGTAGATAGTCTCTCTTATTATATTTTAAATTTTTGTGGATTATTAAAAATAATGGAAATATTAATAAAATTATTCGAAAATCATAAAAACCCCAATACATGTTATATAGCTAGTATAAAATCTAAAAAATTAAATTTCCTCACCCCTTCAGTGATCCATCGAGCAATACATTCGTAATGATATGTATGATTACAATCTTTTAAAATATAAACATTTTCATGATTCAATTGAGATTGGCAAACAATACAACAACCAAATTTGTAAGAAACCTTTTTTAGATTCTAAAAGAAAATTTTTACAATATTTTTACAAGTTAGAGATACAATCATAAACAAAATGATAGGGACGGACATTCACCCAAAATCTCAGAAAAATATAAAAGATCTTAATACCCTGAAAATCAACGTAAAAACTGGGCGTAAAAATATTTACGCTTCCTTATAGTGTTAAATTGCTGATAAATGCTAATTCGAAAGCCCTTAGAATTTTCTATAAAATACGTTAAACCTCGTAAGTGTAAAAATTTTTGTATAGAAGTTAAGGAGGTTCTAAATTTAATCATAAACTAACCATATATTTATAATGCATATTCTTTAGTTTAATTTTTAACTCATTATTCTTTTTGTCAGAAGCATCTTTTTCAGCTTGTAATCTTTGAAAATTTTGCCTCATTTCTTCAATTTTCTAAAATTATTTCCAAAATTTAATCAAAAAAATATCCAAACTTTATCCCTTTCTTTCAATTCATTTTCTAGAAAAAAATTATTTTCCTTCTCTTCAACAAAAAATTTTTGAAGATTATTAAAATTGGGTTGAAGTTTAATTAATTTATTTTTTTGTTTTTTAATATTTAATAAACCTTTTTCATTCATTTTATAAAGAATTTTTTAATTAAATAAATTAATTTATTTAAATATTATCCAAAAATTTTGAAGTAATTTTCTAGAATTTTTTTAAATTTAAATTAAATTAAAAAACAAAGCAGTTTAAAACAAAAATTGAAAAAAAAGAAACGATAAGCTGCCTTGTTTTTAAAAATTTTTATAAAATTTTGGAAAATTATTATAAAAGTTAAATTTATAAAAATAAATTACTAATTTTTTCTTAAACAAAATTTAGTTTTTATGGTGTTTAAATTGTAATTGAATTTTAAAAAATATTTAAACTAAAAACTATTTATATATTGAGAGGGTTTTTAGCCCAGAGAAACTTTTGTTTTGAATGTTGAGAAAATAATTTATTTGTTGAGGGAATATTTTAAATTTAAACTAAAAACGGTTTTGAAAATTTTAGTAACTTGCGGCAAATTTTCCGCCACTTTTGTTTTTGCCATAATTCTCTTAAAAGTAGATGAAAATTGCTAATTATTTTTAAAATTTTATTCCCAACACTCTAAGCCAATTTTTGGTACCAAAATATTCATTAAATTTTAGAAATTAATTTTGTTATTTTTAGTTAAATTTTGGAAAAAATTTTTGAACCAAAAGTCTTTAAGCTGATTCGAATGATGCAAAACCTCTCGCGTTCACGACACCTCTCGTTATATGTCAACTCCTAAACGACACCTCCTAAATTCATTAGAGCCCTAAAAAAGATTATTTAGGAAATTTAAAGTGATTTCAGCGAGAATAAAATTCTAAAATTTATTTTTTAGCGTACTTATATTTTAAATTTTTAATTTTTTTATGTTGGTGCTAGAATAATTATTTTTTTATTTCTAAACAATTTTAATAGATAAATTTTTAGTTTTAAAATCATTTAATTTACATATTCGGTTACAACTCCAATTTGATAAAGTGTCACATACATAAACGAGTATCTAGCCACACTACAGCACTGATATATAATTTAAGAACTTCCAGATCATTATCATGATTTCTTAAAATATAATGTTATATCCGTCTGTTGTAGTCCCTTATAGTGTGTTTATAACTAGATTTAAGTTTAAATATTAAAAATTTTCTTAGATTTTCGTTAAGATGGTTAAAGTGATTAAAAGCATTTTTAGCTACTATAAAAAATTTAGTTATTTATTCCATCCAAGTAATGAATTTTTAAATCTACATATAAAATATTTAATCGTTTTTCTGTTGAATCATATTTCTGTTGATTTCCTTTTTTAAATTTTATAAATAAATTTATTTATGTGCATACTACTACTAGTAAATTTTCTGTTAACACATATTTTTAGTTTTCATTTTAGTTTAGCTTTGGATAAAATATTTTTTTAATTTATTCGTTAGCAGTTTTAAACTAATAGTAAATGATTAAATTTAATCTCTTACTCCCTAATATCTCCCTTAATATTTGATATAATCCCTCTTTTAATCACCATAACCCACTTGCTTAAACCTCAAAATCCTTCTTACTTCTCGAATTTTTGATTTTTAAATTATTCTAAAACAGCTAATTTTCGAACTCGAATTATTCACGTCAAATTCAACTTCAAATTTGATTTTAGAATTTTCCTATCTTTAAATAAAACTGAATAGAATGCCCTCTAGGAAGGTATTTGAAGAATAGAAGACTTGGGAATTTTATTAGATGTAATATTTTATATTCCCTATCGGTTCTCATGCTAGATTTATAACGTTGATTAAATCTTGAAAATAAAATTATTAAATTTTCAGAATTTTCAAGAAATGGTTATAATGCCTTTACAGGCATTGTTAGCCATTTTAATGGTTTTTTGTGTTCGAATTTTTCTAATAAATTGCTCCATAAACGACAGAATGTTCGAGCCCATAAGTACTGTTAAAGTAATTATGGAGAAGGACATTGATGACCATAAAATACTGGTTGATAATTTGGCTGGGTGTAGCGGGTAACATAAATTAATTAGGTAATTATTACTTATAAAATTTCAGAATTTTATTCTGCTACCCCAGTCAACTTTCTCCTAATTCTGAAGGAAATTGGAAACCATCCAAGGCCTTTGAATTAACAAAAAAAGGTGAAAGTAAACTTTGCCTGAACTCGGAAAAGGAAGCTAAGCTTGGAACTGGAAAAAATATTGAATGGCGCGGCTTGATCGTATTTAAGGATGGGAAAAATGATTTGGAAATATTTGCTGATATTTTCATTGAAGAGTTGGTTTTTAAATTAAAAATTATTGTAAAATTTGGGGAAAATATTGGAGAGGATTCTTTTAACATTAATCTGGAAAGCATTTAGCTATTTAATTTCCAAGACTAACAATAAGTAAAAGTCATTTAATTTTTTTGTGATCTTAACGTTTTCAGCTTTCTCGTATAATCCAATACTTGAGTAAGTAAAGAAATCAAAAATAATAAAAGGAATTGAAAGGTCTTTTGATGAAAGGACTTTTGAGGTTGTCAAGATCAGAGATGCACGAAAATTTTTCGTTTCGTTTCGTTTTCGTAGATTTTCGTGGATTTTTGATGATTTTCGTTTTGTTTCGTGTTTCGTTTAAAAATAATTTTTTTCGTTTCTTTCGTTTCGTATTTCACTAAAAAATTATTTTCGTTTCGTTTTCGTTTCGTAAACTCAATTTTTGGACGAAAATGACGAAAAAATATTCGATATTTTTAGACAAATTTTTTACTATTTTGGCGTATTTTTAAGTCAAAAATTGAAAATTTTTCTTCCGGGAACTGGAAATTCAAAAATTTTGCCTGCGGCGCTGAAAATTGGATGGAATTTCAAGGCTTTATTAAAGTATTTAAGATATAGTTGGATCTTATCAAGTGACTGGTCTCCCATGTATATACATCGGTTCAGTCCTATTGGTTTAATGAGATCATGAAGGATAAAGGGGAAATTGAGGCTTTTGAGGGGATATAGTAGAATGTGAGCTTGATATCGGCAGACCAAGAAGGATTTAAGGGGATATAGTGGATCAGATTATATCACAGAATCTAGAATTAAGGGGGATTGGACAGATATGGGGATGTTAGGATATTTGAAGGGATATCAGGCAGGATTTGGGGCCCTGACTCCGGAAAAATCCGGCCAGATCCGGTCCTGCGGCGGGCTCTAATTGACAGTATAAAAAGAAAAGTAATCTGAGACTCAGATATTGGTGGGGGTGGGATTTTAATAAAGTAATGATTTGAAAGGATATTGCGAGATAATGGGACACCTAAATAATTAGGCATTCGAGGGGAAATAGTTAATAAATTAGGCATTTTTATAATTTTGATTTTTTTCGTTTCGTTTCGTTTCGTTTCGTGAAAATTGAGATTTTTTTCGTTTCTTTCGTTTCGTAAAAATGAAATTTATTTTTTTTGTTTCGTTTTCGTTTCGTACATTGGCGAATTTATTTTTTTCGTTTTCGTTTCGTTGAGAGCGAAATTCTATTTTCGTGCATCTCTGGTCAAGATGTTTTCCCCCATCTTTTGCATAAGTTGAATATCCTCCATATCCAAAAATAAAATCAACTAAATATTCTCGATTTTTTCTTCACCTTATAATACATTTTTAATTATATTAAAATTTAATTTTTAATTAATTTAAAGTAATCGAATTCTCTTACACGATACCACACCATCGGTACTTTTCAATTTCTTGATAGGAAAGGATAAATCTTTAAAAAGTATACTTAAAATTATTTCAACTAAAAAACAAAATATTTTAAGAAAAAATTTTATTAGATAGTAAGGTTGACAAAAACTTTACAAACGCGAATAAAAATCCGAAGCCTTTGCTTGATGATTATTCTGGAATTTTGGCGTTAAAACTTGATATTATGTTGGAGAAACAGTCTAGTAAAAACTTCGAGACTAAACCAATTAACCGACGATTTTTCTGGAAGTTAATTGATAGATGTCATGTAAATAAGGTGGCTGAGAGTTATTAATTAAATATATTGCTTGGAATTTTTAATAAAACAACGAGGCTTTTTAAGCATAATTTATGAATTTTTTTGAATCTAAGTAATTAAATTTAATAATTCGAACAGCTTCTATGTTATAAGTTGCTATTATCAAATCTTTAATAAAAAATATTTTTTATCCCAGGATATATTTATTACAAATCAAAATTTTGTTACAAACCGCTTTGAATTTTGGACATCTTTGCTTAATCTTGCTTGTAATCATGCAGAAGCAACAGAGCAACGAATATCTGGAATTGAGGCATCAGAGACATGCAAATATAAATCAGGCGATGTAAACAAAATGACTGAGTAGGCGTTAAAAATAATTGTTAATTATTAATTACTAGTGTTTGTTTTAAATTAAAAAAAATTTTAACACATAATATTTTTACCAAGTTTAAAGATAAATCGGTTTATTTTAAATAATTTTAGTTGGAACTCAGTCAATTTTACAATCTGCTATCATTCACAATTAAGATATCAGGTATGTGCTGGATCGTGATAAGAGAAAGTCGAGAACAATTAAGAAACCGAAATGACTTTTTTTGTCATAAATAATTGTAAAAGTTATAGCCAATAGTACTATGTATGTTTCTGACCAAATGCCTTAGTTTTCAGGCCTAACTTTAATAATAATCAGAAATATGGGGCAACACTTTAGTCTAGTCAAATAATCTTTTACTTATATTTCAGATAAAAAATAATCCAAAAAGTGATTACGCCAAAGATTGCATCAAATATGAAGACCATGAAAAACATGGAATTGAATTCAGAATTTATGCAACAAGGATTGATTTTAGAAGATTACAGGAAGATTATTGGGTTAAATTTGGTGTTAATGTTGAAATATTCTTTTACTGAGAAAACGTTAGTTTTGTTAAATTTTACCTTTTAATTCCCTTAAGAATAGTTAAAAATTGATAATACCGATGAACTTCTAAATTTTTGCATATTGAGTACCATTCTACTTAATACCGATAAATACCAAAAAATACCGTCGGTAGTAAGGTACGTTCTGGGCCCTAATATTAACTAATAAAAGCTTTTATACATACTATGCCGATATCCAATCATTTACTTTTTTAGAATTGAGTTTAACAAAGCAATTAAAGTAACTGGAAAAATTGGTACACTAAACAGACCAGAACCCTATCTTGACATTTTGAATAGGACAGAAAATTATATTAAATTATTTTCAATACAATTGGGGAATAATGGAAAGAATTTTGCAATTCTAACTGATGAAATGAATGGAAATGTTTATGATTATGGAAGTTTTGTTCTTGAAAATCTTGAGCATAAAAGCATACAGGAAATTGTGGAAGAGGTAAATAATTTATGGTTCCTGTTAGGGCATTTGTCGTTTACGTTTTTCTAATTAAATATATAAGGTCATATACTAATTATACGATAAACAGGGTGGAGCAATTGCAATGATAGGACCTGACATGAATTTGGAAGGAACGCGTATGTTGGCTACAAACTTTGAATTTTTATCAGAATCAAAAAAAGTATGCACAGGCACAGTAGACCTAAAGCTAAATAATGAGCTAATTGAGAAGGAACTTAGCTGTGTAAGTCTTTAAAGATTTATTTTGCATGTAAATCATTGTATGTAGATAGTTGCAAAAAAAATAAAAAATTCAAATTTCTGTTAAGCCAAACACCTCGCTGAGAATTTTATGTTACTATTAACTAATTATATCAAAAAAATAATTAAACACCCGTTTTATAATTTCTTGATTATTTTTAGTATAGACGCCCAGAAAACCAATGTGATCAATATGGACTAGAGGAATATAACAAACTAAAACAATCATTCAATGAATACAAAAAATTAATTGAAAAGTGCCTTTGTGGTAGAGAACCTCGCCCACCATCCATAGTTAACATAAATAAAATTAATAACTTTGATATGAAATTTCAGACTGATGACCGATTAATTGTACTCCCTGAAGTTAGAGATAAACGAAGTATAAAAGACGCCCCTTTGTTAGGAACTCGTGATGCTGATGGATTGGTTTATGGATGTGAAAATGCTACCTTTATTGGTGAAGATGATATTGAGTTCAGTCCAGGGTATCTAGCTCATCTGTTAGAAACGAGGCGTGAATGTAACTGCTAGATGATAATCCTGTCGAAAGCAAAAACATCATATACTATGAGTTTCAAATAATTATTATTATCTAAATCTAAACGTCACTGTGTAACAATTCAACTTATAAATGTTAAGAACTTAGGGCATTGGATCTTAATGCTAAACCTCAAAATTACAAAAAAAGCTTATTTTTTTCTTTTTTTTAAGAATTTTATCAAAAAATGTTCAAATAATTTTCTCATCAATAATTTTTTCAAAGTAGTTTTGAAAACAAATACCGTATATACCTATTTTACTTGGGAAATTCATTGTGAACGAAGACCAATACAGAGCTGGAATTACCGTGGCTGTTGGGAACTACACCGCAAAATTGTTAGGCTATTATGAGAGGTGTAACTTAATTTTGAGGATGTAGGGCTAGTGTCCTAAACAAAAGGTACCTGACATTTGCTGGAATCATTTTTGGGCGAGATATGCATCTATGGGCCGAGATGCAAGGGCTTAAAATGGTAAAAAATCGGAGGTGGGACCATAAATATGCAAATTTGCTTTTTTAAAAATTATAAATGGGCACAAACTCTCAAAATTATTTCTTAAATTTTTTCTCGATAAATTGCTCTCAATTAGATATGTCCATGACTCTTGGTTTTTGAGCCTTGACTCAAGACTTTTCTTAAGTTTTTTTCGGACTTGGTTTTGGGGTGTAGTCATTGTCTTGATCTCGACTTTTATGAGCATTGAAAAAATTCCACCACTAAGAATTGAACTTTTTTGGATTCCATATTTTATTTTAAAATTTAAGATATTTGGCTCCTTTGGCTTCTAAAATACGCTAAAAAATACTAAATAAAATATTTAATAACGTGAATGTTGAAATAATTATCCTCTCTAATAATTACATGTGGGGCTAGTGTCCTAAAAAGGTACCGGACACATGCTGAAATCATTTTTGGGCAAGAGTTCTCAATGAGAACTTGAATCAAGGAAAAATCAAGGCAAGAAAAAATCAAGGAACACTGAAAAGTGCCTTATTCTGGGCTCTGGATCTTGAAAAAATCAAGTTCTGGATCTAGATCCAGCTTGCTCACTAATATTTAGAACCTCTCAATTAGATATGTCCATGACTCTTGGTTTTTGTGCCTTGACTCAAGACTTTTCTTGCGTTTTTTTCGGTATTGGTTTTGGGGTGTAGTCATTGTCTTGGTACGACTTTTTTGAGCAGTCTCTTTACTATTTAAAAATTGCTCAAATTATTGAAATAAATTCGCCAAATATGACCATAAAATATGAAATAAATTGGCAAATTATTCACAAAAACTGCCAAAAATTAGTGAAATATTGAAATAAACTATGGCTTATTCCCTAGTAAAAATTTAAAAAAAAGTTGAATTTAAAAAATTAATCCTGTTTTCAAAATTGCATATTAGGTTTATATTTTGGCGTTTGGCGTGTTTTAAGAATTTTAAAAATTGGCGTTTGGTGCGCCACGTGAAAATTTTGGCGCACAGCCCTGATATGTATTGACCATGATTGTGCATGTTTATAAGATAAATTTATATTATCTATATAGGGTTATAGTTCAGTAAATCTGAGAGATGAATCTAATACAAAAGTATTATTATTATTATAATACAAAAGTATTATCCAATATTTTTTTCCAAAAGTATTGGAAAAACTTTTAGTTTGTCTAAGAATCTAGTTTCATTGATCTAGTTCTACATTAAAGCTCGTACATAAAAAATTTCCATAAAACTTGCAATAAGTTTGCTAAAGATACACTTTTTATTTAATTAAAAATTCATATTTTGTTTAACATTAGCTAACTATTGTGCTTATCTTATAGTTAGAGCTTTTTATTATTTTACAAAAATTAGAAAATCCTTCTTAATAACAACAAGTAGCAATGTTTGGATTTCTTGATGACATTGAAGAAGAAGCTGGACATCTTGGGCAACGCGGATTTTTACATTGTTGCGTGCGAATGTTGTAGTTGTAGCATCTTGCTCTTTTAACACGAAATTGTTTTGGCTTAAGATAAATTTATGATATCGATATTAGATCTGGCCATATCTTCGGAAATTACAGAGGTGCTTAGGTAGAGTACTTTTGTAATTTTGTGGAGTACCTAGTGAATGCCCTGAGGTAGTTTATATTATTTCCGTAAATGCATGGCCCCATATCTAATTATAAATTACCTGATCAATAGCAACAACAGGAGCAGGTGGAGGTGCCAAATCCACAATTTGTGCAATTAAAGCAACTACGAATAAAAAGCAAAGAGTTGAAGAATACATTTTTATTTTAGTATTTTTACGGGGTTTTAAGATTTAAAAATATTTATGTTTATTATGTTCGGATTATTCTCTTATTTATAAGACTTTAATCAGCTGTTTTTTCAAGCAACATTAAAAATAAGTTGTATGTTTACTAAGATTTTTTTTACTTCCTTGTTTATTTAGTAGAACTTTCCTTTTCTTACTAAGGCATTCCTTTTCCGAACTTTTTATCCACCGTTAGAATTTAAATAAGTAAAAATTATTTAAATATGTAAAGGCGTATTTCTGGTATTATAAGGTTATTATAAATTATTTATTTCCTTGTTTTTTTATTTTTAAATAATGGTTCTATTAACTTTTTTTGGCTGTTCAAATTTCGAATAATGATTTGTTATTCGAAAGAGCTTGACGAGATAAGTCGAACTAGGGGTGTCGGTATGGTACCCAGGGACGTGCCCAAAAATTGACAAAGACAAGGGGGAGTAAGCTCATTTTGAGGTAAAAAATTCGAATTTACAAATAATAGCTTTTTCAAAAGAGCTCGGTAATAGTTCGGTTCGTACCCTCCCCCCCCTCCTTTTTCTTCCTAAAAGTATTAAAAAATGGTCAGTCAGTCATAGGTTATAGAACTCGTCGAGCTGTGTCGAATGGCACCAAAATCAACCCCCGATCTTAACTTTGAGCCGAGATACAGACCCCAAAAAAGTGGAAAATAAAAGGGTGGACCAAGCTCATTTTTTGGGCTAAAAATTCGATTAAACAAATAGTAGCTCATCCGAAAGAGCTTGTCGAGATGATTCAGGCAGACATCAAAATCAACGTAATTGAACAAGATTTGACAAAGTTATGACAAAAGTAATCCTATTGTAGTCGGTGAGACGCTTTTGCAAAACCTCTCTTTGCGCGGGGTTTTTGTCTGTATCTCGGCCCAAAGTTAAGACCTGGGGTTAATTTTGGTGTCATCCGACACAGCACGACGAGTTCTATTATCTGATAGCAGACTGACTACTTTGAGGAAGAAAAACGGAGTGGGGGTACGAACCGAACTATTACCAAGAGCTCGTCTAGCTGAGTCGAATAACACCAAACTCAACGCGATCTAACTAGTTTGGCAAAGTTATGATAGTCCTGATTACACTTCTGAGGGCCTATTACCCTGAAGACCTACAAACTTTTGATCAACACTATTTTTACATACTTTTTATTTATTTAAGTTTAATCGGAAGGATCTGGAGGGGTTAAAGAGGATAATGAGAGGTATGAGATATCGGAAGTGTAGGAGGATTTCGGTTGAGGATTTCGGTCTAATATTGAAAATTTTTGATAAAGTCTATATAAATTAAAAAATAATTTATTTAAATTTACAAAATTAAACCAAAAATAAGTTTTTGATAGATTAAAAAAATATTTAAAAAATGATAATTTAAACTGGAAAAGAATAAATCAAAAACAAAATAAATCAAATTTTTCAATAAAATTCCTTAAGAAAATGTTTTGAAATGTCGTATGTAAATGGTTTAGTCTCCAAATCATTTCCAAAATTTGCTTTAACAGAACAACACTTTAGCCAAACAAATGGTTTATATGAATCAGAATTATCCTTTAATAACATAGCCTTACCTTTAAAAAACAATTTTTGAAAAAATAAGTTTTTAATTAAATATTTACCAATTTGTTTTCCATTTTGTGTAAAGAAAATATAAGGAAATTCTTTACTTAATTTATAAATTGGAGGATAAACTAATCCACAACCAAAAATATCCTTATTATTAAAAGATGTTGAAAGTTTCAAGGGTTCACATTTCTCGTTATAAATTGTAGAATCATCAGTATAGTAGTAAATATTTTTGTTTGTACTCAAATTTTGAATACCAATAAACATCCATTGTTCACTTTTACATATCAGTCCTTCTAGTTTGCATTTAATTTCAAAATAGTGTAAAGAATAATAAAGACAATTTTGTGGTTTGTTGAATGAATTTTCTGCATAAACCGCAACATATTTATTATAGCCTAAAATTATTTCCAATAAATTCAAAATAATTCAAAAATTTACCTCCATCCTTAACCACATATTTAATAATTTCATCATTAATTAAATTTCCAAATCCATTTCCCTCAATACAACTACCAATGATTTTGTTTTTATTTTGTATACAATTATTGTCACAACATTTACTGTATCCTCTATTAATCTCACTCCATTTATTTTTAATTTTAACAAATTTCTTTAAAAAAGTATTTGATAACTTATTTACCGTATTTCCTCTATTACAATGCCCCCCTCAATTAGAATGCCCCCCGCTAATAGAATGCCACCCTGGAGTTTGATTGAAAAATAGAATGCCCCCCTCTATTAGAATGCCCCCTGTTTTATTAAAAACAGGGGGCATTCTAATAGAGGGGGGCATTCTATTTTTCAATCAAACTCCAGGAAAAAAAATCCCCGATTTATATAGGGAATATCAGGTGAGTTAAAGGGGGATATCCGTGGATTAAGTGGGAGATCCGTGGATTTGGGAAGAAAAAAAATCCGCAAGCGCAATCCGCAACACGCAATTTTAATTTTAAAATCCGCAAACGCAATCCGCAATTGCGCCCTCGACTAATCCTTAAATATCATATCCATATCCTCATAATCACTTGATATCTCTTTACCCCTGATATTTCCGATAATCCCTTGTCCTCTCCAAGTCCTCCTTAAACATCAAAGCAGTCAAATTTTTGAATTATTCGTAATTCGATAGAATATTCAATAACATTTTAATGAATTTTTACGATTTTATTAGTCGAAATGTTCCAAAAATTATCCAAATTTTAAAATTTTCTCATCGAAAAATACAATGCCCCCCTCCATTAGAATGCCCCCTCTAATAGAATGCCCCTTTGGATGGTGATTGAAAAATAGAATGCCCGGGCATTCTATTAGAGGAAATACGGTACTTATAACTAACCACAAATTTATTTCTATTCACAACTTTAGTCATATTACTTGAACTTTGAGTAAACTCATCACCAAACTCATCAGAACTGTCACTTGCTTTTTCGACAAAAAATTGGGCTAAAGTGCACTTTACCGGGCGATTTTAGATTTTTATGATTTATATGTCATTCGAAAGAGCTAGGCGAGCTGAGTCGAATGACACCAAAATTAGCCCGCGGACTCAACTATGGACCGAGATATGGGTCCCCAAAAATCGAAAAACCAAAGGGGGGACCAAGCACATTTTTGGGGCGAAAAATTCGAATATGCAAATAATATCTCATTCGAAAGAGCTCGTCGAGCTGAGTCGAATGACACCAAAATCAACGAAATCCGACTTGATTTGACAAAGTTATGATCTTTTATTTTAGCTCCTTACCTATGGCATCTGTGGAGATTTCTGCTGATACGGAGGCCCCAAATACATCCAGAGCAAGGGAGATAGGAATAGGTTTATGTTACGAGCCCAGACCCAGCGCCCGTAGACTCCCCGCGAGGCGCGTGCCGCAAAACCCCGCGCGAAGCGCGGGGTTTTGCACAAGCGCCTCGCCGACGCCCCATAGGTTTATGTTGCTAGTTTTTTGTGTTGTTCAGAATTATCCAATCGAGCTGATTTTGGTGTCATTCGACTCAGCTCGAAGAGCTCTTTCAAATGAGCTATTATTTGCATTTTCGAATTTTTCACCCCTAAAAAGTACTTGGTACCCCCTATGGTTTTTGACCATTTCGAGCCCTGTATCTCGGCTCATAGTTGAGTCCGCGGGCTAATTTTGGTGTCCTTCGACTCAGCTTGATGAGCTCTTTCGATTGACATATAAATTGTTCAAATCTAAAATCGCCCGGTAAAGTGCACTTAGGCCAAAAATTGTTTAATATCTGTCAATGTAGCGGAAACACGGCAACAAGGACAATTTTTTGACTTGAAAGGTGTTAATATGTAGAAAAATTTTAATATCTAGTAAACAACCGCGAAGTAGGGGAGTGTTAATGATTTTACATATTTCTTATTCGAAGTCATAGCCTTGCTAACATGTGATTAACAACCAAAACTAGACCCGATTACTTCCCCAATCTGGGTGTGTAAGCAGACCTAACCAACTACATTTAGGCATCGAAAATGAATCTACTGATAAATGCAGGTCGGGGTAGAAGTGGAAAATAAATTTTGGATTGATTTGAGGATTTTACTAAACTAAGAAAAATATCGAGAAATTATTTGAGCAAGAAACCAGCCAGTTTTTAAGTACAGGGTGCGGCAAATTTTGCGCCACTTTTATTTTTGCCATAACTTTCTTCAAAGTCAATGAAAATTGCTAATTCTTTTTTTATTTTATACCCAACACTCTAAGCAAATTTTTGGTACCGAAATATTCTCGATATTTTGTAAATTAATTTGATTATTTTTTCTTAAAATTTTGGAAAAATTTTTTGGACCAAAAGACGTCTGATTTAAAGGCTAGTTGTTTGATATGGGGGAAGTTTATATCATTCGAATAATCTCTTTAAGCTGATTTGAATGACGTCAAAACAAAGCAATTATCTTGTTCTTGGGCTGAGATATGGGTCTTTGAATGATAGATTTGGAACTAGAAGTTAAATTTCACTTTTTTTGGTGAAATTTTCAAAAATCTAATTATAGACTATTTCGATGCTACTCATCGAGACGAGTCGATTGGTACCAAAATTATTAAGATTGGATGACTTTGAGCGAAGTTAGGGTAAAGTAAAATTTGACATAAAAATATTTTTTGATGCGATTCGATCTTCAGACTGAAATATCTATTTTATCTTTGAACCAAATTTCGGTTATTTGGTACCAAAAATTTGCTTAGAGTGTTGTGAATAAAATAAAAAAAGAATTAGCAATTTTCATTAACTTTGAAGAAAGTTATGGCAAAAATAAAAGTGGCACAAAATTTGCCGCACCCTGTAAAAAATTAAATTTTTTCACCCCTTCAGAAATCCAACGATTAATACAGTAGTGATGATATGTATGATTACAATTTTTCAAAATATAAACATTTTCATGATCCAATTGAGATTGGCAAATAATACAACAACCAAATTTGTAAGAAACCTTTTTTAGATTCTAAAAAAATTAAAAATATTCCAAGTTATATTCCAAAATAAAATATTCCAATTGAGAAGAAATGGATTGAAATTGTATGTATAAGATTAAATAATTTAAAAATTTTTTTAATTTACTAATTATAAACTAACCACATATTTACGATACATATTCTTCAATTTAACTGTTAACTCATCATTCTTCTTGTCAAATAATTCACTTGCCTTTTTATATACCTAAATTAAATTTTTAAATTGTTTTTTATTTAAAATTGTTAAAGAGAAATTTTTAAAAAAACAAAAATTTTTCAACAAAAAATATTTTTATTTTTACCTTTTTCATTTCTTCTTCCAAAAAATTAATTTTCTCGTCTTTTTGTGCTAAACAAGCATTTTTCTCAGCTTGTAATTTTTGAAAATTTTGCCTCATTTCTTCAATTTCCTTTTCATTGTCAAAATGAAGTTTTTGAATTTTCTAAAATTATTTTCAAAAAATATTCAAAAAATATCCAAACTTTATCCCTTTCTTCCAATTCATTTTCAAGAAAAATATTTTTCTTTTCAAGATTTAAATTCTTTTCCTTTTCTTCAACAAAAAATTTTTGAAGATTGTTAAAATTATTTTGAAGTTTAATTAAATCATTGCTTTGATTTTCAATATTTGATTCGTTCATTTTGTAGATAATTTCTTAATGTTTGTTAAAGTCTGAATAAATTAAAATGACTTATTTAAATTTACAAAAAAGAAATTAATTTATTTATTTAAAGTTATCCAATAAGTTTAATGAATTTTCTTGAATTTTAATTTTATTTAATTTAAAAAACAAAGGCAGTTTAAGACAGAAATTTAAAAAAACAGAAACGATAATTGTTTTATAAAGTTTTGGTAATTTAAAAGTTAAATTCACAAAAATAAATAAATTTTTTTTTCGTTTAATTTTTTCGTTAAAATTTTATTGAGCTTAAATAGTAAAATTGAATTAAAAAAATATTGAAGGGTTTTTTGCCCAGAGAAACTTTTGTTTTGAATGTTGAGAAAAAATTTATTTGCTGGGGGAATATTTTAAATGTAAATAAAAACGGTTTTAAAATACTTAGTATTAAAAATTAATAATAAATTAAGAAAAAATAAATGAATAAATTTATTAATGTTTTAATCATTTCACAACACCCAACACCTTTAGCGTATACGACACCTATCGTTATACATATGTCTACCCCTAAACGGAAGGAAAGAGAATGTCCTCAAATAAAACGGAGTAGTACCAAAAAGTTTAACGCAAATTTTGGTTCGAAAGCTATAAAGTAATTAAGGAATTAAGAATGGTCATCACTAGGGTCATTCAATTAGAATAAATATAATATATTTTTTTCACAACATACATATTTTATCTCTCATTTTAAATCTATTTAAGAAGATTCTCTCTGCAAATAATTCCGTTCATCTTCTAAATTAAAAATATTTTAAATTAATTTTTCTTAACATTTTTAGAAAATTCTAAACATAACATTAAATTAAATATTTCCTGTCATTTTATAAAAACTTTGTTTATGTATTTTTTAAGAGTTATTTTTAATATAAATATTTATTTTTAATTATCCCTCAAAACATTTTTTAAATTTAAAATTTTCCCTCAACAAATAAATTAATCCTTTTCTCCTCTTTCTTCTCAATAGACGAATACATAAACTTTCTTTGATCAAAAAATCCTTCAATATATAAATAAATTAATTCATTTCTAATTCATTTGCCTTTCATATTTTTAGAAATTATTTTAAATACTCTCCATAAGATTTAAAACTTTGTGTAAGAAAATTTAATTTTTTATAAGTAACCAAAATTCCATAAACAATATTTTTTCAATTTGTTTATAATAAATTATTTTAAATCTTCTACATAATTTAAATAGGTTTTAACTTTATATAACCTGAAAATTATTATAAGAAATTCTTAGATTTGTTCTTACTTTTCTCACCTCCAAAATTATTTCCCTGAATTTATTTTAGGCAATTTTATTTTCAATTAATTTTATAAATTTTGGAGTGTTTCTATTTTTTAACTCTTTAAATACTTAGTGAATTTAACCTTTTCGAGTGATTTACTTAGAAAATAAATCTCTCGAGTAATCATTAAGAACAGGGTGCGGCAAATTCGTGCAACTTTTTGTTTTAAATATAACTTTCTTCATTTTTATCGAAAATTGATAATTCTTTTTTTGTTTTACACCTATGCAAATTTATTGGTACCAAATAATAAACATTTTGTTTCCGGATAACAATGAAAAACGAGGTGTATCTCGACTAGGCGTATCTCGACTAGGCGTATCGAAATAGCTTATAATCTCATTTTTGAAAATTTCACACAAAAATTTTACATTTGACAAAATTTGTTTAATTTATCAGTCCGTGAGTCATTTATGTGATAGCTACCTGATTTATAGTCATTCGAATCGGCGTTCGGAGCTGATTCGAATGATATATAAAGTTTACATTTCAAAAGCAATTTTGGTATCAACAAGTTTGCTAAAGTGTTAGGTGTAAAATAAAAAAAGAACTATCGATTTTCGATAAGAATGAAGAAAGTTATGTTAGAAACAAAAAGTTGCGCGAATTTGCCGCACCCTGTATTATTATTCTGTTTAGAATTGAAAAACGTAAAAAAATTTTTTTGATCAAAATATTAATTGTATTTTTTGTCCAAATTTGTGGCAAAAAGAAAAATTAGTTTATGATATAATATTTAAAATTCCTAATTAATTTTCAGAAAATAATTTTTAAAAAATATGAAAACACCAAAACAATTTGAAGAATGGCGCAATTCTGATAATATTGAGGATGATTTAAATAAAATTGGAGATGAAATGCTTGTTGAAGAAGAAGAAAATTTTACAGAAAAAAGTATTTTGGAAACATCTAGTGTTGATGGGTTGTCAACTATATGTACTTCTTGTTGCTTATCAAAAAATATGATTGAAGGTCTAAAACAACGTTTAAAGGAATTAGAGGTTAAAAATTATTTTTCATTGAATTATTAGACGTAGATCTCGCTTGTGCGACTAATCATTTAGTGTCACTCTCACATTAATTACAAATTTTCTTTTCCAAAGAAACACAAGTGAGATCCAAACCGGCATTGTACGACACTTTCAATTTACCCCTATATTTTTTCTGCACGAAGGTTTCGTACAGTGATAATAAACTGATTTTAAAAATAAATTTACTATTTATATTTTAGTTGAAATTGAAAAATAATGATTTAACTTTGGAAAATTGTAGCTTAAAATTTCAAAATGCAAGTTTTTTTTTATTTTTTCATTTCCCATCTAATAGTATTTTTAATTATTAATTTTAGAAAATACAAAAAATAAATTCTGAACGTGAAAATGAAATTAAAAATTTAAAACAATATTTTCAACATTTGATTGAAGAAAATAATAAGCAATTAAAAGCTGAAAATGATATCTCTTTAAAGCAAAAGGATGAATGTTTGGTGGAAGAGATTAATAAGGTAATTAATTAATCTACATATTTTTCACATTTTCTGATTTGGAATTAAAAGTAAATTCTAAAAATTAAAAAAATTATTTTTAAAGTTGCATAATCGAAGCAATGATTTAATTAAACTTCAAACTAAATTTATTGAAGAGAAGGAAAAGAATGTTAATTTAGAAAAGAAAAATGTTTTTCTCGAAAATGAATTGAAGCAAATGGATAAGGTTTGGTTATTTAAAAAATATTTTGTTGAAATTATTTTAGAAAATTCAAAAATTAATTGATGAAAATATTAAACAATTAAAAGATGAAAATGTTCGAAAAGATGAGAAAATTAATTCTTTGGAAATTGAAATTAAGAAGGTAAATATAATTAATTTAGTTTTTTACTAAGAACTAAATTTTAAAAAAACTAACAAAGTAAAGATTTTAAAAAGCCTGAGCTGCAAAATTCCAAATACCCAGAATTGATTTTAGTTGAAAATATAATTTAAATTATATAGTACTTTACTATAATTTTATCCTATTTTTTGCCTTAATGATTTTTGGGTTTGGTTGGCTTGACGGTTCCTATACAAAATATAATCTTAAAATATCACACATCCAAAATGTGATCATCGGATCGGTTTTCGGGCCGAAAAAAGACCGGGTTTCGGCTCTTGGATTTCGAATGACCCGTCCAATCCCTGATGGACATGAATTTTGGTATCCATATTCGTCGGATATCCGCAAAAACAAAACATTATCTGTATACGTATCCGTGTGCAAGTCTGGTTCCAACAATGGAAAACAATGTTCCAAAAACGAACAATGTTGTTCAGATGTTTGAACCGTGTTTATATTTTAAGGATTTAATTTTTGATAATCTCCCTTAAAAAATTAAAAATTTTTTAAATTTATTTTCTCCAATTAAACTTTTAAATTTAAAATAATTTAAGAGAAAATGGTTTAATTTAAATATTTAAAATAAAAAAATATTTTTTAAATTAATTAAATTTAATATAGGCAAATGATTTGACCGACAAAAAGTTTGGGGATTTATTTAATTTCAATAATTTAAATTGTGTGGTTAATTTATTGAATAATTTGACATTTGTTAAAATTAAAAATAAATGGAAAGAAATTGATAGTAAATGTTGTGAAAATAATTGTATAAATACATACTTACCTATTGGTAATTGTATTAAAGGAAATGGATTTGGAAATTTAATTGATGATGAAAATATTAAATATTTGGTGGGGAATAGTGGTAAATTATTTATAATTTTTAAAAGTTTTTAAAGTTTTTAAAAATATTTTTAGGGGAAGATAATGGTGTTGTTGTTTGTGCAGAAAATTCTTTCAAAAAGCCACAAAATTATTTTAATTATTCTTTATATTATTTTGAAGTTAAATGTAAATTTGAAGAAGAATTAAATGGTAGCGAATCAGTTATGTATATAGGTCTTAGAAATTGTAGTACAGGCAATTATATTATCTATTTTGCAAAATCTGGTATAATATATAACGAGAGAGATGAAGATTTTAAACTCGACAATATTTCATGGAATAATAACGATATTTTTGGTTGTGGATTAGTTTATCCCCCAACTAATATATCGAATGAATTTCCTTACGTTTTCTTTACACAAAATGGAAATCAAATTGGTAAATATTTAATTAAAATAACCATACAAAAATTGTTTTTTAAAGGTAAAGGTGTATTATTAAAGGACAATTCTGATTCATATAAATCATGTGTTTGGCTGCGATGTTGTTCTGTTGAAGCTAATTTTGGAAATGATTTGGAATCTAAACCATTTAAATATGATATTTCAAAACATTTAATTCTTAAAGAATTTTATTGAAATCTATTTTTTGATTAATTTTATTTTTTATTTACTTTTTTCATCAAGTTAAATTATCAATTTTTTCAAATATTTTTCGAAATTTGTTAAAAGGAAAATTTTAGTTGATTTGTTTATCAGAATAAATATAAGGATAACATGATAGATCATTGATCAAAACCTTTTATTGTTCAATTTTTAAAATTTAAAAATTAAAATTTGCTTTTCAAGAAGACAATTATTTGGACATTTAATTTTGAAAAAAAAACGGTTAATCTCCAAAATCGCTTCTAAGTTAATTTTAAAATGAGTTGATAGAAATTACATAATTTTTTTAAATAAAGCGTTTGGAGGGGTGGGGAATATTAATATTTAAATATTAAAAAATATTTTTAGATTTTTATAAAGATGCTTATAATTAAAATAAATAAGGAATTTCCTTATATTTTCTTTACACAAAATGGAAAACAAATTGGTAAATAATTAAAAATTATTTTACAAAATACAATTCCTTAGGTAAAGCTGTATTGTTAAAGGAGAATAATGACTCATACAAACCTTATGTTTGGCTGTGATGTTGTTCTGTTGAAGCTAATTTCGGAAATAATTTGGCCTCAAATCCATTTAATTATGACATTTCTAAACATTTAATTCTTAAAGAATTTTATTGAAATTTTTTGATTAATTTGTTTTTAATTTATTCGTCATGATTTATTTTTTTAATTACTCTGGTTTTCCGTTGATTCTTGAAACCCGAATCTTTTAAAATATTTCGACGCTAATTTTGGAAATGATTTGAAGTCGAAACCATGACGCCTCAAGCATTTAAACCTTAAAAACATTGAAATTTTTTTCGATTAATTTTATTTTCATTCCCGTTTGCCTTATTAAATTTTTTTTAATTTTAACAATTTATTTTTTCTGAATTTAATGAATTATTACTCGAAATATTCGTTTTTTTATTAATTATAACCAATATGTATTTTTAATTAAAAATTTTTTAGTTACCTATTTAAAGTCTTAAATTTTTTAAAATTACTTTCGATTCCAAGCAGAAAGAGGAGGCAGCGCCACGGGGGGGGGGAGTACGGGGATGGGGAATTTTCAAAAAATCTCTCAAATTCCCCGACTTTCGGGGACGGGGAACAACCCTACTAAAGAAGGAGCATTCTGATTTAATTTTGGTTGGGAATCTAAACAATGATATATGTATGTATTTCTTTATTTTCCCTAAAATATTATTTTGTTTTTTTATTTTGCCTCACTACATTTTGGGTTGACATACTTTTTTTCAAATATTTTATGGAGAATAATGATTTCTTGTCTATATAACTGTCTGGGTCACATTAGTGTAAATTCACCTTTATAAACCTTAAAAAACACTTACTAACTTTTAAATAAATAATTTGTTTTAAATAGTTTATTCTTCTTTACATCCTTGTTATTTTAACCTTTTCTTTTAAGTTATAAGTCCCGGAAATTTAGGCTCTTGTATTTTGGGCTCTAAGGGAAGGATGATTAATCGAGAAAGGGATCTAGAAAGTGAATATTCGAGAATCTCCCTTAGTGATAGGGCGATCGACCTAATTTAACCTAGAATACAAAAACCTATTTTAAAATTTTCTCATTTGAAATTTTTGAGAATTAAACATTTTTGAATTTTTGTCCAAATTTGTGATAAAATGAGAGCTAATTAAAATTCCTAATTAATTTTCAGAAAATAATTTTTAAAAATATGAAAACACCAAGACAATTGGAAGAATGGTCATTTTCTACAGAAAATTCTGATAATGTTAAGGATGATTTAAATAAAATTGGAGATGAAACACTTGTTGAAGAAGAAAAATTTACAGAGAAAAGTTGTAGTACGTTAGAAACAACATCTAATATTGATGGTTTGTCAACTACTTGTGATTCTTGTTGTTCGACACAAAATATAATTAAAAGTTTAAAACAAAATTTGAAGGAATTAGAGGTTAAAAATATTTTTTGTTGAATTACTAGAGATGGGACCACACTTGTAAGGAAAATTTAAACCACACTTGTAAGGAAGGCATTTACACATTACTGACAGATTTTCTCTTTCCATGATGTGACACAAGTGAGATCCGTCCCTCACTTGTACGAAAACTTTACTTTACTGTCCAGTATTTTCTGCAGTAAGGTGTTATATAAATGAGACCCGACTTTAATTAAAAATAAATTTATTTTTTAGTTGAAATTGAAGATTAATGATTTAACTTTGGAAAATAATAATTTAAAGCTTCAAAAGGAATATGAAAATAAAATTAAAAGTTTAAAATCAAATTTTGAAAAATTAATTGAAGAAAATAATAAAAAATTAAAAGATGAATTAGATATTTCTTTAAATCAAAAAGATGAAAAAATTAAATTTTTGGAAGAAGAAATTAAAAAGGTAAATAATTAAGTTTTTTTCAACAATTTATTGTTTTACTCCTTTTAAGGGAAGAGAAAATTTGAAAAAAATTGACGAGCATATAAACAATAATGAAATAGAAATTTTAAAGGAGAAGATTAATGAGGTATAAGGGGGGATTTTATAAAATTTTTAAAATTTTGAAAGCGTAAATGTTAAATAAGTTAAGTAGACATTTGAAATTAATTTTTTGGTTGAAATTGAAAAATAATAATCTTTATCTTGAAAATAATCTTTATCTTGTATGAGCTTCATTTATTGTAATAATTTTTATTAATATATAATTTTAGAAAATTCAAAAAATTAATTCTGAACATAAAAATGAAATTGAAGAAATTAAAAATAATTTTCAAAAATTAATCGAAGAAAATATTAAACAATTAAAAGATGAAATTGTTCAAAAAGATGAAAAAATTAATTCTTTGGAAGTTGAAATTAAAAAGGTAAATATAATTAATTTAGTTTTTATGAAGCATCGCCCCACAGCGGGAATGTTGTTCAAACCGGAAAATGTTGATACAATCAACTTTCTTTTAAAATAATTTAAAAGAAAATGATTTAATTTTAATATTTAAAATAAATAAAAAATATTTTTTAAATTAAAATTTTATTTAATAAAGGCAAATGATTTGACCGACAAAAAGTTTGGGGATTTATTTAATTTTGTTAGTTTATTGAATAATTTGGTTTTTGTTAAAATTAAAAATAAATGGAAAGAAATTGAGAGTTTCTGGAACTGTTGTGACAATAAATGTATAAATACAAACAACCCTGTTGGTAATTGTATTAAAGGAAATGGATTTGTTAATTTAATTGGCGATGAAAATATTAAATATTTGGTGGGGAAAGGAGGTAAATTATTTATAATTTTTGGGGAAGTTTTTAAAAATATTTTAGGGTATGATAGTGATGTTTTTGTTTATGCAGAAAATTTATTCAAAAAGCCACAAAATTGTTTTAATTATTCTTTATATTATTTTGAAATTAAATGTAAATTTGAAAAAGAATTAAATGGTAGCGAATCATATATGTATATTGGTCTTAGAAATTGTAGTAAAACCAATTATATTTCCTATTATGCAAAATATGGTAAAATATATAACAGAGGCTTCTTTAAACTTTCAACATTTTCTTGGAATAATAACGATATTTTTGGTTGTGGATTAGTTTATCCCCCAACTAATATATCGAATGAATTTCCTTACGTATTCTTTACTCAAAATGGAAAGCAAATTGGTAAATATTTAATTAAAATAACCATACAAAAATTGTTTTTTAAAGGTAAAGGTGTATTATTGAAGGACAATTTCGATTCATATAAACCACGTGTTTGGCTGCTATGGTGTTCTGTTGAAGCTAATTTTGGAAATAATTTGGAGTCAAAACCATTTAAATATGATATTTCAAAACATTTAATTCTTAAAGAATTTTATTGAAATCTATTTTTTGATTAATTTTATTTTTTATTTACTTTTTTCATCAAGTTAAATTATCAATTTTTTCAAATATTTTTTCGAAATTTGTTAAAAGGAAAATTTCAGTTGATTTGTTTATCAGAATAAATATAAGGCCTGTTAGATCATTGATCAAAACCTTTTATTGTTCAATTTTTAAAATTTAAAAATTAAAATTTTCTTTTCAACGAAACAATTATTTGGACATTAAATTTTTGAAAAAAAAACTTGTGTCCACTGTCTAACTGTCCACTTACTCCCCAATTGTCCACCATCCAAATATTACTTTATTTATATCCGAACACGAGTCGCTTGTTTCATTCTTAAATTTCTGCAAATTTATTTACTTTAACTATTACTTTAACTTTACTTTAACTATCTACCCCATTTATTCGCGAGAGAAGAAACAATTTACAACAACAATTTATTATATTAGCTATATTTTTACATTAAAACAAATGTAAAAATTAAAAATTTTCTAGCTGAAAAGAATGTAGTGTGTGTATTGAACGTAAATAAAATCACACATGCTATCTCGCTAATAAATTTAAAGTAAATGGATGCAGATTTCTGGACACAGATTGCCGAAGAATATCGAATAACATTTTTTGTGTGTTTTTGATATATGTGTGTTTGTGTGTGTGTTTTGATATACGTTTATATGTGTTTTTATATAATTTTCTTGCGAATAAATTGTTTCTTCTCTCGCGAATAAATGGGGAATTATAGGGGAAAGGAGGTTATTAGTTTTTGGAATTTTTTACAAATATTAAAAAAATAAAAACAAGAAATACGCCTTTACATATTAAAATAATTTTTAATTATTTAAATTCTAACGGTGGATAAAAAGCCCGGAAAAGGAATGCCTGCCTTAGTAAGAAAAGGGAAGTCTTATTAAATATCTTAGTAAACATACAACTTATTTTTAATTTTGCTTGAAAAAACAGCTGATTAAATTCTTATAAATAAGAGAATAATCCGAACATAATAAACATAAATATTTTTAAATCTTAAAACCCCGTAAAAATACTAAAATAAAAATGTATTCTTCAACTCTTTGCTTTTTATTCGTAGTTGCTTTAATTGCACAAATTGTGGATTTGGCACCTCCACCTGCTCCTGTTGTTGCTATTGATCAGGTATTTTATAATTAGATATGGGGCAATGCATTTACGGATAAGCTACCTCAGGGCATTCACTAGGTACATCACAAAATTACAAAAGTACTCTCCCAAAGTACCTCAGTAATACCCGAAGATATGGGCCAGATCTAATATCGATATCATAAATTTATCTTAAGCCAAAACAATTTCGTGTTAAAAGAGCAAAAAGATGCTACAATTACAACATTCGCACGCAACAATGTAAAAATCCGCGTTGCCCAAGATGTCCAGCTTCTTCTTCAATGTCATCAAGAAATCCAAACATTGCTACTTGTTGTTATTAAGAAGGATTTTCTAATTTTTGTAAAATAATAAAAAGCTCTAACTATAAGATAAACACAATAGTTAGCTAATGTTAAACAAAATATGAATTTTTAATTAAATAAAAAGTGTATCTTTAGCAAACTTATTGCAACAGTTTTATGGAAATTTTTTATGTACGAGCTTTAATTTAGAAAACTAGATTCTTAGACAAACTAAAAGTTGTTCCAACTCAATACTTTTATATTAGATTTTACAAACTAGATCCAGAACCTGATTTTTTCAAGATCCAGAGCCCAGAATAAGGCACTTTTCAGTGTTCCTTGATTTTTTCTTGCCTTGATTTTTCCTTGATTCAAGTTCTCATTGAGAACTCTCGCCCAAAAATGATTTCAGCAAGTGTCCGGTACCTTTTGTTTAGGACACTAGCCATACATCATCAAAATTAAGTTACACCTAGCATGATTTTGCGGTGTAGTCCCCAACAGCCACGGTAATTCCAGCTCTGTAGGGGTCTTCTTTCACAATAATTTCCCAAGTATTAGCTTGCCCAATCTACTTTCAATAAAATATAACACAGTTATTGCGCGTTTAACGAGAAACAATTTTAATGAAATTTTAATTAAAATAAAAACGCTGCGTTTATTATTTATTTTGATTAAAACACGAGTATTATGGAGGGAATGCATCGATCTCTACCTTAAAACATCTTAATTTCATTATTTCTACCTAAATCCTTTTTATCTCTCCATATCTTTTATAATCCACAAAATCCCTGATAGCGTCAACAAATCATTTCGATCTCTTGATTTATTTTATATAAATCGTCAAACTGTTTTATTATTAAAATTGATAATCATTTTTAATGAATATTTTTAAATATAGTGTAGAAAAAATACGGAGTAATTATTAGAGAGGATAATTATTTCAACATTTACGGTATTAATTATTTCATTTAGAACGATGATAGTACAATAATGAAAAATAATTTTAATAAAATACACTTATTTGTATTATTTATTTTTTAAATACAGCTGTGGAAAAAAGTCTTGCCCCAAGTTGTTGAATTTTATATTTCGGTTGGCTGGGAAGAAATTTTGAAAGATTTTTTATTTAATTTTTGCTTATTTTGTATCCTTTTTTAATGATTTTTTAATAAAATAAAAAGTTAATTATTTATTTTACTAATTATTAATTTTATATGGTTTTGAAGAACCATTACTGATTTTTCATGAGGAAAAAAGTCTTGCCCCAAAACATTTATCATTGTAATTCTCATCCAATAATGCGTAAATATGGCTATAAACTTATGAATTTATACTTATGAATTTATACATTTTTGGGGCAATACTTTTTACCGCCTAGAAAACCAACTACTTTTACTTATTATCCCAGATCTTTTTTAGTATTCCGAATTAGACAAACATTTTCCACTTATCTTAAAGCTAATTAATCAAAGATTATTTGTGAATACAAGAATTGAAAATTATTTCGAAATTTATGTAGTTATTGGCATTAGAAAATTTTTCAGACGCTTGGGGCAAGACTTTTTTCCACAGCTGTATCTCTTTTTCATAAATATCTCTTTTTTTTCAAATAAATTTTCAGATTTACTGAACTATAAACCCTATATAGATAATATAAATTTATCTTAAAAACATGTACAATCATGATCAATACATCAGGGCTGTGCGCCGCAGGCGAAAATTTTGAGAATTTAGGGAGGAGAGAGAATTTTGAGAATTTAGGAGGACTCCCAATGGGGTTTGTAAGACTGCTTTGATTTACAACAAAGCTCTGATATGATAGATCTTTACTTTTCAGAACATATCGGAGAACTTATGCAAGGGACTTATACGACTATCGTCGATACAGTATTGCTCCTAAGACCGGAGAGATTTTGATTTTCTAAAACAAAGCCACTCCAGATATAAAAAATATTGATATTTTTACAAATTTAATTTTATTTACATATAAATTGCAGTATTTTATGCACTTTATTCATAAAATGTTTAAATTTTTTATTTTGAAAAAAATCCCAAATCCCGGGCGGGTCCCGGATAATTTTTCTCGGGATTCTTGAAATTCGGGATTTTTCCAGGATTTCTCCCTCGGGATCCCGTCCCGGCATCGGTTAAGAAAAAATCCCGACTCTGGATCCCGGAAGTGCGATTTTGCCGGTCTCTAATTAAAATTATGTTCATTTTTCGAATTTTATTGTTAAGATTTTAAAAATAAAATCAAAAAAAATTTTATAAAATTTTTAAAAAATACCGAATACCGGCCGGTATACCGAAAATGTTGAGACGGTATTTTCCGGTATCGGTATTTTTCCGGTATAGCGATACCGTACCGGTCAATTTTTGTAAAAAACGGTATTTTTCGGTATCGGTATTTTTTCGGTATACCGATACCGAATACCGGAAAAGGTCATTTGCCGAACACTATTTGAGATGGGATTGGAAAATAGAGCGGCCGTCTCCAGTTGAACGGCCGTATCCTATAGAGCGGCCCTCTACATTAAATGCAATTTATTATCATTAATTCCTCACTTTTCACTTTAATAACTAGGGTTTTCAAAATATGCACGAAAAATCCAAAAATATGCGCATATATGCACCGAAAAAGCCCAAAATATGCATCAAAATATGCATTTGCATGTTTTGGAACACCCTATTAATAACTGTTTACCATCAATTTTAAGAAAATGAATGATACCAACACATTGTAGACCGTTGACAAACTCGTGGGGAGTCGACGGTCGCTTCATATCCTCTTAACCATTGTGCTTTGCTACTCTAGTTGAGGGGGACTATCTCTCTAGTTGAGTCTACTACTCTAGTTGAGGGGGATATCTGTGGATTTAAAGTGATAGAAGAATAACTGTGAATTTTTAGGAATAAGATGGATTTGGAGTGATATTGGTGGATCTGGAGGATATCTAGATATCAAATATTTGTAAAGCAATTTGGAGATGGCATAGTAGGTTTTAAGTATAGTCAATGGATTCCATATCTCCAAATTCTTTTAATTGGTGAAGTATCTTCCCCTATTATCTTGATATCCCTCTTAATCTCCAATCCCCTGATATTGCTTTAATCCATCAACTCACCCTTAATCCCGGTAATTTCCCAGGTATCACTCTAATTATTCCCCAAACTGATCCGACCCGAAACCCGGACTTTTTTCAACCCGAAACCCGACCCGAGAAAAATTTTGAGATTGATTTGATTCAAGATAAGAAGAATGGTATTTTAATAGTTGATTCTTTGGAATTTTGATTTTGTTAAGGAATAAAGAAATTTTCTTCTGCCGAATATACACGGAATGTGTATGGAAAATAAAGCGGCCGTCTCCAGTTGAACGGCCGTATCCATTAGAGCGGCCCTTTGAGAGGGGATAGAAAAATAGAGCGGCCTGCCGCTCTATTAGAGAAAATACGGTATTTACCTTTTTATTTTTCTTCCTCGGTATATGAGATTTTTTGTATGTCGGGGATATCAGCAAAAAATATTCAGAGTCAATAGTTTTTCAGTTTGTAAATGTGTAGGTCCTCAGGGTGTGACACGTAATTCTGTTTGCAATTACTAGTCAATCAAAGCTATTAAATAAATTTTCTAAGCAGTACAATAATTTAATCAAGAAAACATTATTTAAAATTTAAAAAATTGGTTATTTTAATTGATAAAAAATATATATACATAAATAAAAACGAGTAAAATAAAAAAACAAATTAAGTTATCAATAAAATTCCTTAAGAATTGAATGTTTTGAAATGTCATATTTAAATGGTTTTGACTCCAAATTATTTCCAAAATTTGCTTCGATTGAACAACTTCTCAATAAAACATAAGGTTTATATGAATCAAAATCCTCCTTTAATAATACTCCTTTACCTTTAAAAACAATTTTAGTAAAACAATTTTTAATTAAATATTTACCAATTTGTTTTCCTTTTTGCGTAAAGAAAATATAAGGAAATTCTTTACACATTTTATTAGTTGGAGGATAAACTAATCCACAACCAAAAATATCATTATTTTTAAAATGAAATGTTGAAAGTCTAAATTCTTCATGTTTGTCGTTACAAATTAAAGCATATCTTGCAGAATACTCAATACGTTTATTTTTATTAAATGTATTGACTAAACCAATATTCATCAAATCTACCCCCTCATTTCCTTCAAATATACATTTAACTTCAAAATAATATAAAGAATAATTCAAGCAGCAATAATTCAAGTACCAGAGTGGGTTTTCGAATCTTTTATTTGCATAAACACGTACAGATTTATCATAATAACCTTAAATTATTTACAGCACATTTAAATTCAAAAATTTTAATTAATTTACCACCTTTCCCCTTAACACAATTAATATATTTAATATTTTCATCATTAATTAAATTTACAAATCCATTTCCACTAATACAATTACCAACAGGGTTGTCTGTATTTATACAATTATCGTCACAACAATTACTCGAGTAAATACCAACAATTTCTATCCATTTATTTTCAATTTTAACAAATACCGCAGAATTTAAATTATTAAATTTATTTAAATCCCCAGTATATTTGTCGATCAAAACATTTGCCTGTATTAAATTAAATAATATTTTTAATTAAAAATCATGTGGGCATTTCCCCCCACGATATCCCACGCAACCCAGGAGCAAGATTCTAGAAGATAAACATCTAAGAAACCATGAAAAATTTATCAATATCTACTTTAATCACTTTAAATCGGCCGATATACCTCAAATCCAACTTATCCAACGATATCTAGGGATTAAGAAGGATATCAAGGGTTTTTCGGAATTAAAAGGGATATTGAGGGTTTTGGTAGGTATCAGGGCCTCTAAATCCCCCATTTTCTCTTGGGACTTCTCTTTATCACTACAAATCCCCTAAGATCTTTCATAATCATCTTAATCCCTGTAAATCTACCAATATTCTACTGTCATTCCAAATCCATTGATACCCCTCAACTCCTATTGATTGGAGCATTAGGATATACAATCTCAACATCCCTTTAAGAATGTTAAGTGATAGCACAGATTCAACCTTTTCAACGCCGCAGGTAAAAATTTCGAGAATTTTGGAAGTCCAAGAAGACAGATTCTTTCTTCAGCGCCGCAGGCGAAAATTTTGAGAATTCTTTGTGGCTAAGAGCGAAATTTCTTTCTTTTTTTACTGTTACAGCCTAAAGATCCTAAAAATCTTCCTAAATAAACTAAAGAGTTTACTAACCAAATTTCTACAAAATTTATTATACTATAGCCCTTAGTCTGAAATACAATCTTGTAAAATTTGAGCTTAAAATATTCATTTTTAGCCAAGTTATGCATTTTTGAAAATCGGCTAAAATCTATAACTTCCAGCTATAACTTAGCTAAGATTGGTTCTGTAAAGCAAATTTGGCATGACTCGACGTAACTCGTCGAGCTACATAAGTGATACCAAATTGCATTATCAATAATCTTGTGCAATATCAATCATGTAAGTCTCAAGTATTTTTTCGTAGCAATAGAAAAAGGAGCTCCAATAAAAAGGGACATACGAAAGAGGCTTAAAAGATCAGTACTTGAGGATCCCGCGCGGGATTTATCAACCCATGTATTAGCTAGCCAACAATAGGTGCAGCCCTGGTGGGTTCCTATATGGAATTTTGCAGTTCTGGGTTTGGTACTTTATTAATATCCCACCCCCCATTCCTCTTTGAGTCTCAGATTAATTTTCCTCCTTTACTGTCAATCATTTATTTTCCTCCTTTATTAATGTCAATCATTTTCTTCCCTCGAATACTATAAGTGAAAAGCAAGTTAAAACTTAAGACATTTCCAGATTTGAATTTAAATGTGATTTAGTTTAAAGTAAGAAATAGATTAATTACCTTTTTAATTTCTGTCTTCAAAAAATTAATTTTATCATCTTTTTGTTTTAAATAAATATCGTTTTCTGCCTTTAATTTTCCATTATTCTCTTCGATTAATTTTTGAAATTTTTGGTTTATTTCTTCAATTTCATTTTTATGGTCAGAATTTATTTTTTGAATTTTCTAAAAAGAAAATGAAACTCAGACAAAAAATAAAAGAAGAAAAACTTGCCAATTGCATTTTTAAATTATTATTCTCCAGATAAAGATTATTATTTTCCAATTTCAACTAAAATAAATATATTTTTAAATTAAGTCGTGTTTTCATTTGTAAGAAGCCATAGAGGAGTAAAAACAGGACGAAAAAGTGAAAGCTTCGTACAATTTAAATTTACTCGGTAATTCAACTAAAAATAATTTTAACCTCTAGTTTCTCCACACGTTGTTTTAACCCTTTAATTATATTTTTTGATGGACAACAAGAACCACAAGTTGTGGACAGCCCATCAATACTAGATGTTTCTGTAAAATTTTCTTCTTCTTCTACAAGTGTTTCATCCTCAATTTTATTTTTAATATTATCAGAATTATTTCGAGAAAATGACCATTCTTCCAATTGATTTGGTGTTCTCATATTTATTTCTTAAAATAATCTTCTGAAAATTGATTTCTTATTTTGTCACAAATTTAAACAAAAATACAAATAATGTTAGAATCTCAAAAATTTATATTTCAAATTAGGTAAAACATGGGTTGTATGACGTACTACTTCTCATTTTTAATTTCCCTAGAAAAAAGGAGATGTTTGGTTTTCGATATCTTAAGGGTTTGCCAGTAAATAAGTGTGTAATGTGCGAGTCTGATATTAAGGATCCGGAACTCGAATTCGAGCTCGAAGTAATAATCAGTTTAGCTATAAAATTTCTAATTTCAAAATTAAAGGCAAATTCGGTCCAAGGTTCAAACAAATAAAATTTAAACTAATATTTGGACTGATGTCAGCACTCTCAATTACCAAACCTCTAAATTATCGAAAAAGCAATGGAAATGGAAAAATGATAAAAAATGAATTACACAAATCGAAGTTATACCCAAATCAGAAATAATAATTAAATTAGGTTTTCGATATTAGGTAGTATTTCCATTATCACTTAATGGGTTCCCCTTAGAAATTTATTTGTAAATAAATTAAAAGATTAAATTTATTTAAATCAAAAAAATCTTTGCTGTTTTTCTAAAAAAATTCAAAAAACATTCGGAACCGAACTGAAGAACCAAGGGGCATTTAAAGATATCCGAAGAATTTCCAAGAACCGACAATCCTATTCTCAATGATAAAAAGGAGAGAGAAAAACTACAAAAATACAACGTTTTAAATCTTACTAAAACATATTTTAAATTACTGAGGTGCTAATATTTTCTTAAATTTAAAACAAATTAAAAAGAAAACAATCCATTCTAAAACATAACTTGAAAACAGAGATGGTATTTGTTTTAAGAAATTTTGGTGTAATAATTAAAGTTAACTTTTTATAAAAAATTAAATTAATTTTTATTAAACAGAAATTTAAATTTTATGGAAAGAATTTAAATTTATTTTTAGAAATATATAGGGAAACCGAATAAAAAGTTAATTTATTTATATATTGAAGGATTTTTTTGCCCAGAGAAAGTTTTTGGAGAATATTTGTTTGTTGAGAAAAACACAGAGGGAAAAAGGATTAATTTATTTGTTGAGGGAATATTTTAAATTTAAAAATAAAAAATGTTTTGAGGGATAATTAATATTTAGAATTAAATTAAAAATAAATTTAAAAAATATAAACAAATTTAACTGTTTTTTCTATTGAAAATTCTGGAAAAAAGGGAGAATGAGGGGGAGGCGCTTAATTTTTATTGTTCTTTTTATCTATATAAAATTATTTTATTCAGATTACTTTCATTTTTTGTTTAGTCTTACTTTTCTAAGTCGATTAAAAAAGAACAATGATTTCATACAATCCATACTCCATCAAAGGAAATAAAATTCGTTAAATTTAATAATTCGTCCTGTTCCAAAATATGATTTATAGGTTCTAAAAGATTATTTTAGATGAGTATTATTATTTACAATACCAACTGGACTGTCTATGGTCCTAAGAAAATTCTGGAGTCTTTACCTGGCTTGTCCAGAAGTAAATTAATATTAATAAGTACGTAATTCTTTTCAATTTTATTATTATTCTTTTTTCATGTGAAAAATTTTCAAATTCAAAATTTCCCTCAGTGGAATGGGAGTTGTGTTTAGAATTAATGAAATATCATGTTAGAATTTGGATTCGACAATTAGGACCCATAAGTTCGAATTCTCTCGCGAATATTAAATATAGAATTTATGCAAAGAAAGATTTGAGTCAAATAATAGATATTGCAAGGTATTTGATTATTTAAATTTTTTAAAAGTTTTATTTGTCCACATCGTCTTGATTTCTTGAATCCAAAAATTTTCCCTTAATCAAACATATCCTGTTTCATAAACTGACGCGGTACTACCGTATGTACTTTTAGATACCGTATCAGTAAGATTTTGGAATTTTGAGTACTCTCCGTTTCGGCACTAACGGTACCGGAAAAACAGTAAAAAAACCTAACCTAGCAACACAGTAGTCGGACCCGGGTGTATCAATTATTAAACGTTATTTTAAAGATCTACTACTTACAAGATAGAAACCCAAGGATTTTTGGGATTGACTTCAATTAATTTGGACAATTTGATTTGTTCTAATGGTAGGTTTCACAAGTTTTGCTTGAAAAATTTGAATAAGAATAAAATTTTAGGAAATTTGAAGCTTTGTTGCGAAATCGAAAGTTATAATGATAATTTGCAAAATACATTTATAGACATGCTAAATGAGGAAATATTGACTGATTTTGTTATTAAGGTTTTATTGGTTTTATTCTAAAACTAAATAATTTTTAGGTTGATGATCAAGTTATAAACACACATCGATGTATTTTGGCAAAAAATAGTAAAGTATTCCACAAAATGTTTGAACAAAGTTGTATGACTGAGGCAAAAAATGCAAGTGTTTTTTAAATAATTAAAGTACTTATGTTCTCTATGGAAAAAATAAACTGATTACCTTTAAGGGTAATAGTGTCGTTTCCAGTCCCCATTTTTTCATCCCCAATTTTTTACCCTATGTTTGCTGGAATGGTCAAATTTTCTCCTTTCTCTCATCAAATTCGCCTTTCCATATTTTGCCTAAAAACAATCCGTGTCAACGCAGAAGATCCACAGACAGAAGACCCAAGGACAAAAGACCCACAGACAAAAGACCCAAAACCATTTTTCTTATTTTTATTCTATTGTGCTTTCATATTGGCTCCTTACCTATGGTCTCCGTGGAAGTTTTATTGCTGAGGAGGATGCCAGGCATGCCAACTGCAGCGATATTAGGAAAAAAAAGTGAGACTATGTTACGAGCCCAGAACCCAGCGACCGTTGACTCCCTGCGAGACGCGTGCCGCAAAACCCCGCGCGAAGCGCGGGGTTTTGCACAAGCGTCTCGCCGACGTCCATAGGTTCACGTTGATTGTTTTTTGTATCGTAACTTTGTTCAATCTTGTTCTTTTAAAACTTTTATTAGAAAATTTTCCTTGTGGGTCTTTTGTCCGTGGGTCTTCTGTCTGTGGTTCTTCTGTCCTTCGGTCTTCTGTCTGTGGGTCTTCTGTCACTACGCCAAACAATCAAAAAGATTAATTTTTTATTCAGTTCTTTCACAAGGATAAAAAAGTGAGACATGATGCCAAAAATTATAAAAATCATTTTCAATATTGTCAAATCGTTTTGGCCAAAGAAATTCCGAGAGAATTTCTCTAGGGTACAGACTTCTAAAAATCGAATGACCATATGGGAAAAGATTTTCATAGATACAAAACTGAAAAAATAAATCTCATTCTAGCTACTTTTAAAGCCCTTTCGTTAAGTCGAAGAACACTAATATACCCAAAATTTGAAATTATAGAGGGTCGTAACTAGGTAAATCTGGATTTCTTAAAATAATTTCAGGGTGAAGTTGTTATTTCTGATAGTACTCCTGAATGTGTTCGGGCAATGTTGGAGTTTTTCTACACTGGAATGGTTTCTGATGGTTTAAATAAAATATTTTTACTTAATTTATTCTTAATTTTAAGATAAAATGAAAAGTCATTCTGATGAAATTTTTGCTATTGCCCATAAATATCAAGTAGAAATGTTAAAGTGTTTATGTGAACGTTTTATGTCTTACAATATTAGTAAGAAATTTAACAGAAAATTTAAAGTATCCCAACTATTTTTTAGATAATGGAAATATTGTTAAATATTGTGGTATTATTGACTTATATGGTGCTTCAATTTTGGAGAAGGTAATTTCTAATTACTTGAACCTAATTCTAAATATACCTTATTTACAGGCCTGTACATATTATATTAGAGTTAATCGAAAAAGCTTTTTAAAGAGTAAAGAATGGGAAGAAATTAAAAATATTTATCCAAAACTTTTTCCTCGATTTTTGGAGACTATTGTTGAAAATTTAGAAAATTAATGATGATTTCAAAATAAATATAAAAAATGGAAATTGATTTAAATTAAAATTATTTTTTAAATTTTATAAATTTAAATGTGGTACTAAAATTATAATTATTTTTTAATCATTTTTGATTGATAAACAAACTGAAAATTATATTTTTTAGACCACAATTTTTTATTATTCAATTTTTTAAATACTCAACATCAAATTCTTAAATAATTGTTTTTAAACACAATTATTATTACATTTTACTTTTTGTTTTATAAAATAAATTAAAAAATTTGTTGACAATTTGAATTTTTAAATTCTATGTAGTAAGTGATGATTTAAAAAAGAAAAAATAGTAAAAGAAATTTCAACTTTTTTAAAGTTTTGTAATTCCCCCTTATTATTCTCAACTAACGACATGTTTTTGAAAGCAATTTCTTTTGTTAAGGAATTACTTGAGTAAATTTTAGAAGCGGGAAATAAGGAAATAAATAGAAATTTTAAAGACAATACAAAACCCCGATTGCAAAATCACTTAAAATTCTGCATTAGTGAAATTTTGAAAAAAATTTGGGAGGAAAGAAAAAGGGATAATAAAGTATAAAAATATATTTTAAGTCTTTCGATGATTAAAAGCAAAACTTAATAAATTTGCAATATTTTTAAATAATTTTTAAATAAACTAATCAGGATTCGTTAAAATTTATCCCAGATTAAATTGATAATATCTTTTTGATTTAAAAATAAATTTTAAAAAAGGCAGGTAATTCTTGCGTTCGTACCCCCCCCCCTCCTTTTTCCTTTCTAAAAGTATTCAAAAATGGTCAGTCAGTCTTAGGTTATAGAACTCGTCGAGCTGTGTCGAATGACACCAAAATCAACCCCCGTTCTTAACATTGGGCCGAGATACAGACAAAAAATCTGCCCTAAGTGTGTCAAAAGGGGTATAGCGATATATAGGCTGGCTAAAATCTGATTTAAATGAACTAAGACTAAATTTTTATTTTACAGATTAAAAAATTTTTATAAAATTGATAATTTAAATTGATGAAAACCAAAATTAATCAGAAAAATTTTCAATAAAATTCTTTAAGAACTAGATGTTTTGAAATGTCATATTTAAATGGTTTTGACTTCAAATCATTTCCAAAATTAGCTTTAACAGAACAACATCGGATAGCAACACCTGGCTTATATGAATCGAAATTGTTTTTCAATAATATAGCTTTACCTTAAATGAATATTTTTTGCAAATAGATTTAATCAAAAGACTATGTATTTTTAATTAACTTTTACTAAATATTTTTAATTATTTACCAATTTGTTTTTCATTTTGTGTAAAGAAAATATAAGGGAATTCATCAATTTTATTAGCTGGTGGATAGACTAATCCACACCCAAAAATATCATTATCATTCCAAGAAAATGTTGATAGTTGAAATGATTCATCTTTCTCGTTTACAATTTCAGCTTTCCTTGCAACAAACAAAACAGATTTATCTATACTGGGATTTTTATGACCTATAACCATCCTTTTATCATCAGTAGTTAATTCTACTTCAAATATACATTTAATTTCAAAATAATATAAAGAATTATTAAAACAATTTTGTAGTTTGTTAAATGAATTTTCTGCGGAAACACGGAAAGACTTATTACAGCCTAAAATATATACAAAAAATTAGGTTTTGAAATCTATAACAATTGGTATGTACTAATGTCAGACCCCCTCCCTTCTTCTAATTTTTGTAGAAAATGGACAATGATTTTTTTGATTTATAATTTCAAAAATTTGCCTGTGGAATTTATTTTTTCATATTTAAAGACGGCTATGAATAATTTTAAATTATTGAAAAAAATGTAAAATTTCTGAAATCACAAAGGAGAGGCAGTACTTTAGTATATGCCCACCGAGATCGAAACTCAAAGTATATCCATTCGATTCTCTCGCCAAGCTGAGTTAAAATATTTAAGTAAAAACAAATTACCTCCTTTCCCATTCGAACAATTAATATACCTACTTAATATTTTCATCACTGATTAAATTTCCAAATCCATTTCCTTTAATACAATTACCGTTAGGTTTGTTTGTATTTATACATTTATGTTTACAACATTTCCATAGAATTTCACTCCATCTATTTTTAATTTTAACAAAATTCTTTTAAAGATATTTAAATTATTTTTGATTTAATTATAAACTAACCATAGATTTGCAACACATATTTTTAAATTTAATTGTTGAATCATTATTCTTTTTCTTCTTACATAAATTAAATTTTATTAGGCTCATTTTACTAACTTACAGTCAGATTTTTTGTAGTTATATTACTTGTACTTTCAGTAAACTCATCACTAGAATCATCAGAACTATCACCCACTTCTTCAACAAAAAGCTGTTTAATATCATTCAAAGTAGCATCAACTCGGCAACGAGGGCAATTTTTTGACTAAATGATAAAAGTAGAAATTGGAAATTCCCTCACCCCTTCCGTAATCCATTTAGTAACACATTCGTGATGGAATGTATGATTACAACTTTTTAAAGTATAAAGATTATCATGAGTCAAACTTTTCAGGCAAACTGTACAACGACCAAGTTTATAATAAACCATTTTAAATTCTGAAAAAATTATGGAAAATGGATAATAAAATTTCTTATTAAATAGAGAAATTTTTAGTGAGGGAAGAACCTTAACAAAAACAAATTAAGATAAAAATAAAAAGACATTTTAGGTTATCAAATAAGAATAAACAATTTTACACAGAAAGGGAAAATTTTTCAATAATTTTTATTTACTCCTGATCACCTCCCATTCAGCGGTCGTCGGAACGAATGAAGGTGCTGGAAACCGTTAAAATCAGTTTTAATTTTTGAAGTCAGAAACTGAACATTATATTTAAAAATGAAGAATACATTGCCTAAATTCGAATAATTTATTATAATTCCTAAAAATAAACCTAAAAATAAACCTTTTCGTTTATTTTTATTTTGCCTCATTGCATTTTTAGTTGACATACTTTTTTTCAAATATTTTATGGAGAAGGACGATATTTTGCCAATAAATACGTCTGGGTCACATTGAAGAAAATTCCCCCTATTAAACTTTAAAGAAACCTCCATCATATATTCCATTTTCCGCTTTTACATTAATTTAGAATACCCCTATGTGAGTTATTTCATAAGTACGAGGTTTTGATACTATGTATGGGTGCCAAAAATAGGGTTGATATAATATGTACATACAAGGGCGAGTACGAGTATATCTGAAATTTCCCAGCATTGATATTGACAAATAAAATGTGAAAATTATAATTAATTTTCAAAGATTATTTTAAATATGAGAACATCAAAACAATTGGAAGAATGGTCATTTTCTGCAAGCAATTCTGATAATAAAAATAAAATTGAGGATGAAACACTTGTAGAAGAAGCAGAAAATTTTACAGAAACATCTAGTGTAGATGGGCTGTCTACCTCGTGTGAATCTTGTTGTCCATCAAAAAATATGATTAAAAGTTTAAAACAACGTGTGGAGAAATTAGAGGTTAAAATTATTCTTATTTAAATTATTAGAGTGAATTCCAATTGTATGAAGCTTTAACTTTACCGTACAATTTTTCTGCTCAAAAGCTTCGTACAAATGAGAACCCGACTTTATTTAAAAATATATTTATTTTAGTTGAAATTGAAAAATAATAATCTTTATCTGGAGAATAATAATTTAAAGATGCAAATGGCAAGTTTTTCTTGTTTAATTTTTTGTCTGAGCTTCTTTTCTTGTAATAATTTTTATTAAAATTATTTTAGAAAATTCAAGAAATAAATTTTGACCATAAAACTGAAATTGAAGAAATAAAACAAAAATTTCAAAAATTAATTGAAGAAAACGATATTTATTTAAAACAAAAAGATGATAAAATAAATTATTTGGAGGAAGAAATTAAAAAGGTAATTAATTAATATCTTTAATATTTACTTCTTAATATGTACATTTCAACGTGTCGGGCTAACTCAAGGAACGGACAAATCAAGGAACGACAAGTCAAGGAACGACCAATGCATGGAACATACCAACTCAAGGAACAGACAAGTCAAGGAAAAGACAGGTCAAGGAATGACCAACTCAAGGAATTTTCTGCATTTTTAATTTTGTATATCTTTCAGAGAAAAATCGACCCTATCCCCAAAGAAGGGTCGAATCGTTTTTTTCATTATTTTATTAAAAGGGTCACTTTTTCCTTTATAGTTGATGGTTGTTGATGTTTACTGTAAGGAAAAATGGAGAAAAGGAAATAACTTTTTTATTTTTTTCGTTTTAATTCGATGCAAAAATAAACCAAGTAAACCTATGGAAAGCCGGCAAGGCGCTTGTGCAAAACCCCGCGCTTCGCGCGGGGTTTTGCGGCACGCGCCTTGCTGGGGAGTCAACCCCGCGCTTCGCGCGGGGTTTTGCGGCACGCGCCTTGCTGGGGAGTCAAAGGGGGGCTGGGTTCTACCTGAGTAACATAAACCTATTCCTAGTTTAGTAAACCTATTCCTAGTTTAGTAATGGAGATCCTGGTTTCCTCCGCAGTAGCAAAAACCGACAGACCCCATAGGTAAGGAGTTAAGGGGAGCAGGCCAGTGTACCGCAAGCCCAATGTACCGCCGAGCTATAACTTTGTCCAAAATGGTCGAATCCGTGGCGCCCTGGTATGGTTCGATGCGTTTCGACATTCTGAATCGAACCATACCAGGGCGCCACGGATCCGACAATTTTTGACAAAGTTATAACTCGGCGGTACATTGGGCTCGCGGTACATCGGGGTTTTTTTGTTATAAAAAAGTTATTTTCTTTTCTCCATTTTTCCTTACGGCAAACATCAACAACCATCAATTATTAAGGAAAAATTGACCCTTTTTATAAAATAATGAAAAAATACGATTCGACCCTTCTTTCGGGATAGGGCCGAAAAATCTTTATTTTACTAAAAATGTAAAAAAATAAAAAAAATCAATCAAAATGCACATAGTTAACACATTGTGTAAGATAATCATCCTCATCACTATTGTGATAATTTTGTATTAAATTCAAAAGACGTTCATTCGCTTGTCTATATTCAGTTCTTGAGTAAAGAGGCACCTAAAATAATATACTAATCTATCTTATAAAATAAAAACCTGTTCTCCTGCATCAAGCTTAACACAAATTGCATTAGTTCTCAAATTCTCGTTTAAAATTCCATCCACAAATCGAAAAAAATTAGGATGAAGGAAAAAATCAGTGTACTATTTTTTCAAATCAGTGTAATATTTATTACAAGCCCAATAAAACAATTCATTTTTTTGATTATCAAGAATATATCTAAATCCCTCGTGAATTAGCGTTGGTTTGCTTCTCTGTGTTTTGGTAAACATAATTTCTAAAAATTAAAATAATTTAATATAAAGGCAAAATTAAGTAAGACAAAATTAAAAATGCAGAAAGTTCCATGATTTGGTCATTCCTTGAGTTGGTCGTTCCTTGACCTGTCTTTTCCCTGACTTGTCTGTTCCTTGAGTTGGTATGTTCCATGAATTGGTCGTTCCTTGACTTGTCTTTTCCTTGACTTGTCGTTCCTTGATTTGTCTGTTCCTTGAGTTGGTATTCCTTGAGTTAGCCCCCACCCACATTTCAAATTCTGATTTGCAATTAAAAGTAAATTTAAAACAATTTCAAAAATTGTAAAAAATTCTTTCTAAAGTTGCATAATCAAGACGATGATTTGATTAAACTTAAAACTAATTTTAATAATCTTCAATTAAAATTTAATGATGAGAAGGAAAAGACTTTCAATCTTGAAAATGAATTGAAAGTAAAGTTTGGATCATTTTTTGTATATTTTTAAATAATTTTAGAAATTTCAAAAAATAAATTTTGATCATGGGAATGAAATTAAAGAAATTAAACAAGATGTTCAAATATTAATTGATGTAGATATTAAACAATTAAAAGATGAAAATGTTCGAAAAGATGAGAAAATTAATTCTTTGGAAGTTGAAATTAAAAAGGTAATTAATAGTATATTTTACTTTGGACTAAATTTAATAAAACTAAGTCAAGATTTCAAAAATTCGCAGCTTCAAAATGCCAAATACCTAAATTGATTTTTAGTTGAAAATATTATTTAGATTTCATAGTACATTCCTGTTATTTTCGCCTATTTTATCTTTTGTCTTAATGAATTTTGGTGATAAAGTGTGACGAAGCATTGTATCTATATCCGGATATATTCGGCGGATATCCGCAAACATCTGAATATTATCTTTGGTTCCAACTATGGGTAACCGTGTTGAGATTTTAAGGATTTAATGTTTTGAGAAATGCCTTTAAAATTAAAAATTTTAAATATACTTTCTCCAATTAAATTTTTTAATTTAATTAAAATTCATAATTTAAAAAAATGATTAAATATTTAAAATAAAAAAATATTTTTTTAATTAATTAAAATTTTATTTAATAAAGGCAAATTATTTGACCGACAAAAAGATTGGTGATTTAGTTAAAATAAATAATTTAAATATTGGTGTTAGTTTATCGAATAATATTGTACTTGTTAAAATTAAAAATAAATGGAAAGAAATTGATAGTGGATACAAATGTTGTGACAATAATTGCATAAATAAATACAAACCTGTTGGTAATTGTATTAAAGGATATGGATTTGTTAATTTAATTAACGATGAAAATATTAAATATTTGTTGGGGAATGCAGGTAAACTATTTTGAATTTTTGGTACTTTTCTGTTTTATGACCACACTTTAAAAATGTTTAAAAATGGTCATGAATATGCACAAACTATATGTCATTCGAAAGAGCTCTTCGAGCTGAGTCGAATGACACCAAAATCATGTGGGGTTCGAAATGGTACGGGCTCGAAATGGTCAAAAAATACAATGACCAAAATGGTCAAAAATTATGAATATGACCAAAATGTATGTCATTTGAAAGAGCTCGACGAGCTGAGTCGAATGGCACAAAAATCATCTCGAGAACTTGATTTTGAGCCAAGATAAACAAGTTCAAAATGGTCTACGTAACCCTATGGGGCGTAGGCGAGGCACGTGCCGCAAAACCCCGCGCTTTGCGCGGGGTTTTGCGGCACGCGCCTCGCGGGGAGTCTACGGTCGCTGAGTTCTGGGCTCGTAGCATAATCCTATTCCTATCATCGATGAGTTGGGCATACTTGGCTTCCTCCGCAGCAGTAAAACTCCACGGGCGCCATAGGTAAGGAGCTAAAATAAACGATCATAACTTTGTCAAATCAAGTCAGATTTCGTGGATTTTGGTGTCATTCGACTCAGCTCGTCGAGCTCTTTCAAATGACATACATTTTGTGATTTTTGAAAAATTTGTGATTTTTGAATACATTCATGATTTTTGAACATTTTGGTCATTGTATTTTTTGACCATTTCGAGCCCGTACCATTTCGAACCCCACATGATTTTGGTGTCATTCGACTCAGCTCGAAGAGCTCTTTCGAATGACTTTGTGCATATTCATGACCATTTTTAAACATTTTTAAAGTGTGGTCATAAAACAGAAAAGTACCGAATCTTTAATTAAAAAAATATTTTAGGCTGTGAGCAAAGTGTTATTGTTTATGCAGAAAATCCATTCAAAAAACCACAGAATTGTTTGAATTATTCTTTATATTATTTTGAAGTTAAATGTAAATTTGAAAAAGAATTAAATGGTAGCAAATCAGATATGGATATTGGTTTTAGAAATTGTTGTACAACCAATTATATTTCCTATTATGCAAAATACGGTGAAATATATAACGAACGCTTCTTTAAACTTTCAACATTTTCTTGGAATAATAATGATATTTTTGGTTGTGGATTAGTTTATCCCCCAACAAATATGGCGAATGAATTCCCATACATTTTCTTTACACAAAATGGAAAACAAATTGGTAAATATTTAATTAAAATAACCATACAAAAATTGGTTTTTAAAGGTAAAGGTGTATTATTAAAAGGCAATTCTGTGTCATATAAACCACGTGTTTACTTGAACTGTTGTTCTGTAGAAGCAAATTTTGGAAATGATTTGGAGTCAAAACCATTTAAATATGATATTTCAAGTCATTTAATTTTTAAAGAATTTTATTGAAGATTTGTTTTTTTTAATTTTACTCATTTTGATTTATATATTTTTTATCAATTGAAATAACCAATTTTTTTGTTTTGAATGAATATTCTTTCCTTTTTTATTAAATTATTGCTCTATAAATTTTAAATATTTTATTAAAAATTTCAAAACACAAGCCAAATATCAACGCTAAAAATGCATAACTCAAAAATTGAAAGTTTTTTTACTAATTATTATCCATTTTCCAATTAAAAAGTGGATAATAATAACCAATTGGGTTGTTTGTATTTATACATTCATTTTCACCATTATTATCATTCTACCATTATTAGCGCCGCTGGCGAATATTTTGAAAAATTTGGAAGGCCAAGAAGCCAGAATCTTTCTTTTCCAGCGCCTCGGGCGAAAATTTTTATATTTGTGGAAGGCCTACAAACTAGATTACCTCCCTTTTTTGCGCCGCAGGCGAAAATTTTTTGATTTTGTGTGTCAGACGGCAAAAATTCACGTTTTAAGTCACTAATTCTAAGATAAAATCAAACAAATTAAACGCCGTTTAGAAGGACCGTATACCGTTTATGCCGTTTATCTGGGACCCGTTTATCGTTTTAGCAAAAATACCGTTTATCGTATACCGTTTAGCTAAACGGTTTTGTCCCACTCTAATACCTACTATTAACAAATAATTCTAGACCAAAATAAATGTGGTTAGATCCTTGATATAATATTTTTAATAATAAGCCATTATATAATTTCGGAATATTATTGAACAATTATTTAATTCAGAAAAAATAATTTATTCAAAGTTTAAAAAAATTCAATTAAAACAAAATTAATCAAAAAACAATTTTCAATAAAATTCTTTAATTGATTGCTTTGAAATGTCATATTTAAATGGTTTAGTCTCCAAATCACTTCCAAAGTTTGTTTCAACAGAGCAACATTTCAAATCAACATTTGGTTTATATATGTCGAAATTCTCCTTTAATAATATACCCTTACCTTAAAAATAAAGTTTTTGCAGAAATAATTTTAATTAATTATTTACCAATTTGTTTTCCATTTTGTGTAAAGAAAACATAAGGAAATTCTTGACGCATTTTATAAAATGGAGGATAAACTAATCCACATCCAAAAATATCATTATTATTGAAAGTTGTTGAAAGTTTAAATTCATTTTTAACGTTTGTAATCGTACGATAGTTTGCAGAATAGATGATAAATCTATTTGTACTACAATTTTTAAGACAGATATTCATCTTTTTTTGACATTTATTTAACTTTCTTTCAAATTTACATTTTACTTCAAAGTAATATAAAGAATAATTTAAACTATAATTTGGTTTTATAAATGGATTTTCTGCAAGAACAGAAACATATCTATTACCTTCTATAAATATTTTTTTTAAAAATTTAAAAATTGAATAATTTACCTCGTTTTATAGTCAAACAAATTAAATATTTAATATTTTCATCATCAATTATATTTACAAATCCATATCCTTTAATACATTTACCAATAGGGTTGTTTGTGTTTATACAATTTTTCCAACAACATTCTTTGTATACACCATCAAATTCACGCCATTTATTTTTAATTTTAACAAAATTCTTTAAAAAATTATTTAATAATTTTTAAATTATTTAAAAACTAACCACACAATTCAAATTATTTAATTTAATTAAATCGCCAATCGTTTCTCCAAATGAATTATTTGCCTTTTTAAAAGTAAATTTTAATTAGTTTGAGTTTAAAATTTTACAAGTTAAAATTTTACATGAACTTTTAATTAATTATATAATCTCAACAACCTCATCCATTTTCTTCTTTAAAAATTCAATTTCATTATTCTTTTTAATCTCAGCTAATTTCTTCTCGTTCTTTAACTTAAGAAATTTTAAATTATAAAAAAATTAATCATTTTTATTCACCATTTTAATTTCGTCCTCCAAAAATTTAATTTTCTCATCCCTTTGCTTCAAATAAACATCATTATCACCTTTGAATTTTTGAAATTCTTGTTTTATTTCTCCAATTTCTTTTTCATATTTAGAATTTATTTTTAGCAGAATTTTCTAAAATAAATATTTAAAATCAAAAATGTTTTATTTCTTTTAATTTCAATAAAAAAGTAAGCCAAATTTTATTATTAACTTATGTACAACCAAATTTTTTGTGGCCATATTACTTGAACTTTGAACTAACTCATCCCCAGAATCGTCAGAACTGTCACCTGCTTCTTCGACAAAAAGTTGCTTAATATCAGATAAAATAGCAGGAACTCGGCAAGTGGGGCAAGTTTTTGACTAAAAATTTCAAAAATAAAAGCTGAAAAATTTCTTTAATGAATTTTGAATATTTTATGTTAATTAATTATTTAGAAGTCAAAAGACTAAAGACAAATAGTACAGTTGAACCTCGCTAGTAACTTACTCTATAAAATTAAAAAATAAATTTCCTCACCCCTTCACAAATCCAACGAGTAACACATTCGTGGTGGAATGTATGATTACAATTTTTCAAAGTATAAACGCTGTCAGAACGCAAACTAGAAAGGCAAATAGTACATTTACCAAATCGGAAAAAACCCATTATTTAAACTTGGATTAAATTGAAATATGTATGTATTTTTGGATTTAATGCTGGAAAATGAAGACTAATCAAAAATAGAACTAATTTAAATAAAGATAATCTTAACTAGGTAAAAGAAACAATAAAAATTAAGCTCCTCCCCCTCATTCTATCTTCTTTTGGCAAAATATTTACTAAATAAAAAAAGAGAAAGGTCAAATCTTTATCTATTTCTTTTTCAACTTTAAATTCTATTAAGAATACAGATCTTTCATTCAAAATTATATTTGTCAATGATAAAATTAAAATTAATTTTTAAAAACAAAATTTCAACCAAATTCTTTGAGAATTAAATGTTTCGAGATATCATATTTAAATGGTTTTGTCTCCAAATCATTTCCAAAATTTGTTTCTACAGAACAACATTTCAAACCAACACGAGGTCTATCAAAATTGTCCTTTACTAATGTAGCTTTACCTTTAAAGAGATTATTGTTAAACAATTTTTAATTATTTACCAATTTGTTTTCCATTTTGTGTAAAGAAAATATAAGGAAACTCGTTCATATTAGTTGGAGGATAAACTAATCCACAACCAAAAATATCATTGTCCTCCCAAGAAAATGATGAAAGTTTAAATATTTTATTTTTCTCGTTTTCAATAATAGCAAACTTTGGATAAAACGTATTATTTTTAGTTGTATTACAATTTTTCAAACCAATACACATTCCAACTGCATACTTATTTTTTTCAAATATACATTTAACTTCAAAATAATATAAAGAATAATTAAAGCAGCTTCGTGGGTTTTCAAATGAATTTTCAGCAAAAACGCGAACAACATTATCGTGACCTTAATATATTTCCAATAAAATTAAATTCAAAAATTTCAATTAATTTACCTCTTTTCGCATCCAAACAATTAATATATATAATATTTTCGCCATTAATTATGTTTCCAAATCCATTTCCTTTAATACAATTTCCCTTAGGTCTCTTCGTGTTTATACAATTATCGTCACAACATTTGCTACTTCCAATTTCAAATTCACTCCATTTATTTTTAATTTTAACAAAATTCTTTAAAAAATTATTTAATAACCCTGTAATGTCCATTTCCGAGTTTGAGCGGTTATAATTTTTTATTGCTTGATCAATCCGAATGAATTTTATATCATTCGAAAGCATTTATCATGTCGTAACTTTTTGAAAAGTAACCAGACCTGATCCATACAACTGTAAAAAGATAATGCTAATCGAGGGCTCTCGAATGTTATAAGATTCGTTCGGATTGATCTGGCATTAAAAAGTTAAGCCGGTCAAATTCGGAAAAGGTAGTAGAAAAGGAAAATGCTGGGATACAAAAGCATAGTACCAATTAGTGTTGGTCAAACGCGATTTTGCGGTATCGGTATTCCGATACCGCAAAATACCGCGGTATTTTTGATTGAGGCCGTATCGGTTTCGGTATTACCGAAAAATACCGCGGTAATACGGCACCGTGACCAACTCTTGTACCAATAACTTCATTTAATTATAAACTAACCACACAATTCAAATTATAATTCACTGCTTTTGTCATATTACTTGAACTTTGATTAAATTCAACATCAAACTCGTCAGAACTGTCACTTGCCTTTTCGAAAAAAAATTGTTTGATGTCAGTCAAAGTGGCAGAAACTCGGCAACAAGGACAATTTTGGAACTAAAAATGTTAAAGTTGAAGTAGTAAAGTTGAAGTACTCGGACAGACAAAACACGGACGAACTCGGACAGACAAAACACGGACGAACTCGGACAGACAAAACACGGACGAAGACGGACAGACAAAACACGGACGAAGACGGACAGACAAAACACGGACGAACTCGGACAGACAAAACACGGACGAACTCGGACAGACAAAACACGGACGAAGACGGACAGACAAAACACGGACGAAGACGGACAGACAAAACACGGACGAACTCGGACAGACAAAACACGGACGAACTCGGACAGACAAAACACGGACGAACTCGGACAGACAAAACACGGACGAAGACGGACAGACAAAACACGGACGAAGACGGACAGACAAAACACGGACGAACTCGGACAGACAAAACACGGACGAACTCGGACAGACAAAACACGGACGAAGACGGACAGACAAAACACGGACGAACTCGGACAGACAAAACACGGACGAACTCGGACAGACAAAACACGGACGAAGACGGACAGACAAAACACGGACGAACTCGGACAGACAAAACACGGACGAACTCGGACAGACAAAACACGGACGAAGACGGACAGACAAAACACGGACGAACTCGGACAGACAAAACACGGACGAACTCGGACAGACAAAACACGGACGAACTCGGACAGACAAAACACGGACGAAGACGGACAGACAAAACACGGACGAAGACGGACAGACAAAACACGGACGAACTCGGACAGACAAAACACGGACGAACTCGGACAGACAAAACACGGACGAAGACGGACAGACAAAACACGGACGAAGACGGACAGACAAAACACGGACGAACTCGGACAGACAAAACACGGACGAAGACGGACAGACAAAACACGGACGAACTCGGACAGACAAAACACGGACGAACTCGGACAGACAAAACACGGACGAAGACGGACAGACAAAACACGGACGAACTCGGACAGACAAAACACGGACGAACTCGGACAGACAAAACACGGACGAAGACGGACAGACAAAACACGGACGAACTCGGACAGACAAAACACGGACGAACTCGGACAGACAAAACACGGACGAAGACGGACAGACAAAACACGGACGAACTCGGACAGACAAAACACGGACGAACTCGGACAGACAAAACACGGACGAAGACGGACAGACAAAACACGGACGAAGACGGACAGACAAAACACGGACGAACTCGGACAGACAAAACACGGACGAAGACGGACAGACAAAACACGGACGAACTCGGACAGACAAAACACGGACGAAGACGGACAGACAAAACACGGACGAAGACGGACAGACAAAACACGGACGAACTCGGACAGACAAAACACGGACGAACTCGGACAGACAAAACACGGACGAACTCGGACAGACAAAACACGGACGAAGACGGACAGACAAAACACGGACGAAGACGGACAGACAAAACACGGACGAACTCGGACAGACAAAACACGGACGAACTCGGACAGACAAAACACGGACGAAGACGGACAGACAAAACACGGACGAAGACGGACAGACAAAACACGGACGAACTCGGACAGACAAAACACGGACGAACTCGGACAGACAAAACACGGACGAAGACGGACAGACAAAACACGGACGAACTCGGACAGACAAAACACGGACGAAGACGGACAGACAAAACACGGACGAAGACGGACAGACAAAACACGGACGAACTCGGACAGACAAAACACGGACGAACTCGGACAGACAAAACACGGACGAACTCGGACAGACAAAACACGGACGAAGACGGACAGACAAAACACGGACGAAGACGGACAGACAAAACACGGACGAACTCGGACAGACAAAACACGGACGAACTCGGACAGACAAAACACGGACGAACTCGGACAGACAAAACACGGACGAAGACGGACAGACAAAACACGGACGAAGACGGACAGACAAAACACGGACGAACTCGGACAGACAAAACACGGACGAACTCGGACAGACAAAACACGGACGAAGACGGACAGACAAAACACGGACGAACTCGGACAGACAAAACACGGACGAACTCGGACAGACAAAACACAAGACAAGCACGAACGGACACGAACAGAAAACACTCGTGTTTTGTCTGTCCGTGTGTGTGTTTTTGTCTGTCCTCATTTGAATATGCCACAGGTAAAAAGAGTGGAATTGAACGAGGAAGAAAAGACTGACCATTATTTATAATTAAGGAAGGAAAAAAGTAATGGAAAAAAGCAATGAAAAAAAACGATTACCGACCTTTTTGCGGATAGTGCCAAAAAATTCATAACCAGGCAAAAAACTGATAACTCACCCCTTCGGTAATCCAACGAGTAATACAATAGTGATGGTATGTATGGTTACAATTTTTCAAAATATAAACATTTTCATGATTTAATTGTGATTGGCAAATAATACAACAACCAAATTTGTAAGAAACCTTTTTTAGATTCTAAAAAAATTAATTTAAAAATATTCCAAAATATTCCAATTACAAGTTTGAGAAGTGGATTAAAATAGTATAAGAATAAATAATTAAAAAAATTTTAATTATAACCTAACCACATATTTGCGATACATATTCTTCAATTTAACTGATAACTCATTATTCTTTTTGTCAAATAATTCATTTGCCTTTTTATATAAATTTTTAAAATTAATTTTTAATTTGAAATTGTTATTAAAAATATTTTTAAAAACAAAATTTTTCAACAAAAAATATTTTTATCTTTACCTTTTTCATTTCTTCTTCCAAAAAATTAATTTTCTCGTCTTTTTGTGCTAAACAAGCATTTTTCTCAGCTTGTAATTTTTGAAAATTTTGCCTCATTTCTTCAATTTCCTTTTCATTGTCAAAATGAAGTTTTTGAATTTTCTAAAATTATTTTCAAAAAATATTCAAAAAATATCCAAACTTTATCCCTTTCTTCCAATTCATTTTCAAGAAAAATATTTTTCTTTTCAAGATTTAAATTCTTTTCCTTTTCTTCAACAAAAAATTTTTGAAGATTGTTAAAATTATTTTGAAGTTTAATTAAATCATTGCTTTGATTTTCAATATTTGATTCGTTCATTTTGTAGATAATTTCTTAATGTTTGTTAAAGTCTGAATAAATTAAAATGACTTATTTAAATTTACAAAAAAGAAATTAATTTATTTATTTAAAGTTATCCAATAAGTTTAATGAATTTTCTTGAATTTTAATTTGAATTAATTTAAAAAACAATGCAGTTTAAGACAAAAATTGAAGTCAGAAACGATATTTGTTTTATAAAATTTTGGTAAATTAAAAGTTAATTTTACAAAAATAAATTTAATTTTTACAGAGTTTAAATAGTGAAATTGAATTAAAAATATTAAAATTAATATACATATTTATATATTGAAGGGTTTTTTGCCCAAAGAAACTTTTGTTTTGAATGTTGAGAAAAAATTTATTTGTTGAGGGAATATTTTAAATTTAAAATAAAAACGGTTTTAAAATACTTGAATTAAAAATTATGAATAAATTATGAAAAAATAAATGATTAAATTGATTAATGTTTTAATCATTTCACACACCCAACACAGTTTAGCATATTCGACACCTCTGGTTATGTCTACTCCTAAACGTAAGGAAAGAAAATGTCCGCAAATAAAACGGAATAGTACCTAAAGTTTAACGCAAATTTTTGTTTGAAAGCTATAAAGTAATTAAGGAGTTAAAAAGGGTCATTCTATTGGAGGGGCCATTCAATTAGAATAAATACTGTGTATTTTTCATAAAACATCTTTTATCTCTCATTTTAAATTTCTTCAAGAACATTCTCTCTGCAAATAAATGTATTTTTTCTTGTTTTCTGTCGACATAGCTGTTTTTTAAATTATTCGTAAATTGAATAAAATTTACCTATTAGTTAATTTACCTTTGTACAAAATGATTAATGAAATTTATTTTTAAAGGAATTCTGGCATTCTGGCCAGCTGAAAATTCAAAAATTGAGGACTTTTATTTCCTAAAATTGAGGGTTGAGTGAAGTTTTGGAAGGGGATTGCATTTGGGGATTGCATTTGAATAAATAATTTTCTGATTCCATCCCAAATATACAACTTTTAAATGAAAAATACTTTAAATTAATTTTTCTGAACATTTTTAGAAATTCTAAACATAATATTAAAGTAAATAATATTTAAATAATCAAAAAAGAAATTTAAATTAAATATTTTCTGTTATTTTAAAAAATCTAAAAACTTTGTTTATGTATTTTTTAAATGTTATTTTTAAGTTAAATCTAAATATGTATGTATTTTTAATTTTTAATTTTTTTAAATTTAAACTTTTCCCTAAACAAATAAATTAATCCTTTTCCTTTATTTTTCTCAATAGACGAATACAAAAACTTTCTCTGAGCAAAATATCCTTAAATATATAAATAAATAAATTAATTTTTTATTCATTTCCCTTTTATACTTTTAAGAATTATATTTTAAATTTTGTCCATAAAATTTGATTAAAGAAATAACTGGGCATATTTAATAAATTATTTGAATTTAAGTACTATGCAGAATAATTTCTAATTCTTCAAAGAATTATTTAATCTTTTAGGATTTTAGGAAATAAAAACCTTAATTGTCTGACATTAAAAACCTAAAAATTATTAAATAAATCTGTTTGCTTTTTAATTTGTTTCTAAAAAAATATTTATTCAACAAAGTATTGAGTCCACCCCTAAATATCGCACCCAAAGTATCGCTGACCCAAAGTATCGACACCCAACGTATCGTGACCCAAAATATCGAAAAACATATGATCAACACTAAATTTTTTTTATTTTATTATTCAGCATTGGGAAGCTTTTCCAATGACGGGGAAGCTTCTTATTTTGATTAGTTTTCAATTGATCAACTGAGGTGATGATTGATCACTTAATCTCTATGAGGATCCTTGGTTGATCACTAAGGTGATCGATACAACTGTCGTTTATCACTCTCGTTTGATCACTCTTGCGGTTGATCATCACTCGGTTTTCGACTTCGAAAATTTTTAAAAATATTTTCGCTTTCGATAGTTCTTAACTTTTTCCGATTTTGTATATTATATTTCCGAGGATTATTTTGTTTCTAAACAGCTCTGGGTAATTGTGAAGTTTCCAGTCCCCCTTTTTTCCTCCTAAATTTTCCCCCTATATTTTTACAAAATGGTGAGACTTTTTCCTTCCATCCAATTTGCCTTTCTAATTTTTGCCTGCAATCAAACAAAAAGGATTATAAAATGGAGGATTATTTTTTAGTACCTATTTAACAAGTATGATTTTTGAGAAGACTCATTTTCTCAATAAAAAAATGGAATCTGTATAAAAAATATAGGAAAAAATTAGGGAAAAATAATCCTTTTTGTTTGATTGCAGGCAAAAATTAGAAAGGCAAATTGGATGGAAGGAAAAAGTCTGACCATTTTGTAAAAATATAGGGGGAAAATTTAGGAGGAAAAAAGGGGGACTGGAAACTTCACAATTACCCAGCTTTGTTGATCACTCACCTGATTGATCACTCGGTTGATAACTTACAACATTGATCACACATTTCGCTGATCAATTCAACTAATTGAAGTTGTTACGTCATTTGAACAAACTCCCCATGTTGTATAATAAAATTAAAAAAATTTAGTGTTGATCATATGGTTTTCGATACTTTGGGTCGGCGACACTTTGGGTGTCGATACTCTGGGGTGATCCCAAAATTCAATTCAACTAATTGAAGTTGTTCCCAAAATATTTATTTAAAATATTCCCTTAACAGATAAATTAATTATTCTTTCCTTATTCACAGGTATAGAATCTAAAAATGGTTAATTACAAATTTGGTCGTTGCACTGTTTGCCTTAAAAATTTGCTTCATGAGGATATTTATACATTAAAAAATTGTAATCATACATTCCATCACGAATGTATTACTAAATGGATTTCTGAAGGGGTGAGGAAATTTATTCTCTAAATTTAAATCTGGCTATATAACGGGTTTTCTTTATATATACCCTTATCTCTGTAAAACACACAAATCAACCTAAAATTATTTTCAACTCTATTTTTAAAATGTTTAGTCACAAGATTGCCCGCGTTGCCGCGTTCCTGCTACTTTAACTGATATTAAACAACTTCCTCTCGAAGAAGCGAGTGACAGTTCTGACGATTCTGGTGATGAGTTAATTCAAAGTTCAAGTAATGTGACCACAAAAAATTTGATTGTAAGTTAATAGAATTTGAGGTGATTCACCGAATAGACATTGACAAATTTGGTATAAAATAACCTAATTATACCAAAATATGTTTATAAAATCTCTTCTCTACTTTAGAGATAAGTTTTATCCTTCCTAATATCCTAAGAATTTAGGGTATCTAAATATATTATAAAAATATATTATTTATTTATTACAATTACAAAATATATTATTTCACAATTTAAAGGGCAAGAGAGGAACAATGTTTTGACTGAAAGGAATGGAAAAAGTGAAGAATGAGAAGGTGAATGTTCCTCTCTTGCCCAAAATATATACGACAATTTTAGGTGAGTGTATTCAAGAAAAATTAAAATAATATTTTAAAATATTATTTGTCATCATGAAATGACAATGTTATAACCTAAAAATTCTATCCCAACCAGGGGTGGGACAATCTCAAAAAACGCAACGCAAGGCCAAAATTTAACGCAAAACGCAAAATTTAGAAAAAGTTTTAAATTAGGTATTAACCATTTTTCAGTTAAAAATTGAAGTACATATTACTAAAAGTCAGCTAGTCCTATTTGATTTTGTGATATATATAAGGGTTTGGATAGATTGGAGTGATACCAGGGATACAAGGGGATTATGAAGGATATCAGAGGATTTAGAGAGATCAAGGGGGTTTAAAAAGATACCATGGGATTACTGACTAATGTCGGGTGAGTTGGTGAGAAGCGGAGGATAAATGATCTAATTTTAATATTTAAAATAAATAAAAAATATTTTTTAAATTAATTAAAATTTTATTTAATAAAGGCAAATTATTTGACCGACAAAAAGATTGGTGATTTATTTAATTTCATTAATTTAAATTCTGTGGCTAGTTTAGTGAATAATATGGTATTTGTTGGAATTAAAAATAAATGGAAAGAAATTGATAGTAGATGGAAATGTTGTGTACATAAATGTATAAATACAAACAACCCTGTTGGTAATTGTATTAAAGGAAATGGGTTTGGAAATATAATTGATGATGAAAATATTAAATATTTGGTGGGGAATGGAGGTAAATTATTTGAATTTTTGGAAGTTTTTAAAAATATTTTTAGGGATTGATAGTGGTGTCTGTGTTTATGCAGAAAATTATTCCAAAAAGCCACAAAATTATTTTAATTATCCTTTATATTATTTTGAAGTTAAATGTAAATTTGAAAAAGAATTAAATGATTATAATTGGATGAGTATTGGTCTAAAAAATTGTAGTACAAACAATTTTGTTTCCTATTATGCAAAATATGGTAAAATAGGAGGAGCATTTCAGCTTTCAACATTTTCTTGGAATAATAATGATATTTTTGGGTGTGGATTAGTCTATCCACCAGCTAATATAACGAATGAATTTCCTTATGTTTTCTTCACACAAAATGGAAATCAAATTGGTAATTAATTAATTAAAATAACCATACAAAAATTGTTTTTTAAAGGTAAAGGTGTATTATTAAAGGGAAATTTCGATTTATATAAGCCACTTGTTTACCTTCGGTGTTGTTCTGTTGAAGCAAATTTTGGAAATGATTTGGAATCTAAACCATTTATTTATGACATTTCAGAACATTTAATTCTTAAAGAATTTTATTGAAATTTATTTATGATTAATTTTATTTTTTATTTACTTTTTTCATCAATTTAAATTATCAATTTTTTCAAATATTTTCGATAAGACTGATTTTACTGCGACACATTAAATACTAATTTAGCAGTCTTTTCCTTCTCTTCAACAAGAGATTTCCTTCTCTTCCACTTTTCGCTTCCAGATCCACCAATTCCGTGCACAAGTGCACAGAATTGGATTTGGTCTGTCGGCATGATCAAGGGGAAATCAAATGGTGTGGGGCGTTTTTTGATTGATAGGTACAAGTGACAAGTACAAGATTTTGATTGATGAGTGGCAGGTTTGATTGAGTACACGTACAAGGTACTTATCAGGGGTGTGCGAGTTTCGCCTTTCGTCTTTCGCCTTTCGCCGATTTTCGCCTTTTTTGGACTTTCGTCTTTCGTCTTTCGCCTTTCGCCGTTCGCTTTTCAAATTGACTTTCGCATTTTCGCCTTTCGCCGTTCGCTTTTTCGGGCGAAAGGCGAAATTTTTATACACCCCTAATGACGGCATGTGAGGAAAAGTTGGTAATTGGGAGAAGAAAAGAAAGGGAAAAACTGAGACGAGTGGGGATAAATACCGGGTGCTGCAAATTTGCGCCACTATTTCTTTTTGTCATAACTTTCTTCAAATTTATCGAAAATTGACAATTCTTTTTTTATTTTATTAAAAACTCTATGAGAAAATTTTTGGTGCCAAAAATGAGAAATTTGGTCCAGGGATAGTAAAGATAACTCGTTAGAACATCTAAAAGCGTCAAAAAATATTTTTATGCCAAATTTTAATTACTCATAACTTTGTTCAAAATTATTCAATCCCATTGATTTTGGTACCAATCGACTTAACTTCTTCAGGCGCATCGAAATAGCTAATAATTTCAATTTTGAAAACTTGATCCAAAAAATTTCTATTTACCAAAATTATTTCAATTTTTCATTATGAAAGTTATGACGAAAAGAAATAGTGGCGCGAATTTGCCGCACCCTGTATATATAATTTTCCCTTATTGAAAGTTAAGTAAGTTAGTGATAAGTTTCTAGACTTCAACTAGCGACCATTTTAGCATTGCTAGGTTCGACTCCAAATTTAGAGGCAAGATTTTAATTTATTATAAATAGAATGATTATGATTTTTCTTTGAAAAAATTATTTTTTTCTCTCCTAATTCTCAAAATTTTCGCCTGCGGCGCTGAAAAATGAAGAAATCTGGCTTAAGGATCCTCTGAAATTTTCAAAAATTGCGCCCATGGCGCAGAAAAGGGAATACTTTTGGCTTAAGGGTCTTCCAAAATTTTCAAAATCTTCCCGTATCCTCTATCCTTCGATATCTTCAAATTCCCCAACATCCCGCATAATCATCAAATCGTCCGATATCCTTCTTATTCCCTTTATATAACTCGATATCCCTCATAATTAGGCTTGTAGGAGATTTTTCAGGATCCACCAACACTTTTGAAATTATTCTAAAATACGGCTAAAAAAGAGAATATTGACTTTTTAGCCTTTAGATATCCCTTCAAATCCCTTGATATCCCCTATATCCGTCCAATACTAATAGGGATTGTAACACTCAAATGATGCTTCGATTTGCAACCAAAGCTTTGATTTGACCGATCTTTAGAGTCATATTATCATAGCGGAAAAATTTTAAAAAATTTCGCCTTTTGTCTTGACTTTCGCAATAATTGACTTTCGCATTTTCGCCTTTCGTCTTTCGCTTTTTAAATCGACTTTCGCCTTTTCGCCTTTCGCTTTTTAAAATCACTTTCGGCACACCCCTGGTACTTATGCCTTGTACTTCAAGTTGGGCGACAGGCGAGTTAATTTGTTTAATTACTAGTACAAGGTACTGTGTGTGTGTGTGTGTATACCTCAAAAGAGCTTACTCCCCCTTGTCTTTTTCAATTTTTGGGCACGTCCCTAGGTACCTTACCGACACCACTAGTTCGACTCATCTCGTCGAGGTCCTTCGAATAACAAATCATTTGTCGAAATTGGCCCAGCCAAAAAAAAGTTAATAGAACCATTATTTAAAAATAAAAAAACAAGGAAATAATGTAAAAAATATTTTTATATACCTGATTAAAAAATTGTTTGTTAAATAATTTAAAAATTTTCTAAATAATTATGTTATAAAAAATAAATTTCGGTAAATAAAAATAAAACAAGCATGAAAAATTAAAATATTATTTATTTAATGTAAAAATTAAAAATTTTAAATGAAAAAGTCAGAATATTAAGAGCAATCCAATAACAATATTACGATCAACATCAAACTATTTGTTCATCTTTAATGACGTGATTATTAAGATGAGGTGTTATTTTTTGCCTGTATTTGAATAAAGAAAGGCAATTATTGTTTAATAAAATATAAAATGACCAAAATTTTTTAATTATTTTAAAATTTAACGGTGGATGAAAAGTCCGGAAAAGGAATACCTTAGTAAGAAAAGGAAGGTTTCACTAAATAAACAAGGAAATAAATAATTTATAAAAAATCTAACGGTGGATAAAAAGTCAGGAAAAGGGATGTAAGAAAAGGAAAGTTTTACTAAATATCTTAGTAAACATACAACTCATTTTTAATTTTGCTTGAAAAAACAGCTGATTAAAGTCTTATAAATAAGAGAATAATCCGAAAATAATAAACATAAATATTTTTAAATTCTAATCTTAAAACCCCATCAAAATACTAAAATAAAAATGTATTCTTCAACTCTTTGCTTTTTATTCGTAGTTGCTTTAATTGCACAAATTGTGGATTTGGCACCTCCACCTGCTCCTGTTGTTGCTATTGATGAGGTATTTTATAATTAGATATGGGGCCATGCATTTACGGAAATAATATAAGAAACTACCTCAGGGCATTCACTAGGTACTCCACAAAATTACAAAAGTACTCTCCCTAAGTGCCTCAGTAATTCCCGAAAATATGGGTCAGATCTAATATCGATATCATAAATTTATCTTAAGCCAAAACAAATTCGTGTTAAAAGAGCAAGATGCTACAAATATCACATTCGCACGCAACAATGTAAAAATCCACGTTGCCCAAGCTGTCCAGCTTCTTCTTCAATGTCATCAGCAAATCCAAACTGGGCTACTTGTTGTTATTAAGAAGGATTTTCTAATTTTTGTAAAATAATAAAAAGCTCTAACTATAAGATAAACACAATAGTTAGCTAATGTTAAACAAAATATGAATTTTTAATTAAATAAAAAGTGTATCTTTAGCAAACTTATTGCAACAGTTTTATGGAAATTTTTTATGTCCGAGCTTTAATGTAGAAAACTAGATTCTTAGACAAACTAAAAGTTTTTCCAACTCAATACTTTTATATTAGATTCATCACTCAGATTTACTGAACTATAAACCCTATATAGATAATATAAATTTATCTTATAAAAAAGCTTTAAAGCGCCACAGGCAAAAATTCTGCGAATTTTAGAAGGCCAAGAAGCCAAATTTCTTAAATTTTAAAATAAAATATTGAATCCAAAAAAGTACAACTCTTAGTGGTGGAAATTTTTAAATGCTCAAAAAAGTCGAGACCAAGACAATGACTACACCCCAAAACCAAGACCGAAAAAAACGCAAGAAAAGTCTTGAGTCAAGGCTCAAAAACCAAGACTCATGGACATATCTAATTGAGAGGTTCTAAATATTAGTGAGCAAGCTGGATCTAGATCCAGAACTTGATTTTTTCAAGATCCAGAGCCCAGAATAAGGCACTTTTCAGTGTTCCTTGATTTTTTCTTGCCTTGATTTTTCCTTGATTCAAGTTCTCATTGAGAACTCTCGCCCAAAAATGATTTCAGCAAGTGTCCGGTACCTTTTGTTTAGGACACTAGCCATACATCATCAAAATTAAGTTACACCTAGCATGATTTTGCGGTGTAGTCCCCAACAGCCACGGTAATTCCAGCTCTGTAGGGGTCTTCTTTCACAATAATTTCCCAAGTATTAGCTTGCCCAATCTACTTTCAATAAAATATAACACAGTTATTGCGCGTTTAACGAGAAACAATTTTAATGAAATTTTAATTAAAATAAAAACGCTGCGTTTATTATTTATTTTGATTAAAACACGAGTATTATGGAGGGAATGCATCGATCTCTAACTTAAAACATCTTAATTTCATTATTTCTACCTAAATCCTTTTTATCTCCCCATATCTTTTATAATCCACAAAATCCCTGATAGCGTCAACAAATCATTTCGATCTCTTGATGTATTTTATATAGATCGTTAAAATGTTTTATTATTAAAATTGATAATCATTTTTAATAAATATTTTTAAAGATAGTGTAGAAAAAATACGGAGTAATTATTAGAGAGGATAATTATTTCAACATTTACGGTATTAAATCTTTTATGCAGAACGATGATAGTACAATAATGAAAAATAATTTTAATAAAATACACTTATTTGTATTATTTATTTTTTAAATATCTCTTTATCATAAAGTATTTTTGTTTTAAATTAGTAAATCAATAATTTTTCTTTAAAATTTCAAATTAAACGTCTAGATTAAATTTTAAAAAATTAGCTGGATGGAAAAAATAATTAAAGGATTCCAGCAACTTTATTTATTTATCCAAGCATACTATCCATACCTCCAATAGAATGTGAAATTTTGTTATGAATAATTTTAAACAGATTTTTTGTGTCATTTCTAACTGTTTTGTTTAATAATAAATAAACAACCGGTGAAGCTCCTTTAAAAAATTAATTTTAAAATTTTAATATAATTTTCGCCTCTTCCCATCTGAACTTTTTCTTAACGAAATTTTTTAAGCTTATTTAAGCCTAAAAAATTTAAGCTTTTTCCTAAATTATATTTTGTTTCGGCACTTCAGTGATTATTTTAGTTTTGAATGGTATTTACAAATATTATATTAATTTTATATATTTTACTTCTTCTTACTGATTTAGATTTAATTTTTGTATTACTTTTATTTGTATTTTTTCACCACTATAATCGCGCAAATGCGCTAGTAAATAAATACTCTTGCTTAATAAATAAATAAAATTACCATGAACGTGTAACCTTAAAATAAAAGAATAAATTTTTAAATTTATTTTTAATTTTACCACGAAAAGCAATCCTGAGGACCTGACCAGAATCGAAGATTTACCGATTAAGGATATAGGTATCCCGGTCTTGCATAATTAAATGCCCCAACTGGTAAGGCCATCGCCAGCACGCTCTAATTGACGTATTTATTATATACAGAGGAATTTCCTAAATTTGGGTAAACTTTTAATTAAAAATTCAATTAATTTAAAGAACCAAGTCTGCAGAACATTCAGAAGGCCATAACACTGAAGCATAAAAAATTATTTTAACAAAACTAGCTCAATTTTATTTTCAAAAAATAGTGAAATATTCATGTGATTATTATTTATGTCCTAACTGATTATACATATATGTCAATAGTGTTGGTTGAGTGCGACAATAGTCCTATAGTCCTAAATAGTCCCGCTAAATAGTCCCTGTTTTAACTACTTTATTGTAAGTGGATTATACCCAGTATTGTGGATTATACATTATATTTTCCTAGCAATAATGAGTGAAACTGATACACATACAATAGCCAACTCGATAAAAATAAGGCTCGAAAGTGACTTATAGGGCTAGTCCGATAAAAACAAGGCCGAAAAATGCCTCAACCGTGAGCCGACTATAAATCGGCAACCCTAATTATTACCTACAATATTTAATCACAAAACTCAAAACATACATAAAACCTCAGAACCACAAAATAAACTAAGAAAGGGGAAGAGCAATAGACAACACCATTTAGACTAAAAATTCCAACTGCAAAAGTTGGCACCCAAAGTAGACAAATATCCATTAATGAAAGATAAATTAAAAGTATATAACAAGGATTTTTTGTTCTATTTATCCAAAAAGAGTAAAGACAAGGAAAATATAAAGGCTTAAAAATAATTTGAAAAAAAAATTAAATTTAATTCAAAAAATACATACCTAATATATAAATCCAAGTAATATACAAATAATTGTAGTTATTGGATATCTTCTTTTTTCAATTGGAATATCATCAACATTAATTCCTGTACAATTATAAATTTTATCAAAATTTTCACGATTCCATAATATAAATTCCATTTTATACTTTTAAAATTATTAAAAGAGAAGAGAAGTAGCTAAAATATTTAGATATCGTAAACAAATAACAAAACTTTTAATTTTTTTAAGTAAAAAATAATTTTAAAAATGTATATAATAATTGTTGCACTTTTTGATTGACTTAATTTGTATCGCGTGTTTAAATTTTTACATATCTTGTTAAATTTGTATTTTTGCGTGTCTGGTTAATGTATTTTTGAATAAATTTTTCAAAAGATTATAGTAAATAAACTGCTTGAGGATAATCTACTCGAAAGGCAAACTTCAGTTTACTAAGATCTTTTGGGAAATGCCTATACCTCTTATTTTCTGCTGAAAATATTCTAACTTAATTTGTAAGATGAATGGATTGAAAATATAGAAAAGCACTAAATATTTCTCGTTAAGTGGTTAATTTTAAATTTTGATAAATTTATTTATTCTTTAATTCTTTTAAATTAATGAATCCTCTAAATTGGAATTTAAACATCTTTAAATAAGTGACAGTTAGGTGCCAAAATGTGAAAAAATTGTCATTTTGAGGAAACAATAATTTGTACGGCCGCGTAGAATTCATAAGAAAAGTTATTTAAATAAAATAATGTTTAGTGTAAACAATAATTGTCATTTACAAGAGGATGATTTCTATTGTTAAATTCGGGAATCTATTCGTTAGAAATAGTCAAAGGTTCATTCAACATTTATGAGCAAAATTTAAAAAGATCTTTTGAAAAAAATGACAAAATAAATTTATTTATTTCTCGAGTTCAGAAAAAAATCTTTGAGATTGATAAAAAATGAAAAATAAAATTAGTCAAAATCTTCAAATTCTTTAAGAATTTCATGTTTTGAAATGTCATATTTAAAAGGTTTTGACTCCAAATCATTTCCAAAGTTTGCTTCAATTGAACAACATTTCAGCCAAACATATGGTTTATAAGAGTCAAAATTGTCCTCTAATAATAAAGCTTTACCTTTAAAATTAAATTTAAAAAATAATTTTTAAAATATATTTACCAATTCGTTTTCCATTTTGTGTAAAGAATATATAAGGAAATTCTTTTTTCATTTTATTATTTGGCGGGCAAACCAATCCAACACCAAAAATATCCTTGTTATTGAAATTAGTTGCATTTTCTTCTTGTTCATTAAAATGTGCAGCAAACTTTGTAGAATATCTAGCATACTCAGTAACAGACTCAATATCGAACATACTCTATAGCAAATGAGGTGCGTAATCATATTTTTTCCTCCTTCCTTTCACAAGGTCTAAATGGAAAATTTTTCCTTAGTATTTAATGTGTGTTGATCTTGGAAAATAATGCATTTTCTGTCCGAGTTCTGTCTGTCTGTGTTCGTCCGAGTATTGTCTGCCCGTGTTCGTCTGTGTTTTGTCTGTACACGTACACGGACAGACGCACGTACGAACACGGACAGAAAAAATGTAAAAAAATTAACCCTCTTGAATTATCTTTCTTTACGGCAGAATCAACACACATTAAATACTAAGGAAAAATTTTTCCATTTTGATCTTTTGAATGGAAGGAGGAAGAAATATGATTACGCACCTCATTTGCGAAAAAGCCCTCAGTTGTAATTGAATTTCTAATCCCAATCCTATTCATAAATTTGTCGACATTATTTAATTCTCCTTCAATCTTGCATTTAATTTCAAAATAATATAAAGAATAATTGAAACGATATTCTAATTTGTTGAATGAATTTTCTGCAGAAACAAAAACACATTTATTATAACCTAAAAATATTTATAAAAACTTAAAATTCAATATGTAATTAACCTCCTTTCCCCAACACATATTTAATATTTTCATCGTCAATTATATTTCCAAATCCGTTTCCTATAATACAATTACCAATTGGTTTTTCTGTATTTATACAATTTTCATAACAACAATTGTATTCACTATCAATTTCGCTCCATTTATTGTTGATTTTAACAAAATCCTTTAAAAATCATATAACAATTTAAATAAAATTACACACTAACCGCATATTCACTACAAGGCAAATTTAATAAATTAATTGTCAAATCACCCATCTTTTTCTGAAATAATTTATTTCCTGGCTCCTTAGCCTTCATAAATTCTCAAAATTTACGCCTCCGGCCCCAAAAGTAGAAACCCCTGATATAATCAGAGGACAATATTTTGTTTAATCCCTATATCTCTTCAAATCTCCTTCAATACTAGAGCTAGGGAGGATATAAGGGGACCTCCGATATAATAACAAATACCACGATATCCCTGCAGATACATTGATATTTCCTTAATCCCTTCAAATCACTCGATATTCCCCTGATCCCAATTAATACTATCAACCAACTTCCAGATTCGCTTTGGATCAGATATACTAAATCTTTGGTTCGGCTCCATGACAGCTCTGGACGGGAGAGGGAAGGAGATAGACAATTATGATGGTTTCATTCGATAATATTTTTAACAAAATAACCAATTTATCCATTTACCTTTTTATTTTCTTCTTCCATAGAAATACATTTCTCATCATTTTCAGCTTTTAATTGTTGAAATTTTTCTTCAAGTAATTTCTTAAAAGTAAGATTCCTTTCTTCATCTACATTTTTACGATCAAAATTTATTTGTTGAATTTTCTAAAAATATTTAAATTAAATTTAAAAATCCAAACTTTATCCATTTCCTTCAATTCATTTTCAATAAAAAAATTTTTCTTTTCAAGATTAAAAGTCTTCTCCTTCTCTTCGATAAATTTTATTTGAAGATTGTTAAAATTAGCTTGAAGATCGTTAAAGTTAGTTCGAAGAGTTAATAAATCATTGCTTTGGTTACATGGCTAAAATAATTATTTTTTATTTATTGTTCTTTAAAAATTTACTTTTAATTCCAAATCAGGATTTGACGATCCTTCTTCAGACATTTTAAATTTTTAAGTTTAATTGAAAAACAGAATTTAAATATTCAAAAGTTGTTAAAATAAATCTAAATTAAAAAGAATTTTACGTGAATAATTTGGCTAAAGTGCACTTTACCGGGCGATTTTAGATTTTTATGATTTATATGTCATTCGAAAGAGCTAGGCGAGCTGAGTCGAATGACACCAAAATTAGCCCGCGGACTCAACTATGGACCGAGATATGGGTCCCCAAAAATCGAAAAACCAAAGGGGGGACCAAGCACATTTTTGGGGCGAAAAATTCGAATATGCAAATAATATCTCATTCGAAAGAGCTCGTCGAGCTGAGTCGAATGACACCAAAATCAACGAAATCCGACTTGATTTGACAAAGTTATGATCTTTTATTTTAGCTCCTTACCTATGGCATCTGTGGAGATTTCTGCTGATACGGAGGCCCCAAATACATCCAGAGCAAGGGAGATAGGAATAGGTTTATGTTACGAGCCCAGACCCAGCGCCCGTAGACTCCCCGCGAGGCGCGTGCCGCAAAACCCCGCGCGAAGCGCGGGGTTTTGCACAAGCGCCTCGCCGACGCCCCATAGGTTTATGTTGCTAGTTTTTTGTGTTGTTCAGAATTATCCAATCGAGCTGATTTTGGTGTCATTCGACTCAGCTCGAAGAGCTCTTTCAAATGAGCTATTATTTGCATTTTCGAATTTTTCACCCCTAAAAAGTACTTGGTACCCCCTATGGTTTTTGACCATTTCGAGCCCTGTATCTCGGCTCATAGTTGAGTCCGCGGGCTAATTTTGGTGTCCTTCGACTCAGCTTGATGAGCTCTTTCGATTGACATATAAATTGTTCAAATCTAAAATCGCCCGGTAAAGTGCACTTAGGCCAATAATTTTTTTTGTTTCTTAAAAAACTGATAATTTAAAAAAATTATTTTAAAAGATCTTTCTAAAAACGAATTGAAAAAATAAACGCAATGCTTGTTTTATAGAATAAATTAGTTAAAATGTTAATTAACTTAAAATGTCATTAGTTTAAATATTAAATATTAATTAATTTATTAAGAAATAATTAATTTTTCTTGACCAAAAAAATTTTATGGAAAGGTTTAAACTTTACTTAATTATAAAAAGTATTTAAATAAAAAAATATTAAAATAAATATGTATAGGTATGCACTATTTATATATTGAAGGATTTTTTGCCCAAAACTGTTTTAGTGTTAATATACTTTGAGAAAAATAGGTAAAAAAGGATTAATTTTATTTGTTGAGGGAATATTTTAAATTTAAAATATAAAGATGTTTTGAGGGATAATTATATTTCTTATTTAATTAAATTTCGATTTTCAAAACTCGAGCTGTCAAAAATCCCATTCTGAATATCACATTTGTTTTGTATCAAGTAGACTATCAAAACTTTAACGGTAAGCAAAGCAAATTCAAAAAGATTCCCAACAATCAAATTCAAAGTTGGCAATTAAAAAAAATTTTGATTATAAAAGTCTAAATTATTGTTTTTGGTTGAATATAAACAAGAAGGAAAAATGGAAATTGATATTTTCTAATTGTCATTAAAATCCTCAATTAACTTTAAAAAAGATTAATTTAAAAATAATTAATTAAATTTTAGAATTAATTAAATGTTTCTAAAAAGTTCAAGGAACTTTTTTAGCAGATCTATTGAATTAATTTAAAAAGTATTAATTAATTTCCAAAAGCTAGGAAAGTAATGAAAATTGGGTCTATAGAATTCAAAATTACCGCGCAACCCTAAAACTTTTGGAACAGAAAAATATTTGTTCTCATTTCCTTATTTTTAGCCAGGTTTACACCACGAACGATCGGGGGCGGGTGTGTCGGAGGACCGGATTTTAGAATTGTTTCGGGGGGGGGGGCGGTTCGGGCCGGGAAAAATATAAAGGAAAATACTTTGGGAAAAATTATTTTATTTCCAATAATTTGGGAAAAATTTTAATTCTATTAGTTACATTTCAGGCAAATATTAAACCAATTTAGTCATTTTTAGTTTTTAATTTTCTTACTTTCTAATTCTAGATGCCTTAAAAACATTTTTTATTTTAAATTTAAAATATTCCCTCAACAAATAAACTTTTTTCTCAAAATATGTTCTAGGTATATTCAAAAAACAAAATTTTTCCAGGCAAAAAGACCTTCAAATTGTATTTTTTAATAATTTGATTACGTTTTTAACTCCATAAAATTTAAATTTTTGTTTAAGAAAAGATTAATTTATTTTTGTAACTTAACTTTTAATTTACAAAATTATTTATTTAAATTAGAATAATTTTATTTACTAAAAAATTATTTAATAGGTTTCTCATTTTAAAGTTATTTTTTCTTTGATTTAAATTACAAATTTTTTCCATTTTTTTGAATTTGTTCCACTTTTTTAAAAAACTTTTAATAATTTTTTGCACACAAAAGCGTCTTTTTCGAATACATAAATAATTGGCAAATTAACCTAACTACTGTCGGGCCTCAATATAGTGTGACTAAAAATATTATACATATTATTTTAATTTATTTAGCTCTTATAAACTATCAGAAAATTCTAAAAGATGAGTCAACAAGGATCATCAAAGTCTGATTTAATTAGTGTTGAAAAACAAAGCAATGATTTAATTAAAACTAAAACTAATTTTGTCTTTCAAAAAGATTTTTTCGAAAAGAAAGAAAAAACTGTTAATCTTAAAAGGAAAAATAATTTTCATGAAAATGACTTGTTGGAAACGGAGAAAGTTTGGATTTTTAAAAATATTTTTAAGAGAATAATTTTAGAAAATTCAAAAATTAAATTGTGAACATGAAAATAAAATTCAAGAAATAAATAATGAACATAAAAATGAAATTGAAGGAATAAATCAAAAATTTAAAAAATTACTTGAAGAAAAACTAAACAATTAAAAGCTGAAAATGAGCAAAAAGACGAGAAAATTATTTCTTTGGAAAACGAAATTAAAAAGGTAAAACTAAATAAAAATATTTATTTGAAATTGAAGCGCTTCTGGGCCTTACCGCAAGCCCTTCAAGTCGGGGCAGATTTTTCTGAGTCATTTTTCCGATCCAAATATCCTATGGCCGATTCGATTTTTCGGTCCAAGTCTTTTCATTTTGGCAACCCTAATTATAAGTTAGACATAAAAAGAGAAGAAAGAAAAGAAAGGCAAAATAGTTTTTGGTTAAAGAAATAGTTTTTCTCATCAGAGTATGACTAAAATTTTAAATCTAAAATTAATTTTAAAATTTAATTTATATAAAAAGACAAATGAATTATTTGACAAAAAGAATAGTGATTTAACAATGAAACTAAAGAATCTGCATTATAAATATTTGGTTAGTTTATAATTAAAATTTAGAACCTCCTTTACTCTTATACAAAATTTTTGGTACTTTATTAATATCCCACCCCCCCCCCTTATTTGAGTCTCAGATTAATTTTCTTTTTTTGCTGTCAATCATTCATTTCCTTCCTTTTTTAATGTCAATCATTTTTTCCTTCGAATATTACAAGTAAAAGGCAAGTTAAAAGCTTAAGATATTTGAGGAGTACAGCCCAAAAGGGCGCGCAGCCTTAACGGCGCAAAGCAATAACATTCTGTAATATTTTTGGCTCTTGTCATTTTTGGTATCAATCTCTTTATCCCGATGAGAGGAATCTTCTAATATTAATTTTGGTGAGGTTCAAAAATCTTGAAACAAGTTATGGCTTTGTGCCGTTATGGCCGCGCGCCCTTTTGGGCGTCCCATATTCGAGGGGAGAAAATGATTGGCATTAAAAAGGGAGGCAAAATAAATGATTGACAGTAAAAAAGGAAAATTAATCTGAGACTCAAATAGGAGTGGGGGGTGGGATATTAATAAAGTACCAAATTTTTTACACTTACGAGATTGAACGTACTTATTCTAAGGGATTTTACTTTGATTTTCAGTGTATTAAGATCTTTTATATTTTTCTTAATAAGATAAGGATGTCTGCTCAAATTTTCGTAGATTTTAGGGTGATATCCGTCCCTATCATTTTGTTTATAACTGTAGCTCAAACTTGTAAAAAATTCTTGGGATTATTAAATTAATTTTTTTAGAATCTAAAAAAGGTTTCTTACAAATTTGGTTGTTGTATTGTTTGTCAATCTCAATTGGATCATGAAAATGTTTATATTTTGAAAAATTGTAATCATACATATCATCAAAATTGTATTTCTCGTTGGATAACTGAAGGGGTGAGGAGTTTTGTTTAAATTTTATACCGAATAAATAATATTATTTGTCAGTTTTTTTTAGAATTTTGAATTGTTTTCTTGATGCACAAATCAATTCAATATTTAGTTCGAACTTTAATTTTTAACATTTTTAGTCGAAAAATTGTCCTTGTTGCCGAGTTCCCGCTACTTTAAATGATATTAAGCAATTTTTTGTCGAAAAAGCAAGTGACAGTTCTGACGATTTTGATGATGAGTTTACTCGAAGTAATATGACTAAAGCTGTGAGTAATTTAATGATAAAATTGGGGGCTGATCCTTATAACTAGAGCGTGTTTTTCAGGTCCAAAAAAACGTGAAATAGGATCCTATTTAGGTCCAAAAAATTTCCAAAATAGGTCCGAAATAGGTTCGAAAAGGCCAAAATAGGTCCAAATTTTGACAAAATAGGTTCTAATTTTGGTTGAAATTAAAACATTTATGATATCATATTTACTAAATTTGAACTTTTTTATGATATTTTATAATTTTAAATAGAAATTTATCGAAATTTGAGTGATTTTACAATCTCTAACCTATATACCGTAGCATTTGAGGGGATTTCGTGATATAAGTGGAGTTTTACTGGATAAAATGGGATATTGGGGATCTTTTGGGGTCTTTTAATCGCCCAAATTTTTTTATTACCAAATCTTCTAATCACCCAATTTTACTCCAAATTCATTAATACCGTATTTTCTCTAATTGAGCGACATGTCGCTCTATTTTTCAACCCCCTCCCGAGGAGCCGCTCTATTGGAGACTGTCGTTCAAATGGAGACTGCCGCTCTATTTTTCATAGACAATATATTTACAAAAAATTTTCTTTATTCATTATATAAAATCAAAATTCCAATGAATCATCGCTTAAAATACCATTCTCTTCATCTTGAATCAAAACAATCTCGTTTATTAAATCAATCATTTCTAAAATTATTTTCATTTCTCTCTTCTTAGACAATCCAATCCTGTTGGAATTGCACCTTCAGGCTGTCAGTAATACTGTCAATCTCATCTAGAAAATTAATCGATTTTTATAATCAATTAATTTTAATCTCCTGGGTGTCCAAAATTTTCAAAATTTTTGCCTGAGGCGCAAAAAATGAAGAAATCTGGCTTAAGGATCGTCCCAAATTCTCAAAATTTTTGCCAACGGCGCTGAAAAAGGATGATTTTTGGCTTAAGGATCTTCCAAAATTTTCAAAATTTTCGCCTGCGGCGCAAAAATCGAGTAATAATGAGAGAGTGATAGATCCACCAGCTCTTGATCACCCAAATCCCGTTTAATCCTTTGATACCCCTCTTATCCTCTGTATCACTTGATGTCCCCCTTTATCTACCAAAATCCCCCCAATGAAATAATTCATTTATTTTCCACCCGGAGCTCCGAGCCAACATGGAGCGGCTCCGAAAATCGCCGGCTCTGGAGCCGGAGCTGGAGCCAAGATTTTGAAAGCCCGGAGCTCGGAGCCGGAGCCAACAAATGGCAAATACCCACCAGCACTGGTTATTAGTGTAAAGAGTGAAAAAATTAACAATAATAAATCGCAGTTATTGTAGTGGGTGTCGCTCTATTGGAGACTGTCGTTCAAATGGAGACTGCCGCTCTATTTTTCAACCCCCTCACGAGGAGCCGCTCTATTGGAGACTGTCGTTCAACTAGAGACCGTCGCTCAATTAGAGAAAATACGGTATCTTCTTTCATTCGTCAAAATCACCGAAATGTCTAATATAAATGTTAACCTGAGAATTTTCGAGGGCAGTTCTTAGTACGATGGGCAGTTCTTAGTACTTATAACCAAGTAATCTATATTCTGAAACAAATTTTTTTCCTTTTCTATTTTTTTCAGAATTTTCTCTTTTTATGTCTTGAGTCGAAAATTTTATTTTCGCTCCGAAACAAGGAAAAAACTTTTGTTAGATTAACTTTGACAAAAGAATTTTTTAAGCAAAAACCCCAATATATTGTGAGAACAGTTATTTTCGGTGCTCGCTTTGTTTCGATACTTAAAGGTAAAATCTATTTGCCGAACACTAGTTCACAGAAGACTCGTAGAATTCTTGCCATTATTTAGCAGGTCTGATATATACTCTTCGAGTTATATACTCTTCGGGTTAAATATGTCCCATTAATGGAATATTCGAATTAAATAAAAAATAATTGCATACATTAATTAATTTATTTAACAAAAAAGATTGACGAGTTAACTGAGGTAAATAATATGGACTGTATTTATGCGGTTAGTTTATAATTATTAGTGTCTGGATTTATATTGAAATATAAAGGCAGAAATTAACAGTGATATGTAGAGGTTATAAAAAAGTTATTTAAATATAAATTCGGCTTCTAATAATTAATAAATTAAAAATAATTTTTGAAGGATTTTGTTGAAATTAAAAATAAATGGAAAGAAATTAATAGTCGATACAGTAAATGTTGTTCTAAGAAATGTATAAATAAAAATAAACCTATTGGTAAATGTATTGAAGGAAATGGATTTGTGAATATTTTTAGGGGTGAAAATATTAAGTATTTGGTGGGGAAAAGAGGTAAATTAGGCATTAAATTTTATTGGAAATATTTTTAGGTTTTAATAAATATGTTGTAGTTTCTGCAGAAAATTCATTTAACAAACCACAAAACTGTTTAAATTATTCTTTATATTATTTTGAAGTTAAATGTAAATTTGAAGGATGGATGGATATTAAATGGATGAATATTGGTTTTAAAAATTTAAATACAAATAAATATATAATTTATTCTGCAAATAATGCTATAATTTATAATGAGAAAAAAGTACAATTTCAACTTCCAACACGTTTTAATAATAATGACATTTTTGGTTGTGGATTAGTTTATCCTCCAACTAATAAAACAGAAGAATTTCCTTATATATTCTTTACAAAAAATGGAAAACAAATTGGTAAATATTTAATTAATTTTAGGTACTTATCCGTTATCGCCTTGCATTTCCTTTTGTCCTTATTTCTAGTAAAGGCAAATATTTTACGTGGCGATAAGTACTCATTTTCAGAATCAATCGTTTGTATTGAGCGTTTAGAAAGTAGAAGAAAATCTAGTGATGTCTGAAGGGATAACGGAAAATTACCAAAAAAAAATTTATTTTTGAAGGTAAAGGTATATTAGTAAAAGAGAATTTTGATTCATTTAAACCAAATGTTGATTTGGATTGTTGTTCTGTTGACACAAATTTTGGAAATAATTTGGAGTTAATACCATTTGAATATGACATTTCAAAACATTTGATTCTTAAAGAATTTTATTGAAATTTTTATTCACATTTTATCAATTTAATTTATAATTTTTAAATATATTTTTCTGGTAAACTTGAAAAATTTTTTAGTCCCATCTTTTAAATTTTGTTTATTTAATTATGTAGTTACATACATTAAAAAAGAAAAAAATAAAAGATCTGTATTTTTTATTAGAATGTAAAGTTTAAAAAGAAATAGTTTTTATTTAAATTTTTGGCAAAAGAGAGAATGATGGGGAGGAGTTAATTTTTATTGTTCCATCTACCTACATTACTTCCATTTTTGATTAGTCTTTCTTTTCCAGGTCGAGTAAAAAGAACAAGAATTCTCTTTTCATCATATTCATTGTCCCATTCAACGGATTTAACAACAAAATTTTTAAGATTCAATTCTCCCTGTAAATTTCCATTATTGGAAATTTTGATTTTCAAAATTTTATTTTGGAAATTTTTTAATTAAAATTTAGCTACATATATTCTCAATAACTCCAAAAAATATAAATTTAAATTTCATCCAAGTTTAAATAATGGGGTTTTTCCGAGTTAGTAAATGTACTATTTGCCATTCTTGTTTGCGTTCTGACAATGTGTATACTTTGAAATGTAATCATACATTCCATCACGAATGTGTTACTCGTTGGATTTCTGAAGGGGTCAGGAAATTTATTTTTTAATTATAATAGATTAGGTGACTAGCGAGGTCCAACTGTACTTTTTGTCTTTAGTCTTTTGACTTCTAAATAATTCATCAAAGAAATTTTTTCAAATTTTATTTTTAACATTTTCAGTCAAAAACTTGCCCTTATTGCCGCGTTCCTGCAATTTTATCTGATATTAAGCAACTTTTTATCGAAGAAGCATGTGATAGTTTTGACGATTCTGGGGATGGGTTTGCACAAGGTTCAAGTAATATGACTAGACGAACTCTGGTTGTAAGTTTTAATAAAATTAAAAACTTCATCCAAAACTTCATCTAATTCGTTATAGTTTGAGTTAAGAGATATCCAATTTATCAAAACTTCTTTTTAATAGTTTTGAATATTCAAGACTTAATTTTGAAAAAAAATTTTTCTTAAAAATGAATTAAAAGAAATTAATAGAATTTTGAGTTTATTTTGAATATTTTATTAATTTTAGAAAATTCAAAAAATAAATCTTGGCCATAAGAAAGAAATTGAAGAAATGAAGCAACAATTTAAACAATTAATTGAAGAAAAATTTCAACAATTAAAAGAAGAAAATGATGTTTGTTTAAAGGAAAGAGATGAGAAAATTAAACTTTTGGAGGAAGAAATTAAAAAAGTAAATAGTAAAAATAATTTTTTTAATTTTCATTTTTTAAGGAAAAAAATGAAAAGAAATTAGTTGATATTAAAAATAATGAAATTGAATTTTTAAGGAACAAAATGGATGAGGTTGGTGAGATTTTATAATTAATTCAAATTTTAATTTTAAATAAAAATATTTAAATAATTTGAAATTTAATTATATTTTAATTTAATAAAATAGATGAACGATTTATTTAACAAAAGGATGGATTTAATTAAATTAAGTAATTTGAGTTATAATAAATGTGTGGTTAGTCGTTTTAAATAAAAAATTACTTGCAAAAATTTTTTAAAGAATTTTGTTAAAACTAAAAATAAATGGAATGAAATTTTTCTTTTATGTTGTGAGAATAAATGTATAAATACAAACAAACCTGTTGGGAATTGTATTAAAGGATATGGATTTGGAAATTTAATTAATGATGAAGATATTAAATATATTAATTGTTTGGAGTGGAGAGGAGGTAGATTAATATTAAATTTTTTGTAAATATTTTTAGGTCGTGATAAATATATTCGAGTTTATACAGAAAATGCATTCGAGAAACCTCTGTATTGTTTCTATTATTCATTATATTATTTTGAGATTATATGTAAATTTGAAAGAGAGTTAAATAGTGGCAAAAATTGGATGGCTATTGGTCTTAAAAATTTGAGTACAAATAAATGTATTAGATATTATGCAAAGGAAGCTACAATTAATAATGAGAAATCAGAATTTATTAAACTAACACCTTGGAATAATAATGATATTTTTGGCTGTGGATTAGTTTATCCTCCAACTAATAAATTAAATGAAGAATTTCCTTATATTTTCTTTACACAAAATGGAAAACAAATTGGTAAATATTTAATTCAAGAATTATTTTACCTTAAAAATTAATTTTAAGGTAAAGGTGTATTATTAAAGGACAATTCAGATTCATATAAACCTGAAGTTTGGCTTAAATGTTGTTCTGTAGAAACAAATTTTGGAAATAACTTGGAGAACAAACCTTTTAAATACGATATTTCAAAACATTTTATTCTCAAAGAATTTTATTAAAATTTTTTTGATAAATTTTTTGCCGATTAAATTCTGACCAAAGAATAAAAATCATTTAATTTATATATCCAGTTAAACTCCAACTGGATCTAGTGTCACATAAACGATTATATAGCCACTCTACAGCACTGATTCATAATCAAAGGCATTACAAATTCTTTTCAGAATTTCTCATGTTATAATGGCACTTCGCTTAAGGTTGACAGAAACCTTCCGGACTGAAATTTAACACTTCTAAACCACTGATCCATTTATTTGATAGGATTTTTAATAATATTCAAAATTTAACTCAAAACTTTTCTTCCTTTTTTTAATTTTTTGAAGTAAAATTAAACGCAATTGGATTTTTTTATTTTAAATTTTCTTTAGAAATGTTTCAATTTCAATTTTTTTTATTGTTATCAAACTTGTTCGTAAAAAATCTACTATTCATTTTAGATTCAGAACAAAATAATTTATTTAAAACTTGAAAAATTAAAATTGGTAAATATAAATCAGAAGAGTAAAATCAAAAAACAAGATTGATAAAAAAGCATCTAGTTATAAAAATCTTTAGGAATTAAATGATTTGAAATGTCATATTTAAATGGTTTAGTCTTCAAATCACTTCCAAAGTTTGTTTCAAGAGACAAATATATATGATCAACATGTGGTTTATATAAATCAGAGTTGTCCTTTTCTAATAAACCTCGACCTTAAAAACAATTATTTACAGGGTGCGGCAAATTTTCCGCCCCTTTTGTTTTGACCATATCTCGCTTCAAACTAAACAAAATTTGATAATTATTTTTTTATTTAATTCCAAGACTTTGACTTTGAGAATTCTGATAACAAAATCGACTTAAAATTTTATAACTAGTCTGATAATTCTTAGATCAAATTTTGAGCAAAATTTTTCGCGTGGATATTGGCCTGGATTCAAGGCAAAGATTTTGATATGGAAAATTTATTAGAGTTGAGCGGGATCAGGATCATGACATAAAATCGGGATTTTGAAATAATAACCAGAATGTAGGATGCACGATTGACTGAAATTGAAATTTGGAATAATGATCTCTTGATTGAAATATCGTTATCTCGATTACTGATTTTGATATTTTAAATTAAAATATTAGAATTAATATTTAAAATATTTACCAATTTGTTTTCCATTTTGAGTAAAAAAAACATAAGGAAATACTTCATTTAATTTATTAGTCGGAGGATAAACTAATCCACAACCAAAAATATCATTATTATTGAAGTCCGTAAAAAGTTGACATATTCCAAATTTCTCCATTTTAACCTTTCCATACTTTGAAGAGTAGAAATTACAAATATTTGTATTCAAATTTTTTAGACCAATATCCAAATTCCCAACTCTATTTGGCCCTCCTTCAAATTTACATTTGATTTCAAAATAATATAAATAATATTTGGGGTAATTTTGTAGTTTTTTGAATGTATTTTCTGAATAAACAAAAGCACAATTATCGGAACCTAAAAATATTTACCAAAAAAATCAAAAATCCCAATAATTTACCTCCTTTCCCCTTCAAATAATTAATATTTTCATCATCAATTAAATTTGCAAATCCATTCCTTTTAATAGAGTTGCTTGAATTTACAAATGTATTGTCACAAAATTTGTATTCACTTTCAATTTCACTCCATTTATTTTTAAATTTAGCAAAATCCTTTGAAAACATTAATAATAATTAAGGTGAGAAATAATAAGGACATCTAATAACTTCGATTAAAAGTAGAGTTGGGCGGGGTTGGGATCCTAACGTGATTAAACGGAAACAAGTTATGTGTTATTAACAAGAAAATCCATCACCTTTTGATCTTCAGAAAATTACAGCTTGAAGAGAGGGATACTCTTGTTAATTTTAAATAAAAACTAAATTAATTACGTTTTTAATTCCTTTCTTCAAAGAACTAATTTTTACATCCTTTTGTTTTAAAGAAATGTTGTTTTCAGCTTTTAATTGTTTAATCTTTTCTTCAATTAATTTTTGGAAATTTTGTTTTAAATTTTTAATTTCATTTTCATGTTCATTCTTGAGTTCTTGAATTGCCTAAAAATAGTTTAAATTCACTGAGTCAACGAAATTATTCTGGTGTTTTTCAACACAATTCTACGAGCTCTCTGTGTTTATAAATTTCAATTTTACTCGCACTCATACCAAAGTACGGGTACGAAATTTTAGTCCAATTGCAGATTAAAACTTTCAAAAATTAAGATTGATTTTCAATCGTTATAGATTAGGTCATACTGTCATACTAAGCCCATTAATAGATATACCTTAAATCCTCTAAAATCGAATGTCCTCTAGCGGTGAGGCTATTTTAGAAGGAGGAGGGGGGCTATTTTAAAAGATTTAAGGTATTTACTTACCTTTTTAATTTCTTCCTCCAAAGCCTTAATTTTATCAACATTTTCAGCTTTTAATTTTTTATTTTCCTCAACTAATTTTTGAAAATTTTGTTTTAAATTTTTAATTTCTTTTTCATATTCCTTTTGAAGTGTTAGGTTATTATTTTCCAAAGCTAAATCGTTAATTTTCAATTTCAACTAAAAAATAAATTTATTATTTAATTGAAATATAGTCAGATCTCATTTGTACAACACCTTCATGCAGAAAAATGGATTGTAAAAGGAGAGTGTCGTACAATTGAAATCCGTTTCTAAACAAAAAAAGAATTCTTAACCTCTAATTTCTCCAAACGATGTTTTAAACTTTCAATTATATTTTGTGATGGACATAAAGAACCACATGTACTTGACAATCCATCAAAACTAGATGTTTTCGAATTACTACATTTTACTATAAAATTTTCTTCTACAAATGTTGTTTCATCTTCAATTTTATTTTTAATATTATCAGAAGTTTTTGTTGAAAATGACCATTCTTTTAATTGCTTTGGTGTTCTCATATTTTTAAAATTAATTTTCGGAAAATTAATGAAAACTTTTTTTGAAAATTGTATGTCAATTCTTTTTATAGAGTTAATAAAAATTTGGTAATTCTTCGGTTGTCGCCCCCCCCCCTTTTTTATGTTCTATTTTTTTCATTTCCTATTAAATTTCTATGAATTTTTTATATACATTCGAAAGAGCTCTTCGAGCTGAGTCGAACGGCACTAGAATCATTGAAATCTGACTTAAATCAACGTAGTTATGAGCATTTGTTTTAATCCCTTTCAACATAACAAAAAGCATGTCCACAGAGGATTTAGCTTCATAATTTTGTTCACAACCGCCAAATCTAACAGATCATAGCATCAATCTACCCAGCTCGGATAGCTCTTTCGACTGATATATAATAAATTATATGTCAAGCAAAAGAGCTCAAAATGGTCAGGGAAACATAAAAAAGGGGGGGGGCAACAACCGAAGAATTACCAAAAATTTAATTAAATCAGTTGAGGTTATATGTAATTTTTATTAAAAATTATCTAAAAAAATATTTAATTCACAAAATTTTATATTTTATAAATTTTTATATTTTGTAAATATAAATTTCACAAGAGGCTAAATTAGTTTATTGGATTATTCCAAACCCAATAGCGATTTCGGCCAATCCCGATCCCTAGAGGGGATTGGCCGATAAAATTAGAAAAATTTATGATGTAAAAATAGGGAAATTAATACAAAATAGCAACGTTTAATCAAAATTCAGGCAGAAACTGATGTAAAATAATAAATATGAACTCCATTATCGTGTTTTAAAGTTTTTAAAGCTTATAAAATTTCGGGTGAATTATTATTCTGTGAATTTTCAGAGGCATTCACCTAACACACTAAAATGGCATTTTTTGAATAATTGGAAAGGAAAAATTAGATTTATCTCGTTGTGATTAAAAATCCCAATTTACCTTTTAAAAAAGGAGTAATTTAAAGGGAATCAACTTTTAGGCAATTTACATTTACCCTTTAGAAAACGTTCTTAATTGAAATTTATTTAAAATTTTCCCTCAACAAATAATTAATTAATCCTTTTCCACCTCTTTTCTGAACAAAATTGAAAGAAGGCAATCATAATTTGAGAGAGGGCAATTATTATTCACAACAAATCATTTTCAGGGAAAAGCCCTTCAGTATATAACTATATATTAATTTTTAAATTCTATTACATTTATAATAATTTCTCCATAAAATTAGTATTTTATTTCAGAAACTTGGAGAACAAACCTTTTAAATACGATATTTCAAAACATTTTATTCTCAAAGAATTTTATTAAAATTTTTTTGATAAATTTTTTGCCGATTAAATTTTGACCAAAAAATAAAAATCATTTAATTTATATATCCAGTTAAACTCCAACTGGATATAGTGCCACATAAACGATTATCGGTACTTATTTAGTTTCCCCCCCCAGTCAGTTTTTTCGAAAATTATGTAAAAATGGTCAGTCTGAACAACAATTGTAGAACCCATCGAGCTGTGTCGAATGACACCAAAATCAACAAAATCCGACTTGATTTGACCGAGATACAGACCCTAGACCCACTGGGGCGTAAAATCATATGGACGAGAATTTATACAAATGCTAGCTCATTCGAAAGAGCTCGTCGAGCTGAGTCGAATGACACCAAAATCGACGTAATCCGACTTGATTTGACAAAGATATGACATAAATCATCGACTCCGGTAGGTCTTAATAATGTCATAACTTTGTCAGATCAAGTCGGATCACGTCGATTTTAGTGTCATTCGACTCAGCTCGACGAGCTCTTTCGAATGAGCTATCATTTGCTTAAATTTTTTTAATTTCAAAAAATCACCCCTGTGGTTGTTCAATTTTCAGGGGTCTGTATCTCGGTCAAATCAAGTCGGATTTTGTTGATTTTGGTGTCATTCGACACAGCTCGATGGGTTCTACAATTGTTGTTCAGACTGACCATTTTTACATAATTTTCGAAAAAACTGACTGGGGGGGGAAACTAAATAAGTACCGATAATCGTTTATGTGGCACTATATCCAGTTGGAGTTTAACTGGATATATAAATTAAATGATTTTTATTTTTTGGTCAAAATTTAATCGGCAAAAAATTTATCAAAAAAATTTTAATAAAATTCTTTGAGAATATTATTAATTGTTTGGAGTTATTAATTGTTTGGAGTGGAGAGGAGGTAGATTAATATTAAATTTTTTGTAAATATTTTTAGGTCGTGATAAATATATTCGAGTTTATACAGAAAATGCATTCGAGAAACCTCTGTATTGTTTCTATTATTCATTATATTATTTTGAGATTATATGTAAATTTGAAAGAGAGTTAAATAGTGGCAAAAATTGGATGGCTATTGGTCTTAAAAATTTGAGTACAAATAAATGTATTAGATATTATGCAAAGGAAGCTACAATTAATAATGAGAAATCAGAATTTATTAAACTAACACCTTGGAATAATAATGATATTTTTGGCTGTGGATTAGTTTATCCTCCAACTAATAAATTAAATGAAGAATTTCCTTATATTTTCTTTACACAAAATGGAAAACAAATTGGTAAATATTTAATTCAAGAATTATTTTACCTTAAAAATTAATTTTAAGGTAAAGGTGTATTATTAAAGGACAATTCAGATTCATATAAACCTGAAGTTTGGCTTAAATGTTGTTCTGTAGAAACAAATTTTGGAAATAACTTGGAGAACAAACCTTTTAAATACGATATTTCAAAACATTTTATTCTCAAAGAATTTTATTAAAATTTTTTTGATAAATTTTTTGCCGATTAAATTCTGACCAAAGAATAAAAATCATTTAATTTATATATCCAGTTAAACTCCAACTGGATCTAGTGTCACATAAACGATTATATAGCCACTCTACAGCACTGATTCATAATCAAAGGCATTACAAATTCTTTTCAGAATTTCTCATGTTATAATGGCACTTCGCTTAAGGTTGACAGAAACCTTCCGGACTGAAATTTAACACTTCTAAACCACTGATCCATTTATTTGATAGGATTTTTAATAATATTCAAAATTTAACTCAAAACTTTTCTTCCTTTTTTTAATTTTTTGAAGTAAAATTAAACGCAATTGGATTTTTTTATTTTAAATTTTCTTTAGAAATGTTTCAATTTCAATTTTTTTTATTGTTATCAAACTTGTTCGTAAAAAATCTACTATTCATTTTAGATTCAGAACAAAATAATTTATTTAAAACTTGAAAAATTAAAATTGGTAAATATAAATCAGAAGAGTAAAATCAAAAAACAAGATTGATAAAAAAGCATCTAGTTATAAAAATCTTTAGGAATTAAATGATTTGAAATGTCATATTTAAATGGTTTAGTCTTCAAATCACTTCCAAAGTTTGTTTCAAGAGACAAATATATATGATCAACATGTGGTTTATATAAATCAGAGTTGTCCTTTTCTAATAAACCTCGACCTTAAAAACAATTATTTACAGGGTGCGGCAAATTTTCCGCCCCTTTTGTTTTGACCATATCTCGCTTCAAACTAAACAAAATTTGATAATTATTTTTTTATTTAATTCCAAGACTTTGACTTTGAGAATTCTGATAACAAAATCGACTTAAAATTTTATAACTAGTCTGATAATTCTTAGATCAAATTTTGAGCAAAATTTTTCGCGTGGATATTGGCCTGGATTCAAGGCAAAGATTTTGATATGGAAAATTTATTAGAGTTGAGCGGGATCAGGATCATGACATAAAATCGGGATTTTGAAATAATAACCAGAATGTAGGATGCACGATTGACTGAAATTGAAATTTGGAATAATGATCTCTTGATTGAAATATCGTTATCTCGATTACTGATTTTGATATTTTAAATTAAAATATTAGAATTAATATTTAAAATATTTACCAATTTGTTTTCCATTTTGAGTAAAGAAGACATAAGGAAATTCTTCATTTAATTTATTATTTGGAGGATAGACTAATCCACAACCAAAAATATCGTTATTATTGAAGTCCGTAAAAAGTTGACATTTTCCAAGCTTCTCCATTTTAACCTTTCCATACTTTGAAGAGTAGAAATTACAAATATTTGTATTCAAATTTTTTAGACCAATATCCAAATTCCCAACTCTATTTGGCCCTCCTTCAAATTTACATTTGATTTCAAAATAATATAAATAATATTTGGGGTAATTTTGTAGTTTTTTGAATGTATTTTCTGAATAAACAAAAACAAAATTATCGGAACCTGAAAATATTTACCAAAAAAATCAAAAATCCCAATAATTTACCTCCTTTCCCCTTCAAATAATTAATATTTTCATCATCAATTAAATTTGCAAATCCATTCCTTTTAATAGAGTTGCTTGAATTTACAAATGTATTGTCACAAAATTTGTATTCACTTTCAATTTCACTCCATTTATTTTTAAATTTAGCAAAATCCTTTGAAAACATTAATAATAATTAAGGTGAGAAATAATAAGGACATCTAATAACTTCGATTAAAAGTAGATTTGGCCTGGGTTGGGATCCCAACGTAGGTAATTAAAAGGAACAAGTTATGTGATTTTAACAATAAATCTATCACCCGTTTATCTTCAGAAAATTACAGCTCGAAGAACGGGATTTTCTTCGTAAATTTTAAATAAAAACTAAATTAATTACGTTTTTAATTCCTTTCTCCGAAGAACTAATTTTTACATCATTTTGCTTTAACGAAGTGTTGTTTTCAGTTTTTAATTGGCTAATGTTTGCTTCAATTAATTTTTGGAAATTTTGTTTTAAATTTTTAATTTCATTTTCATGTTCTGTCTTGAGTTCTTGAATTGCCTAAAAATAATTAAATTATTCAGAGTCACAAAATTATTCTGAAACCTTTCTAATTTCTTGCTCCAAAGAATTAATTTTATCAACATTTTCAGCTTTTAATTTTTTATTTTCTTGAAATAATTTTTGAAAATTTTGTTTTAAATTTTTAATTTCATTTTCATGTTCGTTTTGAAGTGTAAGGTTATTATTTTCCAAAGCTAAATCGTTAAGTTTCAATTTCAACTAAAAATAAATTTATTATTTAATTGAAATATAGTCAGATCTCATTTGCACAACACCTTCATGCAGAAAAATGGATGGTAAAAGGAAAGTGTCGTACAATTGAAATCCGTTTCTAGAAACTCAACAAAAAAAGAATTTTTAACCTCTAATTTCTCCAAACGTTGTTTTAAACTTTTAATTATATTTTGTGATAAACAACAAGAACTGCAAGTAGTGGATATACCATCAATACTAGATGTTTCCGAATTACTACATTTTCCTATAAAATTTTCTTCTATAAATGTTTCATTTTCAATTTTATTTTTAATATTATCAGAATTTTTTGTAGAAAATGTCCATTTCTCCAATTGTTTTGGTGTTCTCATATTTTAAAAATTAATTTTCTGAAAATTAATGAAAACTTTTTTTAAAAAGTTTATGTTAATTCTTTTCAACAAGTTAATAATTTTAATAGATAATTTTAATTAAAAATTATCTAAAAAATATATAATTTATAAAATTATATATTTTGTAAATTTTTATATTTTTAAAAATAAATTTCACAAAAGGCTAAATTAGTTTATTGGATTATTCCCAATCCCGATTTCGGCAATCCCATTCCCGTGGGATGATTTGCCGATAAAATTTTGATAAAATTTATTAAGTAAAAATAGAAAAATTAATACAAAATAACAACTTTTGGTAATTCTTCGTTTGTCGCCCCCCTCCATTTTTTTATCTTTCCCTGACCATTTTGAGCTTTTTTGCTTGACATATAATTTATTATAGGTATATCAGTCGAAAGAGCTATCCGAGCTGAGTAGATTGATACTATGATCGGTTAGATTTGGCGGTTTTGAACAAAATTATGAAGCTAAATCCTCTGTGGACATGCTTTTTGTTGTTGAAAGGGATAAAACAAATGCTCATAACTACGTTGATTTATGTCAGATTTCAATGATTCTAGTGCCGTTCGACTCAGCTCGAAGAGCTCTTTCGAATGTATATAAAAAAATCCATAGAAATTTAATAGGAAATGAAAAAAATAGAACATAAAAATAGGGGGGGCGACAACCGAAGAATTACCCAACTTTTAATCAAAATTCTGTCAGAAACTAATGTAAAATAATATACTATGTACATATATGTAAACTTTATTATCGTACATATTTTAGGATTTTTTAAACATTTGTTAACTAAATAAAATTTTGTGTGAATTATTATTGAGTGAATTTATTAAAATGATATTTTTTTAATATTTGGAAAGGGTAAATTAAACTTAACTCATTTTCATTAAAAATCCATTTAATTTTTAAAAAAGGAGTAATTTAAAAAGAATCAACTTTTAGGCAACACTAATTAAGCCTCTTGTGAAATTTACATTTGCCCTTTAAAAACATTCTTAATTGAAACTTTTTTAAAATATTCCCTCAACAAATAGTTTAATTAATCCTTTTTCGCCTCCTTTTCTCAAAAAATTGAGAGAGGGCAATTATTATCCAAAACAAATCACTTCCTGGGAAAAATCCTTCAGTATATAAATATATTAATTTTAATATTTTTTAAATTCAATTACATTTAAATATAATAATTTCTCCATAAAATTAATATTTTATTTCTGAAAAATTTAAATTATTTGTAAATCGAACAATTAGTTTTTGATTTTTTCAAAAAAAACCTTACTTATTTAAATAGTCGCGAAAGAGATTGTTTTTTGATTTTTTTGTTTTAAATTTAATTAATTTAAATTTAATTATGTTGTCTTTTAAAGTATTTTAATTAAAAATCCAAAAATGACTGAAGAAGGGTTATCACACCCTTGTGATTCTTGTTGCTCATTAAAAAATGTTATTGAAAGTTTAAAACACCGCATAGAGAAATTAGAGGTTAGAAATTACTTTTTGAATTACTAAAGCCTGGGGTAATACTTTTGGGTGCGCTCCCCTCCTGTTTTACTGACTATTTTGAGCGAAATATATTTATATTTATTTTAGTTGAAATTGAAAATTAATGAGCAATCATTGGAAATCAACAATTTCAAACATAAAGAGGCAAGTTCCTTTCTTGTTCCGTTTTTCGTTTATTGTATTTTTTAAATATTATTTTTAGGAAATACAAAAAATAAATTCGGAACATGAAAAAGAAATTAAAAATTTAAAACAATATTTTCAACAATTAATTGAAGAAAATAATAAACAATTAAAAGTTGAAAATGATATTTACTTAAAGCAAAAGGATGACAAAATTAATTTCTTGGAACAAGAAATTAGAAAGGTAAATAAATGATTAATTAAGTTTTTAATAAAAAATTCATTTGATGTACACAAAAAATACAAAATACGATACATGCTCGTTTACAAAATAACTGAAAACTAAATTACAAACGCTCACTAAATTCAAAATATTTGCAGGTAAAACAAGAAAATGAAAATAAGATTGAAGAAATAACACAAAATTTACAAAAATTAGTTGAAGAAAAATTTAAACAATTAAAAACAGAAAATGATCTTTGTTTAAAAGAAAATTATGAGAAAATTAGTTCTTTGAAAGAAGAAATGAAAAAGGTAATTAATTAATTTAGTTTTTACTAAAACTAAATTTAAATAAAACTAAGAAAAGCGAAGTATGATTTTAAAAAGCCGGAGCCGGGAATACAAAACGCCCAATACCGAGCACTAATTTTTAGTTAAAAATATTATTCAATTTTTTTAACTTAATAATAAATTTAATTGATATACTTTTGATGAAATGATCTAAATTTCATCAAATACATCTAATAAATTGTGTAATTTAAATAAAGTGAAAAATATTTATTAGAATTAATTAAAATTTAATTTTTATAAAAAGGTAAATGAATTACTTGAGAAAAAAATTGGGGATTTAACAATTAAATTGAATAATGAGATTTTTAAATGTGTGGTTAGTTTGTATTTAATTACGTATAATTAAATTATTTCTTGAAAGGATTTTGTCAAAGTTAAAAATAAATGGAGTGAAATTGGTAGTGTCTGGAAATGTTGTGACAATAATTGTATAAATACAAACAACCCTGTTGGGAATTGTATTAAAGGATATGGATTTGTTAATTTAATTGATGATGAAAATATTAAATATTTGGTGGGGAATGGAGGTAAATTAGTTAGAATGTTTGGAAGTTTTTAAAAATATTTTTAGGGTGTGATAAAGGTGTTCGTGTTTATGCAGAAAATCCATTCAAAAAGCCACAAAATTGTTTTAATTATTCTTTATATTATTTTGAAGTTAAATGTAAATTTGAAAGAGAATTAAATGGTAGCAAATCAGATATGTATATTGGTCTTAGAAATTGTTGTACAACCAATTCTATTCGCTATTCTGCAAAATATGGTGTAATATATAACGAGAAATATGATGCATTTGAACTTTCAACATCTTTCGATAATAACGATATTTTTGGTTGTGGATTAGTTTATCCCCCAACTAATATATCGAATGAATTTCCTTACGTATTCTTTACTCAAAATGGAAAACAAATTGGTAAATAATTAATTAAAATAACCATACAAAAATTGTTTTTTAAAGGTAAAGGTGTATTATTAAAGGGCAATTCTGATTCATATAAACCATGTGTTTGGCTGCGATGTTGTTCTGTAGAAGCTAATTTTGGAAATAATTTGGAGTCAAAACCATTTAAATATGATATTTCAAAACATTTAATTCTTAAAGAATTTTATTGAAATCTATTTTTTGATTAATTTTATTTTTTATTTACTTTTTTCATCAAGTTAAATTATCAATTTTTTCAAATATTTTTTCGAAATTTGTTTTATTGTTCAATTTTTAAAATTTAAAAATTAAAATTTGCTTTTCAACGAGACAATTATTTGGACATTAAATTTTTGAAAAAAAACTTGTGTCCACTGTCTACCTGTCAGATTGAGCACGATTGAGTCCTCCTTGTATATACCTCAACTGAGTCCCCCTAACTGTCCACTTACTCCCCAATTGTCCACCATCAAAATATTACTTTATTTATATCCGAACACGAAAATCAATAGTCGATTGTTTCATTCTTAAATTTATGCAAATTTCTTATATTCCTCGTATAAGGCGTAGTGACAGAAGACCCACAGACAGAAGACCCAAGGACAGAAGAACCACAGACAAAAGACCCACAGACAGAAGACCCACAAGGACAGAATACCCACAGACAAAAGACCCACAAAAAATTTTTTAAATAAAAATTTTGAATTTTTTTTTGAAATTTCTGAAAGGGATTTCCAATTTTTCAAGGCTCAAAATTAATTCTAAAGTTAACCAATAAAATTTTTACCGTTAAATTTTATGGATAAGTGTGATTTAGATCATTAAATTAGAAAGTGATTTGAAGAGTCTGGTGATTAATTGGGATATGTAGGAATAGCGTGGGATATTGAGAATATATGTAGGGGTAAGATCTCAAATCCACCGATATCTATTATTATCCGTAAATTGTGTATAACAGAACCAGGATTTACTGGTCTTTCTTAACCATTAAATCGGATATGTCAGGGAATTTTAAGGGATGTAGCTTTTTAAGATTTTATAATTCCACTTATATCCACTGATATCCCTCCATTTACGAAGAAATAATTAACTAATCTCTACTATTCTAAAGATCGCCGATATACTTGCATATCTCCAATACGCTTGATCGCTTCTAATCCTTCTATATCCCTCCATGGGACTTAACTGGCTCTCGCTATAATCCAGTTAATCCTAAATACCCATTGATCCTAAATATCACTTAGATCTACTTTTTCCTTTCATCGTCACTGACAAAAATTTTGGGAATTTTGAAAGACCAAGAAGCCAGATTTCTACTTTTTTAGTGACACAGATGCGAATTCTGAGAATTTGTGAAGGAAATTTTTTTTCAACCTCTTATTAAGGAAAACAAATAGAACTAACAACATTTCTCGCGCCAAAATTTACAAAAAAAGGAAAACAAAAAAGTTGTGGGTCTTTTGTCTGTGGGTATTCTGTCCTTGTGGGTCTTCTGTCTGTGGGTCTTTTGTCTGTGGTTCTTCTGTCCTTGGGTCTTCTGTCTGTGGGTCTTCTGCGTCGACACGCTCGTATAACTTTTCAATACCATCTTGAATAAATAAATAATTTATTAAAAACATACAAAAAACGTACAAGAAACCGTGTCTGGTGAAAACGGCAGTGGTGAATTGGGCAGTGAGTTAATTGGGCAGTGAGTAATTTGGGCAGTGAGTGATATGGGCAGTGAGTGATTTGGGCAGTAAACGTTTTTAAAAAAATAATTTTACACACAAAAACAATTTGAGTAACACTTGAAAAATAATTTCGAGTGATTTGGGCAGTAACTTGAAATTTTTAAAATTATTTAAGATCGATAAAAAAATTTCGAAAATTTTTATTTACCTTAACTAAATCTAAAATTTGAAAACATATTTCTCATAAACTATTCTGGCTTTTTTTAGCTATTTTTGACCAATTTTGAGACCTAAAACTTAAAATGGGAACTTATTTCTCAATTTTTCGTATCTTAAATCCACTTATCAGTTAGGAAAACGTCAGAAACGGGACCAAAATGATTATGACAAAGGGTAAAGTTGTTCCCAAAACGGTGAAGATGGTACATGAAAAAATTTGGACACGTTACCTTGAATTTTTGTGTAAATAATTTTAAAAATTTCAAGTTACTGCCCAAATCACTCTTAATTATTTTTCAAGTGTTACTCAAATTGTTTTTGTGTGTAAAATTATTTTTTTAAAAACGTTTACTGCCCAAATCACTCACTGCCCATATCACTTACTGCCCAAATTACTCACTGCCCAATTAACTCACCGCCCAATTCACCACTGCCCAAATCACACGGCACCCAAGAAACGAGTTCTTTTAATTTTATTTTTTCCGAACAATTCGATAACTTAGCTTAATTGTGTTTAATTTTACACACAAAAAATTACAAAAGGAAGAAAAATTTTTAATTAATTGTGATTAATATAAAAATCCCTTCAAATAAACAGATCAGGGTTTAAAGGATTTTAATTTCAGTCCGGAAGGTTTCAGGCAACCAAATTGGTATTTGGAATTTCAAAGGAGGACTAGTGTGGAAAAAGGGATTCCGTAATTTTTAACATTGATGAATTTGTTTGTGTTATAATTATAATATTTTTTAAAACAAAATTAGACTTAAAATTTTCCAAAAATAATTTAATGTTTTATAAGTAAAAAAAAGTTGTGATTATTCATCTAAATACATATATCAACTACAAAATAGTTCACTATTAATATTTAAAATAAAAAAAATTAGCTAATTATTCATTTATTTTATTTTAAATAGTATATTCTCTATCTAATTATAAAAATTTTTTTTTAATTTATAAATTTAGTTAAATCGTTTACAGTCATCAACACTTTGTTGCTTGGCCACACACACTGTTGATTGCCTTTTTTCTGAATTTATATTTTTAATTTTCTTTCATTTTTTGTTTTCATTTTATGTTAGGATTAGAATAATTAATTAATTTTTTCTTTTTTATTTGTACACAATTTTAGATAGTAATTTTTAGTTTTGAAAATCATTTAATTTATATATCCAGTTAAACTGATATAGTATCACATAAACGATTATATAACCAATCCCGACACTGATTCACAATCAAGGGTAGGGTTGGGGGCCCGGTTCAGTTCAGTTCGAAAGATCGAACCGGGCCTCGAATTTTGGCCCGAAAAAGATCGACCGGCCCGGCCCGATAAAAATGGGGCCTGAAAAAAATGACTTGAACGTCGCCCGATTCGAAAACCCCAACCCTAATCAAGGCCTTACATATTCTTTTCAGATCTTCTCATGATATAATGGCACTCATTTAATACCAAATCTTTCGTCCAGTCCATTTTTTGGGGTTATAACGAAAGTCTGGTTTAAATATTAAAAAAATCTTTTTTAATTTTGGTAATAATAACGCCATTTAAACAAAAGTCCCCAAAATTATTTTCAATGTATAACGTCATATTAGTACTCCTATCTGTCTGTTCTCCTGATTAGGGGTTATAACGAGAGTGGAATTTAGAAATTAAAAAAAACATTTTCAGTTTTCATTCAAAATGGTTATAATGCCTTTACAGGCTTTATTAGCCATTTTAATGGTTGTTTCTTTACGTATTTTGTTTTCAAATTGTTCAATTAACGACAGAATGTTCGACCCCATAAATAGTGTTAAAGTAATTATGGAGAAGGACATTAATGCTCATAAAATACCGGTTAATGATGTGGTTGGGTGTAGCGGGTAAATAATTAATTTTAAAAAATAGTTAGAATGACAGCTTGATTTTTGGGATCGAGACATTACTATTTACTTTATAAAAAAGGATTAATTAATTAAAATTTCAGAATTTTATTCTGCTATCCAAGCCAACTTTCTCCTAATTCGGAAAGAACTTGGAAATTTAACAAAGCCTATGAACTGACAAAAAAGGGGGAAAGTCAATTCTGCCTCAACGCGTTAAAGGAAACGAAGGAATTTGAAAAGCTTAAAAATATTCCTTGGAACGGTCTGATTGTTTTTAAAGAAGGAAAAAATGACGTTGAAATTTTTGCTGATATATTCCTTAAAGAGTTGGTTATTAAATTGGAGCTCGACTATACATAAGATTTGGTCTTAATCCTAAAGTAAAAAATGAAAATTTTCTTTTGTTTGACTTTGAATGACAATTGTGATCCCTAATAACGATGTCCCCTCTAAGATATACTATTGGACCAATAAAGGTTCAGATGGTAGGTGTCGTGTTGTGTTTTTTTTCTTGAATAATCCTTTAATAAAGGAATTCTTTGTATTGGATTTGGGAATTAAGTAAATTGGCTGTCCCAATCCTTGTCCATCATCATAATCACACTTTAATTTACAGTGACTGGATATACGTACACAATACCACAACATCGGTACTTTTCAATTACTTGATAGGCAAGGATAACTCACAAAAAGGTGAGAGAGACTTTCTAGTTAATTTCGACAAATTTTAAATATTTTTATTTAAGAAAAGATTTTGTCAGCTAGTAAAATCGATAAAGAATTTTTTAATGCTGATAAAAATCCAATGCCTTTGTTGGATGATTATCCCGGTATTTATGCGTTGAAATTGGATATTATGTTGGGGCAACCTAAAAACATCAAAACAAACCCAGCTAATCGCCAATTTCTTTATAAAATGATAAATAGATGCCCGGTTGATGTGGTATAATTTAATTAGCTATTTAATGTTTTAGGAATGACTGAGTTGAACTTTCTTAGTGGGGAGGGGGTTGAATCTTGAGGATCAATGTAAAAGTTTTTTTGTGTTGTTAGATCAGTCACAGAACGTTTGTAAGGATCTAAACTAAGCCTAGCAAGCACTGTCAGCAAATTCTGAGGGCATAAAGTCAGAAGATTTAAGGACGTAAAATTCTAAAAATGTTAATCGGGGCTCCCAAAAGTAAAAAGCCTTTTATTTTTAATTAATCGTCTTCAGGATTTCTACAAAAGGAAATTGAAATATGCTCCACATGTTTTGGAGTTATCTGCAAATATCTATGAGCTTGGATGTTTGCCACGGAACTTTGATAAAGTGAATGTTAATGATGCTGATAAAAGATGTAAAATTGTTGATAGAAATTATAATGAGGAATGTGAAGAGTAAATAAACTTTAAATTTAATTAGTAACTAATCCAATCAAATTTTAAAGAGAAATGTGGTCAACATTTATAATTTGTTATAACTCAAAATTGGAAGGGGATGATGAACGTATTGAGGTATTTTATTGGAAATTTTTGATTAAAAATCTTTGTTAAAAACAGCTAAAAAATAAAGAAGGCGGAAACAAGTGTAAAAAACCAAGACAACACGCCATAGAAATGCGTGTTTGTGCTCGAAGGAAATCTTTTGAACGTGATAATGATATAAGTAAAAATGAATATAAAATTAAATATAATGTTTATTCAAAAATTGGATTTTCTTTCACTCATAAAAGGTGATAATTAAATAATTAATTTTGTTTTTAGAGGAGGGAATGTACTAGTAAGTTAAAATTGAAACATGTTGAATGGAGATTTAAAGCACTCGAAGTAACTATGATCCCTTTACTATCGCGACTCTGTACAGGACGATCCAACAGATATTCAGAAAAAATTAGTATAGTGTCATTTATGTATAAAACTTGGATTTCTGTACGAGGAAGTTCTGTAAAAGTGATTAAATATTATATGACTTTTCAATACTTAAATTATTTACAACTAAATATATTTAAGTTTCTCCTTTCAAAATTCTGTGACCATAACTGGACTGATCAACAAAACCAACGGGTTTATGGAACCTCCATCAAAAGATAATGCAATTTTTACAGTATTCACAATTAAACTAGGCAATGAAGACACATTCTTTGCTACTTTAACTGGAATAAACGGCAAAAAATTGGACTATGGGTCGAGTGCAAAATATAGAATTAATTTGTTATTTAGCAAAAGGGATGGATACAAGGAAAATAGTTTTCAAATGATTGCTGAAGGGGTATTAAACTTGTTTTATTTTTTGTGTCGTTTATCAAAGACATCGTTCAAAATATTTTTCAAATTTTTTTAAATAATTTGTGGGGGGAGGTTGACTAGAGTTGAAGGCAGGAGTGGACTTGTAAGTCGTTGAATTTGAAAATGAATTGACGCAGACATGGCACCCTCCCTCTTGCAAAATTTGCCTAAATTTTATTCCTGTTTCTATAATACTTTGATAATACTTGACATTTTCTAAACTGAAAATAAGTAAAAAATATCTATAATTTTCTTATTCTTTAAAGAATGAAGCAATTTCACTTCTTGGATTAGATATGGAATTGTGGAATTATTTTAGTAGCCTTTATGATCAAATGGAATTTCCATCAAAATCTTGTCATTTAACATTAAAACTTGATGGATATGAATTTCATACTACTAGCCATTGTGTAAGGAATTTAATTTAAAATAATATTTCCATTGTAATAAATTTCAACGTCAATTGTTTTCTCTCTAATCTCTTTTGTATTTAACAGGACATGTTTTTCACCAATCAAAATTTCTTTACAAATCGAATCGAAATATGGACACGTTTAAATAATCTAGCCTGTAATGTTGAAGAAGCAAATAAGCAACGAAATTCTAGAGTTGATGAGTCTGATATTTGTGTATATAAATCTGAGGAATTAAACAATATGAGAGAGTAGGTTTTGCGAAAAATTAAATGTTAAACTAACGAACAAAAACAAAAAATATAAGTAGTGATGTAATTAATTATAGTTGGAATTCAGTCAATTTGACAATGTGCTATTATACTAAATTTGGCAAGCAGGTATGTATCTAAACTAAAATTGATACTATCAGTTTCATCAGACTCGAAGAATCTCGAAAGACAATTTTCTGTTGATAACGTACATAAGTATTTGAACTAACATTAGTCTGGGCCCTATTTCTAGTAAAAATTTGAGAGTTTGAAAATTATTATATATGTACATGAATTTGAAGGAATTAAAAGTGATAGTGGTGGGTTATTAGAAGTGATATCAGGTATCTGGAGGATTAAGAGGTATATTTTGTGATTACGAGGGATATCGTGAGCATAAATTTAAAGGCTGGGGGAGAGATTGAAAAAAAATTTAAGAACCATCCTTTCAGGTGGTTAAGGACGGAGATTAAGAATTTGCCTTTCAAGGGATTAAGGATTTACAAAGCCCCTTATATCACCTTTACATCCAGAGATCCAACGATCTCAGCACAAATCACACGTTATTCTCTCTAACCCGTCCAGATCACCCGATATCCTTCTGATCCACCTTAATCCTTGAAAATCCTCCGATATAGTCCATATTTTTTCTTCAATTTTTCAGCGCTTTTGACGCATAAATTCCAAAATTGGCGAAAGACAGAAGGCGAAATTCTTCTAGAGATCCTTTAGTCAAACAATTTAAAAGCCTTGTCAAGTGTTTCGGATCTATAGATAACCTTCTTAATCGATAAATCGGTGATATCAGAGGATTTGTATGTAGGTCAGATAAACACATAAATATTTTAGATAAAAAATGATCCAAAAAGTGATTATGCCAAGGCTTGTAAAACATATGAAGATGATGATGAATTTGGAAAACATGGAATTGAATTTAGAGTTTATGCAACAAGGATCGGATTTGAAAGATTAGAAGAAGAGTATTGGATTAAATTTGGTGTTAATGTTGAAATCGGGTTTTCATTTTCAACAAAAATGTAAATTTTTTAAAATTTTATCCTTAATTTCATTCTCTGTACATATAAAAGAATAACATGCAAAAATTAAAAGCTGAAAATTGATATACCAATGTAGAAAAGTATTTCCGATCGATTTTCGATCCCCGATTTATGAAAGTTTGAATTTTGAATTCAGTTCTTAAATTTTTGGATCGGTTACCAACCAGTCAAGATCAGTGATTAGAAGCAAGTACCAAAATGCGTACTGTACAAAGTACTAGTACGAGAATACTAGTATACGATCCATGCTAGGAAGATTCTAAAATTATCGCATACGACTAAAAATACAGAATTAGATGTTCTTAACAGTGCTTCGAAGCTCGTACCAAAATTCGTACCTCGTACTCGTACTCGTACCTGGTACGAAGTACGAGTACGAGCAAAAAAATGGGGCAGGTACAAAGTACGAGTACGAGGCCAAAAAAAGTGAAAAGTACGAGGTACGAAGCCTAAGTACGAGCTCGTACTTGGTATTAATAGGAAAATTAAAGAAATATATTTAATTCCTCTCATTCGCCATTATATGAGCGAGTGGCCGAATGGTGGTGTTAGGCTTCATCAAAGACGTTAATGACGTGGGTTCGATGCCTAGTCAGAGGACACGGATTTTTCATATTTTTCTTTCCATAAATAACTTATTTTATAAGTTTAATTTTGTTTTAAAAATTATTCTATTTTTACATGAAGAAATTATGGGTTTTTGGCCCTTCAAATTCTTAAAATTTTTTATTGTACCACTAAAAAGTGAGATTTTTTCGCCTACGGCCTTCCGAAATTTTCAAAATTTTCGCCTGCGGCGCTGAAAAAAATGTGAAAAGTCGGTGCTTATTGGCATCCAAATTCTAAAATTTAACTTATTGGCATCCAATCTTGGAGGAAATATTTTTGTGCTTTCAGCAACAAGGGAAAACCTAGAAAAACATAAAAACATTTTTCATCGCCTCCGGCGGTGAAAAATGGAAGAAATCTGGCCTCATGGCCTTCAAAATTTTCACTTGCGGCGCAAAAAAATATAAGAAATCTGACTTAAGGACATCCAAAATTTGCAAAATTTTTGTATGCAAAATGTATGAAAAAATGTCGAGTTTCGGTAGACCCATCATGGAGGAAATACACTCCAAATAAACTCAAAAATTTCGCCTGTGGCGCAGAAAATGGATTAAATAGGAGGCTTTATAGCTTCAAAGCCTTCCAAGATTCAAAAATTATCACATACAACGCTTAAAATTTAAAAATAGATGACCTGAGCTCCAACAAATCATTAAAATTTCCGATTTTTTGCTTTTTTCTAAAGTACGAGTAAGTACGAGGTACGAGGCCAAAAATAGGGGTGGTACAAGGTACGAGTACGAGTAAGAGGCCTAAAATAAGGGTGGTACGAGGTACGAGTGGTAATTTTCCTCAGGTTATCAAATGATAGGTGACAGTTTGGCGCGACTAATAAGTAAAAGGTTTATTTACATAAAAAGGTTTATTTACAAATAAATAAAAAATTTAAAGAATATAAATCTGCGATAAAGTTCTCAAATATATTTCAAGTAGAAATATATTTGAGAATTTAAATTTTTAAATTAAAATTTAAAAGTCAATTAAAATTAATTATTTACCAGAATATATTTTATCAGAACGTTCATAGATCTACAGGGTGACAAAAAAGTAACCGGGCACCTTATTTTTGCCATAACCTTATTCAAATTTAAGATAATGAGATAAAATAAAGATGAAATTATAGTGAACTAAATGGAGAATAGATTCTTGTCACCTTGTATAGAACGTTCATAGATAGTTTTAGCGAAATTGAATTTTTGTTTTGTGTTCTGAAAAAAGACTTTTATAAATTAATTTAAAAATTAATGATATTTTCTAAAGACTAAATAAAGTTAGGTTTGTTGATTTGAAAAATCGAGGATAAAAGATCAAAGGATTTTCGGTTATTCAAAGATTTTCCATGAACTTTATTCCTATAAAAACATTTAAAGTAAAAATATTTAATTAAATTTTCTTTCTTCGAAAGAGTAAAATCCCAGTCAAAAATTACACAAAATTCCGCCCAGAAAATTCTGATCCTTTAAAATTTTTCAAACTTTTAAATTAATTTTTAAATTTTTAGATTTAAAATCTAAAAATTTTTATGTTTACAATAAAAATATTTATGTTTACCTTTTTATGTTTACTCACTTATTAGTCGCGCCAAACTGTCACCTATCATTTGATAACCTGAGGAAAATTATGGTAGAGAGAGGAAAGGAGTAGACAGCTGAAAAATATGCATTTTTGGAGAATGCCTTTTGCGGACATGCAGGACAGGGTACACTGGTCAAGACATGTTTTTCAGTCATAATTCTTAGGGTAAAGTCTTAGTCTCAAAATTTTTGAGGTTTTATGGTATAATACATTTTAGGATTAAATTTGGAAAAACAATTAAAGTAACTGGGAAAATTAAAAGTTACCGTAATAAACAACAATATCTCGGCATATTAAATCGAACACAAAATAATATTAAATTATTTTCAATACAATTTGGAAATAATAGAATGAATTTTGCAACTCTGACTGATGAAATGAATGGAAATGTTTATGATTATGGAAGTTCTGTTATTGCAAATCTTGAGCTTAAAACCTTCCAGGAAATTGTGGAAGAGGTAACTCTTAAATTTTGTTAATTTTGTGTTTTGATATTTTCTTTGAATAATGTTTCGAGTTCTTCGGGGGACTTAATAAAAGTTGGAACAGAATCAAAGAGAAATAGGGCATACGAAGAATTTCTTATACGGCAACTCTATTCCTAACATTATCAGGGTGGAGCAATGGCATTAATCGGGCCTGACATGAATAAAGAAGGAAACCAGTTGTTTGCTTCAAAGTTTCAAATTATTTCTGTGCCAGAAAAATCATGCTTTGGTTCAATACAATTAATGATAAACGATGAATTAATTGAAAAGGAATTTAATTGCGTAAGTCTTTTCATTTAAAATCTCCAATTCATGAACTCAAGACAGGTGCGTGAAGTAATCCCGCGCGGGATTTTGCGGGATACAGCCCCCGCACTTTTTTTGAGTTGCGGGATCTAACGGTAATATTCTCGCGGGATCCCGTCCCGCAGACGTTTTTGAAAGTTTATACCGGTGCGGGATCTCTAAAAATATTTGGCCGTATATGAAAGGAATGCGGCACTCATAATTTTTCCTACTCCCCATAATGGTCAATTTCTCTCTATATTTGATTTATGCCGTAGAGAAAATACACGCGAACTATAAACGCAAAAGGATTATTTTTCTTTAATTTTCTGAGCATTTACTTTTTTTCTGTCCGATGTGTGTGCGTGTTTTGTCTGTCCGAGTTGGTCCGTGTTTTGTCTGTCCGTCCGAATTCGTCCGTCTTTTGTCTGTCCGTCTTCGTCCGTGTTTTGTCTGTCCGTGCTCGTCCGTGTTTTGTCTGTCCGAGTTCGTCCGTATTTTGTCTGTCTGTGTCCGTCCGAGTTCGTCCGTGTTTTGTCTGACGAACTCGGACAGACAAAACAAGCACACACATCGGACAGAAACAAAGTAAATGCTCACAACATAAAAGAAAAATAATCCTTTTGCGTTTATAGTCTTAAGGCACGTATCAGAAATAGAGAGAATTATATTGAAAAATTGACCATTATGGGGAGTAGGAAAAATTATGAGTGCCGCATTCCTTTCATATACGGCCAAATATTTTGTATTTACGGGATCTTAACAATTTTTTAAAATTTAAAATCATACCATAATCCAGCACGCGATCCCACAAATCTAAAATTCGGGAGTTTGCGGGAGTTGTTATGACCCCGCTTACGAAGAGATCAGAACAAAAGGTTTATCGCACACAACGAAATACAGAGCAGGTGAAGATAGGTAGAAGAACTAAAACTGGGAGAGAGAACTAACTATTGGCTGGGCTTTTATACTAAACACTTTAAGGGCTGACGCCCATACACAACACCTCCCCCCTTGAAAAAAAGGTTCGGCTTCACTTAAAGCCGAAGCTTTACAATAACTCAACACTTTGCCAGCCAAACAAACAACAACAAAATACATACAAAATTTTGGGGGAATAAGGACAATGGGAACAAAGAAATAAATACAACATTACAAACAAAAATACAACAATAATATTATCACAAATTTATATATTTTACACATCTACATTTCCATCTGTTTATCCTCGTCTTCCGCTTCTTTCATCTTTGGCTTGTTCCCACTGTACTTGACACTCCTCTTGGTCTCACTAATTTCACTGGATACTTTATAGCCTCTTCCGCATACTTTTTTACACTTTCCTTAGTCATCACTAATTTTTGAGGCTGTCTAATACTATTTCTCAAACAATATTTATGTGGTTTATTAACTTTTTTCAATCCACTATCACTTACACTTTCACTTTTCCACAAAGTATTACAATCTTCACTTAAACTTCTATTTCTCATTTGATTTTCGTGCCGAGTTACCACGGCATTCAATACTGGCGAGTATATCTTATAGATAACTCCCTTTTTACTTTTCACTTCACCATCCAACCAATTAACTTTACCATCTTTTCGGTAATTTAAGAAATACACTAACTTACCGATTTTTCGGTTTTTTACTCCATGGTGTTTGTCAAACCACGTTTTCATTTTCACTTGTTGAGGTGTTTTATTTTCTTGGAAGGTCACTTTTTTGGGTATTAATCTCGCTAAATTCAATCGCAATTTCCTTCCAAGAAACACTTCACTAGGGGATTTCCCTTCCAATGTTTCATGAGGACTGGCTCTATAAAACAATAACACTTCACTGAGCCAATTCTTCTTAATAGAATTTTTTATCATCATTCTTTTAAAATAATCCACAAATCTTTCCACTTGCCCATTGGATTGTGGATGATATGGGGCACTAAATACTTGACTAATCCCCTTATTTTGACAATACACTTTAAACTCATTTGAACGGAATGGGCTTCCATTATCAGACACTATTGTTTCTGGGTACCCGTAATGGGTTCCCAACCACTCAAAACACTTTATAACATCTTTTGCCGAGGTTGTCATATTTTCAAACACTTCAGGCCACTTTGAGTGCGCATCAATTACAATAAAATACACTTTTCCGTCTTTACACGGCCCAGCAAAATCAATGTGCACTCTTTCCCAATTTCTATTTGTATTTGGCCATGGTCGCAATTCACTCTTAATTGGTCTTTTTGCCGCTGATTGGCACATTATACAATTTGCGACCCAATCTTCAATATCTCTACCAATGTTTGGCCAATACATATACTCCCGGGCAACTCCTTTCATTTTTGCACTTCCCGGGTGTGTTTCATGTAACACTTTCAATACACTTTTTCTCAAAGTTTTTGGTATCACTATTTTTCCACTCAACATAATACACTCATCAATCACTTCCAACTCTTGTCTTCGGTTCGACCAAATACTTAATGCTGGATCACTCAATACTTTTGGCCACCCATTTCTAACAAATTGTTTAATCATTTTTAATTCACTATCATTTCCTGTTTCACTTTTCACTTGTTCGGCACTTACTGGTACTTCATCCAGCATTATGTTTAATACATATTTAACTGACTCTTCCACTAACAATGAGTCCTCGTCACTACTATCTTCATTACTACAATTTTCACTTCCTGAAACTAACGCAATCACTTTATCTTCTAATTCACTTTTTTCACTTATCAATCTTGACAATGTGTCAGCCATACCCATCTGGTTGGTACTTACAAATTCGATTTTAAAATCGTAATTTGTCAATAACAATGCCCATCTTTGTAATCTTGATGCAGAAAACACTTTAATGCCTTTATTTTTGCCAAAGATGGCCAATAACGGTTTATGATCCGTTCTCAATATGAACTTTCGGCCGAATAGCATTTTATGAAACTTCTGCACTGCAAACACTAATGCTAAGCCTTCTTTTTCAATTTGGCTATAATTCTTTTCTGCATCATTCAATGATTTACTTGCGTACTCAATCACTTTTTCCTTTCCATTTGGAAATTTATGTGATATTACTGCTCCCACTCCATAATTCGATGCGTCCGCTGTCACTATTATTTCTAATTCTGGATCGAAATGCGTTAACATTAGATCAGAATTTAGCACTTTTTTAACACTTTGGAAAGCCTTTTCTTGATCTTGGGCCCACTCCCACTTCACTTCTTTTTTAAGCAATTTATCTAATGGCCCTCTATACTTATGCATTTCACTAACAAAGCGCCCATAATAATTAATTGTACCCATAAAAGACTTCAATTCTTTAACATCTCTTGGACGTGTCAATTCACTTATTTTCTTTTTCTTTTCTGGGTCGGGCTCAATTCCACTTTTGGATACAATATGACCTAAGAATTTCAATTTTTCTTTAAAGAAATTACACGTATATACCAACACAGTTATGACGGGTATGGAATGAACAGTAAGACCTATGTTTCAATCACTCAAATAGGATTAAAAGAGGAAAAAGTTAGCTTGTTAGCCAAATATAATATCTATGCTCATGATATTGAAGGAAAGCGAGTAAATATTTGTTTGTAAGTTACCTATATTTACTAATTATTTATAGTTGATTTTCTTTTGAGGAATAGTAATTCAATAAATTTTGCACATAAAACCGAAGCTGGTAAATACGAAATTGACTTGCAAAAAGTTTGTCATGCGGATGGTGAGTATAGTTTATATTTAAATTTTATTATAATATTCTCATTTTATTTAAAATTTAATTTAAATACCTATATGAGAGAATAAAACAAATTGTAAGAAACTTTCAGAATTTTTTTTGGTTAATAACTTTTATTTTTAATACTTTCATCTTTACAGGTTCTGTTTTGTTATATTGTGAAGTTGAATTTGTGCCTCACAACATTAAATGTGTGAATAATAATAATCAAATTGCGAATAATCAAATTGAAGAACGAAATTTGCTCAGAGATTTATTTTTATCTAGAACGCTTTCAGATTTCATTATTAAGGTATTAATTAAAATTTTTGAAGGTAGAATTATTTTTTTCTATTCTAAAGATTGGAGACAGAGGTGGGTCGGAACAGTCAGAGGTGTCGGAAATCGGAACTGTCGGAAATCGGAAATGGCTCAAAAGTCGGAACTCGGAAATCGGAAATCAAGATTTTGTTCGGAAATCGGAAGGAAAAAAACGCCGGAAATCGGAAGGCGGAAATCGGAAATAAAATTTTTACTTTCATAACTAAAATAATATTTAAAATTGTAATATTTAAACCTTCTTGATAATATTTAAAACCTTCTTGAGTGTAATTTGAGGGAGTAAAAGTTCTTTTTGCAACTCAAAAGTCAAATTCGAAGGAATTAGAAGAGATATCGTGGGATTTGGTTGATTAGACGGGATATCAGAGAATTTATAGAATTAATAGGGATATTTGGAGATTAAAATTGAGTAGTGATAGAGGGATGAGATATAGAGAGATTTGATAAAGGAAATTTGAGTGCCCCACCCTGTCTGGTGCCCACCCCTGCTCGAAATACTCAATCCCTCGATATCACACCCAGATCCCTCGATATTACCTATGACCCCTTAAATCACACGATATAACTCAAAGTCACCTTAATCCATCCTAATCCTCCCATATACCATTCAACTTCCTTTTACAGCGCCGCAGGCGAAAATTTTTGGGATTTTTGGGAGCCATAAGCCAAAACTCTTATATTTTTTGCGCCGCAGGCGAAAATTTTGAGAATTTTGGAAGGCTAGAAGCCAGATTTCTCCCTTTTTCAGCGCCACAAGCAAAAATTTTGAAAATATTGGGAAAATTTTTAGTCGGAAATTTGCTTCAAAAATTGTCGGAAATCGGAAATTTTTCCAAAATTTCGGAAATCGGAAATCGGAAGGAAAAAAACGTCGGAAATCGGAAGTCGGAAATCGGAATTCCGACCCACCTCTGGAAAGGACCACCCTGACCCCAATCCAAATTGTAGTCATTAGCAATATATTTTGAGCTTATACCGTACTACCAATAAATACCGAAAAATACGGCCGTAGTACGGTACGGTCCGCGCTCTACTTATATCTTTGATAATTATTTTAATTTTTCTTTCAAGTTTTTTTCCTTTTCTACATGTTAATGCCCGTTTATCTATTTTTAAATATGTTTGAATACATTTTAAATGAAATAATTTTTGGCATTTTTTCAGTTAATTCTTAGTAGTGTGCGGCACGGGACAGGATCCCGTTCGGGATTTTGCGGGATCCTGTCCCGAAATCCCGATTTTTAAGCGACGAGCGAAATTATCGGGATTTACGGGATTAATCCCGCGGGATCCTGTCCCGAAGAAATTTTTGAAAAAAAATCCCGTTACGGAATCCCGAGAATTTTTTCTCAATTTACGGGATTTTTAATATTGTTTGTACATTACCAGAGTGCTGAAACTGGAAGTAATTTGGCTTAAGGATCTTCCAAAATTTTCAAAATTTTCGGCTTCGGCGCTAAAAATGGAAAGAATCTGACTGCTTAAGCTCCAAAATTCTAAAAATTTTCGCCTGCGGCGCTGAAAAGGGAAGAAATCTAGCTGCTTGAGTTCCATACTTTTCAAAATTTTCGCCTGCGGCGCTGGAAAAGAGGACGTTTGTTGTTATGGCTTTATAAATTTAAAAAATTATCGCTTAATTCGTTAAAAAATATCCTTGTAGAGATAGAGGTCTAGCGGAATCTGTGACCAAATCCTTTGGCAGAGATATCGAGGAATTTAGGTGGACTAAGAGTAAAATCATGTATGTAGAGGGATTATAGGAAATAGAGTAAGTGGGCGTGATATTGAGGGATCAAGAGGGATTAAAAGAGATATTGATAAATTTTGAAATGTTTGGAAGGATTAAGAGATATAAAGGGATTTGCGAAGATATCGAGAGATTCGAAGGTAATACCGAAAATACCGATACCCTTAATCTGTTAGTATCCCTACAACTTTCATTGATCTACAGATCCCAATTAATCCTCCTAATCCGGCTTATCCCAAATCTCCTTAAATCCTCCGATATCACTCAAAATCCTCTTATAACCGAGATATCACCATAAATATCCACAGATATTTTTTAAATCAATTAAAACCTTCAAATCCTCTGATCTCCCCAATATTTATTACGTAAAAATTTTTTATGTGAAAATCCCGAAATCCCGCGGGATCCCGCAAAATTTTAGAACGGGATTATCGGGATTTACGGGATTAATCCCGCGGGATCCTGTCCCGCAAAAAATTTTGAAAAAAATCCCGTTACGGGATCCCGTGAATGCGATTTTACCGCACACTAATTCTTAGTGCTTTATTAAATTTCCAACAATGTTTTCTCTACCACGTGAGGTTCAACTTGATATTTTTAAATTCCTCAGTTATGAAGAATTATTTTCAATAAAAAAACAAATTTATATCTCCATTATTTTATTAATAAATATGAAGAACTTGAGAGGAATTTTGTGAAATTTCTATCATAACATTTTTTAATTGATAAAAAAAGCTTTTAAAAATGATACTGATGAAACCAAAGAGTGCCCTCGTAAATTAATTAAACCAAAAGCTGAAAATTTTAACTTTACACTGAATGAACAATTTGAAAAAAGGTAAAATAAAACCGCTGCCACAAGCTATAATAGTTTAAGATTTTTTAATGGAGTAATGGACAAGACAACGTCATTTTCTTACCTAAAAGTTAATCTTTTCGTTTACTAAAATAAAAATGGCTCACAAAAACAACAAAGGGTACCAATAAGCTATTGACCTATCGGTACATTTTTTCATTTAATCCGGTCTTCGTTTGGATCGCCATTTGCCTTAGGTCCCAACTTTAGAAAATTTCCATTCATTACAGAGGCGTTGCCACCAAAACTATTTCCGATACCCTCTATCACCAGATAAGCTTCTTAATATTTTTCGTTTCGTTTCCGGTTAATGATATCCAAAGGTTACACAAGAACCGCTAACCTTACCCATATTTTTATTCATTTTGAGTAACGGCAACTTGGCTTGCCGTTTATTTTTAACTACAAAAAGTTCAATTTTTATTTTTAAAAAAATTTTTAGATAAAGACGAAGAACCTAACATTATTTTATAACAAAAACAAAGATGACGTGAAAATTATTATTTAAATAAATTATTCGAATGTTCTTTTGAATATGGAGCTTTTAATCAATTTATATTTGGTATAGAATTAATTGAATTATTTTTTACTAATGCCAAAGTCATGGGTAATTTAATGCTAAAAAGTCGTACTTAATGCTAACCAAAGCTTAAACTGAAAATTTTTTAGTAATTTAAGAATCTACAGATACTTTACTGTTTAATTTCTGGTTTCCCCTGAAACGGTTGAAGGAGAAAACATAGGCCAATCTTCCCGTACTACATATAAGAACGTGGTTTTGGTCATTTGACCGATTATCATTGATTGACCGATTGCCATTGACATGTGGTTAACCAGTATACTATATGAAAAGCACTTTTTAATCATTTAACCCCTACGAGTGGTAAATCTCAGACCCTGTTTTCAGTGTCTCATCAGCCTCGGAATAATTTGGAAACCGACAAGTCAAAAGTTGACAAGGAATAAAAACAGGATCACATTTCAATAATTCTTAAAATGTTAAAGACAATTTAAATCTGCAATTGTCAAATCCGAATTAGCGTAATACCAAGCATTTAAGTGTTTGCTAAATATCATCCTCCCCCTCCCATATTTAAAAACTAATACCTACCGTATTTTCTCTAATTGAGCGACGGTCTCTAGTTGAACGACAGTCTCCAATAGAGCGGCTCCTCGTGAGGGGGTTGAAAAATAGAGCGGCAGTCTCCATTTGAACGACAGTCTCCAATAGAGCGACACCCACTACAATAACTGCGATTTATTATTGTTAATTTTTTCACTCTTTACACTAATAACCAGTGCTGGTGGGTATTTGCCATTTGTTGGCTCCGGCTCCGAGCTCCGGGCTTTCAAAATCTTGGCTCCAGCTCCGGCTCCAGAGCCGGCGATTTTCGGAGCCGCTCCATGTTGGCTCGGAGCTCCGGGTGGAAAATAAATGAATTATTTCATTGGGGGGATTTTGGTAGATAAAGGGGGACATCAAGTGATACAGAGGATAAGAGGGGTATCAAAGGATTAAACGGGATTTGGGTGATCAAGAGCTGGTGGATCTATCACTCTCTCATTATTACTCGATTTTTGCGCCGCAGGCGAAAATTTTGAAAATTTTGGAAGATCCTTAAGCCAAAAATCATCCTTTTTCAGCGCCGTTGGCAAAAATTTTGAGAATTTGGGACGATCCTTAAGCCAGATTTCTTCATTTTTTGCGCCTCAGGCAAAAATTTTGAAAATTTTGGACACCCAGGAGATTAAAATTAATTGATTATAAAAATCGATTAATTTTCTAGATGAGATTGACAGTATTACTGACAGCCTGAAGGTGCAATTCCAACAGGATTGGATTGTCTAAGAAGAGAGAAATGAAAATAATTTTAGAAATGATTGATTTAATAAACGAGATTGTTTTGATTCAAGATGAAGAGAATGGTATTTTAAGCGATGATTCATTGGAATTTTGATTTTATATAATGAATAAAGAAAATTTTTTGTAAATATATTGTCATAGAGCGGCAGTCTCCATTTGAACGACAGTCTCCAATAGAGCGGCTCCTCGGGAGGGGGTTGAAAAATAGAGCGACATGTCGCTCAATTAGAGAAAATACGGTAATTTGTATTTTTTCCATTACTCAAAAATATGTAGGTGTGGCAAGTTCATGTAAATATTGGCACTATATGAAATGAGGTCGATAATCGTTTTTTCCACTACTTTTTTCCATCACTTTTTTCCTTCCTTGATATGACAGAATGGTCAGCATTTTCCTCCTTTGTTAAACTCCAATAAATTTGCCTGTGGCATAATCAAATGAGAGGACTGAAAAGTACACGCCGGACGAAAGACGGACAGACAAAACACGGACGAACTCGGACAGACAAAATAAGTTCGTCCGTGTTTTGTCTGTACGTGTGTGTTTTCTCTCCTCTCATTTGATTATGCCACAGGCAAATTTAATGGAGTTGAACAAGGAGGAAAATGCTGACCATTCTGTCATATCAAGGAAGGAAAAAAGTGATGGAAAAAAGTAATGGAAAAAACGATTATCGACCTCATTTCAGATAGTGCCTAAATATTTATTTTGAAATAACGAAATTACCATAAAGAGAACCCATAAAAATTAATTCACTTTTTATTTATTCAGTCAAATGGCATCCTTATTTTTTCAGCTCAAATAAAATAAACTCCGCCTTTCTTTTAACTTTATTTTCCTTTCTAATCGGTGCTGTAAGAAAAGAAAACATTTAAGTGTTCGCTTCTTTTACTTTAGCTGGTAGATATTTTTTCCTTAAAAATTCTTTTTTAAATGTTCTTGTGGCCATTTAACTGAGACTATTTTTCTCCATTTCTTTTCGCTATTTTTACATTTGCCATTTTTATAAGGAAATGGACATTTTTGATGTGGCAACTTCGAGAATCTATCTCGATAAAATCAATTCTGTATTAAACGCTTTTAGGTTTACTTTAGCCTGTAACGAGTCCCAAAGTTGAATGTTACCACACTCAAGTCTTGGAAATGACTTTGACTGATACTACCCCCTATGACTAAAGGTGTGGTAACAAGCTTTGTTTATTTTGAGCTGCTGTATAGGAACCAGGGATGTCTCGGGTCGAGAAAAAAGTCGGGTCGGATTTCGGGTCGGGTTTTCAAAATTTTCCTCGGGTCGGGTTTCGGGTCGAAAAAAAGTCCGGGTTTCGGGTCTCGGGTCGGGTCAATTAGAAATTTGAACATGTATCCAGATTTTTCGAAGTGCTGGGGGATATCAGTGATTTGGGGAATAATTAGAGCGATACCTGCGGAATTACAGGGATAAATGATGAGCTGGATGGATTAAAGCAATATCAGGGGATTGGGGATTAAGAGGGATATAAAGATTATTTGGAGAAGATACTTCACCAATTAAAAGAATTAGGAGAAGATATCGAATCTAATAATCTACCAAAAACCCATGATGCCCTCTCCAAATTGTTTGATAGTTAACTTTTCTGAGCCGTCCCATGATGTAAAATTGTTATTTAAATACTCTACTTATAGCGCCGCAGGCGAAAATTTTGAGAATTATGGAGGATAGAAGCCAGTTTTCTTCCTTTTTCAGCGCCGCAGGCGAAAATTTTGAGAATTATGGAGGATAGAAGACAGCTTTCTTCCTTTTTCAGCGCCGCAGGCGAAAATTTTGAGAATTATGGAAAGCTAAAAGCCAGATTTCTGCCTTTTTTTGCGCCGCAGGCGAAAATTTTCAGAAATTTGGAAGGCCAAGAAGCCAGATTTTCTCTTTTAATGGTGAAAAGTTCTATGGAAAAAGTCGGGTTTCGGGTCGGGTTTTCTAAATTTTCCTCGGGTCGGGTTTCGGGTCGAAAAAAAGTCCGGGTTTAGGGTATCGGGTTTCGGGTAACCCGAGACATCCCTGATAGGGACCAGAGGTGGGTCGGAATTCCGATTTCCGACGTTTTTTTCCTTCCGATTTCTGGCTGCTTGACCTCAAAAATCCTTTGGTCCTTGGCCTGTCTACGCCCTTGAAAAGTCGTTTTTCTTTTTTTAGACAGTGGGAGGCAGATATAGTGGGTCGAAGAATGTCGTTGGATCTCAGGGAATAAGTAAGCTTTGAGAGATATAGGGGTTTAGAGGTATACCTATCTGGGAGATCGATCAAATCATTTAGGAGGTTATCAATCAAGGGATTTAATAGGGGATTTAATCAAAGGATTGATGATATCGCTCACGATCCATGTTGGGATCCTTTATCACTCCTCAATTTTAATCTCCAAATATCCACATTCTATAAATTCTCTGATATCCCGTCTAATCAATCAAATCCTATCTTTTAATCCCTTCAAATGTTTGAGATCATCATCTAAGATCAAGAATGACTGGCGATAATATTGATCATGCACTTTTTATGCAACCATAATTTGCCACTTTACAATTTTATATATTAATTTAGTCTTGAAAATAAAATTTATTATTTCCGTTTCCAGCGTTTTTTCCTTCCGATTTCCGAAAAAAATTTTGATTTCCGATTTCCGATTTTTGAGCCAGTTCCGATTTCCTGTTCTTTCGATTTCCGACACCTCTGACTGTTCCGACCGACCTCTGATAGGAGCTTGCTTCGTGGTAAGCAAGAAGAAAATAGCCGCTCTGTATGTATTAAATGACGGTGATAGATAACCAGATTCTTATACCAAATTTACTTCTCTTTCTTATAGTACGGGCATTAGAGCATTAAAGTTCGGCTTATGGGTATGGGGTTTTTATTTTAAAACTTGTTTACTGATATTTTTACATTAATGTGTGGATGGCGTTTAGTCGAACGGTGTTTTGTCTCTACACATCCGGAAATATTTTAAATATAGTCAACAACCATTACAGGCATTCCTTCCTGAAAGTAAAATTGTAATTTTCCGGAACAAAGTTGGTTATAACTAGGGACTCACAAAATTTGCACGGAGAATCGCAAAATATGCGCATATATATGCACCGAAAAAGTCCCAAATATGCACTGAAATATGCAAAATTTCAACTGAAATATGCAAAATTTTATATAAATATGCATCAAAAAAATGGCGAAAATATGCTTTAAAATTCAATATTTTAAGTAAAAACACTAATTTAGCCTATAATTTTGCATTTCAAGAGCACTTATAAAAGATTTTATGGATTTAAAATTTATATTAAAATTTTTTTGAAAAATAAATTTTCCCGAAAAATTTGTCGAAAAAAATTTTTTGGAAAAATTTTTATAAAAAATTTTTTTGGCCAAAAATTTCCAAAATCTTGAAAATTTTGCCAAATTTTTATAAAATTTGCCAAAAAATGACGAAATATGGAGCAAAATATGCAAAATTTCCTGAAATATGCACAAATATGCACGAGAAGGCCAAAATATGCAAATATATGCATTAAGAACCGGGTCCTAAAGTGCTCGGACCAACGTAGAAACACCATTTTTGAGCTTCTTACTTCAAGGCATATCCGCATACAAAACATCCATTTGCATGTTTTGTGAGTCCCTAGTTATAACTATATCATTTTGTTTGAATAACGGAGCAGGACTAATAGGCGCGGCCGAATAGGCGCCGAGACAAATAGGCGCGAGACGAATAGGCGCGGGACGAATAGGCGCCCGAAGTTATTTTTTCCTAGAAAATTTTTTTTCCGATTTTCTGTTCTGATTTTCTGTTCTGATTTTTTTCTGATTTTGTTCTGATTTTTTGTTCTGTTTTTCTGTTCTTATTTTTTCTGATTTTGTTCTGATTTTCTGTTCTGTTTTTCTGTTCTGATTTTTTATTCTGATTTTCTGTTCTGTTTTTCTGTTCTGATTTTTTATTCTGATTTTGTTCTGATTTTCTGTTCTGATTTTTTTATTCTGATTTTTTTTGATTTTGTTCTGATTTTCTGTTCTGATTTTCTGTTCTGATTTTTTTCTGATTTTGTTCTGATTTTTTGTTCTGTTTTTCTGTTCTTATTTTTTCTGATTTTGTTCTGATTTTCTGTTCTGTTTTTCTGTTCTGATTTTTTATTCTGATTTTCTGTTCTGTTTTTCTGTTCTGATTTTTTATTCTGATTTTGTTCTGATTTTCTGTTCTGATTTTTTTATTCTGATTTTTTTTGATTTTGTTCTGATTTTCTGTTCTGATTTTCTGTTCGGATTTTGTGATACATGTAAGTTGGTCGAGTGAGTTTGGGAGATAACGGAGGATAAGATAAGTAGGTATGAATTGATATCGTGGATGAGGATTCTTGCGGACTGAGATTGCGGCTGCTGAAAATATTTTTCATCTGGGTTCCAGCTACTGAGCCGATATTTTTCTGAGCCGTTCCCTGATGGATAATTGGTATTTAAATACTCTACTCTTCGCGCCGCATGCGAAAATTTTGAGGAATTTAGAAGTTTGGAGAAAAATAAAAAAAATCAGAACAAAAAATCAGAAAAAAATTTCTAGGAAAAAATAACTTCGGGCGCCTATTCGTCCCGCGCCTATTCGTCTCGCGCCTATTTGTCTCGGCGCCTATTCATCCGCGTCTATTCGTCGGCGCCTATTCGGCCGCGCCTATTCGTCGTGTACCGTTGAATAATGCCTTTTTTAAAACTTTTTTTGGCGTTCTGTTTTGTTTGATATTTAGTCCAAAATGTTATTATAAAAGCTCAAAATATTTATTTATATAGGATTTTTACCTCTCAGAAGGCGAAAATATTTCTTGGATGTGTTTAAAAAATTTATAGATTTTTAACTTTTTTATTTTTAGAAGCTATCAATTTAAAATTTTGAAAATGGAGGAACCCGCAATTGAAGTTGAATCAGATGGGAGTGATTATGAAGATTCTGATTGTTTATCTGAATTTAGTGATACAGGTTTTAACTTTTTGTTTTCAATTTAGGGTACCAATTACTCTTTAAAACTGCTAAATGACGAGCTGGGGCTCGTACCTTGTCGTATTTAAACTTGAAAACCATAAATGTATAATTTTGAACTCAAAGGGAATCGAGACCTCTCTTAACGTTAAAAACAGTCAAAGCTAATCAACTTTTCTTTTCAACTTTATTTTTAGAAAGCATTAAATTTCAAAAAACGAAGAGGCTGGAACATCTTCCTTATCACTTAGAACTGGAGAAGGAGGCAAACAATTACTTTACAAATGTAAAATCAGGAATGGGGTACTCAGTTTTGATGCGTGATGTGCCTGGCTTACTCTTTTGGATTCGCAAATTAGAAAGGTTTTGAATATATTTGTTTTTGGTTACCTCACACCTTTTTAACCCCCTTTTTTCGATTTATTCGTTTTATTCAACAGGTTCATTAGCCTGCATTCATTTCGATTCTCAAAAGTGGATCATGTGCACATGCTTGGACTTCTTTATAATGTTGTAACAATGAAGAATCTGGATTTAAAAGCAGTAAAAATAATTTGCCAGTCAATCTCAAAGCTTCTATCGTTAATATTTTTTATTAATATTTTTAATTAATTGGGGGATTTGGATATTGCTTGAGGTCCTCTCGGGATTTATTTAAAGTTTAAATAACCCAAACGGTTTTGAGTAAAGATGGGAGTTTTTTGTTGGCAAATCTTACGGGCTTTTCTTTTAGTTCCAAAAGAACTAATATACTAAAATGATTTTTAAACTCTTTAAACATTCAAAAACGATACAATTTTAGTAAAGAATCAATGGTCTTACGATGTGATCTTAAATTTGAATGGCGTCCACTTTATGATTTATATGTCAGAGTGTTTTTAAAAAATTTTGACGAGGTTTTTTTGAATTTATTATGACTTTGAATTATTTTTTATTATTTAGGATCCAGTCTCTGACAATTTAAAGAAAATTCTGGAGACAACGATTGTTGACTGCTCTAGATTTTTTAATGATTCAGCTACTAAGGAAATTCTTGCTGAGGTTATTGCTTTTTAAATTTATTTTCTCGCGGTATTTCTGGGGCTACTTTTTCCTAATAAACTTTTCGACAAGAAAAGTTTTTTCAAATATTTTATATTTTTTGCTTAATATCAATTTTGAAATATTTCTTTACAAAGTGGGAGTGTATTAAAAATACAGTTTTTACTCTGCTTATTTAAATATAATTTGCACCCGAGTTGGAAAATGCGAAATCTCAGCATTCAAAGAATTAAAAATTAATATAAGAAATCTTTTTCAAGGTCCGGCCATATCTTTGTCAATGGGATGAGCACTTTGTGAAGGGAATAAAAATTTTGTGTATTTTCCTGCCAGTTTGTTTAACAAAAGAAGAAAATGATCAATTTGGAGCAAAACTGTGGATTGATGAAATGTTATTTTTTCTGAACAAAACTGAAACCTCGGATCAATCAAATATTTTGCTTCTATTTGCGAGGTTTTCTTTAACATTTGAAATCAATTGTCTAATGTTTAAAATGTGAATTTTAATTATTTTTTTTATAGACTGACCAAAGACTGTCCCGGCTATTTCGATTTCTCTCCTTACCTCGACCAATTGTTCACCACTTTGATGTGTTTTTTAAAAATTGAAATTGGCGTTGATAGAATAGTTACTAATAGAGATCGGACCGTACCGTACTACGGCCGTATTTTTCGGTATTTATCGGTATTCCGTATCGGTAATACGGTACGGAATACGGTACGGTAAAATTTTGAAGTTGATCGGTATTTTTCGGTATCGGTATTTTTCGGTATTCCGTACCGTTCTACGGAACGGAAAAATCTGAATACCGATAATACCGACCGATAAAAATTTTTGAGGTTTTATTTTATTTTAAGGAAAAAAGTCTTAGTGGACTTTGATAATTTTCAAAATTTTCGCCTGCGGCGCTAAAAAGGAAGAAATTTTGCTTCCTGGACTCACATCTTTTTCAAAATTTTCGTCTGAGGATTTGAAATTTTGAGTATAATTGAGGGTTATAGAGGGGTTTTGGAGTAATTAAATAGATTTAGAAGATCTTTAGAGGATGCTAATTCACTTGCCCTCTAAATCCACTTATATCCACATTAAACATCCGATATACGAATCCCACTTATCACTACAGAACTAACGATATCCCCTCAAGCTCAAGATATCCATTCAACTCCTCTTAATACTGAAAATCCATCATATCTCTCTAAATCCTTAGATATCCTTCCAAATCAATCTTAATCCATGCAACTCACTGATATACCTCTTTATCCCTCAAATTTATATATAAAAATAATTATTTTTAAATAAATTAATTTTTTTAAAATACGGTACGGAATACCGATAAATTTTTATCGGTATTTATCGGTATCGGTATTTTTCGGTATTCCGTACCGTTCTACGGAACGGTAAAATTTTAAATTTTATCGGTATTTATCGGTATCGGTATTATACGGTATTACGGTACGGAATACGGTACGGAACGAAATTCCGATCTCTAGTTACTAATACAAATTGTTCAAATGAGTTTTCTGCATTTGCTGACATTTTTACTTATTCTTTTGGCATGAATGGCGACAAGTATATTTTGTATAATTTTGGGTTAATAATTTTTGTATAGTGTTGGGTTAATAGTTGGGATTAATTTTTATTTTTCTAATATATGTTAACAAAATAATTTTCACATTTTTCAGAATACAAGGATATATTTCACAACTTTTCCTTTCACTTGAATGCTATTTTCATCCTTCAAATACTTGACAGCATACAGAAAATTTATTAAATTTTCTGCATAAATTGGTGTTATCCTTTTTGAACCGAATTTCTCGTGAGCGGTTTCATTCGAAAAAATTCGTGAATCAAGTATGAATTAAAACTTTTTTCTGTTCAATTTTACAATTTTTTAGATTCCTGAAAATATAAAAATAAAAGATGATCAGATCAAGACTTTTGTCAAATCAATTTTGCCTTGTATTGAATATGCTGCCTTTAATAAACAAAGTGATTATTATGTGCCGGCAATTATTCGGCTTTTAGCATTTCTTTCACCAGAAATTATGGTTCCTTTTGTTTTGGATTTGTATGTTTTTAAAAATTCTTTAATTTTTAAAGTTGTAATTTCTCATTTTATTTTTTAGAGTCTATTCATCTCTTCAAGCTTTAACCGAACCTCACCGATTAATCCAAGCTTTAAAAATTCTTTCACCTATCTGCGTAGTAATTTCACGGCACGAATTAAATTATGAAAAGAAATCGATTTGGACTAGAATTTTTAATAAAATAATGAATATATTTATAAATCGAGAAGAAGAAAATGAAGTGAGAGGTTCTCGATGGATTGCGATCGATTTAATGGGTGATCTACTTGAACAATTGGATATTTACAATACCGAGAAAACTCAACTTATTTTTCGGGTTTATTTTAAAGTATTAGGTCCACAACTTCATTTTTATTTAGGTATTGGCAAATTTCATGATGTTAATACCAATAGTGGATTGTTCCCAAGCTCCATTAGTTTACAGAGATTTATCACCAGAAGAAGAACAATTATGTGCAAAAACTGCCTCCTTTGAATTATTTGTCGAAGAATTGATGAGAAAAATTTTTTCAATGATCGATTTTCTTGGAAATAGTGTCAGTGACAGACACGACTTGGCATCAACAAAAAATGTTGGAAAAAATATGGAAGAATTTGTTATTGAAAATGGTGTACTGATAATTTTTCGTTCGTTAGTGAGAAATTGCAGTTCTACTTTTTATAATGTAAATTTTATTTGATTCTATAATAAGTGAACCCTAAACTGGTAGAATCATAAAAATTTAATTTATAATTTTACGTCTTTTGGGTTTCGAATACAACTAAATTCATTTTTCGAAATAACGGTTGTAGCTTGTGAAAAATTATTCTGTTAATTTAAGCATTGAAATCCAATTTATTTTTATTAATAGGCTTTTTAAATTTATTTTCAATTTGTGTATATTTTTTTCAGCGGATTACTGACCAATTTTTCAACTTTGTTAATGGGCACTTTTATAACTCAAAACCGGCCATGGATACAATAACAAAAATGGCTGGAATGCTTGTTGGAGTATGCTTTTAATGAATAAAATTAGAAAATTCATTTTTCAGAACGATCCACAAGTTCAATTTCCTCGATTTTTTAACTTTGCTGTTCGAAAGTTTGATGAACATTATCACAGTTTTTATTTATTTTTAATTATTTTCTTAAAAATATTTCATTACTTAGTCGATTCTGAGGCAGAAGAGGAAGTCGATCGTGCTTTGATTTGGTATTTAAATTTTGCTGCGGAACTTGTTCGCAGTTCTTCCGGAAATATAATTATGGAAAATCGAAATTTAATTGATCCATTTATTGAGAAAATATTGAGGTTTAAATCTCCAAATATTTATAAGGTTTTTGAATTTAAAAAATAAATTTTGAAAATGTTTTTTAGTTGGTAGCTATGTTTGCTCATAATGTTTTGAATTCAATTTGTTCAACTTATCCAATTCCAAATTGTTTGAGAACACGTTACGACCAGCCTTTCGATAAATTTCTTCCTATAAGGGTATAATTTTTTGATTTTTTTTCGCTAATATAAAAAATTTTGATTTTTAGCATTGTGCTGAGCCAATAAATAAAGATCATTGGAAAATAAATTGGCATATCCCAACAATTGAAGAAGTTGATTATGCTTCCGAATTAGTTAACAAATTTATTACAACACCATTAGAGCAACTTTTGGATAACTTTAAAGACAGAAAAGAGTATACTTTTAAATATTATTTAAAAAAGCTTTTATCCGTTGAGGAATGGGTTGAAGAAATTCGAATTCCTTTTTTTATATTTTCGTTGTTTACTTAAAATCTGTAAATTATTGATCATTCGTCAATATTAAAAACCTTTTACTAAATTTATTTTTTCTCTTTCAGCAAAGAAATTTTGAAAATTTTAAAAATCGCCCATCATGCTTTAATGGCCTGTTCTCATTTGTTGCCTTTCTTTAATGATATGCCTATAAATCTTATTCCTATGGCTGTTCCAAATGTTGTATTGGACATTGTTACTATTCGTCGATATGTTAAAAGTTTGTGATTTTAATATTTTGTAGGATATTAGAAGTAATTCATAAAGGCTATAGTGTTCATTTACTGGGCATTCCTTTATGTGTAGTTGAATTTTTAAGGGTAATAGTTATTGTTTATTATCGTGTATTTAAAGCTCAGTCCCATTTACTATTAATCGCTTAATTTGAATTAAAAATTTTCAGAAATCATCGGCCCCAGTGGCAGCAATTATCGCCTATTTTTATTCTACATTGTTAAACAAATTGGAGAAAAGTTGTTAAATGAAAGAGAAAACGATACAAAATCTTCTATTGAGGTTTTTAAAAAAATTTTTGGATTTTTTCAATTTATAAATTTAAAGGTTCTTTATCTTATCCGAACTTTAACACATGAACGTGGTGCTAATTCGGTTTGAATTTTATTTTTGATTATTCAAATAGTTACCTTACAAATCTTGAATTTAAAAAATTTTTTGCTCAATTTTTATAGCAAAAATACGAGTAAAATTGAATTTTTTTATTTCTGATCCTTATCAAATTCTTTTTCTCTTACGTATTTTTTTGGCTTTAAGATACTTTTTCTGCTCATTATTTAAAAATGTTTAATTGATTTAATTTCTATATTTTAGACAAACTACAAAAATCAATTGAAAGCGTTTAAAATGGTAAAAGAATTAACAAGTGACCCGATGAGTGGCTCACGCACTATTGAACAAATAATGGAAAGGAAAATATTTTTACTTCACATGGTTTGAATTTTTTTTCTAAAATTTAATTTTACTTGGATAGTTGTATAAGCTGTCCTGATTTTTAAAATTTTCCCTGACATGTGAAAATTTAAGTTTTGCTTTTATATTTCCCAACTGCTTATATTTAGCTAGTTTTTTCAAGAATTTTAAAACTTTTTCAGAAAAGATTAGTTTATAAACCTCTAGTGGGTTTTACTCCATCACATTTGGAAGCTCTTCAATTAGCTTTTCGTTATGCTACATCAACATATACTGCAGTAAGACAAACGGCTCAAAAATTGCTTGACGATTCATTTAACTCCTGGCCTTACTCCTACAAATTTTTTGTCGATAATTTGGTTAAAATACTTGAAGACAAAACAAAAACGACACCACAGTTTAAAGTAGGGAAATTTTTTTATTAAAGTATTGATTTTGATTTTCATTCACAACCACTGTCTTTTACTTTAATTTTTTGCTTTAACTCTTAAAAATTTATTTACTATTTTAGGGTGTTTTACACATTCTTTCGAAGGCAAAAGAAACCTCAATGATTAAAACAGAAGTAAGAATTTTATTGAATTCGAATAATTTTTTGTTTGAATCCTGAACAGGCAATCACAAATGAATTGCTATTTTAAGTTTAATTCTGGATATAACCAAAATTTATCGAGCTAACACTCCGGCACACGTTTTCATTTATACGTCAGCTTAAATGGGGGGGGGTGTAAAGTTAAAAGTGGGTATTTATGCTTTCGTGGTCCCAAAATTCATAGTTGAGCCTTTGCCGGGTGACTTTCCTTTTTGCATTACTTTTCTGTCAATTTTTAAATAAATTATTTTTATCTAGGATGAAGAAACAACGTTAAGTATTTGGCCTGTTTTGTCTTTAGCTGAATCGCCAGATCCAAATAAACAATCAATTGTTGCTCTCTTCGATTTTGTCCAGGATTTGATTAGAAATAATCATACATCTTTCCAAATTGAGTTTAAGGTTTATTTGTTTTTTAAATTTTTTGGGATTTATTAGGATTAATTATAAATTTAGGAATCCGGATTCTTTAGCACTTGTGGCTAAAAATTTTTAGATTTTATTAAAATAAAAATTTATTAAAATGAACAATAAAATATTTTTAAGTTTCCTAACACTGTTTTTCAATTTGCTGATGCTTTACTTGAAGATCATGAAGGAAGTGTGCATATATCTTTACCGTTGGTTTCTAGAGAAGAAATTAATGGATCAACAGAAAGGGAAACAAAAATAAATGCCGAACATAAAAGGTTATTTTAATTAATTTAGTATGTTATTTTACGAGGAGTTTTGAACCTATTCTGATTTTTGAGGGAAAGGTTTAAGTGTTTTAATTAAATCCAAGAAAATTTAAATTAAATTTTGAGATTTTGTGTAAATGTTTAAATTCTTGAGAATTAATTTGATCAATTTAAATTCTGATTTCTTTGAAAAATTTTCAATAATCCTTTCAGATTTTCAATAAAAATTCTAATTTTTAATTTTTAGCACTTACCACTCTATTGCAAAAAATCTATTTACCATATGTTGCGATAAAAATTTACATTTCTGTCAACTTTATTTTGCTCACAGTCTTTTGAGACTTTTATTACGACGTGATATTATGTTACCGAATGAAATTGTTCTTCATTTCTTTGAATTATTAATATCTGATTCAACAAGAACAAGAAAATTAGCAATTAGTTTTTGTGCTCATTGGTTTAAAATCAATAGGCAAAAGGCAATTAAAATAGTTAAAAATATTGAATTGGATGAAGAAGGAAATAATGGAGTTGACGCTAAATGGCCAATCAAATTCGGAATTAGAAGAGACAATAGGTTAAGAAATGAATTGATAAATAATTTTAACTATTTTTTAGTTTTCTTCTATATGATGCTGATCAACTACCTAGTGTTCAAAATGAATGGGATGAGTGTGAATTCCACCACGTGAGGATTTTTTAATTTTTGTAAAACATTCACATAATTTGTGGTATTTAATACATATTTATTTTCTGAAGTTTTCCGTAAAATACGTATAATAATTTTTCAAATATGATTTTTCTGAATGTTTTATTTGTTTTCGGAATTTTTATTAAACTCTTTTGCGGAAAATACATCTAATAATTTTTTTAATATCTGATTTTCTTCCGGATCGGTTCAAATTTTATTTCCGAAAATTTTTTAAATTAAATTCAAAGTTTTTTGTAAACAATTTTATTTATATTAAAAAATTAATTTTATAGAAACCGCATTGGGGATATTATGCTTGGCCAAATGAATTTAAAGTATATGCGTCTCCGTCACAACAAGACTGGGCAAATCGCAAATATGCCCAATTTTCTGGAATTGAACGTGAAATAATTAAAATATTGAGAAAAGGAAGATTTTTAAATAAATTTCTTGGTCTTTTGACGTTGGAAGATGAGGTTTTATTTTATTTAAATGTATAATTTAATTTTAATTAATTCTCAGAAAGAAGAATTTAATGATGATCATTTTTCTTTGGTTTATGTGAGTTTTAATGTTTTGAATTTTGGTTACTTCGGAAAATCCTTTCACTATGATTTTTTCGGATTTTTCAGAAAATAATACAAAATATCAATTCAAACGTTTTTAAAAATTTTTTGTTTTCAGCGTATTTTCCGGACTTTTAATGATACTATGTTAGAAGACTTTACTGATATTTTGAATACTCTTCTTATAGAGGAAAAGGTATAAAATATTGTAATTATATTCAAAGTAATATTTCTTTAATTTTTTGAAGGTAAGTTGTCAAAAATTAGCAGCAGAAATAACTGCTGGGATTATTTGTGGATCTAAACTGTGGAAATTTGAAAAAAGAGAAAAATTGATAAATTTGTTAAATCTTAAATTGGATACAGTTTTATTGCAAGTACTTCAGGAAAATGAAAAATATTGGGGAACGTGTATTGCAACTATTGTTTGTTTTTTTTATTTTATCTTGACTTAAATATATTATAGTATTTTTTCCGGAAATTGTTTAAGTTGAATTAATTTTTTTCGGGAAATGCTTTTCGGAAAATATTTAAATTAAATTCTGATTTTTCTGGAAACATTTGAAAAATTTATAAGTTATTCGTTGTTAATAATTTTGTTTTAATAATTAATATAATTTTTATTTTTTTTTCAGTGTCGTTCTTGTGAACCTCGCCAAGTTGGATTTCTACTTGAATTACTTTTCGCGATACTTAAAGCTACAACAACTGTTAGTAGTAAAATGAAATCGTGAGGAATTAGTAGCTTTTTATTTTCAAAAAAAATTTTTTTAGAAGAATTTATTTTCTTCATTGTGCTTTATACGAATTTGAATGGCGCGTTCCTTTTGAATGGAAACGTTTATATGATCATTGTTTTGAATTAACTAATAATTCATTCCAGAATGTTCGTCACAGTGTTGGAAGGTTAAAAATTTTTTTTTTCAATTTGGAAAAATTTTTATAGTTGTCTCGCTACTTGTGCCCTTTTCCATCACAAAGATGCGTTTTATTACCCAGAAATTGATCCAAAATTTAAATATTTAAAAATTAGTAGAATTATTGATGAAATTAATGCGAAGATTGAGCCTTTATGGAATGAAGCATCAACTTCTATTCAACCACAAAATAATGTTTATTTAATAAAACGTTTTTCTTCCAATGAATTTAAAAAAGAAAAGCTTCATTTATTAACATTAATATCGTGCCTTTCTTCACATCAATCAATGACTGGAAAATATTTGGATACAAGTTCAATCAGGCTTTTGCCGTTATTTATACATTACTCTAATGACAGAACGTGAGTTTTTACAGAATAAACATTTTGGGTTTGATTGTGTAAAATCATGAATATTTTCGTGACACAGGAATTCACGATACAAAAACTGGAAATATATTTGGATACAATCGTCTCTCTTTAATTTTATTTTTTTTTCTTTAATATCGTTAGTAAAGTTCAGGATTTATAAAGGGTATTTTCAGTTATAAGTTCAGTTAAGCTTTTACCTTTATTTACACATTACTCTAATGAATTTTCCTCTTTGATATTTACCTCTTTTCTTGTTTCAAAAAATACAAAACTTTTTTTAATATTTTAGGAATGAAGAACTTAGAATTTGTTGTATTACGTTTATTTTGCAATATATGGGGTTATCTTTTATTTCCAATGATCAATTCGATGTGCTTTTTGAAGTTTGTCAAACTATTCAGGAGAATGGATCTTGGAAGTCGAAAATCACGTTATTTTTTAGTTAATCTTCTCTCTTTAATTTTATAAATTTTCAGGCTTCTTAGATTTTTACAAGTATTTGTTTTTACAAATCTTTTTATTTTACGAGCTAACAATGGAAATTTTGATCTTTTACGATCGTTACTTTTCGAACTTTTGGTTGATTGTCGATTTGAAGTTCGTGAAGCGTGTGCTGAAACTTTAAGTGGATTGAGTAAGGAATTTTTTAAATTCTCAACTAAAATTTAAAAATATTTTTCAGTTCGTGCTGGAATCATTTCTGTAGATGAACAACTTCTGAAAAGCGTGGAAACGCTCTTGTCTTCACCACAACAAACAATTGAAAGACATGGTGGTGTATTAGCTATAGCTTCTATTGTTGTAGCTTTTCCATATTCTGTCCCAGCATTTCTGCCAAAATTGTTGATGGATTTGTGTAATCATGTAACTGAACCTCAACCCATTTATGGAAGTGTTAAATGGGCAATTTCTGAATTTAAGGTCTTATTTTATTAAGGGGTAAAAAGTCCTTTAAAATTAATTTTAACTATTTTCTTTCTGAAATTGCATCGATTTGTTTTACCTAAATTCTGGTTTTTCCGAAAGCGATTACTCTGATTTCCCGAGAAATGTTGTATTTTTTGGAATTCTGGTTTTACTTCGATTTGATTTTCTGAAAAACGTCTAAAAACTGTTTTTTAAATAATTGCTGTTGTTGTAGTGTAATGGTAAGTGTTGTGGGTTTGTTAGTGTGATCCTATTAATGATTTTTGAATGTTTACTAGTTATGAATTGTGTTTTGATCATTTTTGTTTTATGTGTGTGTGTGTTTTGTATTTTGTGTTTGATATGTAATATTTAATTTCAGCAAATTTACATTGATTTCAGTTTGTGAGCACTGGCTTGGCTTCATGCTTGATATTTTAACAGTCCCATATAAATATTTTTTTAATTTCAGCGGACGCATCAAGATGATTGGGATAAGCATGAACAAGAATTTACAGAGGATCAGCTACAAATATTAAACAACATTTTAACCTCATCATATTGTTATATTTAAAATTTTTTTTTGTTTTTCATGATGGAATTGTCACAAATATGCTCAATTTTTTTCTTTGTTTAAAAAATACATCTCATTGTTTTATCATTTTAATTTATTTTCATGCTTTATATTTTTTTCATTGCTCAAAAATTTTTGTTATTATTTATTCATATTAAATATTCAAGGATAAATTTTTTTATATATTTAAATCTCAAATTGGCTAAAATTCATTTTTATGAAAGCAGTCTTTTTTCTTAAACCCCGTTGTTTTCTTTTATTTTTGTTTCGTCTTTCCATTTTTTCTTCTCAATTATTCCACTTGCAATTTTGCCATAATTCTCTGATTTTAATATTTATTAAATGTTAAGGAATCTAGTTTAAGGATGTTAAGGAATCTAGTGGGTAATTCTTGGGTTCGTACCCCCCTCCCTTTTCCTTCGTCAAAGTATTAAAAATGGTCAGTCAGTCTTGTTATAGCACTCGTCGAGCTGTGTCGAATGACACCGAAATTAACTCCCGGTCTTAATTTTAGGCCGAGATACAGGCAAAAAACCGTGCGCAAAACGCATGGGTTGCACAGGCGTCTCATCGACAATAATAGGACTACTTTATGTCATAATTTTTTCAAATCTTGTTCAATTACGTTGATTTTGATGTCATTCGAATAAGCTCGAAAGCTCTTTCAAATGAGCTATTATTTGTTTAATCGAACTTTTATCCCAAAAAATGAGCTTGGTCCACCCTTTTATTTTTCAATTTTCGGGGGTCTGTATCTCCCACAAAGTTAAGACTGGGGGTTGATTTTAGTATCATTCGACACAGCTCGACGAGTTCTATAACCTGAGACGGACTGACCATTTTTTATACTTTGAGAAAGGAAAAAGGAGGGGGGGGGGGTACGAACCCAAGAATTACCATCTAGTGTTAAGGATGTTAAGGAATCCTTTTTAAGGCAGCGGGAATTAAAGAAAGGTCAAATATGTACAAGTTTTTTTTTTAATAACAAAAATAAATAGGAATAAATTTAAATAATGTTTTGGGGAAATATTGTAAATTAATAAAAAGGTGAGATAATTTTAAAATATTTTTTGAGAGAATAATTTGAATAAATGGGGGAAAACAAGCAGAATAAATGAAAATAACAGGATCAACCCAATAACAGGATCAACCCATCATTGATTTGAGAGGATTCTCCTAATAAATTTTAGATTTCTTTGAAATTTCGACCTAAAAATGAGATTTGGAAAATATTCGAAAATATAATTTAACTAAAATTTTGATGATAGATAAAATAAAAATCCATAAATTTTCGATAAATCCATCATTGATTTGAGAGGATTCTCCTAATAAATTTTAGATTTCTTTGAAATTTCGACCTAAAAATGAGATTTGGAAAATATTCGAAAATATAATTTAACTAAAATTTTGATGATAAATAAAATAAAAATCCATAAATTTCCGATAAATCCATCATTGATTTGAGAGGATTCTCCTAATAAATTTTAGATTTCTTTGAAATTTCGACCTAAAAATGAGATTTGGAAAATATTCGAAAATATAATTTAAACAAAATTTTGATGATAGATAAAATAAAAATCCATAAATTTTCGATAAATCCATCATTGATTTGAGAGGATTCTCCTAATAAATTTTAGATTTCTTTGAAATTTCGACCAAAAATGAGATTTGGAAAATATTCGAAAATATAATTTAACTAAAATTTTGATGATAGATAAAATAAAAATCCATAAATTTTCGATAAATCCATCATTGATTTGAGAGGATTCTCCTAATAAATTGAGAGGATTCTCCTAATAATTTTAGATTTCTTTGAAATTTCGACCTAAAAATGAGATTTGGAAAATATTCGAAAATATAATTTAACTAAAATTTTGATGATAGATAAAATAAAAATCCATAAATTTTCGATAAATCCATCATTGATTTGAGAGGATTCTCCTAATAAATTTTAGATTTCTTTGAAATTTCGACCTAAAAATGAGATTTGGAAAATATTCGAAAATATAATTTAACTAAAATTTTGATGATAGATAAAATAAAAATCCATAAATTTTCGATAAATCCATCATTGATTTGAGAGGATTCTCCTAATAAATTTTAGATTTCTTTGAAATTTCGACCTAAAAATGAGATTTGGAAAATATTCGAAAATATAATTTAACTAAAATTTTGATGATAGATAAAATAAAAATCCATAAATTTTCGATAAATCCATCATTGATTTGAGAGGATTCTCCTAATAATTTTAGATTTCTTTGAAATTTCGATCTAAAAATGAGATTTGGAAAATATTCGAAAATATAATTTAACTAAAATTTTGATGATAGATAAAATAAAAATCCATAAATTTTCGATAAATCCATCATTGATTTGAGAGGATTCTCCTAATAAATTTTAGATTTCTTTGAAATTTCGACCTAAAAATGAGATTTGGAAAATATTCGAAAATATAATTTAACTAAAATTTTGATGATAAATAAAATAAAAATCCATAAATTTTCGATAAATCCATCATTGATTTGAGAGGATTCTCCTAATAAATTTTAGATTTTTTTGAAATTTCGACCTAAAAATGAGATTTGGAAAATATTCGAAAATATAATTTAACTAAAATTTTGATGATAGATAAAATAAAAATCCATAAATTTTCGATAAATCCATCATTGATTTGAGAGGATTCTCCTAATAAATTTTAGATTTCTTTGAAATTTCGACCTAAAAATGAGATTTGGAAAATATTCGAAAATATAATTTAACTAAAATTTTGATGATAAATAAAATAAAAATCCATAAATTTTCGATAAATCCATCATTGATTTGAGAGGATTCTCCTAATAAATTTTAGATTTCTTTGAAATTTCGACCTAAAAATGAGATTTGGAAAATATTCGAAAATATAATTTAACTAAAATTTTGATGATAGATAAAATAAAAATCCATAAATTTTCGATAAATCCATCATTGATTTGAGAGGATTCTCCTAATAATTTTAGATTTCTTTGAAATTTCGATCTAAAAACGAGATTTGGAAAATATTCGAAAATATTTTAACTAAAATTTTGATGATAGATAAAATAAAAATCCATAAATTTTCGATAAATCCATCATTGATTTGAGAGGATTCTCCTAATAATTTTTGATTTCTTTGAAATTTCGATCTAAAAATGAGATTTGGAAAATATTCGAAAATATAATTTAACTAAAATTTTGATGATAGATAAAATAAAAATCCATAAATTTTCGATAAATCCATCATTGATTTGAGAGGATTCTCCTAATAATTTTAGATTTCTTTGAAATTTCGATCTAAAAATGAGATTTGGAAAATATTCGAAAATATAATTTAACTAAAATTTTGATGATAGATAAAATAAAAATCCATAAATTTTCGATAAATCCATCATTGATTTGAGAGGATTCTCCTAATAAATTTTAGATTTTTTTGAAATTTCGACCTAAAAATGAGATTTGGAAAATATTCGAAAATATAATTTAACTAAAATTTTGATGATAGATAAAATAAAAATCCATAAATTTTCGATAAATCCATCATTGATTTGAGAGGATTCTCCTAATAAATTTTAGATTTCTTTGAAATTTCGACCTAAAAATGAGATTTGGAAAATATTCGAAAATATAATTTAACTAAAATTTTGATGATAGATAAAATAAAAATCCATAAATTTTCGATAAATCCATCATTGATTTGAGAGGATTCTCCTAATAATTTTAGATTTCTTTGAAATTTCGACCTAAAAATGAGATTTGGAAAATATTCGAAAATATAATTTAACTAAAATTTTGATGATAAATAAAATAAAAATCCATAAATTTTCGATAAATCCATCATTGATTTGAGAGGATTCTCCTAATAAATTTTAGATTTCTTTGAAATTTCGACCTAAAAATGAGATTTGGAAAATATTCGAAAATATAATTTAACTAAAATTTTGATGATAGATAAAATAAAAATCCATAAATTTTCGATAAATCCATCATTGATTTGAGAGGATTCTCCTAATAATTTTAGATTTCTTTGAAATTTCGATCTAAAAACGAGATTTGGAAAATATTCGAAAATATAATTTAACTAAAATTTTGATGATAGATAAAATAAAAATCCATAAATTTTCGATAAATCCATCATTGATTTGAGAGGATTCTCCTAATAATTTTTGATTTCTTTGAAATTTCGATCTAAAAATGAGATTTGGAAAATATTCGAAAATATAATTTAACTAAAATTTTGATGATAGATAAAATAAAAATCCATAAATTTTCGATAAATCCATCATTGATTTGAGAGGATTCTCCTAATAAATTGAGAGGATTCTCCTAATAAATTTTAGATTTCTTTGAAATTTCGACCTAAAAATGAGATTTGGAAAATATTCGAAAATATAATTTAACTAAAATTTTGATGATAGATAAAATAAAAATCCATAAATTTTCGATAAATCCATCATTGATTTGAGAGGATTCTCATAATAAATTTTAGATTTTTTTGAAATTTCGACCTAAAAATGAGATTTGGAAAATATTCGAAAATATAATTTAACTAAAATTTTGATGATAGATAAAATAAAAATCCATAAATTTTCGATAAATCCATCATTGATTTGAGAGGATTCTCCTAATAAATTTTAGATTTCTTTGAAATTTCGACCTAAAAATGAGATTTGGAAAATATTCGAAAATATAATTTAACTAAAATTTTGATGATAGATAAAATAAAAATCCATAAATTTTCGATAAATCCATCATTGATTTGAGAGGATTCTCCTAATAAATTTTAGATTTCTTTGAAATTTCGACCTAAAAATGAGATTTGGAAAATATTCGAAAATATAATTTAACTAAAATTTTGATGATAGATAAAATAAAAATCCATAAATTTTCGATAAATCCATCATTGATTTGAGAGGATTCTCCTAATAATTTTAGATTTCTTTGAAATTTCGACCTAAAAATGAGATTTGGAAAATATTCGAAAATATAATTTAACTAAAATTTTGATGATAAATAAAATAAAAATCCATAAATTTCCGATAAATCCATCATTGATTTGAGAGGATTCTCCTAATAAATTTTAGATTTCTTTGAAATTTCGACCTAAAAATGAGATTTGGAAAATATTCGAAAATATAATTTAACTAAAATTTTGATGATAGATAAAATAAAAATCCATAAATTTTCGATAAATCCATCATTGATTTGAGAGGATTCTCCTAATAAATTTTAGATTTCTTTGAAATTTCGACCTAAAAATGAGATTTGGAAAATATTCGAAAATATAATTTAACTAAAATTTTGATGATAGATAAAATAAAAATCCATAAATTTTCGATAAATCCATCATTGATTTGAGAGGATTCTCCTAATAAATTTTAGATTTCTTTGAAATTTCGACCTAAAAATGAGATTTGGAAAATATTCGAAAATATAATTTAACTAAAATTTTGATGATAGATAAAATAAAAATCCATAAATTTTCGATAAATCCATCATTGATTTGAGAGGATTCTCCTAATAATTTTAGATTTCTTTGAAATTTCGATCTAAAAATGAGATTTGGAAAATATTCGAAAATATAATTTAACTAAAATTTTGATGATAGATAAAATAAAAATCCATAAATTTTCGATAAATCCATCATTGATTTGAGAGGATTCTCCTAATAAATTTTAGATTTCTTTGAAATTTCGACCTAAAAATGAGATTTGGAAAATATTCGAAAATATAATTTAACTAAAATTTTGATGATAAATAAAATAAAAATCCATAAATTTTCGATAAATCCATCATTGATTTGAGAGGATTCTCCTAATAAATTTTAGATTTTTTTGAAATTTCGACCTAAAAATGAGATTTGGAAAATATTCGAAAATATAATTTAACTAAAATTTTGATGATAGATAAAATAAAAATCCATAAATTTTCGATAAATCCATCATTGATTTGAGAGGATTCTCCTAATAAATTTTAGATTTCTTTGAAATTTCGACCTAAAAATGAGATTTGGAAAATATTCGAAAATATAATTTAACTAAAATTTTGATGATAAATAAAATAAAAATCCATAAATTTTCGATAAATCCATCATTGATTTGAGAGGATTCTCCTAATAAATTTTAGATTTCTTTGAAATTTCGACCTAAAAATGAGATTTGGAAAATATTCGAAAATATAATTTAACTAAAATTTTGATGATAGATAAAATAAAAATCCATAAATTTTCGATAAATCCATCATTGATTTGAGAGGATTCTCCTAATAAATTTTAGATTTCTTTGAAATTTCGACCTAAAAATGAGATTTGGAAAATATTCGAAAATATAATTTAACTAAAATTTTGATGATAGATAAAATAAAAATCCATAAATTTTCGATAAATCCATCATTGATTTGAGAGGATTCTCCTAATAATTTTAGATTTCTTTGAAATTTCGACCTAAAAATGAGATTTGGAAAATATTCGAAAATATAATTTAACTAAAATTTTGATGATAAATAAAATAAAAATCCATAAATTTTCGATAAATCCATCATTGATTTGAGAGGATTCTCCTAATAAATTTTAGATTTCTTTGAAATTTCGACCTAAAAATGAGATTTGGAAAATATTCAAAAATATAATTTAACTAAAATTTTGATGATAAATAAAATAAAAATCCATAAATTTTCGATAAATCCATCATTGATTTGAGAGGATTCTCCTAATAAATTTTAGATTTCTTTGAAATTTCGACCTAAAAATGAGATTTGGAAAATATTCGAAAATATAATTTAACTAAAATTTTGATGATAGATAAAATAAAAATCCATAAATTTTCGATAAATCCATCATTGATTTGAGAGGATTCTCCTAATAAATTGAGAGGATTCTCCTAATAAATTTTAGATTTCTTTGAAATTTCGACCTAAAAATGAGATTTGGAAAATATTCGAAAATATAATTTAACTAAAATTTTGATGATAGATAAAATAAAAATCCATAAATTTTCGATAAATCCATCATTGATTTGAGAGGATTCTCCTAATAAATTTTAGATTTTTTTGAAATTTCGACCTAAAAATGAGATTTGGAAAATATTCGAAAATATAATTTAACTAAAATTTTGATGATAGATAAAATAAAAATCCATAAATTTTCGATAAATCCATCATTGATTTGAGAGGATTCTCCTAATAAATTTTAGATTTCTTTGAAATTTCGACCTAAAAATGAGATTTGGAAAATATTCGAAAATATAATTTAACTAAAATTTTGATGATAGATAAAATAAAAATCCATAAATTTTCGATAAATCCATCATTGATTTGAGAGGATTCTCCTAATAATTTTAGATTTCTTTGAAATTTCGACCTAAAAATGAGATTTGGAAAATATTCGAAAATATAATTTAACTAAAATTTTGATGATAAATAAAATAAAAATCCATAAATTTTCGATAAATCCATCATTGATTTGAGAGGATTCTCCTAATAAATTTTAGATTTCTTTGAAATTTCGACCTAAAAATGAGATTTGGAAAATATTCAAAAATATAATTTAACTAAAATTTTGATGATAGATAAAATAAAAATCCATAAATTTTCGATAAATCCATCATTGATTTGAGAGGATTCTCCTAATAAATTTTAGATTTCTTTGAAATTTCGATCTAAAAATGAGATTTGGAAAATATTCGAAAATATAATTTAACTAAAATTTTGATGATAGATAAAATAAAAATCCATAAATTTTCGATAAATCCATCATTGATTTGAGAGGATTCTCCTAATAAATTGAGAGGATTCTCCTAATAAATTTTAGATTTCTTTGAAATTTCGACCTAAAAATGAGATTTGGAAAATATTCGAAAATATAATTTAAAAAAAATTTTGATGATAGATAAAATAAAAATCCATAAATTTTCGATAAATCCATCATTGATTTGAGAGGATTCTCCTAATAAATTGAGAGGATTCTCCTAATAAATTTTAGATTTCTTTGAAATTTCGACCTAAAAATGAGATTTGGAAAATATTCGAAAATATAATTTAACTAAAATTTTGATGATAGATAAAATAAAAATCCATAAATTTTCGATAAATCCATCATTGATTTGAGAGGATTCTCCTAATAAATTTTAGATTTTTTTGAAATTTCGACCTAAAAATGAGATTTGGAAAATATTCGAAAATATAATTTAACTAAAATTTTGATGATAGATAAAATAAAAATCCATAAATTTTCGATAAATCCATCATTGATTTGAGAGGATTCTCCTAATAAATTTTAGATTTCTTTGAAATTTCGACCTAAAAATGAGATTTGGAAAATATTCGAAAATATAATTTAACTAAAATTTTGATGATAGATAAAATAAAAATCCATAAATTTTCGATAAATCCATCATTGATTTGAGAGGATTCTCCTAATAATTTTAGATTTCTTTGAAATTTCGACCTAAAAATGAGATTTGGAAAATATTCGAAAATATAATTTAACTAAAATTTTGATGATAAATAAAATAAAAATCCATAAATTTTCGATAAATCCATCATTGATTTGAGAGGATTCTCCTAATAAATTTTAGATTTCTTTGAAATTTCGACCTAAAAATGAGATTTGGAAAATATTCAAAAATATAATTTAACTAAAATTTTGATGATAGATAAAATAAAAATCCATAAATTTTCGATAAATCCATCATTGATTTGAGAGGATTCTCCTAATAAATTTTAGATTTCTTTGAAATTTCGATCTAAAAATGAGATTTGGAAAATATTCGAAAATATAATTTAACTAAAATTTTGATGATAGATAAAATAAAAATCCATAAATTTTCGATAAATCCATCATTGATTTGAGAGGATTCTCCTAATAAATTGAGAGGATTCTCCTAATAAATTTTAGATTTCTTTGAAATTTCGACCTAAAAATGAGATTTGGAAAATATTCGAAAATATAATTTAAAAAAAATTTTGATGATAGATAAAATAAAAATCCATAAATTTTCGATAAATCCATCATTGATTTGAGAGGATTCTCCTAATAAATTGAGAGGATTCTCCTAATAAATTTTAGATTTCTTTGAAATTTCGACCTAAAAATGAGATTTGGAAAATATTCGAAAATATAATTTAACTAAAATTTTGATGATAGATAAAATAAAAATCCATAAATTTTCGATAAATCCATCATTGATTTGAGAGGATTCTCCTAATAAATTTTAGATTTTTTTGAAATTTCGACCTAAAAATGAGATTTGGAAAATATTCGAAAATATAATTTAACTAAAATTTTGATGATAGATAAAATAAAAATCCATAAATTTTCGATAAATCCATCATTGATTTGAGAGGATTCTCCTAATAAATTTTAGATTTCTTTGAAATTTCGACCTAAAAATGAGATTTGGAAAATATTCGAAAATATAATTTAACTAAAATTTTGATGATAGATAAAATAAAAATCCATAAATTTTCGATAAATCCATCATTGATTTGAGAGGATTCTCCTAATAAATTTTAGATTTTTTTGAAATTTCGACCTAAAAATGAGATTTGGAAAATATTCGAAAATATAATTTAACTAAAATTTTGATGATAGATAAAATAAAAATCCATAAATTTTCGATAAATCCATCATTGATTTGAGAGGATTCTCCTAATAAATTTTAGATTTCTTTGAAATTTCGACCTAAAAATGAGATTTGGAAAATATTCGAAAATATAATTTAACTAAAATTTTGATGATAGATAAAATAAAAATCCATAAATTTTCGATAAATCCATCATTGATTTGAGAGGATTCTCCTAATAATTTTAGATTTCTTTGAAATTTCGACCTAAAAATGAGATTTGGAAAATATTCGAAAATATAATTTAACTAAAATTTTGATGATAAATAAAATAAAAATCCATAAATTTTCGATAAATCCATCATTGATTTGAGAGGATTCTCCTAATAAATTTTAGATTTCTTTGAAATTTCGACCTAAAAATGAGATTTGGAAAATATTCAAAAATATAATTTAACTAAAATTTTGATGATAGATAAAATAAAAATCCATAAATTTTCGATAAATCCATCATTGATTTGAGAGGATTCTCCTAATAAATTTTAGATTTCTTTGAAATTTCGATCTAAAAATGAGATTTGGAAAATATTCGAAAATATAATTTAACTAAAATTTTGATGATAAATAAAATAAAAATCCATAAATTTTCGATAAATCCATCATTGATTTGAGAGGATTCTCCTAATAAATTTTAGATTTTTTTGAAATTTCGACCTAAAAATGAGATTTGGAAAATATTCGAAAATATAATTTAACTAAAATTTTGATGATAAATAAAATAAATATCTATAAATTTTCGATAAATCCATCATTGATTTGAGAGGATTCTCCTAATAAATTTTAGATTTCTTTGAAATTTCGACCTAAAAATGAGATTTGGAAAATATTCGAAAATATAATTTAACTAAAATTTTGATGATAAATAAAATAAAAATCCATAAATTTTCGATAAATCCATCATTGATTTGAGAGGATTCTCCTAATAAATTTTAGATTTCTTTGAAATTTCGACCTAAAAATGAGATTTGGAAAATATTCGAAAATATAATTTAAATAAAATTTTGATGATAAATAAAATAAAAATCCATAAATTTTCGATAAATCCATCATTGATTTGAGAGGATTCTCCTAATAAATTTTAGATTTTTTTGAAATTTCGACCTAAAAATGAGATTTGGAAAATATTCGAAAATATAATTTAACTAAAATTTTGATGATAAATAAAATAAAAATCCATAAATTTTCGATAAATCCATCATTGATTTGAGAGGATTCTCCTAATAAATTTTAGATTTTTTTGAAATTTCGACCTAAAAATGAGATTTGGAAAATATTCGAAAATATAATTTAACTAAAATTTTGATGATAAATAAAATAAATATCTATAAATTTTCGATAAATCCATCATTGATTTGAGAGGATTCTCCTAATAAATTTTAGATTTCTTTGAAATTTCGACCTAAAAATGAGATTTGGAAAATATTCGAAAATATAATTTAACTAAAATTTTGATGATAAATAAAATAAAAATCCATAAATTTTCGATAAATCCATCATTGATTTGAGAGGATTCTCCTAATAAATTTTAGATTTCTTTGAAATTTCGACCTAAAAATGAGATTTGGAAAATATTCGAAAATATAATTTAAATAAAATTTTGATGATAAATAAAATAAAAATCCATAAATTTTCGATAAATCCATCATTGATTTGAGAGGATTCTCCTAATAAATTTTAGATTTTTTTGAAATTTCGACCTAAAAATGAGATTTGGAAAATATTCGAAAATATAATTTAACTAAAATTTTGATGATAAATAAAATAAATATCTATAAATTTTCGATAAATCCATCATTGATTTGAGAGGATTCTCCTAATAAATTTTAGATTTCTTTGAAATTTCGACCTAAAAATGAGATTTGGAAAATATTCGAAAATATAATTTAACTAAAATTTTGATGATAAATAAAATAAAAATCCATAAATTTTCGATATAATAGATTAGATAACGTTGGAATTCTAGAAGTAAAAAGCCTATTATTGTCCTTAAGTTTACTAAGATTTCCTACTAAATAATAGATTAGATAACGTTGGAATTCTAGAAGTAAAAAGCCTATTATTGTCCTTAAGTTTACTAAGATTTCCTACTAAATAATAGATTAGATAACGTTGGAATTCTAGAAGTAAAAAGCCTATTATTGTCCTTAAGTTTACTAAAATTTCCTACTAAATAATAGATTAGATAACGTTGGAATTCTAGAAGTAAAAAGCCTATTATTGTCCTTAAGTTTACTAAGATTTCCTACTAAATAATAGATTAGATAACGTTGGAATTCTAGAAGTAAAAAGCCTATTATTGTCCTTAAGTTTACTAAGATTTCCTACTAAATAATAGATTAGATAACGTTGGAATTCTAGAAGTAAAAAGCCTATTATTGTCCTTAAGTTTACTAAGATTTCCTACTAAATAATAGATTAGATAACGTTGGAATTCTAGAAGTAAAAAGCCTATTATTGTCCTTAAGTTTACTAAGATTTCCTACTAAATAATAGATTAGATAACGTTGGAATTCTAGAAGTAAAAAGCCTATTATTGTCCTTAAGTTTACTAAGATTTCCTACTAAATAATAGATTAGATAACGTTGGAATTCTAGAAGTAAAAAGCCTATTATTGTCCTTAAGTTTACTAAAATTTCCTACTAAATAATAGATTAGATAACGTTGGAATTCTAGAAGATTAGATAACGTTGGAATAGATTAGATAACGTTGGAATTCTAGATCATCCATTAAAAAGTTATAACTTGACAAATGTGAAAACCCAAATTATTGTCCTATTAGGTTATAACTGTTTAATTAAGGTAATTTAAAAGTTATAAAAATTGTCACAAAAATTATCCAAAAAAGCAAGCCAAAATATTATAAATACATTTAAACTAAGAGGAAAAAAAGTTGTAGGTCAAAAAATCCAATTGAAAAGCAAGCCAAGCAAAAAATAAAGGTTTTTTGGAGAATATAAGTTATTGCAAAACATGTAAATGAATGTATGTGAATGTGAATCAAATATTACCTAATGTGAAAAATATATACCTAAATAAACCTAATGTGAATCACATTAGGTATATTTAAAGATTTTTTGCCCGAAGACGAAGCCAACTTATTCCTACGCTATCATCTTAATCGTCTAAAATTCCCTTATATTCCTCGATATCCAGCTTATTTTTAAAAATATGAAAACACCAAAACAATTAGTTTTTTTCTCCAAACAATTCTGATGATATTAACAATAATAGTGAATGCTACAACCAAATTTTGTAACAAGTGTTAAATTTATTTAATTTACCAAATCCTTACCAATAGATTTCCAAATCAAAATTTTAACCTAAATTATTTTATTTAAAATTTATTCCAAAAGAAATTTATATTATAATATTGGGTTAAAACCAAATTGAGGGGGAAGATGATTAATGAAGCAAGGAAAAAAGCTGGAAATAATAATAATGTAAAGGTTTATATAAGGCTAAAAATAAGGTTGAGGAAAATGTTAAAGAATATCAAAAAATGTGGTGATTAATATGAAGGTGTAAAAAATTTGTAAAAAATATATAAAAAATAAGGAACTTATTTACTTTAACTACCCACCCCATTTATTCGCAAGAAGTTCATCAATCAAACTTAATTTTTTTCAGAAAGGTCAGCCTTTCTTTCTTCCTCAATGTTACTGTCATGTCCGATGTTCATGCTGTGGAAAAATTGTGGATGAGAGATGGAATAGAACCATCACGGAAAGAGCCCAGACCGAAGCACAACCGACTGTGCCACCATCCAACCCGATGACGTGTTATTTATTTTCATTTATATTCTTTCTGCAAGTCCGGACACAACAGTTACTCAATTTTCCCTGTGGCATATTCAATGAGAGAAATTAATAAAGAAAAGATAAATTTTTCTTTCCAATTTCACCAAAATAGAAGTTAACGTTTGAATCAATATTCTTATTTTTTCCATTTTAGTTATTACCACATGGTTAGGCAGGACCATGTACTTTTTTGGTACCATTTTTTTTATTGTTGTCTTTTTTACATGAGTTCTAACTTCTCTGGCTGTGCTTATTTAGTTTGATAAACATGGACGAATCAAAAATCTTAACATTCACGACTCAGTATTCTGAATAATTAAAAAGGATGATAACGAATTTAGGAAATCAAGGACTAAGTGGTAATAACTAAAATGGAAAAAATAAGAATATTGATGGAAACGTTAACTTCTATTTTGGTAAAATTGGAAAGAAAAATTTATCTTTTCTTTATTAATTTCTCTCATTGAATATGCCACAGGGAAAATTGAGTAACATCGAGGAAGAAAGAAAGGCTGACCTTTCTGAACAAATTAAGTTTGATTGATGAACTTCTTGCGAATAAATGGGGTGGGTAGTTAAAGTAAATAAGTTCCAAAAATAATACAAAATAATGATTCATAAAAAATAATAATATTTTAATGTTTTAAATAAATTTTCCGGGGTCAGTCACGACACTCCGCGCGCAAATAAATTTCCAAAGTTTAAGGATAAGGCGGTTAATTATAAAAGGAAGAAGACAATAGCAAATAAAGAGTAGGAAGATTAAAGAGACAATTAATATAAGAAGATAGCGCGGAAAAATTAAATATTTAAGTAGGTGAGTTAGATCAATAGTGGATATTTCTTCCATCCAGCTCTCATGGTTTTCCTTCCAAGCTGTTCCAACAGAGCCTTCAGGATGATCCAATTCGGCATTTAATTCAAATTTAAAACTTGAAGAACCGCAAAATATTTCGCAAGTTTCCTTTATAATGGCGTGATTTAAGTGTATTGAAATTGTTCTATTTTCCCCCTTTGGGTTACAAATCGTGAATGTATTTAAGGAAGGGCAAATTATATTTCCCAAGGAGTTGCCGAAATCTGTAACACACGTCATTTTTAATTTTGCGCCCTTTTGACAATTGTAGCATCCATAAAGTTGTAGGAACATATTTCCATTTAATTTCAGGTGACTTTCTAATTTCTTCTATTCTTCTTTTAATAAAAATTGGTTGTTTTTCTTGATTGCTTATTAAAATCCAATTTAAAACTACTTTACTGTCCGACCATATAAATATTTCTTTTATTTTTAAATCTATTTCTTTTAGTATATATTCACTTAATCTTTTTCCTGCAATTGCTCCCATAAGTTCCAATTTTGGGATTGTAAGTATTGATTTTAGAGGGGCTAATCTCCCCTTAGCCATTATAATTGATGTGAAAATTTTATTTTTGGATTTTGAACGTAGGTAAGCTACGGCTCCAAAAGCATCCTTAGAGGCATCAACAAATATATGGAGCTCTAGCGGAGTTGCTTCTTTTAAGATTAATCTTCTAATTTTAAACAGTCCATGATCCTCTTTTAATTTATCCCATTCTTCACATTGAATATTTGAAATTGGGTCGTCCCATGTTTTTTCTTTATCCAACCATAATTTTTGCAAAAAAAGTTTTCTTGGGAGATTTACTGGTAGTAACATTCCTAGTGGGTCAAAAGTTTTAGCTACTTCTTTTAATATTGTGCGTTTTGACCATTTTTCTTTATTTTTTATTTCTTTCATTTCAACTAAAATTACATCTTTATCTAGGTCCCAACCAAGTCCAAGTATTTTTGTTAGATTTAAATTTTTATCTCCAAAATTTTTATTTATTTCTTCACAATTTGAACCAAGTTCTTGTAAAGGCATTTTCGCTTCATTAAAAATTTCTATGACTGAATTACATTTTTCTACCGCTTCTTCTTTTGTTTTTGCAGAAAAGAATCACGACAGTGAAGATAAAACACTTGTAGAAGAAGAAGAGAATTTTACGGATAAAAGTTATAGTAATAATCAGGATGAAATTTTGGGATCAAATTCTTGTTCTTCTTGTTGTTTATCACAAAATATGATTGAAATTTTAAAACAACGTTTAGAGAAATTAGAGATAACAAATTTATTTTCTTGTTGATTTTCTAAAACGGATTTCAATTGTACGATATTTTCAATTTACAATCAAATTTTATGCAATAAGCTTTCGTACTCGTGGAATCCGACTTATTTAAAAAATAAATCTATATTTTAGTTAAAACTAGAGTAAGTCGAGTTCGAGCGAGTTCGAGTATACTCGACTCGATCGCTCGGGTTTTTTTCGCCTTTACTCGGGCTCGGAACTCGGAATCCTAATACTCGGATTACTCGTACTCGGACACTTCATACTCGACAGACTCGGTTAAAACCGAGTATTTTTATGCCCCTATCTGCGGCCCAAAAATGTAGATTTTTGGCTTAAGGATCTTACAAATTTCTCAAAATTTTCGCCTTCGGCGCTGAAAAAAGAAGAAATTTTGCTCCTAGCCTTCCAAATTTCTCAAAATTTTCGCCTGCGGCGCTGAAAAGCTGGCACCAAAGTCCCAAAAGTTTTGCTTGCGGCACTGTAAAGGGAAGTTGAATGGTATATCAGAGGATCTGGACAGATTAAGGAGGATTTTGAGTTATATCGTTGAATGAAGTTACTGGATTTTAGTGATATTTTTTCGGATATTTCAAGGGATCTAAGGATATAGCAAGAGATTTGGCCTTCCGAAGCTTGGGTGTTCCTACTTGGCCTTCAGAAATTCTCAAAATTAAGAGCAACGGATCTCTTGATCACCTTTCGACAATATACCTAATCCGACGATATCACTTAATCTCCCGAATTTCCCAGATTTTGCGCGTAATACACCCAAATTCCACGATAATCAGCCCAAATCCCGCTTAATCCCTTAATATCCATCTCATTCCTCTTATCACTCGATATCCGCATAATCTACACAAATCCCCCGAAATAATATTATCCATTGACTTTCCACCTGGAGCCAACATTTATCATGGGCGTATCATGGAATTTCGGCGGATTAAGAGGGATATAGGTGGATTAAGAAAATAAATGGGATTTGGATGATGATCCCCCGCATCACTGTCAATAAATGCCCAATACTCAGCACTGATGATGAATAGTCTTTAGTAAAAGTATTGTTTTTATTAAAATTATTTTAGAATACTGTTTTATAAAAATTACTCGATTACTCGTACTCGAACTCGGCCTAAAAAGTTGAACTCGTACTCGAACTCGGGTTTTTCAAACTCGGATTACTCGAGCTCGGTTTTTTCCCAATTACTCGGTACTCGACTTACTCTACCTTTAACCCACAGACAGAAGACCCAAGGACAGAAAACCCACAGACAAAAGACCCAAAACCTTTTTCCTATTTTTATTCTATTGTGCTTCAATATTGGCTCCTTACCTATGGCATTTTTAGGTTTTTTGTGCTGCGGAGTATGTCAGGCATGCCCACTGCACCGGTAATAGGAATAGGTCAATGTTACTACTGAAGAACCCAGCGACCGTTGACTCCCAGCGAGACGCGTGCCGCAAAACCCCGCGCGAAGTAAGTCACGTACTTACAAATAAGTACATTAATAATTTTGGAAGTACAAGAGTCGATTTATAAGTACTGTACATCCAAAATAAGTATGAATCCGAACCCTGAATATTTACCAATTTGCTTTCCATTTTGTGTAAAGAAAATGTAAGGAAATTCATTCGATCTATTAGTTGGGGGATAAACTAATCCACAACCAAAAATATCGTTATTTTTCCAAGAAAATGTTGAAAGTTGAAATGTTCCTCCTTTCTCTTTATATATTCCACCATAATTTGCACAATAGCGAATATAATTGTATGCACTACAATTTATAAGACCAATATTCATATATGATTCGCTACTATTTAATTCTCTTTCAAATTTACATTTAATTTCAAAATAATATAAAGAATAATTAAAACAATTTTGTGGCTTTTTGAATGAATTTTCTGCATAAACACGAACAAGATTATCATAGCCTAAGAATATTTTTAAAATCTCCCAAAATTTATAAATAATTTACCACTATTCCCCACCAAATATTTAATATTTTCATCATTAATTAAATTTCCAAATCCATTTCCTTTAATACATTTACCAATAGGTTTGTTTGTATTTATACAATTATTGGAACAGCATCTATTATAAATTTCTTTCCATTTATTTTTAATTTTAACAAATACCACACAATTCAATAAACTAACAAAATTAAATAAATCCCCAAACTTTTTGTCGGTCAAATCATTTGCCTTTATTAAATAAAATTTTAATTTAAAAAATATTTTTTATTTATTTTAAATATTAAAATTAAATCATTTTCTTTTAAATTATTTTAAAAGAAAGTTGATTGTATCAACATTTTCCGGTTTGAACAACATTCCCGTAGTGGGGCGATGCTGCATAAAAACTAAATTAATTATATTTACCTTTTTAATTTCAACTTCCAAAGAATTAATTTTATCATCTTTTTTAACATTTTCATCTTTTAATTGTTTAATATTTTCATCAATTAATTTTTGAAAATTATTTTTAATTTCTTCAAAATTATTTTTATGTTCAGAATTTCTTTTTAGAATTTTCTAAAAATATTAAATTTAGTTAGCCTTTTGCCAGTTTCGTTTTCAATTATTTTATATATCTTTACCACATACCATAGGTTCTAAAATACAAGACTATGTACTTATCTCTATAGAACTGTGTATTTACCCTCTTTAATCCTAATAAATATTTCGATCACTTTCAAAAAAAGGTTTTAAAATATCCGAAGAATTTCCAAGAACAGACAATCCTATCCACAATGATAAAAAGGAGACCTTATAAAATTATAAAAAATTGTAAATGTTTCAATTGTCTAGTGGAAATATTTGCTGATATTTTCCTTAATGAGTTTGGATTTAATTAAAAATTGTTTTAAAATTTGAGTAAAATATTGGGGAGGAATATTCACAGAGAGGACTACTACATACATATTATGTATCTAAACAGGAGAATATTTGGCAGAATTAAAATTATTGGAATCTTCCATTCCCAAACCCTCTATATTAGGGTGGAGCTCGTCTCGTATCTCGTGTCTCGTATCTCGTGAAATCTCGTGTTTTTTAGAGGTCTCGTATCTCGTGTCTCGTATTTTGCCACGAGACACTAGATATTTTTAATCTATTTTAGAAAAAATGACAAAAATTTGGGGCTATTTTAAGATCTTGCCCATTGGTCTCCCATTGGTCTTCCCATTGGTCTTGCCCATTGTAGCTATTTATACCAATACATGTTCCGCAGGTTTAATGGAAATCAAAAAATTTTTCAACATTTAATGGAAGAGATTAGAATCCAATTTCCTGTCACTTGATATTGTATTATTTAAAAATTGTATTATTTAATAAAATCTGATAAATTTTGTTTGGACTCATAAATTTTGATTGGACTCATAAATTTTGATTGGACTCATAAAGTTTTGTTTGGACTCATAGTTTTATTTGGACTCATAAATTCGATTGGACTCATACTCTAATGTCCGCCTATTAATCCTAAAACATTATCTAAACATTTAGGCCAATTTATAGTTAGAAATGCCTATTTAAAAAGCCATCAAATATTAAGAATAATGAAAACAAGGGAATTAAATAAGTTTAATACTTGCTTACAAATCATATGTCCGATCACAATTAGAATACGCGACAGAAATTTGGAATCCATCTCAAAATAAAGATATAATTAAAATAGAGAAAGTTCAAAAATCTTTACAAGAATAGCATTTAAAAAATGTGGGTTAGTTTATAAAAATTATAAGGAGCGGCTAAAAATATCCAATTTACATGAACTAAGTACTATAAGAACAATATCTGACATGACTACTACTGTGCCGAACAGGCACAATTTTGCCTCAAAATTTAATTAATTTTATTTTATTTTCAATTTTATTTATCGATTCCGCCCATTCTATTTATCTCTCATTTTCACCTAACTTTGCTTTGTACCGCCCATCTTCTCCTCTATTTAACTTTTGACTTTTATGTGAAAAGTCAGCTTTTGAGCTCTCAGTTTAACTACCAGCTTTTCGGAACTACCAGCCAGTTCCTGCCAGCCCAGTTTTGTTTTCCCCCTCTATTTTTATACCACTCACATATTTGGATTTTAATTTAATTAAATAAAGTTTTTCTTTTAAAGTATCTTTTCTTTGTTTGAGTCTAGGGGTCTTGAGATACAAATTGCCATACTCGGCACATAAAAATTGGAGCCCCGTACGGGTCAGTGAATACCCGTTATCTTCATCACGGCTAGTGCCGATCCTTGGATCCCTAGTCCCAGAACGAGTAGCAGGCCCAATAGTGCCCACCGTTCTTTAAAAGTTTTTCTTATCGAGTGGGAACGACCCACTGATAATCTTCCCGGCGCAGAGCCGAATCTTTGAGTACCAACAAGTATTTTTGGCAATAGTGCCATCAGTTAATTTCAGTAGCGACCTTTAACGATTGCCGGCCCCAAAGTGCCCATCGTTACCTAATTAGCAAAATACCGAGTGCCGGCCCCAAGTGCCCGTCGGATAAACGATTGCCGGCCCCAGAGTGCCCGTCGTTTAATCAAATCAGTCTACATCCAAGTGTCGGTCCCAAGCACCCGTTGGACATCTCATACTCAAGTGACCCCTCCCAGACTCAAACAGTCCTTTTGGCCGACCAATCAGAGTTTTGCCCTTTTCTTCACTTTTTTACTGTGTGCATATCAGCATTGCACATCTGGCCAATTTTTCCTCTCTATTTATAAATAGGAAAAAGTTTCCTTTGTTTTTCGGCCAAAGTACAGGCCAAACCAAAATAAACATTTTGCACATTTTTCTGTGCACATTATTACATAATACTTTTATTCCCCTTCTTTTGTACATTTTACACATTCTGGGGTAAAAAACAAAAGAATTGTTTATCTTTATAAAAATAAAATTTTTTCATCGCTAAAGAGCGAATTTTTTCTAAAAAGTTAGAAAGGAAAGAAAAAACCTTAAAGAGGGTTTTTACAGAAGAATTTATTCACGGCTCAGATAGCCGAATAAACACATCTGGTGTTTTTCTTAATTTTGTGCACATTCTTTGTGCACAAATTATTGGAAAAAATAAATTAATTTTTTTTAATTTTTTATAAACTTTAAATTTTTTTGTATTTTCTGCACGGCAAAGGCCGAACCAATTTAAAGATTTTCATCACGGCTCAGATAGCCGAAGTCAGATTTATCGGTTGAGACTGACCGAACCCCTTTATTTGACTGGTGTGCCGGTTAGAGTCCCCACCAGTTCAGTCATTATCTCATATCAGAAATCTCAAGTTACTTAATCATTATGCCATCTTCAAGGGCCATCCGGTCTCAGCTAGGACCAGCTCTCAATTCATTAAAGGGGCAATTAGTGTCCGCTAATCATTTGTTAGCCACTAATCAGAATAATCAGAACTTAGATCAAATACGCGCAGCGCGTTTTCAGTTAAATCGTACTCTAGATCGAGTCGATTCTTTACAAGGTAAATGGGCTCATTTCCTCGATAGCCTTGAGGGAGATGATCTTGCCCAGGAGGAACAATTTTATGAGAGATTCTCACCCCGAGCAGCGGGAGATCCAGACTATAATCATTTTATGGAATTAGTTGAGAAAGCCAAAGGAGTTTTGGGCGATCTCGATTTCCTTATTAAAGAACAATCGGTACCCTCAGGCCAATCCAGTCAGGCAGGAGTATCCGAAGTATCAAACCAGTTATCCCAAGTCACAAATAAAACAGAGCGGCAGATCCCGCAGATTATTAAACAAGAGACCCAGTTCCCAACCTATATTATAGAAACCAGACTACCAGAACTTAAAATGGATCCATTCAACGGCGATCCCAAAAAGTGGCCTACCTTTTGGCGAATGTTTCTATCAACATTGACCAGCGTCCCATGGATAATATCAGAAAGATGAGTTACCTTTTCAGCTTTTTACAAGGACCAGCAAAGGATTTAGTAGCAGGTTTTGTCCTTACCAACGAGAATTAGACCGAGCTTTAGATTTGCTCAAATCACGTTACGGGAACAGCCGGGCCATTACAGAGGCCTTAGAGGCTGAACTTATGAACCTTACCCCACCCAACGACTCCAGCCATTCCTTAAGGGCATTCGTTGACTCGGTGGAAAGAATTTGCCGTCAGTTAGAGGCATTTGGAACGTTGGATCAGTCCCCATTCGTTTCCACAGTTATCAAAACCAAGCTACCCCAATCTATAGTTGCCAAGTTAATTGAGAAGGAACGATATTCCCAAGTCAGATGGGACAGTACCAGACTTAGACATGAATTATGTAACCTAGTTGAGATTAGTGAGGAGGTTAGGCGATTTTCACAACTCAAAGTGAGACATCAAGGAGATCCCATCGTCCCTCCCGTCCATCAGAGAAATGATTACCGTCCTAGAACAGGACATACCGAGCAATTCTATTCATTCTGTGCCCAATCGCGACCTATTCAAAGCCGACAGTTGCCCCCTCAGGGTAAAAGATATTGTTCTTTGTGCAACGAAGGAATTCATTTCCCGAGCGAATGCCCGAGTTATTCAACACCTCAGGCACGTTTCCAAAGATTAAAGGAACAGAGACGTTGTTTCCGTTGTTTGGGAGAAGGACATTGTGCACGAGACTGTCCTTCATCTAAGATTTGTGCCCATTGTCAAGGTAACCATCACGTGCTAGTATGCACGAGAACTCTGAACAATAATCAGGATTTTCTAGCCCCAGAGGACGATAGTTATTATCCCGAAAAGCAAATCACCCAGATGGCTTTAGGCCAGAATCAGGGTCCAGTTATTAATTCAAATAAAGCGTCAGTACGACACCAAGTACAGCAAGTTATAGATCCTCCACTTGTTCAAACTAATATTCAATCCGCTCAGAAGGTTGTAGTTCAGGAACGTGTTCCAGTCGCAAAAGTTGTAAAATTTACCGAGCCGTTACCAGTTCTACCCAAGATAATGACATTATTTACTATTAAAAAGGAAATAGTTAACCCAGAGGTGGGCACAGAGCCAAATATTTGCCCTCAAGCAGAGAAGCTATTAATGAGTAAGAAAGTTAAAGAGAAAGAAGAGAAGCAAATACAAGGAAATAATGGTGTTAAAGAGAACACGTCAACAGTTGACGATCAGATTACCCATCTCGAAAATAATAGAGATTTTTCCAGTTATGAAAGTTTGAATCTTTCACCAGATTTGCCTTATAACAAGTTCCAAATAGAGAAAGTTAATATAATTACCGAACCAGTAGATTTGCCTTATCACAAGCTGCAGATAGAGAAAGATAATAGAATTACCAGACTCGAACTTAATAAACCAGCCGCCCAGAAGCAGATCCATAGTATGGTTAGTGCACACATCGAGCGACCAAGCGTTGATGTGAGTGTCCAACCCAAGAACCAAACATCTCTCAGTAATTTTTCTGTAAAGGAACCAGTACTCCTACCAGGGTTTGTAGGACTTATACTGTGTTTCCGACTTCCCAAATTCATGGCACCCACCGACTTAGAATCAGCATTTTTAATGGTCGGGTTGCACCAAACCGACCGAAAATTTACCAAGTTCCAGAGGGTGAAAGACCCCTTCAATCTTCCTTTAATAGGGAAAACTAAAGTTTCACATACAGTATTACCAGAAAAGCTATTTCCTAAACAAATATTAGACGAGAAAACTCACGGAGCCAAGAAAAGGCTATAGAAGCCAAAAGAAAGTACCCAGGAAAACCTAGCCGGACATGGAATTGCCCTCATTTTAATTTCTCTGATAATTAAAATATACGTTAGCTGTAACCACAAGGACCAAATAGTAGTCTGTAGAAAAAAGCGGACCGTCAAAAGGAAGAAAATTCCACCTAATATACCATTTAGAGCATTTAATCCCATGAATCAGACTTTAATAAACAGAAATTTTATACCCATTTATTTTATTTCGATAATCAGTATAATTACCTTAATCATTAGTTTCAAACTCAATTTTTCAAGTACACTAGCATTTTTTATTCCCATCATTTTATTTAATTTTTTGCGAGGTGGGGAAGGGGTCAGAGACCCAGACCACAAAGTTTCACCGGACCCCACCAGAATTTTTCAAAAAATTTGTATAAACAAATTAATTGTTAGTAGCCCGCCAGAGGGAAATATTATATTATTCATGTCAGAGCAGAGTTTAGCACTTTTCCAAAGTTACGCGAATAAATTGGTCAATAGCCCTAAGAAAATGTTTGAATTACAAAAGGGCGAGAGCCATCAGTTTGGGCGAATGTGGTCTCCCTTAATTAAACCAGAGACAAAAACAATTAAATGGCTAAGCGGTGGAATTTTGTCAAAGGACGGACCTTTCACTAACAATCCCCCTCTATCTATTTCAGCTACATTAGCTCAAGTACTTTTTATTTTATTTTTAAAGAAATATTTTCAATGGTTTCTACTGGCACAGCTAAGCCTTCCACCGAGATTAGTAGCTCGGAGCATTCAACCATTCCCATTTGTGGCTATAGAGCCGATTTTTATCGAGAACCATACTCTTTGTTTGTTTCCTAACCCATCGCGGTTGTTCTCCGTGTTTCCTTACCCAACAACAAGTTTTACTTCAGAACAACTAGAAAGAGCATATTTTGAAAAGTTGGGCAACCCAGATACAATTGAGTCTTTTGATGTTTTGAATGAATGGTTGGATTCTGGCAGCGATATTTTAGCATCAACTAAAGAAAGTATTCTCGACTTTAATCAAGAGCAACAAGCAGATAATGCATCAAAAAGAAATAAAATTGTAGAAATTGATAACAGGCCAGAACAACATCAACCACTATTTTATTCAATTTTGAATCCTCTTCCTGCACCCAACAAAGTAGACCACCAGAAAAGAAAACAACTAATGCAACAACCTTCACAACAACAAAATATTGGGTTGGAAACCGGTAAGGATAATGCTTTGGAGGGAAATATCAAAGGGAAATTAGAGATAAGAGAAGAGAAACAAGATTTTGAATTTATGCTTCAGAGAAAGCAACGAAAAGAATATGACCGAGCTACACGGCGTAGAGCCGAAGCGAATCCCACAAAAATTAAAAGTAAAGAAACCACCCCCAGGTCCGAAGCCTTCGCAATGCCAGCCGCTTCCCCATTCAACCAATTACAAGACCGTGCCCGAGTGCATCCGCAGCGGATGTAGAGGAAAACCTCATGTTCAACCAGTTTTCCTCATGTTCAACCAGTTTCCCTCGGAATGCGAGATGGAATCGAACTCAACAATGGCAATCAATCAGAGGAAGAAGACAATTGGAAGAGCCGATGATTAAAAGACATTTTGTGATTATTTTGGACATTCATTTTTCTTCCCTCTTCTCCTCTTTTCTCGCCGAGGGGAATGTGCCGAACAGGCACAATTTTGCCTCAAAATTTTTATTATCTCTCATTTCACCTAACTTTGCTTTGTACCGCCCATCTTCTCCTCTATTTAACTTTTGACTTTTATGTGAAAAGTCAGCTTTTGAGCTCTCAGTTTAACTACCAGCTTTTCGGAACTACCAGCCAGTTCCTGCCAGCCCAGTTTTGTTTTCCCCCTCTATTTTTATACCACTCACATATTTGGATTTTAATTTAATTAAATAAAGTTTTTCTTTTAAAGTATCTTTTCTCTGTTTGAGTCTAGGGGTCTTGAGATACAAATTGCCATACTCGGCACAACTACCTTTAAAATAATTAAGGGACTAACATGTTTAAATCCGAATAAATGCTTTATCTTTTCAAAAAGATCATTACGCAGGCCATTATTATTAAGAGTAAGAGGTCACACAACTAAAAGTCAGAGGAATTTCTTCCATAGAATAGTAAAAGAATGGAATTGTCTTCCCTCGGAGACTATTAAAATTAATAAGCACAAGGAATTCAGGGAATTATTAAAAACATTGTACTGAGTTTTGAATGGAATTTACAAATTTAACCTATATATTTGTTTCACATATATATTTTTCAATTTTTTTACTGATTTTCATTTAATTTAATTTATTTTGTATGACCTTTTTTTGTATTACTTTCATTTGTTTTTTTTTCACCACTATAATTGCGCAAATGCGCTAGTGGTTTGCTCAAATAAATAAAATAAAATTTGGATTTATTTTTTTAATTAAAATTAAATTTTTAAAATAAAGAAACGAGTAAGAAAATAAAATTAATCAAAAAAATTCTTTAGGTTTTAAATGTTCTGAGACGTTATATTTAAATGGTTTAGATTCCAAATCATTTCCAAAATTTGCTTCAACAGAACAACAATCAAGATAAACACATGATTTATATGAATCGAAATTGTCCTTTAATAATACACCTTTACCTTTAAAAAACAATTTTTGTATGGTTATTTTAATTAAATATTTACAGGGTTCGGATCGATAAAATGTTAAGTGTAAGTACAAAAAGTTCAATTTGGAAGTACATAGGGGGAAAATTTTCGTGTCGACGCAGAAGACCCACAGACAGAAGACCCAAGGACAGAAGACCCACAGACAGAAGACCCAAGGACAGAAGACCCACAGACAGAAGACCCAAGGACAGAAGACCCACAGACAGAAGACCCAAGGACAGAAGACCCAAGGACAGAAAACCCACAGACAAAAGACCCAAAACCTTTTTCCTATTTTTATTCTATTGTGCTTCAATATTGGCTCCGTACCTATGGCATTTTTAGGTTTTTTGTGCTGCGGAGTATGTCAGGCATGCCCACTGCACCGATAATAGGAAGAGGTCTATGTTACTACTGAAGAACCCAGCGACCGTTGACTCCCAGCGAAACGCGTGCCGCAAATTTGGAAGTACAAGAGTCGATTTATAAGTACTGTACATCCAAAATAAGTATGAATCCGAACCCTGAATATTTACCAATTTGCTTTCCATTTTGTGTAAAGAAAATGTAAGGAAATTCATTCGATCTATTAGTTGGGGGATAAACTAATCCACAACCAAAAATATCGTTATTTTTCCAAGAAAATGTTGAAAGTTGAAATGTTCCTCCTTTCTCTTTATATATTCCACCATAATTTGCACAATAGCGAATATAATTGTATGCACTACAATTTATAAGACCAATATTCATATATGATTCGCTACTATTTAATTCTCTTTCAAATTTACATTTAATTTCAAAATAATATAAAGAATAATTAAAACAATTTTGTGGCTTTTTGAATGAATTTTCTGCATAAACACGAACAAGATTATCATAGCCTAAGAATATTTTTAAAATCTCCCAAAATTTATAAATAATTTACCACTATTCCCCACCAAATATTTAATATTTTCATCATTAATTAAATTTCCAAATCCATTTCCTTTAATACATTTACCAATAGGTTTGTTTGTATTTATACAATTATTGGAACAGCATCTATTATAAATTTCTTTCCATTTATTTTTAATTTTAACAAATACCACACAATTCAATAAACTAACAAAATTAAATAAATCCCCAAACTTTTTGTCGGTCAAATCATTTGCCTTTATTAAATAAAATTTTAATTTAAAAAATATTTTTTATTTATTTTAAATATTAAAATTAAATCATTTTCTTTTAAATTATTTTAAAAGAAAGTTGATTGTATCAACATTTCCTGTGATGCTTCATAAAAACTAAATTAATTATATTTACCTTTTTAATTTCAACTTCCAAAGAATTAATTTTTTCATCTTTTTTAACATTTTCATCAATTAATTTTTGAAAATTATTTTTAATTTCTTCAAAATTATTTTTATGTTCAGAATTTCTTTTTAGAATTTTCTAAAAATATTAAATTTAGTTAGCCTTTTGCCAGTTTCGTTTTCAATTATTTTATATATATTTACCACATACCATAGGTTCTAAAATACAAGACTATGTACTTATCTCTATAGAACTGTGTATTTACCCTCTTTAATCCTAATAAGTATTTCGATCACTTTCAAAAAAAGGTTTTAAAATATCCGAAGAATTTCCAAGAACAGACAATCCTATCCACAATGATAAAAAGGAGACCTTATAAAATTATAAAAAATTGTAAATGTTTCAATTGTATTGTCTATAAACTAATGAGACAATTCATATAATGATAAAAATTTCCTAAATTCACTTTTGACATTTTTCCAAATTAATATAAATTTAATTCTAATAGCCAAAAATGATTGAGAACAATTTTGAGAACAGTTTAGTAATTATCTATTCAGTGACTTATCCCTTAATTTTAGCATTAACTTACACTTGGATTTTGTGTCATCATATTGCTTGAACTTTGAATTAACTCATCACCAGAATCATCAGAACCATCACTTGCCTCTTCGACAAAAAGTTGTTTAATATCATCCAAAATAGCAGAAACTCGGCAACGAGGACAAGTCTTTGACTGAAAATTTTAAAAATAGAATTTAAAATTAAATTTCCTTACCCCTTCAGAAATCCATTTAGAAACACATTCGTGATGGAATGTGTGATTACAATTTTTCAAAGTATAAACATTGTCAGGACGTAAACGAAATTGGCAAACAGTACAACGACCAAATTTGTAATAAACCATTTTTAGATTTTAAAAGACTAAATAAAAAATTCCAAAAATAATAACAGAATATAATAGTAGAATCAGGAAAAACACAGGAAAAAATAAAACAATATTGATAAAAAATACGAGTAAGCGAAAAACTTTGAATAGAATTTCCTTTAAAAAACGAAAATTCTTCATTGAAATATTCAAGTTTGACCAAACATGTGTATTTATTTTTCAAATATCAGCAGTGAGAACCTCAACAAACGAGGATATATTTATATACAGAAACAGTTTTTGCCCAAAGAGTGTAAAAATATTAAAAGTAGATTGAAAATTATTTTTATGAGAATATTTGTTGAGGGAATATTTTAAAAATATAAAAGATAAGAAAATGTTTTGAGGTAATTTTGAATTATTTCCGGCAAAACACAGACATAAAAATATTTAAAAATATTCCCTCAACAAACAAATAAATTCTTTTTCCCCTCTATTTTTCCTCAACATTTCTAGTATCTAGGTATAACAAAACTGTTTCAGACGTTTACTTCTGATATTTTTGATTTGGGGAAAAAATAAAAAGTGGTCATACAAAATTAAAAATCCCCCTCTTAATTCTATGAAACAACCGTCTTTTAATGTTTTAGAAAGGGAATAATTATTAAATGGATTAATTAAAACTTATTTGGGGTCACTTTAGTACGTGGGTGCAGGCTTTAATTTACAAATGTTATACCATTCGAAAGAGCTAGACGAGCTGAGTCGAATGCCACCAAAATTAGCTCTAGGAAAAATTTTTGAACCGAGATACAGCGCCCTAAAGTTCGAAAAACCATAGGGGGGACCAAGCACTTTTTTGGGGTGAAAAATTCGAAAATGCAAATTATACCTCATTCGAAAGAGCTCGTCGAGCTGAGTCGAATGACACCAAAATCAACGAAATCCGACTTGATTGGACCGAGATCTAGACCCCTAAAAACCGAAGATCCAAAGGGGCGATTTTTTGAATAAAAAATTTTTTATACAAATAATAGCTCATTCGAAAGAGCTCGACGAGCTGAATCGAATGACACCAAAATCACCGTGATTGAACAAGATTAGACAAAGTTATAACACAAAAAACCTAAACCTATGGAGCGTCGGCGAGGCGCTTGTGCAAAACCCCGCGCTTCGCGCGGGGTTTTGCGGCACGCGCCTCGCGGGGAGTCTACGGGCGATGGGTCTGGGCTCGTAACATAAACCTATTCCTATCTCCCTTGCTCTGGATGTATTTGGGGCCTCCGTAGCAGCAAAAATCTCCACAGATGCCATAGGTAAGGAGCTAAAATAAAAGATCATAACTTTGTCCAATCAAGTCGGATTTCGTTGTTTTTGGTGTCATTCGACTCAGCTCGACGAGCTCTTTCGAACGAGCTATTATTTGCATATTCGAATTTTTCAGCCCAAAAAAGTGCTTGGTCCCCTCTATGATTTTTCGATTTTCAATCGCCTGTATCTCGGTTCAAAAATTTTTCCTAGAGCTAATTTTGGTGGCATTCGACTCAGCTCGGCTAGCTCTTTCGAATGGTATAACATTTGTAAATTAAAGCCTGCACCCACGTACTAAAGTACAGCCACTTATTTTTAAATTAAAGAAATTTTTTAAAGATTTCTTTAAAGTTTTTAATTTAAGAAGACTTGAATCCTTAAATCCTTAAACTCACAGGAATTCTAGATTTAATTAAAATTTTTTCTACAAAATGACTGAAAAAGGATTAAATTTTGATTTGAATTAAAATTAAAATTCTTTTTTAAATTAATTTAGAAAAAAATTTTTAAGCTGAATAAGCGACTTGATGACTTAATAAAACTTCATACTGAATTTAACACTCTTTAAATAAAATTTAATGAAGAGAAGGAAAAGACTGCTAATCTTGAAAGGAAAAATAATTCTTTAGAAAATGAATTAAATGAGACCAAAAAAGTTTGGATTTTTTAAATTATAAATAATTCAATCATCCATTAACACCTTTAATCCATACAATCGTACGATATCCTCTTAATTAAAATAAATATTTATCGCTGAAAAGGTCCTTACATACCTATTACCTCAGGTAAAAAAACAATAGTTTTGTCAATGTATAAATAAATAATGTAATTCTCGTAATTCCCCTTTAACCCATATCTCTCGATAACACTAACCTTGCGAACTTGATGTCGCTGCTCCGCTTCGTAAATAAATGGTTTGCGGAGAAAAGTATATGACATTTTAAAACATAAAAACATTTTCACTTTCATGTCATTCTTAGTCAGGAACAGTGCTTGGAAATTCCAGATTTGCTCGTAATCATACTTCGTACTACCTCTAATCTTGCCCTCGTACTTCGTAACGGCCTATTTTTGGCCTCGTTAAATTTATTTAAAATATTCCCTCAAAAAATAAATACTACATACATATATTCTTTCATCACATTTTTTTATCTGGGAAAATGATTTTCACATCAAAAAGAAAATAATCCTTAAATATATACATACATAAATTAATTCATTTTTTATATTTTTAATAAATAAATTTAGAATCTCTCCATAAAATTTAAATTTTGTTTGAGAAAATTAATTAATTTTTGTAAATTTAACTATTAATAATTATTATATTATTTTACCTAACTTTCATAAAACAAACACGCTGTTTATTTTTTTTCAATTTTTAGGAAGATTTAACAAAAAATTTGTTTTATTTATTTTAATTTTTTAACTTACTTTTTCTTTTTAAAATATTATTCACTTAAAATTAATTTCAATTTAAACAAATTTTGAATATTTAAACATTTTCTTCTTTTAAAATGTTTTAATTAATTTTACAAAATGGCTGAAGAAGAATCTTGCAATTTTGATTTGAAATTAAAAGTAATTGAAAATAATTTTAAAATAAAATTTCTTGAAGAAAAGACTTTAAATCTTGAAAAGAAATTTTTTTCTTGAAAATAAATTGAAGGAAATGGATAAAGTTTGGATATTTTTTTTGTTAAATATTTTTTTAAAAATAATTTTAGAAAATTCAAAAAATAAATTTTGATCATAAAAATGAAATTGAAGAGATTAAACAAAATATTAAACAATTAGTAGAAGAATGGTCATTTTCTAAACACAATTTTGATAATATTAAAAATAAAATTGAAGATAAAACATTTTTAGAAGAAGAGAATTTTACAGAAAAATGTTGTAATAATATGTCAACTACTATGTGCAGTTCCTGTTGTTTATCACAAAATGTAGTTGAAAGTTTAAACAACCGTTTGGAGAAACTAGAAAAAACTAGAGACTTATAAGTACGACACTTTCTCTTTATCTTAGTTCATTTTTGAAATTATGTCGTACCGGCTCTATTTAAAACAAATTTAAATATATTTTAGTTGAAGGATAAAGATTATTACCGTATTTCCTAAAATAGTACTGCCGGCAGTACTATTTTTCAACCCTCTTCTAAAGGGCAGTACTATTTCAGGGGGTATATAATCATTATCTGGAAATTATATATTATTAAAAATTTAATTTTATAAGGCTAATGATGTGATTGAGGAAAAGATGTGTGATTTAATAATTAAATTAAATAATTCAAATTCTGTGGTTAGTTTATAGTTTAGACCAAATTACTAAATAATTTTTTAAAGAATTTTGTTGAAATTAAAAATAAATGGAGTGAAATTTTCCTTTCATGTTGTGACAATAATTGTATAAATACAAACAACCCTATTGGTAATTGTATTGAAGGAAATAAATTTGGAAATATAATTGATGATGAAAATATTAAATATATTAATTGTTTGGATGGAGGTAAATTATTGAGGATTTGAATTTAAAAATAATATTTTTAGGTTGTGACGAAAATGTAACTTTTCACGCAGAAAATCCAATCAAAAAACCTCTGCATTGTTTCAATTATTCTTTATATTATTTTGAAGTTTTATGTAAATTTGAAGGAGAGTTGAATAATTTTGGAAAAGGGATGGATATTTGTCTTCAAAGTTTGACAACAAGTAAATATATTGAATATTGTGCAGTGTTTGCTCAAATTAAAAATGAAAAAAATGAATATTATAGCCTTTCAACACCTTTCAATAATAATGATATTTTTGGTTGTGGATTAGTTTATCCCCCAACTAATATATCGAATGAATTTCCTTACTTTTTCTTTTCACAAAATGGAAAACAAATTGGTAAATAATTAAAATTATTTTACAAAAAATAAATTTTCAGGTAAAGGTGTATTATTAAAGGGCAATTCTGATTCATATAAACCTGAAGTTTGGCTTAAATGTTGTTCTGTAGAAACAAATTTTGGATATATTTTGGAGTCCAAACCTTTTAAATATGATATTTCTAAACATGTAATTATTAAGGAATTTTATTAAATTTTTTTGATAAATATTTTCTCGATTTAATTTTTCTTCCAATGTATTAATTACCTTTTTTTACGATCGTTTTCATCAATTAATTGGGTAATATATCGAATGAAAAAGGTGTAAAAAAATAAATTTTCAGGTAAAATAAATTTTCAGGTAAAAAAAAATTTTCAGGTCATTTCTTGCATAATTTAAAAAATTTCTATGTAGTCACATTCACTCACTCACTATTCCTTCAATACAGGCATCTTTTGTTGATTTTGATAATGACTGAATAAAGCGATGTTCCTTTTTTAATTTAAAGACGGATAAAAAAGTAAATTATTGAAGCCCTAGACCTAACCACGCAACCTCACACAACAGAAGGAAAATTGTGAGAAATTAAAAATAGGGCCAGCAGCCTTTTCCTTAATAAAAACAACAAAGAGGTACGAGTCGATTTCGCTAGCTCACACTCATAACTAGGGTCCGGATTTTTGAAATAAAATCGCAAAATATGGCCATAAAATATTGAAATAAAATGGCAAAATATTGACAAAAAATGGTAATATGTGGAAGCATATATATTGAAATAATATGTGGAAGCATTCCCGTTGCAGTATTGTTCCTAAAGAGAAACTTGCATGTTGCCTAGATGAGTCAGAAAAGGCAGTTTCAACCATTTTACCAAAATGTAATGAAATAACAGATACTCTAGTTAAATTAAAAACAAGAGTTTGCAATATGAGCAAGGCGGAGGCCATTCATTTTGCAACATCTGGATGCACTACGGCGGTGGACTTATCTGCCGAGATTCCACTTAAACTATGTCTTCAAATCTTTGGTTAGTTTGAATAAAGTAAAATTTTTCATAATTAAATTTTAGGTTATTAATATATCATGTGTGCCACTTTTATGTGAGGTTCAAAATGGTCAAAAGCTTAAATATATATTGCTGATTTTACCATTAAATAAAAGAAAACATTAAATTAATTTAACATTTTTTGTTTAAAATTTCTAATTTTTCAACAACCAAAGTGATAAATCAGTTATAAATTCTTTATTTTAACTAGGGTTGAACAAAACCGTTTAATTAAACGGTATACGGGGTTTTTGGTAAATGTGTGATTTCGGTCGGGTAAAGTGGTAGATTCTTGGCGCAAGATCAGGCGCAATTGTTCACAAAAATTAATTTTATAAGCAAAATTCGGAATTTAAATTAAAGATGGTTAGATTATTCATCTAATTATCAATTACTACTAAATAATTTACTACTAAAATTTAAAATAAAAAACTAGCTAATTTATTTCTACTTTATTTGTAAATATGTATATTCTCTATCTCGTTATAAAAAATTTTTTAAATTTAAAAAAAAATGGTTTAGTTTCCAAATCATTTCCGAAATTTGCTTCAATAGAACAACACTAGCCAAACATGGGGTTTGTATGAGTCGAAATTCTCCTTTAGTAATATAGCCTTACCTTTAAAAAATAAATTTTATAAAAATAATCTTTAATTGGAATCAACCAAAAATGCACAGAATTCCCTAGTGGTGAAATTATCCAAGAGGTCAAGTCTAAATATTTGGGAGATAAAGGATTTGTGCAGATTAAGACAGGATTTTGGGTATTAAGGATATTAAGGAATAACAATCCATAAGATTAACAAGAATCCATTCACCTTCCGGATTCTGCTAATACCAATTTGCATCATTGGAACCTCCCAGTCTGAATTTGAAATTTATTTTTTTAGTTCAGTTTAACAATCAAGGTCTTCACACAACTTTCCTATTTGTGAAATTTGTTTTCCGGAATAAAATTAATATATAATATCATTCCTAAAATTAGTTTTTAAAATAAATAAAATGTTTTGAGGGGGGTCAACCCTGAAGACCTACACCCCCAAGACCTACTGACCCTGAAGACCTACACCCTGAAGACCTATTTACCCTGAAGACCTACAGCTTTTTGATCAACACTATAAATTTTTAATTTTCTTTATTTCTTTACTTTTTTAATTGATTTTTTTGTTCTTTTTTTATTTCTTTACATGTTTAATTGATTTGTTTTAACATATATTATTGATTAAAATTTCTTTTAAATTTTTTGAAAATTTCTTTAGTAAAGTACGGCACTTTTAAGTGTTCTCCAGCGTTATTTTACCAGCTTTGGCTCTTCTTAATGAACAGCTTTTGCGATATATTTTAATTATAATTCATTAATCTAGGTTCGGGTAGATACAATCGCAGTCAAAATTTTATCTGGTGAAGTGATTCCTCAATTTAGTAGGCCTGAATATGCACGTGCCAATGAACGACTTTTGAATATTTTAAGAAGTGAAGTTCGAGATCCTGTTGAATATCTTACTGCTTGCTCACACTATATCAGATTCTAATTTTATTGCTCAAATTATTTAATGCCTCTAGTTATTTTTAATTTTGATCTTTACTAGTTATTTGTCCTACAGAGTTTATAACTTTTTCTATATTGATTTTTTAATAATATTGTGTAAACCAAAAGTTGATAAAATCCCTCCAAATCTCCTAATATCTCCCTTAATCACTCCAAATCCATTTTATCCCACCTTAATCCTTCGCTCAGATTAGACTTGTAAAGAAATAAAGAAAAGTAAAAATTGGTAATTCTGAAGATTGTCCCCCCCCCCATTTTTTCCTTCCTTAAGATTGTACATAATGGTCAGATTTTTTCCCCTTTTCCTTTTTTCTCTATGGCATATTCAAGTAACAAAGAGGATTAATTTTGCATTCATCAAATTATTTTTTGCCTTTGGAAACTATGTTAATAAAAAAAGAGTTAAAAAACATTGATTTGGTCTATAACATTATGAATTTCTGTGCTAAAACATTACATTCTTATTTATATTTTTAATATGGAACAACTGAAAAATTTTAAATATTCACATCTTCATGAAAAACTGCGTTTAAGCGACAACGATTTTGATTCTTGGTTAGAAGAATAAGGATGTTCATACTGAAAATATTGAGTCTTTGTGGTCTACTTATAAACGTAAATTCCGTCCTCAAGCTTGTAATAATTGTAACACATATCACACATATTTTCCTGAATTTCTTTGGCGTAAGCGTTTTGGTGATATTTCAAATGTATTTTATAATTTTTGGTATCATGTTTCATTATTTTATCCTTGTGAAAAAACTGAATAAATTTGTATTGTTTTGAAAATGCTACAGGGGAGCATAAAGTAAAAAGGAAAAGGGGAAAAATCTGACCATTATGTACAATCTTAAGGAAGGAAAAAGTAAGGAAAAAATGGGGGGGGGGGACAATCTTCAGAATTACCCTTTTGGTATTCTGTAAGATTTTCATCTTCCTCTTCCAAAATGTCTTTTAATTCTTTTAAATATTCTTCTTCTACAAGCGTTTCATCTCCAACTTTATTTGCATCATTCTCAACATTATCGGAATTGAAGTGGAGAATGACCATTCTTCTATTTGTTTTGGTGTTTTCATTATTTATTTTTTAAAAATTATCTCCTGAAATTAAAACGTTAAGCTTGTTTTTAATTAATAAATAAAAATTTTTCAATAAATTGGACAAAAATTATAAAATATTTAATTTTCAAAAATTCATATTTCAAATCACAGATTCTTTAATTAGGTTTTTCTATTCCAACACGAAAAATACGGCGAATAATAATCCCATAATGGATACTCTCAAAAAATTTATTTAGCCAGATCCGGATTTGTTCATCCACTTGTCTCTTTAATCCAAACTTATTCTATTAAACTTAATTTTATGGAAAACACTGGAATAAGTAAAACTAAATATATACTAAATTAAGAATTTGAAAGTATTGTTCCCTGGCCTTATATACATAGAATACTTAAATTAAGCTATCACAATTAACGAGAATTTAATTAAACAAACTCTAACAAATTAAACATTTAATTACAAAAAGATAAATTCAAAATAAGGCTCTAAATAAGACAAATTATGAAAAATACAAATATTTATATGAGTAATATGAAAGGGCGTGGAAGGTTGAATATGTACAAAAATTTATAGGTTAAAAGAAACGGTTAAGTAAGATAAGAAAATATAAAAAGGAATAGATTCAAATAATGTTTTGGGGAAATGTAGTAAAATGAAAGAAAAAATATTTTTGAAGGAACAATTTGAATGAATTTGGGAGAGGAAAATGTTCAATTTTTAAATAAATAAGAGTTTTTTTACGTTTTAAAGTTAAATAATGGGGAATTTTCATCAATTTGACACAGACATTTTTATTCGCAAGATATCGACCTTCTCTATAAAATATTTGAAAAAAGAATGTTAACCTAGAAATGTAATGAGGCAAAAAATAATTGGCAAAAAATAAAAAAATAATTTGATGAATGCAAAGTTAATCCTCTTTGTTACTTGAATATGCCATAAAGTAAAAAGGAAAAGGGGAAAAAATCTGACCATTATGTACAATCTTAAGGAAGGAAAAAGTAAGGAAAAAATGGGGGGGCAATCTTCAGAATTACCTAAAAATTTATATTGTTGATCAAAAAGCTGTAGGTCTTCAGGGTAAATAGGTCTTCAGGGTGTAGGTCTTCAGGGTCAGTAGGTCTTCAGGGTGTAGGTCTTCAGGGTGTAGGTCTTGGGGGTGTAGGTCTTCAGGGGTGGACTCTTTTGAGGGATAATTAAAAATGTTTATAATTAATCTAAAAATAAATTTCAAAAAATAAAAAAAAGGAATAATTTTTATTTATTGAGGAATTGAAGGATTCGTGTCTGGTGATTTCGGCAGAAGTGACGTAGGCAATGGTTAAATGGGTAGTGAGTGATTTAGGCAGTGAGGTGAATTGGGCATAAGTGATTTGGGCAGTAAACGTTTTCTAAAAAAATATTTTCCACATAAAAATAATTTGAGTATCAACGAATTATGTACAATCTTAAGGAAGGAAAAAGTAAGGAAAAAATGGGGGGGGGAGTATAAAGTATTCGGATCTGGGATCCGGAATAACTTCAATTTTACCTTTATAATATTTCCTAAAAATAAATCTTTTCTTTTATTTTTAGTAACTTATATATTTTAAATGGGCCTTTTAAAACAATTTTAAAGCGCATTTTTTTCTTACCAACATAAGTATTAACAAAATACAGGTTAAGCTCTATATACTTATAAGATATAATTTAAACCATAGCGCTAACATTAAACCACAAAAATAAGTTCTTCGGGCTCGAATTCGGATCTGGGATCCGGAATAACTTCAATTTTACCTTTATAATATTTCCTAAAAATAAATCTTTTCTTTTATTTTTATTAAGAAAAAATTGGCTCCCTCCCAGGGTTGGGTCTCCCGAAGGTCGAGAGACTTTCGGGAGACGCCCTGGGAGTCCTGCCCCGAACTTAACTAAAACGATTAAAACAAAACTATTAACAAAATAATTTTATTCAACAAAATGGGAAATTTCGGTGGGGAGGGGTCGAAAGAAAAAGCCTTTTCTTTTCTAGCTGTTTTTCTTATACTGAAATTTTTTGGGCTTTTTCTTTTCTTTTATAAAGCTAAGGGAACGTTAAATAGTAACAGCTGTCAGATCTATAACATTCTCGCCCCGTCTATTTCAAGCGTCCTCGCTTTTAATTTCTTTAAAAATTTTTTGATGTTATTTAGGCACTTGAAAAGACGGGAGAAGAAAAGACATCGATCATTAGTATCACTGTTTTATTTATTTTTTTTTAAATTTTCTTTTCTTTTAATTTGTGTAATTTTGGCGCCCGTTTTTAATCCAAAGAACAATTTTCAAAGGTTATAGATTTCGTGCATAATTAAAAATTAGCTGCACCCATCCAAGATGAAATTAAACGGTGAAAAGTTTATTTTATTTCTTCATTTTTATTAATCAAAAGTAAATTCAATAATCCTTTCTTCCCATCAAATTTCCTTAGAATGTTATTTTTAATTGTTATTTTGTGCTTCTTCACTCAATCTTTCCCATGTAAGTATTTTTAATAAAATAGTGTAGTTTGAATATTATGTAATTCAGTAAAATGTTGATTATATTTTTTGTTGATTATATTGTTTATTGATTATATTATTAAATTTAATTAAAATACAGATAATAGTATTTACAGATTTGATTATAATTGAATAATGTGTTTTTGAATATATTTTTGGTTATTGTTGTTGCTGATCTTGTATGTCCGTACTCCATCTTTATTTACTTATTTGGGGTTAAAGTTAGTAAATCTCAAGCTTCAGAGAGGTCCTCCATAATACGGTCCAGTAAGATCTTATTTAGTACAGTATTAGTTCCAACCTCCTTAGTTTTTAATTTATCGTAAATTTCTTGTTTATCTTTCTTTTCCTTTTCATCAATGTAACGAATTTGGGAACGGACGGGAGAAATTGAATATTCTTGTCTTATTCCTCTGGCTACCTCTTTCTCATCGAATTTGCTTTGATGAGTACGAGCCCGAGTTCCTTTCCAACCCTTCAATTTATCCTCCTCCTTTACCTTTGCAAGGTATTTTTCTTTTTCTTCTGATAATTTAATTGGTACTTCATCTTCTTGCTTATCCGTAGATGCCCATTTCCCCATTCGATTAGCAAATCTTATAAAATTATTTCCTTCCTTCTTTTTTTCCTTAATATTTTTATGATTTTTATTTTTTTCTTCCTCTAATTCTTTTCTCTCTTTAGCCAAGCGGTCCTGGATTTTACCATGAAATTGATCAGCCTTTTTTAAGACATTGTTCCAAATATCCTTGTGTTTCAACAGAATATCCTCTTCATATTTGGATCTTACTCGTCTCAATTGGGCTGCCATTTCCCAATCAACTTCATCTTCCTCTTCTTTACTTTTCTTTACAATTTTCTTTTCGTCTTTGCTTTTATCCTCAATTTTCTTTTCACTCTTTTCTTCCTTCTTCTTTCTCTTTTCGTCATTTATACTAGTTAATTTTTCTTCTTTTCTTCCTCTTTTTCTCGATTCGCCCTTCTTACCATTCTTTTCCTTTCGCTCTTTTTTATCACTTTTAAACTTGTTTTTCTTTTCTTTGGACATCGGCATTAGTGGTTCATATTCTTTATCCTGACTATCCTCCTCACTTGAGATTTGTTCAAAATGCTGAGGCAATTTTTCAATAGTATTATTATCGTTGTCTATAATAATATCCTCACTAATAATAGAATTATCAGATTGTGACATCTGTAAATTGTTAAATATTATATCTCCATTATTAATTTCATTATTGTTAGTGGTGTTATTAGTATTTGTTTTTGTTATATTGTTAAAAAATCCAAATTGTTAGTAATAGCGTTAATATGTATCCGATCTTCTTCAGTCTCACTTTCCACTTCCGAACTCTCAATATTTTGGTCCCCAAATATTTTATTTTTATTTTCAGTATTTTCTTCAATTTCTTCTGAATTAAAATGTTTGCATCGGTCCATATGGACGAGCCATGAATTTTGAATAGATCCCGAATCCGAAATAAGCAAATTCGGTGTTTGTACTTCGACTATCTCAAAGGGTCCTTCATACTTTTCCCCAAATTTTTTAATATTTTCCATTTTGCGAATTAAAACTTTTTCTCCTTTCTTCCAAGTCTTTATATTGATTTTTATTTGTTGCTCTTTCATTATTCTCGTATTTTCCTTTAATCGCATTTCCACATCCTTTCGAATACTCTGAAGATTTTCAACCAAATTTTTTACATATGAATTCATATCACCAAATTTCTCTCTTTCTACCTCAAGGGCAGCCTCAGTTGGTAATTTTGGTAGAAATCCATGAATTACGAAAAAGGGGGTATTACGAATTTGTTCATTATATGATGTATTATAGGCAAAAATAACATGAGGTAGAGTTTCAACCCAGTTTTTCCCTTGATCGGTACATGTAGCAATCATATCCGTCAATGTTCGGTTAAAGCGTTCAACCATGCCATTTGCAGACTGATGATAGGCAGTAGTAGGTTGATGACGGAATTTTAAGGTATTAGCTAAATCCTGGAAAGTTGCGGACATAAATTGTGTCCCTTGATCTGTAACAATTTTAGAGGGTATTCCGAATCGGCATATAATTTCCTTCATAAAAATATCACTTATAGTGCTTGCAGTTTGATTTCTTATTGGTAACGCTATTGCCCATTTACTGAAGGAATCAACTGCAACAAAAATGTATTTATGTCCATATATTGATTTTTGTATTGGTCCTAATAGATCAATATGAATTCTGTCAAAGGGTCGGGAAGCTGGCTCTATTGGGCAAATTTCCTCTATTGGGATCATATCCTCTTCCTCTCCAGTCAGTCCTCGGATTTTGCCAATTTTGTCTATGCATATTATCATTTTTCTCAAATTTATCCTTTATGGCATTAACTTCGGCCCGGACTGCATTTACCTCAATTAAAGCTTGTTCAGTTAAATTATGTTGATGTAATCGACATCGATCTTCCTTTAGGGAACACTGAATTTCTTCGATTTCTTTAGCCAAATTAATAGTTTCTTCCAATGAGTTAGTAGGCCTAAAAGCGAGTTTTTCTTTAATTTCCATACATAGACCATTTTTGAAGTAATCCTTAGCAATGTCGTCTCTCCATTGTTTTATTCTTTCAGCTCGAGCTTCTGGTAATTCTCCAACAATTGGTGCAAACGAGCCTTCTGGAAAAGCTTTATTAATTAAACCTCTAATAATTTGAGCATATTCTAGAATTGACTCATTTGGCTGTTGTTTTCTATTCGATAATATTCGTCGAGCAGATTCTTTAGAATTAAGTTTCCTTAATTTAAGCGCAAGAGCATCAGTAAGGCCTTTCCACGTATTGCGAGCTTCAGCATCCAAAGATTCATAGATTGCTCTTGCTTCCTCAGTCAAATATAATGGCAATATTTGGCAACATCTGGCCGCGGACCATTGATGGGCTGTTGCTAATTTATTAAATTTCCTTAAATAAGAATCAAATTCCTCAAGTCCAGTATAATATTCTGGAAGTGGTAATCCCTGTGAAGAGGTTCCAATTCCAATTTTGGTAATTTCCTTTTCAAGATTATTAAGCTTTTGTTGTAGGGCCTCCATAGTTTGCTGTCGAGTCCTCCTCCTTAATAGTTCTAGATTCTCCTCTTCGTCAGCAGTATATAGTTCTTCTTCAGATTCCAGTATATTTTTTTTAAATATACACAATTGAATAATTAAATATAGAAAGATTTGAAATAAATAATTTGCAGAATTATTTTATTTTTAATACTGTTGTTAATTTTAGTAATTATCTGTAGTCTGATTTGTAGTTTAATTTTGTTGTTAAATGTCACCAAAAATAATTCTCCTCTAGGTAATTAATTGAGCCGCTGCCAATTCACTTTTCCTTTCTATTTTAGCTTATTTTAAGCTTTGTCATCATTTAGCGAACATCCTGTCAGATACTCTCGGCCGCGAGTAAAAAACATATGACCGCTTTTATTTTCTTTTATTTTCTTCTTCACGTGAACATTATTTTATTTTTTACCTCTTATAGGTATTTGATTTATGTGGGGCCCCTTTTTTTTGTTATTTTTGGAAAAGAGTGATTTTTGGACCTTGCGATTTGCCCATTCTTAATTTAGAAAAAGAATATTTTGGTGGTTTTGTAGTTTGTGGATTTGTGTTTTTGTTTGTTTATTTTGGGTTTTGGTGTTTTATTTTAATTATTAATTTTAAGTGGAATTTGAAGAGGTTGAATGCCCTGTTGACTTAAAATGTGCCCAAAGATGTTTTGGACCCGTGGAATGGGATGAGCCCGTTATCTGCTCAAAAACTCGGCCTATTGTTTCCACAGATGAAGAAGAGAAACAAGAAACACCAGTGTCACATACATTCCACTTCTTTATAATTTATGCCCTTCTTGGTTTAATCCTGGTCTCAATTCTTATCTTGGCATATTATGTATCGAAACATCGTCCCATTGTTACAGGACGTGCCATTCCCAAAAGTCGTCCCACTACGAATAAACTTAAACCCGAACCGATTTTTATATCGGCGGTATAACTCATTAATTAAGCACAGCACTCAATACAACCGCACTCAATAAAAATTTTTGTTAATTTTAAAAATTACATATTTACGGAAATTGTTAGTCTTGTTAAAATTTGTTAAAGTTGTTAAAATAATAAAATATTTTAATATTTTTTTTTAAAGAAATTATTTTACGATTAAAATGAGTAAATAATGGTATATATGTGGTTTTTTAAAGAAAATGTTCCGGAACATGCGCGAGAAAATTAAAATTAAATTATAATTATAAATTTATTTATTAACGAAAATTATTTGAAATAAAATATTTAAAAATTTAATCCTGGCGAATCACTGACCAGAATCCGCCTAGGACCTCCATATTAAGAAAAAATTGGCTCCCTCCCAGGGTTGGGTCTCCCGAAGGTCGAGAGACCTTCGGGAGACGCCCTGGGAGTCCTGTTCCCTAAAACGATTAAAACAAAACTATCAACAAAATATTTTTATTCAACACAAAAATGGGAAATTTCGGTGGGGAGGGGTCGAAAGAAAAAGCCTTTTCTTTTTTAGCTGTTTTTTAAAACTGAAATTTTTTGGGCTTTTTCTTTTCTTTTATAAAGCTAAGGGAACGTTAAATAGTAACAGCTGTCAGATCTATAACAATTTTTTATTTTGCCTCATTACATTTTGAGTTGACATATTTTTTTAAAATATATGGAGAAGGACGATATTTTGCCAATAAAAATGTCTGGGTCATCACTTGATGAAAATTCTCCCTATAAGAATGTCTGTGTTTTTGCTAAAACCTTGGAAATAATTCAAAATTTCCTCAAAACATTTTCTTATCTTTTATATTTTTAAAATATTCCCTCAACAAATATTCTCATAAAAATAATTTTCAATCTACTTTTAATATTTTTACACTCTTTGGGCAAAAACTGTTTCTGTATATAAATATATTTTTTTATTCATTTATGTCTTAAACTTAATATAAAATTTAAATTAAGAAATAAAATTTATTATTTTAAATTCCATAAACAACTTTTTTTATTTCTTTTCTATTCATTTTTGGAGGTGTTTTAAAAAAGATTTTTTATTTTAAATTTAAACAAATTTATTTAACTTAAAAAAAAAGGTTAAATTTATACTCTATTAGGCACCCACTCCAAAACAAAATTTTCAGAAAATTATTTTTTAAAAATATGAGAACACCAAAACAATTAGAAGAATGGTCATTTTCTACAGAAAATTCTGCTAAAGATGAAACGCTTGTTGAAGAAGAGGAAGATGAAAATTTTACAGAAACATCGAGTATTTTTGGGTTGTCTACTATATCTAGTAGTTCTTGTTCAACACAAAATATAAAAAAAAGTTTAAAACAACGTTTGAAGAAATTAGAGGTTAAAAATATTTTTTGTTGAGTCCAATTTCTTCTGACGAAGATGTTGTTGTCCCATCTATATTTAAAAATAAATTTGGTATTTTTCTGTTATCCCTACCCCCTTTTGCGGACTTTTACGGACTGTTTTATGTGTAGACATAATAAAGAAAAATTATTTTTAAATATACACTCAAATAAAATAAATAATGATTTTTTGCAATGTTAATAAATATAAAATAAAATTAGGATCAGTAGGGTGAGGGGCAAAACCAGGAATTACAAAACACGGAACAGACAAAGCCCTGACATAAAAACGAGGTTTACCAAAACACTGCAACACACAACACGGTCTCTGGACTGTGTTTTTGTTGTTCCTTGTTTTGGTAATATCGGTTTTAAGACCGTGCATTGCCCTTTGTTTAAAAAAGAGAACTGGTAATTCGCGGTATAGACTTAGGGGTGATAAGAAAATCAGTATTTATTTTAGTTGTTTATTAGAGTGTCTCCTGACGGTTTCGGAAAAGTGACAATTTTTGACTTAAACTTGACATTTTTCGATAACATCCCTGTACAAGGGAGATACGACTAATTTAAAAATAAATTTATATTTTAGTTGAAATTGACAATTAATGATCAAGCTGTGGAAATTAATAATTTAAAACATAAAGAGGCAATATTTTTTATTTAATTTCCTGTATCAGAAATATTTTTAAATATTATTTTTAGCAAATCCAAAAACTCGAGACTGATCATAAAAACGAAATTGAAGAAATTAAACAAAATTTAAAGGAAAAAGACGAAAAAATTATTCTTTTGGAAGCAGCAATTAAAAATGTAATTACTTTTTATTTATAAGTTAAGGTACTTGCTCAGGTACTAAACCGGCGGTACTCATCTGACCCTAACTCAATTTTGTAAATTACAAAAATTATTCTTAAAGTTGCATAAACAAAGCAATGAATATTCTTTTAATATTAATTTTAGAAAATTCAAAGAATTAATTCTGAACATGATAATGAAATTAAAAATTTAAAACAAAATTTTCAAAAATTAATTGATGAAGATGTTCAAAAAGATAAAAAAATTAATTCTTTGGAAGAAGAAATTAAAAAGGTAAATAATTAATTTAGTTTTTATGAAGCATCGCCCCACTACGGGAATGTTGTTCAAACCGGAAAATGTTGATACAATCAACTTTCTTTTAAAATAATTTAAAAGAAAATGATTTAATTTTAATATTTAAAATAAATAAAAAATGTTTTTTAAATTAAAATTTTATTTAATAAAGGCAAATGACTTGACCGACAAAAAGTTTGGGGATTTATTTAATTTCAATAATTTATTGAATAATTTGGTTTTTGTTAAAATTAAAAATAAATGGAAAGAAATTGATAGTTGGCCGAAGTGTTGTGACAATAATTGTATAAATACATACAACCCTGTTGGCAATTGTATTAATGGAAATGGATTTGTTAATTTAATTGGCGATGAAAATATTAAATATTTGTTGGGGAAAGGAGGCAAATTATTTATAATTTTTAAAAGTTTTTAAAATTATTTTTAGGTTATGATAATGGTGTTCTTGTTTATGCAGAAAATCCATTCAAAAAGCCACAAAATTATTTTAATTATTCTTTATATTATTTTGAAATTAAATGTAAATTTGAAAAAGAATTAAATGGTAGCAAATCATATATGACTATTGGTCTTGATAAATGTAGTACAACCAAGTATATTTTCTATTCTGCAAAATATGGTGAAATATATAACAGAGGCTTCTTTCAACTTTCAACATTTTCTTGGAATAATAATGATATTTTTGGTTGTGGATTAGTTTATCCTCCAACTAATATGACAAATGAGTTTCCTTATGTTTTCTTTACTCAAAATGGAAAACAAATTGGTAAATAATTAAAAATTATTTCACAAAAAATAAATTTTCAGGTAAAGGTGTTTTATTAGAGGACAATTCTGATTTATATAAACCACGTGTTGACCTGCTATGTTGTTCTGTAGAAGCAAATTTTGGTAATGATTTGGACATTAAGCCTTTTTGTTATGATATTACAAAACATTTTGTGATTAAAGAATTTTATGAAGACTGATGTTTATTGATTGGAAATAACGAGGAAAATCAATTTTTAAATAAATTTGTTGTTTTTGAATAATTTGTTTTATAAGAGTTTACCGGATAAAAAGTATACTTATTTTAGAAGGACGATATTTTGCCAATAAAAATGTCTGGGTCATCACTTGATGAAAATTCTCCATATAAGAATGTCTGTGTTTTGCCGGAAATAATTCAAAATTACCTCAAAACATTTTCTTATCTTTTATATTTTTAAAATATTCCCTCAACAAATATTCTCATAAAAATAATTTTCAATCTACTTTTAATATTTTTACACTCTTTGGGCAAAAACTGTTTCTGTATATAAATATATTTTTTTTTGATTTTCATGTCTTAAACTCACATTTAGATTAAAAAAGAAAATTGAGATGAATTTTTATTCCAAAAATTTTTCATATTTTCACTAAAAAAATTATCTCTTAGAAGAAAAAATTTCCCTTAATTTTAGAAAATTCTGAATATATTAAATTCTGATAATATTAAAAATAAAATTGAAGATGAAACGCTAAAAAATAAATAGTGAACAAAAATCGTAGTATTTTTTAGTTTTTAGGTTTTTAATTAGCGTAATATTTTGAATAAATAATACTTTTAGTATTACGATTTTAATTATTGTATTTCAAAATTTTTAGTGATTATAAGCAATTAATGATTTTTAAGTTTAGAAAATCAAATAAATTAAACCAATAGAAACGTAATAGCCAAATATATAAGTGATTATGAGCAATTAAAAATTCAACGTTAGTATTAAAAAATAAATTCGTAGTTACATTATTAATTCATGACAAATATTTCATTTAAATATTATCTCTTAATTACGTTTCGGAACTTATGTGGTTTGGGTACTCTTTTTTAGCCACGCCCTTTTTTCCTTTTCCGTCATTATTCTTTTACTCTTCTTCCTTTATCAGTCAATTCGATGAGGCCAATTTTTTGTTTAGGATGTACAAAAAAATCAGTTAATAAATAGATCTAGAGCTCAATATATCTTATCGAGCTGAGCGAATGACTCCAGAATCTGTCAGTTATATCTCTGAACTGAGTTTCAGAGGGTAAAAAATGTCTAAAAATGTGATGAAAATGGTCAATATTTGAGAAAACACGCAAAAATACCGGATAATTAGTTCTAAAACGAGGACCCGGGTACTTATTGCCATTCTAGATAATTGAAATAGATAAAAATAAGAATATTGATTCAAATGTTAATTTCTATTTTGGTGACATTGGAAAGAAAAAATAATCTTTTCAATATTGATGCCTCTCAATGAACATGCCACTGGGAAAATTGAGTTAAATCGAGGAAGAAAAAATGCTGACCATTCTGCAATTATTAAGGTTGATTGATGACGGAAAAGGAAAAAAGGGCGTGGCTAAAAAAAGAGTACCCAAATCACATAAGTTCCTACGTTTCTTTGTTGTGATGACATATTTTTTTAATAGAACAGAACCTGTGCGAGCATAGCCCAATTTTCAATTAACTTAAAATTTTAAATTCATTGTTATTAGATTATATTTATTATCGTTTTTTTAATTTTATAAATTTCAGATTTAATAATAAATTCTAAAATTTTTTATAAAAAGACCTTTTAAACCCCTGGCGTCCGGCTGATTTCATCATTTTCTGTAAATTCTTTCTTAATTTTTCCTTTTCAGCTCTAGTAAGGTTTTTAAAATTTTTATTATTGACATTTGTGCTGTTTAAAGTTGGAAAAGCCTTATTTATATCAACGTCCTTATTCAAAGCACTAGATTTTTTCAGGAACTTAGCTACCTTCAAATTTTAAAAGTTAATAATTAAATCTAAAAGTTTAGGACTTTTTCATTTGGAATCAGCCCTGTTGTGTGGGCTAATGTGTCCACTATCCCGTCCCTCACGCCCTCCTTATAGAGAAGGGCCAAACAGTCCTTGAACACCGACACAGGTTCCCAACTTGACTCGCCAGCAGTAAAACCTTCCCATTGAACCTCCACTTCAATAATATCACCATTATCGTCGAAATTCTTGTCAAGTATCTTCTTTATGTTCCAAAAGGGAACATTATTTATAACATGGTCCGGGAAAACATCATCCTATGAATTTATTATTTTTTCTTGTTATTATTGTAAATTATTTTTAAAAAATTTTTTATTATAATAAATCGACACACAACCATGCCCATGCAATCGACACACAACCATGCCCATGCAATCCGATATACATGAATACAATGGTGTTGTTCTTCAGTCGGGGGGGGGGCAGTTCGTATCCCACGTGGAAGCACGGCTCCTGGCATCCAACGTCCTATCGGTTCATCCGTCGCAGGTGCCGGACACAGAGCATGCCAAGTTGTTACAGCCCTTTTTGCATAGAACAGTCGGTCGTATGGGCTAATTTGCTTTAAAAAAATTATTTGTAGAATATTATGGACATAAACTCACATTTTCATCAAAGTCCATGTTTGCATTCCACAGAGGGAAAGGAAGAATAACGTTTTTTATAATGCAGTTATAAAAAGTGTCGTCCCCACTAAATCCTAACATTTATCAAATGTTGGGGTGTTTTCAAAAATGGTGGACCAAAAATGGTGTTTTCAAATAAGCTTTCTCTCCTTAATAATCAGTCACTACTTCTAACTAGTACATAAACCTTTAAATCATGTAGATAATCTTGGGGGATAGGTCTACTATAAGGGGAAAATTTAAAAAATTTTTATTCGATAAATTTAGGGTAAAATAATATTTTTTCTATGGTATATCATAAATGATATATGCTGATAAATTTAAAAAAAAATTAAGTTGATATATACAATCACAAACTCTCCTTAATAATCAGTCACTACTTCTAACTAGTACATAACCCTTTAAATCATGTAGATAATCTTGGGGGATAGGTCTACTATAAGGGGAAAATTTAAAAAATTTTTATTCGATAAATTTAGGGTAAAAAAATATTTTTTCTATGGTATATCATAAATGATATATGCTGATAAATTTAAATAAAATTAAGTTGATATATACAATCACAAACTCTCCTTAATAATCAGTCACTACTTCTAACTAGTACATAAACCTTTAAATCATGTAGATAATCTTGGGGGAGTTCGATGGGAATTTTTTCCCCAATACTAATAATGGGGAAATTTTAGAAATTAACGAAAAACACCAACACCAAATAATTTTATTATATCAGCGTCCCCACAAAAAATTTAAGAGCAGAATTTTAAAATAAACAATTACTGAATCAACAAATAAAACAAATAACATTTTCTTTTAAAATCATTCCCCACAAACTCTAATCTTTTTTTCATGATCTGATGGAGGATTGCATTTACTTTTTGTCCAATGGCTCTGATAGAAAAAAAAGTAAAAAAAATTGTTTACAAAAATTGCATACTTTGATATTTATGAAATATCTGCCACATTCCCCGCAAAGTTTTTTTGGTTTCTCCTTCGACGTCCCCACATCCCGAGCCGTCATTTTTTCTTTGCAAGACATTAGTTGTTTACCTTCGTCCTTTTTCGACGTCCCCACAGAAAAGTCTTTCGTCCCCACCTCTTTCATTTGTTGAAGAAGTTCAACACCTTTAATGTGATGTTCGACGACCTGATTACCTAGCTCTACACCTTTAATGGTGTGTGATGCGAACTTTTTTATCAAATCATCAAATGAGCTCATTTTCTGGAAAAAAACTACAAACAAAGAACTAAAAACTAAAGTATCATAAAAGGATTTTTCCCGCATTGTAAAAACGAAAAGTATTTATGTATAAAATATTTATCCATCGTACCCACAATTGTAAAAACGAAAAGTATTTATGTATAAAAATTTTTATCTATCGTACCCACAAAAAAAATTTATCGAATAAAAATTTTATAGAAATTGTCCCCACAAAAACTTATATTACAAAAAAATATAATACGTAAAAGTAGATTTTCCATATCAAACAAATTACGTCCCCACAATTATACCAAAAATTACGTCCCCACAATTATACCAAATACTTATGTATATCAGCAAAAAATTATCCACGATCAATCACACTTCAGTAGATGATCCGCCACTACGATCGTCCCCACGCCGGTATGGGCATTCTGTGTGGTGATGGCCAATTTTGTTGCAGAACCGACAAAAACGATTTCCAGTTCGGTCAGCATCTATCATACGGCGTGCACGAACATGCGCTGGCAGAGGAATAAATAATACTTTTAGTATTGTTATCGCTACCGGCCTCTCAATTCTCCATTTTAGAAATCACAGGATTATTTTGAGACTTTTCTAAAGGTGTCCAAATTTTTTCTGCACTAAAGGCATTGGGAGATTTGATTCCGAAATATTTTTTGGAAATATTTTAGATTATTTTTTGGTTTTTATTTTAAAATTAATTATTAAAAAAAAATAATTATTTTAATAATTATTATTATTATTAAATTGGTAATTGTATTGGAGCCTATTGGTAATTGTATTGGAGCTTGGGGATTTGGAAATATAATTAATGATGAAAATGTTAAATATATTAATAGTTTACATGGGAAAGGAGGTTAAGTGTTTAATTTTTATATTTTAATTTTTTTCTAAATATATTTAGAATGTGATAGACAAATTCATGTTTCTGCAGAAAATTCGACCCTATACGCAAATAAGGGCCGAATCGTTTTTTTCATTACTTTTCATTACTTTATAAAAAGGGTCAATTTCCTTTAAATTTGACGTATGTTGATGTTTGCCTTAAGGAAAAATAGACGACAATGACAGAATAACACGGACGGACTCGGACAGACAAAACTCGGACGAACACAGACAGATAAAACTTGGACGGAACGAACACAGACAGACAAAACTCGGACGAACTCGGACAGACAAAACACGGACGAACACAGACAGACAAAACACGGACGAAAACGGACAGACAAAACTCGGACGAACTCAGACAGACAAAACTCGGACGAACACAGACAGATAAAACATGGACGGAACGAACACAGACAGACAAAACTCGGACGAACTCGGACAGTCAAAACACGGACGAAAACAGACAGACAAAACACGGACGAAAACGGACAGACAAAACTCGGACGAACTCAGACAGACAAAACACGTGTTGTTGTTGTCTGTCCAAGTTTTATCTGTCTGTGTTCGTCCGAGTTTTGTCTGTCTGTGTTCGTTCCGTCCAAGTTTTATCTGTCTGTGTTCGTCCGAGTTTTGTCTGTCCGAGTCCGTCCGTGTTATTCTGTCATTGTCGTCTATTTTTCCTTAAGGCAAACATCAACATACGTCAAATTTAAAGGAAATTGACCCTTTTTATAAAGAAAAAAAAGTAATGAAAAAAAAACGATTCGGCCCTTATTTGCGTAAAGGGCCGAAAATTCATTTAAACAGCCACAAAATTCTTTCGATTATTCTTTACATTATTTTGAGATAAATTGCGTAATTGAAGGAGGTTTGAATATAGATGGGATGTGTTTTGGCCTTAAAAATTTGAGTACAAATAAATATATTAAATATTCTGCAAACTATGCCACAATTTATAACGAGAATGGAGTATCATTTAAGTTTTCAACAACTTTTAATACTAATGATATTTTTGGTTGTGGATTAGTTTATCCTTCAACTTATAAAATAAATGAAGAATTTCCTTATGTATTCTTTACACAAAATGGAAATCAAATTGGTAAATAATTAATTAAAATAACCATACAAAAATTGTTTTTTAAAGGTAAAGGTGTATTATTAAAGGACAATTATGATTCATATAAACCTGAAGTATTTCTTAAATGTTGTTCTGTAGAAACAAATTTTGGAAATGATTTGGAATCAAAACCATTTAAATACGATATTTCAAAACATGTTAATATTAAGGAATTTTATTGAAATTTTTTGATAATTTTTTGACGATTTAATTTTGTTCTCCAAAGAATTAATTACCTATTTTTTACGATCATTTTCATAAATTAATTGTTTAATGTTTTGTCTTTGTTCTTTAAATTTATTTTCATTGTCAAAATTTATTTTTTTAATTTCCTAAAATTATTCTAAAAAATCTGTTTAAAAATCCAAAGTATAAATTTCCTTCAATTTATTTTGAAGAAAAAAGGGAAGAATATGCGCCCATAACTGTAGCCATAACAATTATTCTTTTTTTCAGATAAATAATTAGAAAACAAAAAAATTTATAATTAAAAAGTTTATTTTCTGCCTTTCATAGAAAGTAAAATATAATAAATGAAAAATCTTTGAGTTAATAATTTAAAAAATTTATGGTCTAAAAATTATTTTTTAAATGTTTCAAATCGGAAAAGAATCAAAAAGAAAAAAAAATTTTTTAAAATGATTTTTAGTACCACATTTAAATTTACAAAATTTAAAAAATAATGTAATTTAAGTCAATTTCATTGAAATTGACTTAAATCTCTCCACCCTCACAACGCATAACCAAGTCAACAATTGTGTTGTTCACAATATTGTAGTGGCTGAGTGTATCTAGAATTGTTTAAAAATTTTAAGTTTTCGAATCGGAATATATATTATATTTCCTTTACAAAGTCTTAAGAATAATTTTAAAGAAAAAATCTGAAGTAAGTCTTAAAAAGCAACATTCTCAAAGGTGTAATTTAATATGTATTATTGACAGAATGAATGCAATATGGAAAAATTAAAATAGGAAAATTAGAAGGTTGGACATTTGTGCGCCTTTTAAAGCAAAGGGAGACAAAACTGATAAAATAAAACATATTTAAAGATTTGTTCATCTTTTAATTTATGAGATGAATAAAGGGATACAGCCCAAGTAGGCGCGCGACCATAACGGCGCAAAGCCATAACTTGCTTCAAATTTTTCGAATCTTACCAAATTTAGTATTAAACGATTCCTCTGATCGAGCTAAAGAGAATGGTACCAGAATTGATAAGGGCCAAAAATTTTCCAGCAAATTATGGCTTTGCGCCGTTATGGCCGCGCGCCTACTTGGGCGTGTCCCAAAGAGAGAAATTACACTAAAAATGTCGTTTCATGCTTAAACGCTGCAGCAGATAAACTGCTGCTCGAAAGAAAATTTCAGTTAAAAATGAATAAAAATTTACTATTGTCCTCGAGATTATGACCACGATAAATCTGATAAATATTAAATTTTAAAAATATTTCTAGGATATTTCCCTTACCAAACGCTGTGTAGCAGTTGGTAAACCTCTACGATCTGAAATTTTGTATTTCAAACCCAACACAGTGCCGTTTGGCTTAATTTTAAAATTTTTTCAGTAGATTATTTTAAATTTAATCCTACTTCCATTTGCACAGCCATTTTACTATCGTTATAAGTATCCTTAACGATAACATTAATTGTTCCTTGGATGGGAGGCTGAAAATTACAAGAAAATTAACTAAGGTTAATTAAAATTAATAAAAAAATAAGGCTGAGAAAATTAACTAATGAATATTAACAAATTTTTTAACAGAATTTCTATAAATTTTTGTAATTGTTTCACTTTAATTTTTCTCTATTGTTATTTGAAGTTAATTTTATAATCACAAGTAAAGTAATTATTAATCCCAAATCCGAAAATTTTCTGTAGAATGTCTTAGTAAATGTAATCTTCAATTTATTTATTAACTCACAACAGGATTTTGTGCAGCCACATTACTTGTACTCTGAACCATCTCATCATCTGATTCCTGCGAATCACCTCCTTCATCAAAATAAATTTTTTTAATATCCGCCAAAGTAGAATGAGCTTGACATCGAGGGCAAGTTTGTGACTAAAAATGTTAAAAATAAAAGTTGGGCATATTTTAAGTAAAGGGCTGTTTGTCCCAGACTATGTCTTGTAAGTTCGATGAGACTGATTTTATTGCGACACATTAACTAAGAAGGTTAATGGCTAATATGAATAACCGTTCCATTTTTCATTACGGGTACACCCCATTATACCGCCGCCCAGTATACCGCCGCCCATTATACCGCCGCAAAAATTTTTTATTATTTAGGCGGGGGATGCTAAATAGTGACGGGGGATGTCGGTCCGCCAACGGGGGATTTTGACCCGATGACGGGGGATGTTGTTCCAATAGCAGAGGATGTTGACCCAATGACGGGGGAGGATGTTAACAAGTGACGGGGGATGTTAGTCCGTCAACGGGGGTCATTGGAACAACATCCCCCGTCACTATTTAACATCCCCCGCCAAAATAATGAAAAATTTTTGCGGCGGTATAATGGGCGGCGGTATACAGGCGGCGGTATACTGGGCGGCGGTATAATGGGCCCGCGGTATACTGGGCCCGCGGTATAATGGGCGGCGGTATACTAGCGCGGTATACTGGGCGGCGGTATATTGGGCGGCGGTATAGTGGCCTGCTCCCTTTCATTACTGACCTAGATGGATCAAATCCCCTCATAAAATTTTTAAATATTTGGAGTTGAAGTGTGGATTTTACAAAAAACAAGGATAATAAAGAAATTATTAGAAGAATCAAATTTAAAAAATCCTCACTCCTTGATTGATCCAACGAGTAATACAATTTTGATGAAAAGTGTGATTACAATTTTTTAAATTATAAGCATTTTCAAAATTCAAACGAGAATGGCAAATGCTACAGCGGTAACATTTACGAACCATTTTCAAACTCGAAGTAAAATATTTTTATCTTTGAACAAAAATATTAGAAAAAATTTTTTAGAAAATTAAAAAGAAAACTAATATAACAAAAAATTGGAAATAATTGGGAGGTTATTTCTAAAAAGTTAAAAAACATGACTGTCTAGAATTCGTTTGTGAAACCAAATAAAAGGAATAAATTTAAAAAAAGGAATAAATTTAAAAAATTTATTCATCTAGAATAAAAATATTTTTTGCTCCGCCCATTTTAACCGAGTATCTTTCAAATTTTGTTTTTCAACTAAAAGTTTAAAATGCACATAAACATTTTCTATTTTAATTGCTTTCCAAATAATGAAGGAAAGGTCAAGTTTATGTACTTTCTTTTTTACTTTTATTTTTATTAAACAAAAATAATTTGACCTATTTTTTATATTAAAATGAGAACATTGCCATTAGAATTTATTTGTGGAAAGGAAGGTGTAACTTTCAAACTTTATTTTCTATTATTTCCTAGCAAATTGCAAATGGAAAATAAATTGACAAGTTAAAAATTTATTTTTTCCAAATAAATATTTTTTGCTGAATAATTAAAGTTGATTTTTAACCATATATCCTATTTTTCGAGGCACTCATTCCAGATTTACACCTGAGCCAGACCGGATCCGGCCGGATTTTTCCGGATTAATGTAGTCTAGAAATTGCAATAAACCCGAATTTGGGCCCGAACTCTGACAAATTCACCTGAGTCCGTCCCGTCCCCGATCATAATGAAAATTATTTTAAATAAACTTTTCATTTCTCAAGTATAATTTCTTTGTATTTTTATCGCACTGAATTCGGAACCTCAAATATTTTGGACCCGCTGGAATCGGAATCTGAATTAAATTTAAATTTTGTTAACGATTTGATGAGTACATTATATTAATTTACGTAATAAATAAATAAATAAAAATTTTAGATTAATTTTTTGTTTTAATGTCTGGAAATAAATATCCGTTCCGGTCAGAATATAAAACGCTTGAGGATTGGAAAAAGGCATTTGATGCTTATCTTCATTATATTATAAATTCCAGAATCACTTCACCAAATTATTCTAACATAATCAGTTCTAATCAGAATTATGATAATTCGACTACATCAAATGGTAATTTTATTATTTTTATAAAATTATTATTTGCAATATTGTTAAATCAGTTCTACCTTTCTCCAATTAATTTTAAATTCAAGTTATTTTTTTAATTTCGTTTTTATGTACGTCGGATTATTTTTCCGCGTATTTTAAATCGGTCTCGACCCAACCTTTAAATGTCTGTAATATCCCATATAATTTTATGTACATACTAAAAGCATATTTTGGACATTAACGGAATAATATAAATTGTAGCTCATTCGGAAATAGTTCTGATTATTTTCTTTATACGACCGTCTTTCGAATTCTTCTAATGTTAATCTAATCTCGACTCTTAAGTAAATGCTCAAGATGAAGATATGGATATAATCTTAATTGCTGATAATGTAAACAATGATGCTGGACCAGTTACACCAACAAAAGAATCTAATTAAGAGAAGAATATTTCTCCGATTAATTATCAAACAGAATATTCGGCCAATTTTAATCGTGAGACAACAAATATTTCTTTTAATAATGAACTTCCATCCTCAATAACAACACGTTCTACTGAACAAAATAGCTCTGAAACAATTTTTGATTCAAATTCGTCTAATTTTGGAGGAAATCAACAAGAGTATGATGGACCCTTAACCAGATTACGTACTAATAAACAAACTATTTCTGAAGGAAGTTCTGTTTTAAAATCAAACATTCCATCAGAAGGTACTTAAAATAAATACTAATTAAGTCGAATTTCATTATAAGATACAGCATGTTGGTTGAAAATTTTTTATAATGATTGATATCTTTAATTTCACTCTTTGAGATACCCCTCGTTATACATAAATCCTTGGCAATAGTGGTATTTATTCCCTCCCCGTTTTTTCTTTATGGCATCTGTTTTCTATGTAAAATTCTTGACATTCGAAAGAGCTCTTCGAGCTGAGTCGAATGGCTCTAAGATCAATGAAATCTGACTTAAATCAACATAGTTATGATCGTACGTCTTAATCGCTTACAGCGACACAAAAAGCCCAGCTTTATAATTTTATTTAGAATCACTTTTAAGTCGAGGTACAGTCAGTATTAAACGTTCTTATAGTGTAATTCAACTTTATTCATTTAATTATTATAAATTAAAGGTCATCCTAATTATCCTGATGAGGATTACGAAGTCCCGAAAGCTATATGTTCTTCTAATAAACAAATTATTCCTGAAAGTAATTTTGTTCCTAAGCCAATTGTTCCTTGCTCAAAAGGTCTTAAAAATAAATTTATATTTATTTAAGTTTAACTTATTAGGACTTCAAAATCATGGAAATACTTGTTATTTTAATGCTTTAATGCAGAGCCTTGCAGGTTGTGACCGTTTTGCTAAATTTATTCTTTGTAATGATTTTGATCTACATAAGAAGGTAAAAGTTTTTTAAAAATATTTTATATTAATTAAAAGTTTCGATCGAGAAATAAAAATTTTCAAAATATATGCCCGAATAGGGTTGTCTGGTTTAACCAAATTCTTCAGTCATCGGACTGAAGAATTTAACCAGACTGAAGAATTTAACCAAATTCTTCAGTCAGGTTAACCAAATTCTTCAGTCATCGGAGAATATTCTAAATATTTGTAGCGTTTTTATTGTTAACTAAATTATGAAAAATCATAAAAAATGTTTGTCGTAACGTAGGAATTTTTGATGATTTTGAGCTACTGTCAAAGATGACACATTTATTATTTTATAATTAGATTTGATTTAAAATTTTCGAATTTTTTAACGTATACTGCTTTGAATTAAATAAAAATTTTATTTCCCTCAATTAAGGACATATAAAAAATTGTGCGGTTATAATTTTGGAACAGAGTATATTGGAAGGAAGAGATATGACTCCTTGTTCTTCAAAAGTCCTTAAAGCGTTAATAGTCCATCAAAAGTTAATAGTCCACAAAATTCTCTAAATCCAGTCAAATCCAAAGAAATTTCACCAAATTCCCCTATACCAATGTTAATCTTCAAAGTTGCTTCTATAAATTACTCCTAATTTTTACCCTTGAAATGAAATAGCGTTAAGCTCGATCCCCATGGTAAGAATGACTACTTGTTTCTTCCTTTGGTTTCTCTAGTTTTTGTCTCTAGTCTTATTAATAAAAAAATCTCTACAGATTTCTTCCGAGCCGCGGCTGAAAAAATCGTTCGGGAACGGGTCTCACGTCTCTGTGCAATCATAATCCAGCGCTTTCGATTGATTCACTTTTTAAGCTTCCTGGGTTTTCCTGGCCTTTCTTATTTAGAGTTAATCACAATATCGATCTTGAATATATCGATCTTGTTTCTTCCTTTGGTTTCTCTAGTTTTTGTCTCTAGTCTTATTAATAAAAAAATTTTTTTTTTCTTTTTCTCTTTTTTAGTTTTTGTCTCTAGTTGGAAGTTAGGCAGTGGACACAAGTAGAAGAAATTTGAAGAAATTTAAGAATGATATAAAGAAAGTGATAATTGGATGGTGGACAATTGGGGAGTAATTGGAAGTTAGGCAGTGGACACAAGTTTTTTTTTCAAAAATTATATGTTCAAATAATTCTCGTTGAAAAGCAAATTTTAATTTTTAAATTTTAAAAATTGAACAATAAAAGGTTTTGATTAATGATCTATCATGTTATCCTTATATTTATTCTGATAAACAAATCAACTGAAATTTTCCTTTTAACAAATTTCAAAAAAATATTTGAAAAAATTTGATAATTTAACTTGATGAAAAAAGTAAATAAAAAATAAAATTAATCAAAAAATAGATTTCAATAAAATTCTTTAAGAATTTCATGTTTTGAAATATCATATTTAAATGGTTTTGACTCCAAATTATTTCCAAAATTTGCTTCAACAGAACAACACTTAAGAAAAACAAATGGTTCATATGGATCAGAATTGTCCTTTAATAATACACCTTTACCTTTAAAAAACAATTTTTGTATGGTTATTTTAATTAATTATTTACCAATTTGTTTTCCATTTTTAGTAATGAAAACGTAAGGAAATTCATTCGATATATTATTTGGGGGATAAACTAATCCACAACCAAAAATATCGTTATTATTCCAAGAAAATGTTGAAAGATTAAAGAAGCCTGTGTTATATATTACACCATATTTTGCATCATAGCGAATATAATTGCCTGTACTACAATTTTCAAGACCAATTTCCATATCTGATTCGCTACCATTTAATTCTTTTTCAAATTTGCATTTAATTTCAAAATAATATAAAGAATAATTAAAACAATTTTGGGGCTTTTTGAAAGAATTTTCTGCATAGACAATAACCAAATGATCATAACCTAATATTTTTAAAAACTTCCAAATTTTATAAATAATTTACCTCCTTTCCCCACCAAATATTTAATATTTTCATCATCAATTAAATTTCCAAATCCATTTTCTTTAATACAATTACCAACAGGGTTGTTTGTATTTATACAATTATTTGAACAACATTTACCAGCAATTTCTTTCCATTTATTTTTAATTTTAACAAAAACCAAATTATTCAATAAACTACCAAAATTAAATAAATCCCCAAACTTTTTGTCGGTCAAATCATTTGCCTTTATTAAATAAAATTTTAATTTAAAAAATATTTTTTATTTATTTTAAATATTAAAATTAAATCATTTTCTTTTAAATTATTTTAAAAGAAAGTTGATTGTATCAACATTTTCCGGTTTGAACAACATTTCCGTAGTGGGGCGATGCTTCATAAAAACTAAATTAATTATTTACCTTTTTAATTTCAACTTCCAAAGAATTAATTTTTTCGTCTTTTTGAACATTTTCATCTTTTAATTTTCGAAAATTATTTTTAATTTCTTCAATTTCATTTTTATGTTCAGAATTTATTTTTTGAATTTTCTAAAATTAATATTTAAAAAAATATTCAAAAAATATCCAAACCTTTAATTCTTTTTCCAAATTAATACTTTTTTCCTTTTCTTCAATAGATTTTAATTGAAGATTATTAAATTTAGTTTGAAGTTTAATTAAATAATTGTTTTGTTTATGCAACTTTAAAAATAATTTTTGTAGTTTATAAAATTGGGTTTTGAATTTACTTTTAATAATTCCAAATAAGAATTTGAAATGTGATTTAGTTTATATTTAAAAAGAAATAGACTAATTAATTACCTCCTTAATTTCTTTCTCCAAAGAATTAATTTTATCATCTTTTTGTTTTAAATAAGTACCGTTTTCTGCATTTAATCGTTGAATATTTTCTTCGATTAATTTTTGAAAATTATTTTTAATTTCTTCAATTTCATTTTTATGTTCAGAATTTATTTTTTGAATGTTCTAAAATTATATATTAATAAAAATTACTACAAGACTTGAATCTCAGACAGACAAAAAATTAAACAAGAAAAACTTGCCATTTGCATCTTTAAATTATTATTCTCCAGATACAGATTATTATTTTTCAATTTCAACTAAAATAAATATATATTTTTAAATAAAGTTGGGTTCTCATTTGTGCGAAGCCATCGCGCAGAAAGATTGGACAGTAAAGTGAAGTTTTTGCCCAAAAAGTGTAAAAATATTAAAAGTAGATTGAAAATTATTTTTATGAGAATATTTGTTGAGGGAATATTTTAAAAATATAAAAGATAAGAAAATGTTTTGAGGAAATTTTGAATTATTTCCAGCAAAACACAGACATTCTTATAGGGAGAATTTTCATCAATTTGACCCAGACATTTTTATTGGCAAAATATCGTCCTTCTCCATATATTTGAAAAAAATATGTCAACTCAAAATGTAATGAGGCAAAATAAAAAATAAAAGAAAAGTTTTATTTTTAGGAATTATTATAAAGGTAAAATTGAAGTTATTCCGGATCCCAGACCCGAATTCGAGCTCGAAGTAACGATCAGTTTAGATACAAAATTTCTAATTTTAAAATTGAAGTTAAATTTGGGTCCGGGGTTTAAACGAATAAAATTTGAATTAATACTCGGACTGATGACTCTCGATTACCGCCTGGCAAACCTCTAAATTATCGAAACAGTCCTTCCCCATATTTTCTAAAGAAATAGAGGAATGATAAAAAAATGCATCACACAAAGAGAAGGTTTACCTAAATCAGAAGAAATAATTGAATTAAGGTTTTCAATCTTAGGTAGGGTTTCCATTATCATTTAATTTGTAATAAATTAATTAAAAGATTAAATTTATTCAAAAAATTCACAAATATGGTTGTCTATTCGGAACCGAACCGAAGAACCGAGGTTAATTTTAAAATATCCAAAGAATTTCCAATAACAGACAATCCTATCCACAATGATAAAAAGGGGAGAGGAAGAAAAACTACAAAAAAACAAAATTTGAAATATTACTAAAACGGGGTCAACCCAGAAGACCTACACCCCCATGACCTACACCCTGAAGACCTATTTACCCTGAAGACCTACAGCTTTTTGATCAACACTATAAATTTTTACTTTTCTTTATTTCTTTACAAGTCTAATCTGGGCGAAGGATTAAAGTGGGATAAAATGGATTTGGAGTTAAAAAGAAAGCAAGGGACATTCTTTTAAACATAAATTGAAAACAGAGATGGGCATTTGTTTTACAAAAAAAATAAATTTGAAATATTACTAAAACATATTTTTTGATAATATTTTCTTAAATTTAAAACAAATTAAAAAGAAAACAAGGGACATTCTTTTAAACATAAATTGAAAACAGAGATGGGCATTTGTTTTACAAAAAAAATAAATTTGAAATATTACTAAAACATATTTTTTGATAATATTTTCTTAAATTTAAAACAAATTAAAAAGAAAACAAGGGACATTCTTTTAAACATAAATTGAAAACAGAGATGGGCATTTGTTTTATGGAATTTTGGTATAATAATTAAAGTTAACTTTATAAAAAAATTAAATTAATTTTTATTAAACAAAATTTAAATTTTATGGAAAGAATTTAATTTTATTTTTTAGAAAATATTATAGAGGAAAATGAATAAAAAATTTATTTATATATTGAAGGATTTTTTGCCCAGAGAAAGTTTTTGGAGAATATTTATCTGTTGAGAAAAACACAGAGGGAAAAAGGATTAATTTGTATTTGTTGAGGGAATATTTTAAATTTAAAAAATGATGTTTTGAGGGATAATTAATGTTTAGAATTAAATTAAAAATAAATTTAAAAAATATAAATAAATTTTTAATAGTTTTTAGGTATGAAATAATGGCAGGGAATGTCTAATTTAAATTTCTTTTTTTGATTATTTAAATATTATTTGTTTTAAAGTTTTGTTTCTAAAATGTTGTAAAATTTGTATAAAATTAAATTAATCACCCTTTCACTCAATCCTCAATTTTAAGGAATTAAAATTTCTAAATTTTTGAATTTACAGCAAGACTAGACAAAAAGTCAGTATTTCTTTTAAAAAAAAATCTCGTTAATTATTTTTGTGCAAATGTAGATTACCTAATCGAAATTCTCGTTTATATAAAACCAATTAACATTAAATCAGAGTGAATGTGTTGATTGGACGATATTTTGTCCTAACAGTTGACATATTTTTTTCAAATATTATATATGGAGAAGGACGATATTTTGCCAATAAAAATGTTTGGGTCACATTGATGAAAATTCTCCCTATAAGAATGTCTGTGTTTTGCCGGAAATAATTCAAAATTACCTCAAAACATTTTCTTATCTTTTATATTTTTAAAATATTCCCTCAACAAATATTCTCATAAAAATAATGTTTTCCTTCCCCAATTTATTTTTTCAAATTCTTCCCTCAAAATATTTTTTCTTTCTTTACTTTTTATCAATTCTTACTAGTATATCTCCATAAAACATTATTTGAATTTATTCCTCTTTATATTTTATTATTTAACCTTTTCCATTGACATACTACATATAAACTTGTACATATTCAACTTCACCCGCCCTTCATATCACTCATATAAATATTTGTATTTTCCCTAATTTGTCTTTTCTAGAGCCTTATTTTAAATTTTTCTTTTTCTTAATTTATTAGAGTTTGTTTAATTAAATACTCATTAATTAAATAAATTAAAAATAAATAAATAATTAAATACTTTCAAACTCTTAATTTATATAGCTAGTTTCACTTGTTTCAGTGTTTTTCCAAAAAATTAAAATTAATAGAATATGTTTGGATGAAATGGGAAAGTTGATGTTATACAAATTCGGATCTAGCTAAATAAATTTTTGAAATAATCTACGTGATTATTATTCTCCGTATTTTTTGTCCAAATTTGTTGAAAAAATTTTTATTTTTGATCAAAAACAATCTAAAGGTTCTAATTACTTTTTTTAGGAGATAATTTTTAAAAAATAAATAATGAAAACACCAAAACAACTAGAAGAATGGTCATTCTCCACTATCAATTCTGATAATGTTGAGGATGATTCAAATAAAATTGGAGATGAAACGCTTGTAGAAGAAGAATATTTAAAAGAATTAAAAGACATTTTGGAAGAAGAAGATGAAAATCTTACAGAAAAAAGTTTTGGTAATATTTTGGAAACATCTAGTATTGATGGTTTGTCAACTACTTGTAGTTCTTTTTGTTCATCACAAAATATGAATGAAAGTTTAAAACGACGTGTGGAGAAATTAGAGGTTAAAAATTTGAAAAGCCTGATCACGTTGTAGGACACTTAACTTGTAAAACACTTCACATTAAAAATAGATTTTCTCTTTACCCGAAAGATGATAGATGATGTCCGACCAGTTCACTTGTAACAAAATTAGTACTTGCTTGTACTCGATGAATAAGAGTACGACCAAGGGGAACAGGCCAAGGTACCGCCGAGCTATAACTTTGTTCAAAATTGTAGAACCCATGGCCAAAACCCAAAATTCGAACCCAAACCCAAAATTGTCGAACCCATTCGATCCTACCCTTTTACTGTTCGATTCTTTCTGCTCGAAGGTGTAGTACTACAAGTGAGATCTGGCTGAATTTGAATAAATTTAGAAATTAATTTATATTCTAGAATAAAATGACTAAGAAGAATCTGTCTCTGGAAAAGCATGATTTTGATCTTGAAAAGGCAAGTTTTCTCATACTTTTTCCATTTCTCGTTTACTCGAAAAACCCCTAATGATGGAAATTTTTTAAAATAATTGGGGGAAGGGATGATCGTGAAAATTTTTCTGCATAGTCTCCTGCGGCGGATAAATGATCTACTGTTTGGACTTCCAAAATTCGCCTGAGGCGCTTAAAGGAGTAAGCTCTTATCTTAAACTAATACTTCCATCATGGTAGAAAATAAACAGCTCCGTCAACCATTTAATCTCTATAAGACCTGTTATTCTCATTACTCCCTTTATGCCTTCATATCCACCTTAATCTCACCTTAATCAGCGCTGCATTACTTATTGAATATGTATGCTGCTTTTTCAAGTGAAATTACGGTAATAGTGTAGTTTCCAGTCCGCATTTTTCCTCCCCAATTTTTTACCCTATGTTTGTACGGAATGGTCAATTTTTCCCCTTTCTTTCATCAATTTTGCCTTTCCATATTTTGCCTAAAAACAATCAAAAAGATTAATTTTTTATTCATTTCTTTCACAAGGATAAAAAAGTGAGACATGATGCCAAAAATTATAAAAAACATTTTCAATATTGCATTTTTGATTGTTTTTAGGCAAAATATGGAAAGGCAAAATTGATGAAAGAAAGGGGAAAAATTGACCATTATGTACAAACATAGGGTAAAAAATTGGGGAGGAAAAATGCGGACTGGAAACTACACTATTACCGAAATTACTGCACATTTATTATTTTTGCATCAAAAAGGCTCACTAAATTAAATATTTTCAGGGAATCCAAAAACTCAGTTCTCAACATGAGAAAGACATTAAAAATTTAAGACAAAATTTTTTAAAATTAATTGACGAAAATAATAAACAATTAAAAACTGAAAATGATAAGAAAATTAATTTTTTGGAGGAAGAAATTAAAAAGGTAGTTAATTTAGTTTTTAAAAATATAAAGTTGGCAACATCATATGGATTCTTTTTCGGCTGCAACCTTTTAGAATTCCCATATAAGATTCGTTAAGTTAGGTAAAAGAGGTATTAGCTCTTGTTTAGATATCAGCCTATATAAATTTTTTGCCGTAAAAACGTCAGCTTGGTCGAATGACACTCATATGTCATACCGTCCACGCATTAAAAATCCCCTATAAGTGAAGAGGGGATTTTAAATCCCTATAAATTAAAAATTAAAGTCCTATACTTAATTAAAAATCCCCTATCCATTTTGTCAAAGGTTGAGATTGATACAAGTAGAAAAAATATTCTGCAAGTCAAACCTTTTCGAATGATATTAGAATTATTCTAATCGGTCGGAAATAAACATAGATATGGTTCTGCGCTAAATTTGATATTCTTAATCACATAGTTCCCCTTAAAAGGGTTCAATAAAAATTATTAAAAACGCCATTTTATAATATTTAATCTATAATTTTAGAAAATACAAAAAATAAATTCTGAATATAAAAATGAAAATGAAGAAATAAAACAAAATTATCACAAATTAATTGAAGAAAATAATCAAAAGGATGAGAAAATTAATTGTTTGGAGGAACAAATAAAAACAGTTAAAGTTGAAAATGATGTTTGTTTAAAGCAAAAAGACGATAAAATAAATTCTATGGAAGAAGAAATTGTAAAGGTAAATTTTTTATGAATTATTTTTTGATAATTTACCTTTATCACATTCCCATTTTTCAATGCCGCGCCCTTTCTACTGCGATGAAAAAATACTCTAGGCTGACCTAATTGATATTGCGTAACAACGAAAATTTCTATGCCAATCTCTAATATTTATGTATGAATATCAGGATTTTTGTGATTAAGCCATGTTCGCTATGATACCAGTGTTCATAAATTTCAATTTTGCTCGTACTCGTACTTCGTACATGCCTATTTCCAGCCTCGTACCTCGTACTTACTCGTACATAAGAAAAAAGCAAAAATTATGATTTTTTGGAGTCCAGGACAATTAGTTTTAAATTTTTGAATCTTGGATAATTTTTGAATCTCTATAAAATAGCTTAAATCTCATTTCATTTTCTTCCTATAAACTAAATCACATTTCAAATTCTTATTTGGAATTAAAAGTAAATTAGATAAAAGAAAAATAATTTTAACGGAACGGGCCAACCCAATTTTATAAATTACAAAAATTCTTTTTAAAGTTGCATAGACAAAGCAATGATTTAATTAAACTTCAAACTGATTTTAACGAACTACAAACAAAATTTATTGAAGAAAAGGAAAAGAGTATTAATTTGGAAAATGAATTGAAGGAAATGGAGAAAGTTGGGTGTTTTTTATTAAATATTTTTAAAATAATTTTAGAAAATCCAAAAAATAAATTCTGAACATAAAAATGATATTGAAGAAATTAAACAAAATTTCCAACTTTTAATTGAAGAAAAATTTCAACAATTAAAAACTGAAAATGATGTTTCTTTAGAGCAAAAAGATGAAAAAATTAATTCTTTGGAAGTTGAAATTAAAAAGGTAAATAATTAATTTAGTTTTTATGAAGCATCGCCCCACTACGGGAATGTTGTTCAAACCGGAAAATGTTGATACAATCAACTTTCTTTTAAAATAATTTAAAAGAAAATGATTTAATTTTAATATTTAAAATAAATAAAAAATATTTTTTAAATTAAAATTTTATTTAATAAAGGCAAATGATTTGACCGACAAAAAGTTTGGGGATTTATTTAATTTCAATAATTTAAATTCTGCGGTTAGTTTATTGAATAATTTGGTTTTTGTTAAAATTAAAAATAAATGGAAAGAAATTGATAGTTGGCCGAGATGTTGTGACAATAAATGTATAAATACAAACAAACCTATTGGTAATTGTATTAAAGGAAATGGATTTGTTAATTTAATTGATGACGAAAATATTAAATATTTGGTGGGGAATGGAGGTAAATTATTTAAAATTTTTAAAGTTTTTAAAAATATTTTTAGGTTATGATCAAATTGTTATTGTTTATGCAGAGAATCCATTCAAAAAGCCACAAAATTATTTTAATTATTCTTTATATTATTTTGAAATTAAATGTAAATTTGAAAAAGAATTAAATGGTAGCAACTCAGATATGTATATTGGTCTTAGAAATTGTAGTACAGGCAATCGTATTTACTATCGTGCAAATTATGGTAGAATATATAACGAGAAAGATGATGTATTTCAACTTTCAACATTTTCTTGGAATAATAACGATATTTTTGGTTGTGGATTAGTTTATCCCCCAACTAATATATCGAATGAATTTCCTTACGTATTCTTTACTCAAAATGGAAATCAAATTGGTAAATAATTAATTAAAATAACCATACAAAAATTGTTTTTTAAGGGTAAAGGTGTATTATTAAAGGACAATTCTGATTCATATAAACCATATGTTTGGCTTGAATGTTGTTCTATTGAAGCTAATTTTGGAAATAATTTGGAATCAAAACCATTTAAATTTGATATTTCAAAACATTTAATTCTTAAAGAATTTTATTGAAATCTATTTTTTGATTAATTTTATTTTTTATTTACTTTTTTCATCAAGTTAAATTATCAATTTTTTCAAATATTTTTCGAAATTTGTTAAAAGGAAAATTTCAGTTGATTTGTTTATCAGAATAAATATAAGGATAACATGTTAGATCTTTGATCAAAACCTTTTATTGTACGATTTTTAAAATTTAAAAATTAAAATTTGCTTTTCAACGAGACAATTATTTGGACATTAAATTTTTGAAAAAAACGGTTAATCTCCAAAATCGCTTCTAAGTTAATTTTAAAAAAGAGTTGAAAAAAAAAGAATTTTATTGAATTATAATTTTATTATAATTTTATTTTCATCAAGTTAAATTATCAATTTTTTTTTGATAATTAAAAAAAAAATTAAATTATTTTTTAATAATAATTAATAATAGGAAATAGAAAAATAATAGGAAATAGAGTGATTACATATAAAGTTATGTGATTTTTTTAAATAAAGCGTTTGGAGGGGAGGGGGAATATTAATATTTAAATATTAAAAAATATTTTTAGATTTTTATAAAGATGCTTATAATTAGAGATTGGACTGGGATGATTGGCTAATCAACAGAGATATGATTCTGTTGAATCATATCTCTGATTATTTTTTTGGATAAGAATTTAATTTGGCCTTTCATATCTCGAAAAATACCGATCTCGTTAATTTAGGTTTTTGATCGGAATCTCGTCTCTGTCCTATCTTTATTTATAATGTCATTAGTCATTTTTAGCTAATATAAAATAATTAGTTAACTTATAGGTATAAATTTTCTGTAGGAATATTCCAACAAATAATGAATTTTGAATTTATAAACTAGGTATTTACTCGTGTTCTGTTGAATCATATCTCTGTTGATTATCTTTTTTAATTTTATAAATAAATTTATGTGCATACCATTAAATTTTCTATTACTTTCTATTTTTAGTTTACATTTCATTTTAGGTTTAGAAAGATTTTCTAAAATAATTTATTCATCAGCAGTTTTATAAAACTATTAACAGCTTTAAATTTGACATATAAAAATATAAGAAATTCGAAGAAAAGCGTCACAATTTTTTTAATGGAGCGACTAAAAAATACCAAAGATCCTTTTGAATAGAAATTTAATCCTTTATTGGCTTATTGTATTCCATACGGAAATAGAGTGAAGGTGAAGTAGGAAGTAAGGTCTGCCGTTTTTAGTACTCTGAACAAGGAAAAAGGGGAGGGGGCATACAAACTTCATTTTGCCAATTTGGCTACAGATAAAAACTAATTATTTATTTATTTACCTTTCCCCTCCAAACAATTAATATATTTACAATTCTCATCATCAATTAATTTAACGAATCCATTTCCTTTAATACATTTTATATTATTTGTGTTTATTTCATTTAAACATTTATTAACACAACAATAATCATTAATCTCACTCCATTTATTTTTAATTTGTACAAAACGCTTTAAATATTTAAGATATTTTTCGATTTAGACTAAATAAAATTAACCGCTCGTTTGCAATTTTTACTCAATCGTTCCAACTTATTTGTTAATTCTCCAATCTTTTTTTCGTATGAGACACTCATCTTTAATTTAAATTAAATTAATTAAAATTAAATTAATTAATTAAAAATAAATTTAATTTAAATTAAATTAAAGGCTTTTAAACCCACAAATGGTCATCTATGTATGTAGGTAATGAAAATGGTAATTCTTCGGTTTAGACCCCCCACCATTTTCCTGAATCCCTTTGCGGCATCTGTTATTTTGTTATGGCTAATTATATATTATTCGAAAGAGCTTCTCGAGAGGAGTCGAATAGAATTAAAATAAACAAAATCTGACTTAAATTAACAAAGTTATGATCACTTGTTTTAATCCCTTGCAGAAGGACAAAAAGCCTTCCCAGAGAGGAGCTCTTTCGAATGATATGTACTAAATTAAAGATCAAGCAAAAGTGCGTAAAATGGTCAGAGATTCAGGAAAATGGTGGGGGTCTAAACAGAAGAATTAACATGAAAATTTATATGATAAAATAAATACCCCCCTTTTCACCTCATTCATTTGTTCTTCAAGTTTAGTATTCTTTTCTTTCTCTTCATTAAATTCAATTAAAAGATTAGCAAATTTTGTTTGAATATCAAAATCATCATCATTATTATTTTTGTTTAGCCAATTTTGCTGAAAATTAATTAAAATTAATTTATTTTATTTTTGTTACCACTAAATCAAAATCAGAATTTGTAGATCCTTCAGACATTTTGTAAAATTAAAATCTAAAATCTAATAAAAATTAAGTAATTTAGGAAAAGTCAGGGTAATCAATGTAAAGAATTTTTATTTGTTAAGTCATGTTTTGATGAAAAAGTCTGAGTTTTATCTAAGAATTTATAACACATACTCTCGTATAAAGATAATTATCTAGTTGGAGGTTAAACAAGGATATATAATTAGATATTTAGATAATATGTAGTGCAACACACACTCAATATTAATTTTAAATTAAAAATATTTATTTAAAAACTTTTGATAATAAGTTTTAGTTGAATAACTTATTTGAAACAATTCGACTAACTATGAAAAAATATCATTTAATTAAAAAAAATGGGCCTCCAAAACAAGTTTTTAAAAAAAAGAATTGAAAAACCAGACGGTTGTTTTTTTAAATTTACAAAGAATAATTAATTAAAATATTTCTTAATCAAAATTTCAATTTTATGGAAAAATATAATGTAAATACATTATAAAAATATGTCTTTTGGTTGAGGAAAATTGAAGTTATTTGCTTGTGCATGAGATTTTTATCGGAAAATTTAAGCCTGAGTTCCTCCTCAAAACATTTTCTTATCTTTCATTTTTTAAAATATTCCCTCAACAAATATTCTCAAATAAAAATATAAATACTTTTTAAGTTCTTTACAACAAAACCGTCATTTGGGGGGGGGGGGGCAAAAAACCTTTCATATAAATAGGTATATATTTTTTTATTCATTTACCTCACCATAATATTTAAATTTAGGCTAAGGAAAATTTATTTATCCAAAATTCAATGAAACAAATACCTTGCTTATTTTTTCTATTTTTTCTTGGAGGTTCTATATTTTTTAAAGAGATTTATTATTTTAAATTTCAACAAATTTATTTACGATTCCCAAAAAAATAAGTATGAGTCCATTCCTGAACCTACAGTGGCGGCAATTTACTTAAGACCGACGCAGATTTTAAATAATTTCGTTCATCTTTATCCGATCTGGCAGATCTTAATTTTAAAAAATAGCTTGATTTCCGACTCAGTTGACATGTTTCTGCATTTTTCGAAATTCTGACATTTTCGAAAACTTTTCGACCGGTCTAACAGGTACTACTTTTTCAACTTTTCGGAAAAATTTTTTTGAAGTCTGTAAAAAATATATGTGATTCTCCTCCAGATTCTACATACAATACGAAAAAATCACCCAAATCGGTCGAGATTCTACCGAGTTATGAATTTTTGAAAATCGCAAAAATGCGATTTTTTGACGAAAAATGGCAAAAAATCGCGTTTTTGCGATTTTCAAAAATTCATAACTCGGTAGAATCTCGACCGATTTGGATGATTTTTTTGTATTGTATGTAGAATCTTGAGGAGAATCACATATATTTTTTACAGACTTCAAAAAAATTTCTCAGGAGAGTTGAAGGCCTAGTGTAATTGTCGGAATGGTGAATGCTTAGGGTAACTTTTTCACACTTCCAGGAAGTCAGGAAATTTTTTCGAAGAAAAATGTTGGACAATCGTGAAGTGGCCACCCCAAGGTACAAATCTAGATCTTATTGAGATGCTGTGGATTTGTGTCGACGAGCATATTAAGTCAAAAACCCCCCAAAACCGAGATCAGCTTTTTATGTGGATCAAATTAAGCTTGGTTGTATATCTCAAATGAGCGAGTATGAATTTAGTCAATTTTACGAATCTACGTTGCCTGGGTATTATTAAGAAAAAAAGGGATGGCGACATCTAATAGATTTTAGTCAGAAAATTTGAGGATTGTATATCGGTCTTAAGTAAATTTCGCGCACACTTTTAAGTTTTTGCTAAAAATTTTTGGGTTGCAATTCTAATACATTAAAAAAATTTACAGAAAAGGTAGGCTGGAGAGAAAGCTGGAGAGAAAAGTAAGGTTAAATAAAAAAAGTCAATCGGTCTTAAGTAAATTTCCGCCACTGTATAACTTTTGGCAGGGTATATCAAAATGGAATATTTCAGGATTAAAAGGGATAAATACTCAGATCTATAGAGATAAGTACTCAGTTCTGAAATTTAGAACCAATGGTACGGTATTTCGATTGTGGGCCATAATTCTGTGTGAGTTGAGGTTTCTATCCCCTTCAATCACACCAACTCCATCAATATTCTTTTTCAAAAGGGTTTCAGTATCAATAGAGGGATATCGAGAGATATGGGTTAAAGGGGAATTACGAGGGATTTAGATGAATTAAGAGGTTATCGGTTATTAAGGTGCTAATGAGTGATTGAATTTATTTATAATTTAAAAAATCCAAACTTTTTTGGTCTCATTTAATTCATTTTCTAAAGAATTATTGACTCTATATGAAAAGAAGTCGGTAATCGTTTTTTTTCATTACTAGAGAAAAGAATTAATGGAAAGGAGAATGACTCAATACAGGCAATTAATACTTTCAAGGGTCTCCTGTTTTCTTTTTGTGCCTACACAGGAGTAACAAGTCATGGTCTGACAAGTTAAAGACATAACGGACGGACTCGGACAGACAAACACGGACTCGGACAGACAAACACGGACGGACAAAAGACGGACGGACTCGGACAGACAAAAACACACACACGGACAGACAAACACGGACTCGGACAGACAAACACGGACAGACAAAACACGGACGGACTTGGACAGACAAAACACGGACGAACTCGGACAGACAAAACACGGACGAACTCGGACAGACAAAACACGGACGGACACAGACAGACAAAACACCAGACAAGCACGAACGGACACGAACAGAAAACACTCGTGTTTTGTCTGTCCGTGTGTGTGTTTTTGTCTGTCCTCATTTGAATATGCCACAGGTAAAAAGAGTGGAATTGAACGAGGAAGAAAAGACTGACCATTATTTATAATTAAGGAAGGAAAAAAGTAATGGAAAAAAGTAATGAAAAAAAACGATTACCGACCTTTTTTCAGATAGTGCCGAATTATTTTTCTTTTCAAGATTAGCAGTCTTTTCCTTCTCTTCATTAAATTTTATTTAAAGAGTGTTAAATTCAGTATGAAGTTTTATTAAGTCATCAATTCGCTTATTTAGCTTAAGAATTTTTTTCTAAATTAATTTAAAAAAGAATTTTAATTTTAATTCAAATCAAAATTTAATCCTTCTTCAGTCATTTTGTAGAAAAAATTTAATTAAATTTAAAAATTCCTTTGAGTTTAAGGATTCAAGTCTTCTTAAATTGAAAAATTTTTAAAAATCTTTAAAAAATTTCTTTAATTTAAAAATAAGTTTTAATTAATCCATTTAATAATTATTCCCTTTCTAAAACATTAAAAGACGGTTGTTTCATAGAATTAAGAGGGGGATTTTAACTTTGTATGACCACTTTTTATTTTTTCCCAAATCAAAAATATCAGAAGTAAACGTCTGAAACAGTTTGTTATAAATACTAGAAATGTTGAGGAAAAATTGAGGGGAAAAAGAATTTATTTGTTTGTTGAGGGAATATTTTTAAATATTTTTATGTCTGTGTTTTGCCGGAAATAATTCAAAATTACCTCAAAACATTTTCTTATCTTTTATATTTTTAAAATATTCCCTCAACAAATATTCTCATAAAAATAATTTTCAATCTACTTTTAATATTTTTACACTCTTTGGGCAAAAACTGTTTCTGTATATAAATATAGGTATCCTCATTTTTGAGGTTCTCATTGCTGATATTTGAAAAATAAATACACATGTTTGGTCAAACTTGAATATTTCAATGAAGAATTTTCGTTTTTAAAAGGAAATTCTATTCAAAGCTTTTCGCTTATTCGTATTTTTTATCAATATTGTTTTATTTTTTCTGTGTTTTCCTAATTCTACTATTATATTCTGTTATTATTTTTGGAATTTTCTATTTAGTCTTTTAAAATCTAAAAATGGTTTATTACAAATTTGGTCGTTGTACTGTTTGCCTGAAAAGTTTGACTCATGAAAATCTTTATACTTTAAAAAATTGTAATCATACATTCCATCACGAATGTGTTACTAAATGGATTACGGAAGGGGTGAGGAAATTTCCAATTTCTACTTTTAAAATTTTCAGTCAAAGACTTGTCCTCGTTGCCGTGTTTCTGCTACTTTGGATGACATTAAACAACTTTTTGTCGAAGAGGCAAGTGATGGTTCTGATGATTCTGGTGATGAGTTAATTCAAAGTTCAAGCAATATGATGACACAAAATCCAAGTGTAAGTTAATGCTAAAATTAAGGGATAAGTCACTGAATAGATAATTACTAAACTTTGGCATGTTCTCAAAATTGTTCTCAACCATTTTTGGCTATTAGAATTAAATTTATATTAATTTGGAAAAATGTCAAAAGTGAATTTAGGAAATTTTTATCATTATATGAATTGTCTCATTAGTTTATAGACAATACAATTGAAACATTTACAATTTTTTATAATTTTATAAGGTCTCTTTTTTATCATTGTGGATAGGATTGTCTGTTCTTGGAAATTCTTCGGATATTTTAAAACCTTTTTTTGAAAGTGATCGAAATATTTATTAGGATTAAAGAGGGTAAATACCCAGTTCTATAGAGATAAGTACCCAGTCTTGTATTTTAGAACCTATGGTATTTGGTAAAGATATATAAAATAATTGAAAACGAAACTGGCAAAAGGCTAACTAAATTTAATATTTTCAGGAGATACTACAAATAAATTCTGAACATGAAAAGGAAATTGAAGAAATTAAAAATAATTTTCAAAAATTAATTGATGAAAATATTAAACAATTAAAAGATGAAAATGTTAAAAAAGATAAAAAAATTAATTCTTTGGAAGTTGAAATTAAAAAGGTAAATATAATTAATTTAGTTTTTATGAAGCATCGCCCCACTACGGGAATGTGTTCAAACCGGAAAATGTTGATACAATCAACTTTCTTTTAAAATAATTTAAAAGAAAATGATTTAATTTTAATATTTAAAATAAATAAAAAATATTTTTTAAATTAAAATTTTATTTAATATAGGCAAATGATTTGACCGACAAAAAGATTGGGGATTTATTTAATTTTGTTAGTTTATTGAATAATTTGGTTTTTGTTAAAATTAAAAATAAATGGAAAGAAATTTATAATCGATGCTGTTCCAATAATTGTATAAATACAAACAACCCTGTTGGTAATTGTATTAAAGGAAATGGATTTGGAAATTTAATTAATGATGAAAATATTAAATATTTGGTGGGGAAAGGAGGTAAATTATTTATAAATTTTGGGAGATTTTAAAAATATTTTTAGGCTATGATAATCTTGTTCGTGTTTATGCAGAAAATTCATTCAAAAAGCCACTAAATTGTTTTAATTATTCTTTATATTATTTTGAAATTAAATGTAAATTTGAAAGAGAATTAAATGGTAGCGAATTATATATGGAAATTGGTCTTATAAATTGTAGTGCATACAATTATATTCGCTATTATGCAAAATATGGTGGAATATATAAAGAGAAAGGAGGAACATTTGAACTTTCAACATTTTCTTGGAATAATAATGATATTTTTGGTTGTGGATTAGTTTATCCCCCAACTAATATATCGAATGAATTTCCTTACATTTTCTTTACACAAAATGGAAAGCAAATTGGTAAATATTCAGGGTTCGGATTCATACTTATTTTGGATGTACAGTACTTATAAATCGACTCTTGTACTTCCAAAATTATTAATGTACTTATTTGTAAGTACGTACTTACTTCGCGTGGGGTTTTGCGGCACGCGTCTCGGTGGGAGTCAACGGTCGCTGTGTTCTTCAGTAGTAAGATAGACCTATTCCTATTATCGGTGCAGTGGGCATGCCTGACATACTCCGCAGCAGCAAAAATCCCAAAAATGCCATAGGTAAGGAGCCAATATTGAAGCACAATAGAATAAAAATAGGAAATAGGTTTTGGGTCTTTTGTCTGTCGGTCTTCTGTCCTTGGGTCTTCTGTCTGTGGGTCTTCTGTCCTTGGGTCTTCTGTCTGTGGGTCTTCTGACCTTGGGTCTTCTGTCTGTGGGTCTTCTGTCCTTGGGTCTTCTGTCGGTTCTACTTGACTTTATGAGTCCAATCGAACTTTATGAGTCCAATCGAAGTTTATGAGTCCAAACAAAACTTTATGAGTCCAAACAAAATTTATGAGTCCAAACAAAACTTTATGAGTCCAATCAAATTTAATGAGTCCAAACAGAACTTTATTAAATTTTATTAAATAATCCAATTGTGAAATAATACAATATCATGTGACAGGAAATTGGATTCTAATCTCTTCCATTAAATGGTGAAAAATTTTTTGATTTCCGTTAAACCTCCGGAACATGTATTGGTATAAATAGCTTGGGAGCATGTCGTGATTTGTGCCATGTAAATGGCGGAGCGACTGCTTAAGGGCACGCCAAGTGCCCTCTATACTTTGGGTATGAACTTGTTTGTCATTTGGATCAACAAAGTATCAACGTACCAGTTTGTACCAGTTAAAAATAGTGTATATATAATACTTAACAAAGATAATAATTCAAAAAACATTTAAAAATGAAAATATCTGCGGCAATCTTAATTTTTTCTACATTTTTTAACAATGTCTTGCCCCTTACTCCGACATCTGGGGCGCTGATGGCTGCTACAAAAGCACCAAAACTCCTCAGAATGTTGAGCTATCTTAAGCATCATAAAGCACTCGTGGCAACCGTTGCTGGTTATGAAATCGCAAGTTCTGCTATTATGGGCCTTTTAATCGATAAATTAATTGCACTACTCGAATCAAATCCAGCAACATTTTTCAGTGACTTCTTTCCAATCGTCGTTACTCTCGAATCTGTTGAATTTTTGCTCTCTTCAGAGGATTTTATTGAACTTCGACTTTTTGAAATGTTAGCATCATTGAGGGGAAAGGGCTCTATTGAATTTATTTGTTTATACAGTGAGTAGAAAATATTAAAAAATATTTTTTTCCATTCAGATCAAAAAGAACAGGAGCGCAAGATTAAAAATGAGAAGGCTAGCATGGGACTACTTCTAATGTATTCAGCGAGAGGGGGAAATCGTTTAGACTTCCACATATGTGAAGATTAACATTTTTTTCAAATACATAGTAGTTATAATAAATAAGAAAAATTTTACTTTGAGTAATAAAACATGCTTGGAATTATAAATTTTGTTTGGACTCATAAATTTTGATTGGACTCATAAAGTTTTGTTTGGACTCATAAATTTTGATTGGACTCATAAAGTTTTGTTTGGACTCATAAATTTTGATTGGACTCATAAAGTTCGATTGGACTCATAAACTTCGATTGGACTCATAAAGTTCGATTGGACTCATAAAGTCAAGTAGAACCCTTCTGTCTGTGGGTCTTCTGACCTTGGGTCTTCTGTCTGTGGGTCTTCTGTCCTTGGGTCTTCTGTCTGTGGGTCTTCTGCGTCGACACGAAAATTTTACCCTTATGTACTTCCAAATTGAACTTTTTGTACTTACACATAACATTTTATCGATCCGAACCCTGTAAATATTTAATTAAAATAACCATACAAAAATTGTTTTTTAAAGGTAAAGGTGTATTATTAAAGGACAATTTCGATGAATATAAACCATGTGTTTATCTTGATTGTTGTTCTGTTGAAGCTAATTTTGGAAATGATTTGGAATCTAAACCATTTAAATATAACGTCTCAGAACATTTAAAACCTAAAGAATTTTTTTGATTAATTTTATTTTCTTACTCGTTTCTTTATTTTAAAACTTTAATTTTAATTAAAAAAATAAATCCAAATTGGCCTAAATGTTTAGAAAATGTTTTAGGATTAATAGGCGGACATTAGAGTATGAGTCCAATCGAACTTTATGAGTCCAAATAAAACTATAAGTCCAAACAAAACTTTATGAGTCCAATCAAAATTTATGAGTCCAAACAAAACTTTATGTGTCCAAACAAAATTTATCAGATTTTATTAAATAATACAATTTTTAAATAATACAATATCAAGTGACAGGAAATTGGATTCTAATCTCTTCCATTAAATGTTGAAAAATTTTTTGATTTCCATTAAACCTGCGGAACATGTATTGGTATAAATAGCTAGGGAGCATGTCATGCTTTGTGCCATGTAAATGGCGGAGCGACTGCTTAAGGGCACGCCAGGTGCCCTCTATACTTTGGGTATGAACTTATTTGTCATATGGACCAACAAAGTATAGTTTATGATTTACCCATCTATGAGAGTATTGTTGTTGCATGTTGGCAATTCCCCCGTAAGCAGCCCACCCATCAGACACTATTAATGTTCCCGGTTCTATATTTTCGGCTATAATTGGTAGAAGGGTGTGCCCGCGCCTAAAAGATTAGAGCCCAATTTTCCGTTTTTTTCACATAGAGCCCAAATTTCCGCTGGAGCCCAATTTTCCGAAAGTTGGAGCCCAAATTTCCGAAAAATCTTGGAGCCCAATTTTCCAGTGCCCAATTTTCCGAACACCTTAGAATGTTATGAAAACATCATATTCTTATTTAAATTTAAAAATATGGATCAACTAAAAAATTTATAATTTTATTTTATAATTTTTGGTATCATGTCTCACTATTTTATTCTTGTGAACGTAATGAATAAAAAATTAATCCTTTTTTTGTTAATGCCTCTTATTTTGAAAAGAATGTCTGATTTGAACTTGCCACAGGGAACTAGAGTGAAATTGAGGAAGGAAGAAAAATTGACCATTATGTCATTCCTAAGGAAGAAAAAATATAGTCGGATATTTCAAGGGAAGGATCTGGCCTTCCGGAACTTGGGTGTTCCTCTTGGCCTTCAGAAATTTTCAAAATTTAAGCAAGCGGAGCGAAAAGAGAGGGATAGAGCTACGGATCTCGTGATCTAGCTACGGATCTCGCCTCTCACTCGTATCCGCATAACCTACACAAATCCCCGAAATAATATTATCCAGTCATTTTCCACCCGGAGCCCGGAGCCAGCATTGATCATGGGGGTATCATGGAATTTAGTCGGATTAAGAGGGATATAGGCGGATTAAAAAAATAAATGGGATTTGGATGATGATCCCCTGCATCACTGTCAACCCAATACCTAGCACTGACTCGGGTTTTTTCTCAAATACTCGGACTCGGACACCTGATACAGCAGAAAAAATCGTTTTTCTTTTAATAAAATTTACCATTTTTAAATTACAAATATTAAAATTATGTTCATTTTTCGAATTTTATTGTTAAGATTTTAAAAATAAAATTTAAAAAAATTTTATAAAATTTTTAAAAAATACCGAATACCGGCCGGTATACCGAAAATGTTGAGACGGTATTTTCCGGTATCGGTATTTTTTCGGTATACCGATACCGAATACCGGAAAAGGTCATTTGACGAACACTAGTTTTGACTATATTTTTACGAGTATTGGAGTTAACTTGGTATTGTTTAAACTGATTTTTGAAAGAGTAATTAAACAGGGATGGAAGAAGTAGACATCGTTGGCACCATTTTGTTTTTGTTTGTTTTCAAAAACGAGAATTCCAAGAGGTTTAATCCATCTATTTTAATTAATGGTCGGTATCGTGTCTGGTGATTTCGCCAGTGAATGATTTGGGCAGTGAGTGATTTAGGCGTAAACGTTTTAAAAAAAAATTTTCTTTCACGAAAAAACAATTCGAGCAACACTAGAAGAATAAATATGCGTAATCTCGGCGTTAAGTATATTTTACTTGAATTTTTTTAAAAATGAATAATCATAAAGAAAATTGGCATAGCAATAAAATTAAACGAAAAGAGATGGGTGGCTAAACACGTCTCCGGGCCACAATCACCCAACTATTTTTTGGAAAATTTTAAGTTAAAGACTCAAACAACGGTTACTGCTCAAATCACTTACTGCCCAATTCACTTCTATCGAAATCACACGACACCGTAGGTATTAACCTATACCTTCGATTTTCAGTTGTCACAATTTTCGACCTTTAGCTTTCTGTTCCGGTATGGTAATTGATGTTTAACAACCTTAACCCCCTCTACAATCTTTTATTTCTCCTAATTTTGAATATAATCGAAAAAATAGCCTTTTTCATAGACGAGATTTTCCCCCATTTTTTCTTCCATTTCCTTTAATTTCTTTAAACCCCAGATTTTTTGTACATCTCCTAATGGACATCTCCTAAATTCCAAAGCATATTAAAAAAATTTTTATTCAAATTTTATTCAAAATTTTTTATTTTTTTTTAAGATCCCGTATTGCATTAATTGAACGTCGTTGGCCTTTCATCTCGGTTTTGACACAATTTTAACAATTGCAAATTCTTCAAATTTTATAATTTCTGGATGTGTATTTGTATTCTATTTCCTTTCTTTATTGTTAGTTCATGTTTGGTTGATACAGAAATTCTTTCAACTTTAAAAGGAAATAATAATAAATTAAATTTACTGACGATTCCATTTTATTGTATTGCTCAAAATATAACAAACAAATTGTCTTTGACAATTTTTTTTGGAAGATTTTTTTTAACTGTGTTTTTTTTTATTGTTGTGGCAGTTTTTAATAATTTTAGAGAATATTTATAGAAAGTCTGTAAAATTTTTGCGGTCAGACTAGGATTAGTTAAAGATGTAGTTGTTAGAATTTGATTTTAATAATGTAAAAGATCATGTAAAAGTTTATTATGTGTTTTACAGTTATATTAGTCCGCAAAACTTGATTTTTTTTTCTTTATTTATTTATCCTCAAAAAAAATATGTCAGACTGTCTCTTATATTTATATTTATTATTAAAGAATGAGTAAAAACAACCAATTTTAATTTTATTTTCTTGTTAATTAAAGTAAAAGTGAATATTTGATACAGACAAACACACAGTAATATTATTATTAGTAGAATAAGAGAGAAGACAAAGAATACAAATAATTAATTGAAACATTTTTTTATAACTAATTAAGTACAAATAGTTATAAAACAAAAACATTGGCATATTAATTAATTAAATAGTAATAATCGTTGCAATCAATAATAGTTATACTTAATCATATGTGATTGTAGAATGAAATAAACTTAATAAAATCATTAAAATTAAGAATTAAAATTATTTTTTTATGATAACTAGAATAATCATTATTTTAGAATAAAAAAAAGAATTTTTAAATAAAAAAGAATATTATAAAAGAGAATATTAATAATGAATATTCTTAAAATTATTAAGAAAATATTAAAAATTAATTATACCAAAAAAAAACTAATCATCATCATTATAATCATCATTATAATCAAAATATTCGAAAAATCCCAATAAATCCAAAAATCCACAAAAAGTCTCTCTCAAAAAGCCCACAAAAATCTCTCAATTTTTTTATAGAGAATATAGATAATTTTCTTCCTAAAAAAGAATATATTTATTTATTTATTGTTAAAAGAATTACATATATTAATTCTTTATCACTCATTCCTAAATCTACTGGAGTATCATTATATTCAATTCGTTTAAAATTGTAAATAAGATTTACTTTTTCAATCTGAAATTTATTATTATATTTATTAGATATATTTAATTCAAATTATTAATTATTATTATTTTATTTTAATATTATTATTATTAAATTTATTATATATTTATATATTTACATTAATTTTTCTAATTTTTGAATAATACGAATAAACTTGTATAAATCTAGTTGTTTTCTTTAATTTAAAGAAAAGAATGGAATTCCCATCGTCGACTGATACATTAATTTTTTGATTAATTTCATTTTTTTTTGTTATTATCATTTATATTTAATTCGTTAGAGCTGGATTGGATATATGAAGTATTATTATTAATTTCATTATTATTATCTTCAGTTTTTTCATCTTCAAATAAATGTTTTAAATTATATACGTTGAATGGTTGTTTAACAGAATAACGTAGATCCTCAACATCTTAATTATATATTTAAATATATTTTATATTAATTATATTAAATTTATATTTAATTATTTATATTAATAATATTAAATTTTTAATTAAAATAATCAAATTAATTAATTATATTAAACGTTAAAATACCTACTTAGATTAATAATATTTAAAAATTTCAATTATGTCCTCGTTTATTAATTTAACTTTCTGGTTAACGTTAAATATTTTTGTTGTTGTATTATTGGCGAAGATGGAATATTCACGTTTAAAAATGTTATTTTTAATTTTTACATCATTAATTTGTTGTTTATTTTCATCTGTTGATTCTATATTTTTATTATATCGGGTCTTCAAATTTAATTTTTCAGCATTTTTTAACTTAATGTCTTTTAATTTAAAAGACCCATTTATATTACTTAGTTGTTTTATATAACCTTCGTTTATTCCTCTTTTTAGTTCAATTTTTATAAAATTATTTGTCTTAAATTAACAGAATTAATAATTTAAAAGTTTTAATATTTTAATGTTTTAATATTTAATGATGTTTTTGGGGTCTCAAACAATTTATAAATATAATTTTATAAATATAATTCGATGAAAAATTTTTTCTTTTCTTTTTTTCTTAACATAGTAATCATTAAAAAATTCTTTAATATTATATCATTTAAACTAACCAGTTTAGTGTTATTGCCTATATTAAAGTTTTTCTTCAGGTAATTTAGTATATATATTCTACTACATTTTGATTTACTTGACAAAGCCCGCTTTATCATCTATGATTAACAAATATTAATAGAATTAGATAAAAAATTTTGAATTGTACAATTTTATAAGATTTTTCAATTTTAGGAATAAGTTCAGATTATCTATATAGTTTACAGAAAAGTATCTCTAGTTTAATATAGATTTCCATTATAATCTTAAATTTATTTACATATTTATATGGAGGATGCTTAAACTTCTTGGAGTTTGATGTTTTTGGGGTCTCAAACAATTTTGATGACATTTTTTCTAAATATTTTCAATAATAAGTTATTGAATTAAAAAACTCAGTTTTCTTGCACTATTAAAAAAATTTTTTTTATTTGCATTAATAAAATATCAAAAAAATAAGATTAACATAGATATAGCTTTTTTTTTTACGAAAAGTTATTAATTTAATAATAAAATTCGATTATTTGAATAACTCTTTAAAAGATTAAAATATGATTAACTCTTATACATTTTTGATTTATCTTAACAAATTAGTGATAATTAGAATTAGAAATAATAATAGTTTATTATAATTTATGTTTAAATATTAATATATTCATTTGTTAGAAATATTCTAATTATAATAGTTTAAATAATTTTAAAATAAAATTTTAGTCATGCTAGATATGATAAAGATAATGATAACTTAGAAACGTATATAGTATTAATAATAATAAAGGAAAATATGTATAAATGTTCAATGTTTTTTTAGTCTTATAAAGTCAAGAAAATTAATTTTTTTTTAAATTATTATTTTAAAAATTAAATGGTAAATTAGAATTTAAATGGTAAATTAGAAGCTCTTCATTATTTTATTAAAAATATAGAAATAAATTTGTTTACAAATATTTACTACTAAATTTGATAAACTTTTTAAAAGGAAATTTTCTATTAAAAAATTTTATTATTATGATTTATAATGAAAAATGGTTGTTAGCAAGTATCAGGAATCCTGACAGTAAAAAAAAATCAACAGATATCGAGAAATAGACTAAGCTTTCAATATTTTATTTGATATTTACTAAATAGTTATAATGTTAATGATATAAAAATTTTACATATAAAGAAAAATAATTTATTATGATTCTTTCATACATATACACAACAACAAAAAAAAACATTTATCAGAAAATCCTTGTTAGAAGGAAAAAAAATCAAGTGTCTACCTACAACCTTCATTTAGTTCGCCTGTGTGGGAATCTTGGAAATACCACTTTCTCTCTCCCCCTTTCCCATCAGTAATTCAAAGAGCTCTTCGAGCTGAGTCAGATGAAACAAAAAAAATGATTTTCAATTTAAAAGTTATGACCGTTTATTTTTAACCCTTACAACGTCGCAAATAAAAACTTCTTACACTGAAGATTTAGTTTCATAATAAATCTCTCTCACGTTGTGGATTTTGCATTTAGGTAATTTAGAAAAATTCACAAAAATATAAAAGCGAATTTCACAATATCACTATTAAAAAAATTTTTTAATTTTAAATTCATATCCTAATAACATGAGATTAGTAAAACATCTGAGAACTATATTTGATCATGAAAGTTTGAAATTAAGATAACAATTTTTTAAATTTAGTTTTTATAATAATGATAAATTTTGTGTTAATAAAAAAATACAAAAATTAAAAAAATTAATTTTCATCTAGAAAGTATATATTACATATAAAATTTTTTAATATTTTTTGTTTGTTCTTGTTTAAAAAATATGTAACAAAAAAATGGATATTTAAAATTCTCTAAATTGGTATTTTTAGCAGACTATCAAGTGATCCTAAGGCATTGTATTAGGCATTGTGATGTAATAGATAACACCTCAGTCCGGTCTACTGAAGATGTTGTTGGTTCGCTCCCAGCCGCCTAATAACATTTTGCACTAGCTATTTTTGCTAACTTAAAAAAAATAGTTTTTATTTTTTAATATTAAAATTTTGGTAATTTTTAGGATGAAAATAGCAAAATAATGAAACAATTTGGAATTGAAACTTTTTTTTCGATAAACTTGGAAGAAAAAAGTCTGTTGAGGCGGTCGAACAAAATTACCTTCAAAAAAAAATATTTTTTATTTATTTAAATAACGGGTTAACCTAGAAAATTTAAAAAATTTTTTAAAATATGTTCCTGTGAAAAAAGGTCTTGTCTAAACAAGAATCTTAAGAGTCAAAGTTTTATATTCATCTATAGAAAAATAAGTAAAATTGGACTTCATTTAAATCATAAAAATTTTTATGGGACTAGTTCGGTCTTTGAAATCTATTTTTTATTTAGAGGAAACGAAGGAAAGGAGAGTATGCAAACAAACTTTTCTCATATGTGCTACTGAAAAAACATTTCTCTAATATAATTTTTTGTATGTTTCACCTTGTTTTTATTGTTCCAACAAATATAAGTAAATATTTGTTTCAACTGATTTAGTTATTCAGGACAAAGAATGGGTGTTACGGCAGTAGAATCCTGTCGACCGCGCCATTGTTACGACCGGAGGTGTCCGAGGTTTGTCTGATGTTGACGTGCACAAGAACAACATTTATCCGGCGTAGAAATATACAATGTAGGCGAAGGTGAAAAGGGCTGGAGCAGACGAAGGGAGATCAGGGACTAGCCGCGCTAGTATGATCCCACTAGACTGACGCTTTCACTGGCTTTTATACTATAGCGATACCACTACACAACACCTCCCCCCTTGAAAAAAAGGTTCGGCTTCACTTAAAGCCGAAGCTTTACAATGTTGTGAAAATATCACTATAGTCTTTTAGACTATTATTCAATCTTTAAAGCCAGAGCGTCTGTCTCATTTAGCAAACACTCATTAACAAAATATAAAGATGTGGGATGACAAAAGGGCAAAAAAGGACAAAACAACAAATTAAATTTACAATATAAGAATTTATAGAATCACAGTTTGTCATCTTTTGATCCACATCTTTCTCTTCTTCTTTGGTAGCAGTCATCGTTGTAACAGTGCTTTCGTTGTCGATCTTGTTGACGTTTTTCAGCAAGCTCAGAGGAACAAAACAGGGCAACGCACGTCCTTGAATGACACTTGTTTGATTTGCTTACTGCTTGTCCATAAGCTCACTTAATGTTTCATTGCAGGCTCAGAGGATCATTTTTTTTGATCTTGTCACTGCTCTGTGTTGACTAATAATTTATTTACTGCAGGCTCAGAGGATCACTTTTGAATCTTGGCACTGCTTGACTTTTCATGGCAGGCTCAGAGGATCTACTTACGATCTTGGCTCTGCTTAAGCATAGTTTATGCTTTACTGAATTTCAATGAACTCAACTCCACAACACTAACATTTCTGCTAGTGCGCAGTACGGTGCCGTTTTTCTGTGTACTTTTAGGATGGCTCGTGGTTGAATACTTTTACTTGAATACTCTACTAATTAACCACTCGAAGGATGTCTGATACATCCTGCCTCTTTCAAAGACTAGATACCGCAACACTTTCCTGAACATACACTATGTGTAGTCTGGGTGATTCATTGAGAAGGCTTCTTGGTCTTTGACCTCAGCCGAATTACTTTTGGGCTTACGCTTTCTTTTGCGGCCAAATTTGACTTGATTTCTACTTTGGGCTTACGCTTTCACTGGCTGCCAAGTTTTGACTTTACTTTACTTTGGGCTTACGCGTTCTTTTGCTGCCAATTTTTTGTACTTTTTCATGTTCAAGGCCATAATTTATTTTTTAATTTCAATTTTCAATGTCTGGACTTACATTTTCTTCAATGCCAGGTACTTGATTTAGACTTTGATCGGCTTGTGCACTCAGGACCACTAGGCTGGTTTTTGCCTCAAACTAACAAGTCCACTGCACTAATTTTCAATTCTTGCCGATCACTACAATACGACGTCAGTCCATACTCCTCCTTCACTAATTGCTTATAGCAATTCACTACACTTCGCCTCTTACACTAATGCCACTCGTCCCTTCTGAAGCTGTTGTCGATCGTAGACGTTTGTAGACGAGCTGGAACCGTAGTCGACCGCGCCATTGTTACGGCAGTAGAATCCTGTCGACCGCGCCATTGTTACGACCGGAGGTGTCCGAGGTTTGTCTGATGTTGACGTGCACAAGAACAACATTTATCCGGCGTAGAAATATACAATGTAGGCGAAGGTGAAAAGGGCTGGAGCAGACGAAGGGAGATCAGGGACTAGCCGCGCTAGTATGATCCCACTAGACTGACGCTTTCACTGGCTTTTATACTATAGCGATACCACTACACAACAATGGGGAATGAAAATAAATAATAAAAAATGGTCACTAAACGTTTACAAAATCTTAATTTAATAGTTGTCATCAATGAATGTAGATTACGAAAATGTCAATCCATATGTCATTATTTACACCATTCAGCAAATTGTGATTAAAATTATAAAAACCATTCACTGTTTTGTCTCAAATCCCATAATAACCACTAATAAACAATCAAATTTTGTTTCAATTTCCAAATTTGAGACATTATTCTCCATCTGTTTAACAATTAAATACTAAAGTAACAAAAATAAAAAAATTATCCTCAAATCTGATTCTATAAACTTTTCCATTTTTTAAGTATAAAATAAGATTTACCTAAATGTAAACCTGTTATTAAGTCTATGAAGTAGTTTTTAATACAAATTATAATTAACCAATAAATTCACAATATCGTGTGATTTTGAGGGTAAAGTAAGAGTTGAAGAGATGTTTGGTGACTTGCCTGATTACTTTTCACTTGACCAGGTGCTTAAATCATTTGATAATCCACTAGATCAACTGATCAGCATTTTATATCTTGGTGACCATTTTATAACTATCAGAAACTCACAAACTTATTATCAATTTTAAATCTGCTAGATCATTTGATCATTCACTCGATATCTTGCATATCACTTATTCATTTGATCAATCACACAAACTAAATGATCACTCGATTAGTTGACTTGAAACTAACAGATCACTTGATCAGCCATTACATAATTTGATGAACAATAGATATCATGATTAAAAAAGCTAGATCACTTGATCAGTACTCAGTAAATTAATGATCATACGATCACTTTACATCAACTATTAGATCACTTGATAAACAGATCGATGACAAATGAACATTTATAAATTATCAATAGATCATTTGTATTTGATCAATCACATTATCTGTCGTAAGACTAATTTTGATCACTATTTTGTATGATCACATTTGAATGATAGATCAATCAAAAAAAATTTTTTTTACTCATTTAACTTTTTTTCTTTTAATTATTTTCTAAATTTTATATTTTCAACCCCTTTTGGGAATTAACACTAAATTTTTAAACTAAAACTGTTTAAAGTATTTGTTTAATAAATGATTGATTTTTATTTTCAAAAAAAATTTTTTTTAACTTTCTTAAAAATTTTTAAATTTCTCTTATTTTCCAGTTCCCTTTTGGGAATTTGCACAAAAATTTTAAACTTGCAAAAATTTTTATTTAATTTGATTGATATGTATTTTTAAATGATATTTTGAAATTTCTCTTTTAAACTTTTAACTTTTTGTATTTGTAATTCCCTTAGAGAATTGAAAAAATATTTTTCCTTTAAAATATTTTCTTTAAAAATAACAATATTTTTTTAATATATTGATTGATCGTATTTTTACTAAAAAAATAAAATTGTCTCTTAGAAGAAAAAATTTTCCTTAATTTTAGATAAATTTATTTATTTAAATTCCATAAATAACTTTTTTTTTACTATTCCTTTTTGGAGGTGTTTTATTTATTTATTTATTTATCAACATAAAAAAAAATGTCATCGAAAGGGCGTGCCACTTAATTCGACAACAATGTCGTAGCGTGGCACAATAAAAATAATAAAATAAGAAACAGCATATAAAGTCATAATAATTTTAAAAAAAACACAATTTTAATATTATAATTGATTTATTCTTTAAATAAATATACTCCATACCGACCATTTTAACTAAATAGGATGCTTTAAATTTATGAATCTAGAGGAAAGTGTACTGATTTAATTATCTTGTCAAAATTTAAAGAATTAATTTCCTCTACAATTTTTGCTGCGTTTTTCGTTGTTTGTCATGTTTGCTGCAAAATTTAATGGAGAAAATTCAGAAGAATTGCGCTTAGACATTTTAGTCAAACAATATTACCCAATTGTTTTAAATTTTTTAAAAGTCCTTAAAAATGAAAAATTGATTTAAAAGAGATAAATTGGGCAAAAATAAAAATTAAGAGAAAAGAAAAACTATGTTTTTAATTTAATGAGTCATCAAAGGAAAAATAGTATAGTTGAGTAAGAGACAATAGGATAAATTGTCATTTAAATGTATTTTTGAACATAATGCCAAACAATAAATTTTATTTATTAATTTGAAATTTCCTTATTCAAATATGCAAAATAGTAGTCATTTAAATATAGTTAAAAACCGAGAATGCAAGAGAGAAAGAAAAAAGGAAAAAAAAACATAGAAAAGGAAAAATAAATTACCAATAAAAACAGATTTGTTTAGATCTATTGAATAAGTATTGCTTTTACTTTATTTTTAAAACTAGGGGTTATTTTTGTAGTCCTAATTTCATCATTTAAAACGTTCCACATCTTAGTTACCCTATTAACAAATGAGTTAGATGATTTAGAATTTTGATTTTTAGATAATAGGTAACATTTTTTTCTATTTGATATTTTAAAAAGATTGTCGGATTCCAGATGTGTATATCCATGTAAAATTTTATGAGCTAAAACTAGATCATAAGTCTTGCGACGGTTTTCCAAGGTAGGAAGATTAAGAAATTCTAATCTTTGTAAGTATGGTATATAAGGCAGTGAGCATTTTCTAAGAAGGACTTTTGTAAAGAATTTCTGGCATTTTTCAATTTTGTTAACTTCAGATCTTTGTTGTGGATTCCAAGTTTCAGGAGAATATATGTCATTATTTACACCATTCAGCAAATTGTGATTAAAATTATAAAAACCATTCACTGTTTTGTCTCAAATCCCATAATAACCACTAATAAACAATCAAATTTTGTTTCAATTTCCAAATTTGAGACATTATTCTCCATCTGTTTAACAATTAAATACTAAAGTAACAAAAATAAAAAAATTATCCTCAAATCTGATTCTATAAACTTTTCCATTTTTTAAGTATAAAATAAGATTTACCTAAATGTAAACCTGTTATTAAGTCTATGAAGTAGTTTTTAATACAAATTATAATTAACCAATAAATTCACAATATCGTGTGATTTTGAGGGTAAAGTAAGAGTTGAAGAGATGTTTGGTGACTTGCCTGATTACTTTTCACTTGACCAGGTGCTTAAATCATTTGATAATCCACTAGATCAACTGATCAGCATTTTATATCTTGGTGACCATTTTATAACTATCAGAAACTCACAAACTTATTATCAATTTTAAATCTGCTAGATCATTTGATCATTCACTCGATATCTTGCATATCACTTATTCATTTGATCAATCACACAAACTAAATGATCACTCGATTAGTTGACTTGAAACTAACAGATCACTTGATCAGCCATTACATAATTTGATGAACAATAGATATCATGATTAAAAAAGCTAGATCACTTGATCAGTACTCAGTAAATTAATGATCATACGATCACTTTACATCAACTATTAGATCACTTGATAAACAGATCGATGACAAATGAACATTTATAAATTATCAATAGATCATTTGTATTTGATCAATCACATTATCTGTCGTAAGACTAATTTTGATCACTATTTTGTATGATCACATTTGAATGATAGATCAATCAAAAAAAATTTTTTTTACTCATTTAACTTTTTTTTCTTTTAATTATTTTCTAAATTTTATATTTTCAACCCCTTTTGGGAATTAACACTAAATTTTTAAACTAAAACTGTTTAAAGTATTTGTTTAATAAATGATTGATTTTTATTTTCAAAAAAAATTTTTTTTAACTTTCTTAAAAATTTTTAAATTTCTCTTATTTTCCAGTTCCCTTTTGGGAATTTGCACAAAAATTTTAAACTTGCAAAAATTTTTATTTAATTTGATTGATATGTATTTTTAAATGATATTTTGAAATTTCTCTTTTAAACTTTTAACTTTTTGTATTTGTAATTCCCTTAGAGAATTGAAAAAATATTTTTCCTTTAAAATATTTTCTTTAAAAATAACAATATTTTTTTAATATATTGATTGATCGTATTTTTACTAAAAAAATAAAATTGTCTCTTAGAAGAAAAAATTTTCCTTAATTTTAGATAAATTTATTTATTTAAATTCCATAAATAACTTTTTTTTACTATTCCTTTTTGGAGGTGTTTTAAAAAAGATTTTTTATTTTAAATTTAAACAAATTTATTTAACTTTTTAAAAAAAAAGTTAAATTTATACTCTATTAAGCACCCACTCCAAAACAAAATTTTCAGAAAATTAATTTTTTAAAAATATGAGAACACCAAAACAATTAGAAGAATGGCCATTTTCTACACAAAATTCTGATAAAGATGAAACGCTTGTTGAAGAGGAAGATGAAAATTTTACAGAGAAAAGTTGTTTGGAAACATCGAGTATTGATGGTTTTTCAACTACTTGTGACTCTTGTTGTTCATCACAAAATATAATTAAAAGTTTAAAACAACGTGTGGAGAAATTGGAGGTTAAAAAAATTATTTTTTGTTGAATTAACAGAGACCGGGATTCACTTGTACAATACCTCAATTGTAAGACACTTCCACATTAATTAAAGACACACAAGTTAGATCCGTCCCTCATTTGTACGAAACTTTCACTTTACTGCCCAGTTTTTTCTGTAGTAGGGTGTTATATAAATGAGACCCGACTTTAATTAAAAATAAATTTATTTTAGTTTAAATTGAAGATTAATGATTTAACTTTGGAAAATAATAATTTAAAGCTTCAAAAGGAACATGAAAATGAAATTAAAAGTTTAAAATCAAATTTTGAAAAATTAATTGAAGAAAATAATAAAAAATTAAAAGATGAATTAGATATTTATCTAAATCAAAAAGATGAAAAAATTAAGTTTTTGGAAGAAGAAATTAAAAAGGTAAATAATTAAGTTTTTTTCAACAATTTATTGTTTTACTCCTTTTAAGGGAAAAGAAAATGTAAAAAAATTGACGAGCATATAAACAATAATGAAATAGAAATTTTAAAGGAGAAGATTAATGAGGTATAAGGGGGGATTTTATAAAATTTTAAAATTTGAAAGAGTAAATGTTAAATAAGTTAAGTAGACATTTGAAATTAATTTTTTGGTTGAAAAAAAAATTAAGGAGGTTGATATGTTGATACAATCAACTTTCTTTTAAAATAATTTAAAAGAAAATTATTTAATTTTAATATTTAAAATAAATAAAAAATATTTTTTAAATTAAAATTTTATTTAATAAAGGCAAATGATTTGACCGACAAAAAGTTTGGGGATTTATTTAATTTCAATAATTTAAATTCTGTTGTTAGTTTATTGAATAAAGTGGTTTTTGTTAAAATTAAAAATAAATGGAAAGAAATTGGTAGTTTCTGGAAATGTTGTGACAATAAATGTATAAATACATACAACCCTGTTGGTAATTGTATTAAAGGAAATGGATTTGTAAATTTAATTGATGATGAGAATATTAAATATATTAATTATTTGAAGGGGAAAGGAGGTAAATTATCTGTAATTTTTAAAAGTTTTTAAAAATATTTTTAGGGTATGATGAAGGTGTTAGTGTTTATGCAGAAAATTCTTTCAAAAAGCCACAAAATTATTTTAATTATTCTTTATATTATTTTGAAATTAAATGTAAATTTGAAAAGGAATTAAATGGTAGCAAATCATATATGAATATTGGTCTTAGAAATTGTAGTACAACCAATTGTATTCGCTATTATGTAAAAGATGGTGAAATAAATAACGGAGGATCATTTCAACTTTCAACATTTTCTTGGAAAAATAATGATATTTTTGGTTGTGGATTAGTTTATCCCCCAACTAATATGACGAATGAATTTCCTTATGTTTTCTTTACACAAAATGGAAATCAAATTGGTAAATACTTAATTAAAATAACCACACAAAAATTGTTTTTAAAGGTAAAGGTGTATTATTAAAGGACAGTTTCGATTCATATAAACCACGTGTTTATCTTGATTGTTGTTCTGTTGATTCAAATTTTGGAAATGATTTGGAGTCAAAACCATTTAAATATGACGTCTCAGAACATTTAATTCTTAAAGAATTTTATTGAAATCTATTTTTTGATTAATTTTGTTTCGTATTTTCTTTGTTTTATTTTTCAAACTAAAATGTTTGACATTAAAATTTTCTTCCTATTGACTTTTTGGCAAGCTAACAAAATTGATAATATTTGGGAATGCAACCTTTACTTTGTGTCTAAAGCAGGTCCTCTAGATCCAACTATAACCCATCTTTATTATCTCACCCAAATCCCTCAAAATTCCATTTAATCCCGTGTCCTACAATATCCCTTCAAATCCATCTTAATCCCTAAAATAATTTTGGAAGGCCACAACAAAAATTAACGAATATTTGTTTAAAATTAAATTCTTTACTTTACAAATTTAAATAATTTAAGGTAAAATTATTCATTACTTTTATAATTTCTTCTTCGAAAGAATTAATTTTCCCATCTTTATGTTAAAACAAACATCATTTTTATCAATTAAGGTAATATTAAAGAGTATGGGCCCCCTTTTTTCCTCCCCAATTTTCCCCCTATATTTTTACAAAATGGTCAGACTTTTTCCTTCCATCTAATTTGCCTTTCTAATTTTTGCCTTGAAACAAAGAAAAAGGATTATTTTTCCACTAATTTTTTCCTATATTTTTTATACAGGTAAAAAAGAATTATTCTTTATTCAGTTCTTTCGCAAGGATAAAAAAGCGAAACATGATGCCAAAAATTATAAAAAATATTTTCAATATCACCAAAACGTTTTCGCCAAAGAAATTCTGGGAGATAACTTTTATACGTTCCAGTGTTGTTGCCAGCTTGATGTCTGAATTTTCGTTTATAAGTTGACCACAATGATTCAATGTTCTGAGTATGGATATTGGGATCTTCGCTATCCACGTATTCTTTTGAATGATTAATAGTGGCGTGGATGTATTGTTCTGGAAGCTTTGGAATAGACCCATATGCGCGCCAAAGGTCTGTATAAATAATTGTGCCGGGTAGTATATGTTGTACTTATTTTTTGCATGTACTTTCACTTATATAGAATTAAATAATCCTTTTTGTCTGATTGTAGGCAAAAATTAGAAAGGCAAATTAGATGGAACGAAAAAGTCTGACCATTTTGTAAAAATATAGGGGGAAAATTGGGGAGGAAAAAAGGGGGCCCATACTCTTTAATATTACCGAAAGTTTTAAATGCCCAACATATCGCTCATCCCTAGAATTTAATACTTGCAAAATTGACCCAATGATTTGTGACTGTAATGCAGCGGACCACAACGTCGCTTGTTTGTGTAATGAATTATTAGATTTGGACCAGATTTTCACTAATAAATTAACTTTGCCTTTCGAACATAATGCTATATTATTAAATGTTGAAAAAGGAACAATTACTGCCGCCCCGGATTTTTCCGCAGTTCAAATACACACACAAATTAAAGGTCTATCACTTAAAACAGAAATTTTAACAAACAAATGCAAAATAACACACTCACAACTTTATGGATGCTACAATTGTCAAAAGGGCGCAAAATTAAAAATGACGTGTGTTACAGATTTCGGCAACTCCTTGGGAACTATAATTTGCCCTTCCTTAAATACATTCACGATTTGTAACCCAAAGGGCGAAAATAGAACAATTTCAGTACACTTAAATCACGCCATTATAAAGGAAACTTGCGAAATATTTTGCGGTTCTTCAAGTTTTAAATTTGAATTAAATGCCGAATTGGATCATCCTGAAGGCTCTGTTGGAACAGCTTGGAAAGAAAACCATGAGAGCTGGATGGAAGAAATATCCACTATTGATTTAACTCACCTACTTAAATATTTAATTTTTCCGCGCTATCTTCTTATATTAATTGTCTCTTTAATCTTCCTACTCTTTATTTGCTATTGTCTTCTTCCTTTTATAATTAACCGCCTTATCTTTAAACTTTGGAAATTTATTTGCGCGCGGAGTGTCGTGACCGACACCGGAAAATTTATTTAAAACATTAAAATATTATTATTTTTTATGAATCATTATTTTGTATTATTATATACTAGCGAAGAGACTGGCCCTTCGGGCCAGTCTCTTCGCTAGCCTAAAACTATAAAACTTTTGCTTTTTTCGTCTTTTTAGCTATTGCCTAAACCTTTTTCACTAACCATTCAAGAACTTCTATCTACTAATTGCTAGAATCATTATCAACACATTGGCAAAAATCTTATCTACCGATTCCCAGAACTCTTGTCTACCTATTTGTTTGAACACTTATCTACTCAGTATTGTCTGTATCTTATCTACCCATTAACGCAACTCTTAGCTATCCATTGTCTGAACTCTTATCTACCCAGTGTCTGAACTTTTATCTACACATTGTTTGGATCTTATCTACCAAAAGACAAAACTCACATCTACCCATTGTCAAAACTCTTATTGTTTTATATATCTATATATAAAACATATATATAGATATATATGTTTTATATATCTACCCATTGTCAAAACTCCATTGTCTGAACTCTTATCTACTCAGTGTTTGAAATATTATCTGTCCAGTCTGAGCTTTTATCTACACATTGTCTAGGTCTTATCTACCCATTGGCAAAACACATATCTAACCATTGTCCGAACTCTTATCTACCAAGTGAGAGAGAACTCACAGCTGCAGGAAATCCTCGCCCACCTTCTATGATGACTTATCTGAGTTGGGTAGCTGATGCTTGGGATAGTCTACCAGAAGAAGATATTAAAAGGTTTTATCTCTTAACTATTTATCTGTTTATTCTTTTATTTAAAGATCATTCAAACTGTGTGGAATAACTAATGATATTAATGGATTGGAGGATGACCAAATTCATTGCTTCAAAACTCTAATTCCCTCTGGTTTAGAAACTTTGAAAAGGGCTGCAGAAAATGAAGTATTAAATGATATTACTGATTCGGTTGCTGAAATTGATTTGTTACAAGATGAAGAAAATGGATTTTTAAGTGATAATTCTATTGAATTTTAGAAAAATTGTTTTTCAATGCTTGATAAAAAAATTTAAGTTTCGAAAAATTTAAGCATCGAAAAAAATAAGCCCCCCCTCAAAATAAGCCCCCCCTATAAAATAAGCCCCCTCTAGAGGTCGATCGAAAAAAATAAGCCCCGGGGCTTATTTTAGAGAAAATACGGTATTTACTATTCTGTAAAATATGGTAAAATATATGACGAGAAATATGATGCATTTGAACTTTCAACCTCTTCTTGGAATAATAATGATATTTTTGGTTGTGGTTTAGTTTATCCTCCAAATAATATATCGAATGAATTTCCTTATCTTTTCTTTACTAAAAATGGAAAGCAAATTGGTAAATAATTAAAAATATTTTTGTAAAAATTGTTTTTTAAATGTAAAAGTGTATTATTGAAGGACAATTTCGATTCATATGAACCATGTGTTTATCTTGAATGTTGTTCTGTTGAAGCTAATTTTGGAAATGATTTGGAATCAAAACCATTTAAATATGATATTTCAAAACATTTACCGTATTTTCTCTAATTGAGCGACATGTCGCTCTATTTTCCAACCCCCTCTCGAGGAGCCGCTCTATTGGAGACTGTCGTTCAACTAGAGACCGTCGCTCAATTAGAGAAAATACGGTAATTCTTAAAGAATTTTATTGAAATCTATTTTTTGATTAATTTTATTTTTTATTTACTTTTTTCATAAAGTTAAATTATCATTCGAAATTTATTTTATTGTTCGATTTTTAAAATTTAAAAATTAATTTGCTTTTCAACGAGACAATTATTTGGACATTAAATTTTTGAAAGAAAAACTTGTGTCCACTGCCTAACTGTCCACTTACTCCCCAATTGTCCACCATCAAAATATTACTTTATTTATATCCGAACACAAGTCGCTTATTTCCAATTTTTGGAAACTTTGTATGTGGCTGTTAGAACGAAATATCGCCCAAACAACACATTCACTCTAAAAAGTTTTTAATGGACTAGATAGTGAATATCCTTCAATACATAAAGAAATTTTGACTCTTTGTCTAATCTAGCTGTAAATTCAAAAATTGCGAACTCTTTTACTTATTAATGTTGCTATGATTTTACTTTTTGTAGTTTAAAGTAGAGTTGCGCGAGATCGAGATTTTAGAAAAAATCCGAGACCGAGATTGACCGAGACTCGCATGACCGAGACCGAGACCGAGATGCAAAATTTGACCCGAGACCGATATCGAGATCCGAGATAAACCGAGATTCTTCAAAACTTTTTTTATCCACCAAAACCCTACCAAATTAATTAAATATCATCTAAATCATCATCAAAATCATCTGTGTAATCATCAAAATCACCCAATGAGTCTTGGAAAATATTGTTTCATCATAAGAAAAGCGTGGAATTGAAGGAATTTTAATATCTTTTTTTAGAAAGTCCCTTATTCGCCTAAATGTAGGCAAAATTGTAGATGCTGTCTCTCCTCTCTAGGGCGCTGAAAAAGGAAGAAATCTGGCTTCTTGGCCTTCCAAAATTCTGAAAACTCTTGCCTGAGCGCTAAAAAATTGAGTCTTAATTGTCCATTTTTTACGGGTCCCAGTGCTGTACCGGATGTCCCTCTAAATTCTCTGATATCCATAATTTAGCGGTTAAGAAAGATATCGAAGGATTTGGAATATCTGATCAAAGCTTTGAGTTAGGTATTTAACCTAAGCTTTGATTCAACTGATCTCTAAAGATTTCCATTCACTACATGTATTTCGCCTTTTCGTCTTTCGCCTGCGGCAAAAACTGTTTTTTTTCGCCGAGAATTTTAAGTGCCGAGAATCTCGTCTCGGTTAGGTGGTCTCGTCTCGGCAAAACCGAGACCGAGATTGGAAAATGACCGAGATTCTCGTCTCGGTCTCGGTCGAGATATCGATCTCGCGCAACTCTAGTTTAAAGGTAATTATTTCTTGTGATTTGATAAAAATTTGATATTGAAAAATATAAGCCCATGCCCTAATAGAAGCCCATGCCCTATTATAAGCCCACCCGACAGGGGGTATTGAAAAACATAAGCCCAGGGCTTATACTAGAGCCTTTACGGTATTCCTTAAAACATTATTTTTTAAATTTAAAATATTCCCTCAACAAATACAATTACCTAATCCTTTTTCCCTCTGTGTTTTTCTCAACAGATAAATATTCTCCAAAAACTTTCTCTGGGCAAAAAATCCTTAAATATATAAATAAATTTATTTTTTATTTAGTTTTCCTGACTCCACCCCAGAATATCGACACCCTAAATATCGACACCCTAAATATCGACGCCCAAAATATCGTATGACCCTAAATATCGACACCCAAAATGACGAATTACCCAAAATATCGCAAATTTTTAAACTTCATAATTATGTATTTCAAGGACGGGCAAGTCTTTTTAATAAAGGAAAATTGTTCCAACAATGGAACAAACATCAATCATGATCAATATGCCAATCAAAGAAGGGTGATCGATCCCCAAGGAGAATCTTGATCGGTCGCTATGGTCAGTTCGATCGAAAACACAATTCCTCGATGTTGGAACATCATTTCCGATCATTGGAATACATAATTATGAAATTAAAAAATTTCGATATTTTGGGTAATTCGTCATTTTGGGTGTCGATATTTTGGGTCATCGATATTCTGGGTGTCGATATTTAGGGTGTCGATATTTTGGGTGTCGATATTTAGGGGTGATCCCAGTTTTCCTCTATATATTTTCTAAAAAATAAAATTAAATTCTTTCCATAAAAATTTAAATTTTGTTTAATAAAAATTAATTTAATTTTTTTATAAAGTTAACTTTAATTATTATACCAAAATTCCATAGAACAAATCCCTTCTCTGTTTTCAATTTATGTTTAAAAGAATGCCCCTTGCTTTCTTTTTAATTTGTTTTAAATTTAAGAAAATATTATCAAAAAATATGTTTTAGTAATATTTCAAATTTATTTTGTTTTTTTGTAGTTTTTCTTCCTTTCCTTTTTATCATTGTGGATAGGATTGTCTGTTATTGGAAATTCTTTGGATATTTTAAAATGAACCTCAGTTCTTCGGTTCGGTTCCGAATAGACAACCATATTTGTGAATTTTTTGAATAAATTTAATCTTTTAATTTATTTATTTACAAATACACATTAAATAATAATGGAAACCCTACCTAGGATTGAAAACTTTAATTTAATTATTTTTTCAGATTTAAGTAAAACTTCTCTTTGTGTGATGCATTTTTTATCATTCCTCCATTTCCTTAGAAAATATGAGGAAGATGTGCTTTTTCGATAATTTAGAGGTTTGCCAGGCGGTAATCAAGAATCATCAGTCCGAGTATTAATTCAAATTTTATTTGTTTGAACCCCGGACCCAAATTTAACTTCAATTTTAAAATTAGAAATTTTGTATCTAAACTGATCGTTACTTCGAGCTCGAATTCGGGTCTGGGGGATCCGGAATAACTTCAATTTTACCTTTAATTCCTAAAAATAAATCTTTTCTTTTATTTTTTATTTTGCCTCATTACATGGGGTCACTTTAGTACGTGGGTGCAGGCTTTAAATTACAAATGTTATATCATTTGAAAGAGCTAGTCGAGCTGAGTCGAATGCCACCAAAATTAGCTCTAGGAAAAATTTTTGAACCGAGATACAGGCGATTGAAAATCGAAAAACCATAGGGGGGACCAAGCACTTTTTTGGGGTGAAAAATTCGAAAATGCAAATTATAACTCATTCGAAAGAGCTCGTCGAGCTGAGTCGAATGACACCAAAATCACCGTGATTGGACAAGATTAGACAAAGTTATGACACAAAAAAACTACCAACATAAACCTATGGGTCGGCGGCGAGGCGCTTGTGCAAAACCCCGCGCTTCGCGCGGGGTTTTGCGGCACGCGCCTCGCGGGGAGTCTACGGGCGCTGGGTCTGGGCTCGTAACATAAACCTATTCCTATCTCCCTTGCTCTGGACGTATTTGGGGCCTCCGTAGCAGCAAAAATCTCCACAGATGCCATAGGTAAGGAGCTAAAAGAAAAGATCATAACTTTGTCCAATCAAGTCGGATTTCGTTGATTTTGGTGTCATTCGACTCAGCTCGACGAGCTCTTTCGAATGAGTTATAATTTGCATTTTCGAATTTTTCACCTCAAAAAAGTGCTTGGTCCCCCCTATGGTTTTTCGATTTTCAATCGCCTGTATCTCGGTTCAAAAATTTTTCCTAGAGCTAATTTTGGTGGCATTCGACTCAGCTCGACTAGCTCTTTCAAATGATATAACATTTGTAATTTAAAGCCTGCACCCACGTACTAAAGTACAGCCCATTACATTTTGAGTTGACATATTTTTTTCAAATATATGGAGAAGGACGATATTTTGCCAATAAAAATGTCTGGGTCAAATTGATGAAAATTCTCCCTATAAGAATGTCTGTGTTTTGCCGGAAATAATTCAAAATTTCCTCAAAACATTTTCTTATCTTTTATATTTTTAAAATATTCCCTCAACAAATATTCTCATAAAAATAATTTTCAATCTACTTTTAATATTTTTACACTCTTTGGGCAGAAACTGTTTCTGTATATAAATATATTTTTTTTGATCTTCATGTCTTAAACTCACATTTAGATTAAAAAAGAAAATTGAAATGAATTTTCATTCCAAAAATTTTTCATATTTTCACTAAAAAATAAAATTGTCTCAAATAGAATGCCCGTGCATTCTATTAGAGATTTTACGGTATACTTCGTACTTTCTCATACTTGAAAAATATGCAAAAAATTTAAAATTTTGTAATTTTTTGGAGCTCATGGGACGTGTATCCTAAAGTGGAGCTAGTTTTCTATTTTAGAGTGAATTATGAAATTGGCTGTCTACAAAAAGACAACAAAGGGTAGAAATTATCTAATCTACGACGAGTATGAATATTATTATAAAAAACAACGAAAAAATTGGCTATGCAAAAAAAATTATGAAGTCGGATGTAATGGGCGGTTGAGGAAAAATAAAAATGGGTTTTATTTGGTGATGGATCATACATGCATCAAGGTAGGATTTTGGCCAATAAAAAATTAAGTACCAGCAAGGTACTTATTTACTCCCCACCAGTGCTTCGAAGCTCGTACCAAAATTCGTACTCGTCCTGGTACGAAGTACGAGTACGAGCAAAAAAATGGGGCAGGTACGAAGTACGAGTACGAGGCCAAAAAAAGTGAAAAGTACGAGGTACGAAGTTTAAGTACGAGCTCGTACTTCTCGTACTTGGTATTAATAGGCCCTCCCCGTACTTTGTCATTAAATTTTTGAAGGAAAAAGGAAAGAATTTTATTTTCTCTCATAATAACTTTGTTGATCGGTGATTGCGGCAAATTAAGGAAACTTGGTAATTCTTCGGTTAGTACCCCCACTTTAGACATAATTCTTTCATCAATATTGATGACAATCAGAAATTCTTTTTTTAATTTTATTCCTAGCACTTTAAGAAACTTGAAACCTGTTGATACCAAATATTAAAAATTAGGAGAAAGTTATAATTTTTAAGAAAATTGATATTTACAATTATTATAGGCCCCTGACAAAATATTTCCTCCAATAATTGAAAAAGGACCGGAAGCAAGACAGGTCGAACAAACATCTTTAAAAAAAACAACAAACAAAAACCCAACAAACAAAGGTGGGAGCAACGAAGAGACATTTCCGGTCTCTATTATCTCGGCAGGACGTGAGTTTTAAGAAAAATTTTTTTTTAATAAATTTCTGTTTATTTAAGAAGAAGGCGATATTGAAGCTGTAATACGACATAAAGGAGGTGAAGAAGTGCAAAGATTTGATAATGAGGTTTTTAATTAATCGAAAAATTTGTTGTTCTGTAGAAACAAATTTTGGAAATAATTTGGAGATCAAACCTTTTAAATATGATATTTCTAAACATGTAATTATTAAGGAATTTTATTGATTTTTTTTGATAAATATTTTCTTTGATTTTATTTTCTCCTCCGAAGGATTAATTATCTCTTTTTTACGAAATTTAAAACAAAACAACCCCCCCCCCTCGAATTTGCTTTACTTTAGTTTCAACAATATTTATCGACAAAAAATATTGGCAAAAAAAATAAAATAAAAAATTATTTACCTTTTTAATTTCATTTTCCAAAGAAATAATTTTCTCGTCTTTTTGATAATTTTCTGCCTTTACTTGTTTAATTTTTTCTTTAAGTAATTTTTGAAATTTTTGGTTCATTCCTTCAATTTCATTTTTGTGTTGAGAATTTATTTTTTTTAATTTATTTTCATTGTCAGAATTTGTTTTTTTAAGCTTCTAAAATTATTTTTAAGAATATTTGGTACTTTTCTTTTTCCCTCTTCTTCCAGAGAGAAAAGATGGTGATTATTGTGGCATATTCAAAAGAGACATTAATAAAGAAAAAGTAATTTTTTCCAATGACAACAAACAAATATTTGATCGATACTTTTGGTTTTATCAAAATTTCAGTCCACCAAATATGTATAAATTAACATTTGGATCAACGTTGCGGGATAAGTTGATTAAAATAGAGTTAGTTGTACCAATTAATTTATTAGGTTAAGTGATTAAGCATAATTAACCTACTAATTACCCATGGCATAGACTGTCCATTTAAGGGAGAGAGAAAGTATGACCATTATGTGCGTATTAAGTGGAAATTTTTGGCAGACTGACAATGGGACCAATTAAGTAACCCCGGAGACTTGGTGCACGCCACAACACCGGACCATTTCGTGACTAACAACAATTTGGTTCAAACTCTATCATTCCCATCAATCATTTTTCCGTTTTACTATCATTAGTTGCCTGAGGAAAATAAATGCTATTGCCTTTTTCCTCTCCGCAAGAATGGAAGAAAAAGTCCGAAGGGTTAACGGAAAAGTACCGAATATTTAACAAAAAAATATCCAAACTTTACTACCTTCAATTCATTTTCTAAAGAATTATTTTTCTTTTCAAGATTTAAATTCTTTTCCTTCTCTTCAATAAATTTTATTTCAAGTTTATTAAAATCCTTTTTCCTTTTTTCAACCAAAATCCAATCAGAATTTGTCGATAATCCTTCTTCACTCATTTTGTTAGAATCTTTTAAAATACTTAATATTTGATAAAGTTTAGATAAATTAAAGTAATAAAAAATATTTTTCGTACAAAGGAGTACACTATAATTCTATTTTCTATAAAGCAAAAGCTGGTGAAATATATAACGAGAAATATGATGCATTTCAACTTTCAACATTTTCTTGGAATAATAACGATATTTTTAGTTGTGGATTAGTTTATCCCCCAACTAATATATCGAATGAATTTCCTTATATTTTCTTTACACAAAATGGAAATCAAATTGGTAAATAATTAATTAAAATAACCATACAAAAATTGTTTTTTAAAGGTAAAGGTGTATTATTAAAGGACAATTTCGATTCATATAAACCACGTGTTTATCTTGATTGTTGTTCTGTTGAAGCAAATTTTGGAAATGATTTGGAGTCATTTGGAATCAAAACCATTTAAATATCATATTTCAAAACATTTAATTCTTAAAGAATTTTATTGAAATCTATTTTTTGATTAATTTTATTTTTTATTTACTTTTTTCATCAAGTCTTTTTTTAATTTTATTCCTAGCACTTTAAGAAACTTGAAACCTGTTGATACCAAATATTAAAAATTAGGAGAAAGTTATAATTTTTAAGAAAATTGATATTTACAATTATTATAGGCCCCTGACAAAATATTTCCTCCAATAATTGAAAAAGGACCGGAAGCAAGACAGGTCGAACAAACATCTTTAAAAAAAACAACAAACAAAAACCCAACAAACAAAGGTGGGAGCAACGAAGAGACATTTCCGGTCTCTATTATCTCGGCAGGACGTGAGTTTTAAGAAAAATTTTTTTTTAATAAATTTCTGTTTATTTAAGAAGAAGGCGATATTGAAGCTGTAATACGACATAAAGGAGGTGAAGAAGTGCAAAGATTTGATAATGAGGTTTTTAATTAATATTTTATATTAATTATTTAAAGTTTTTAATTTGTTGCAAATATATATTTATTATACCCCGTTCCCCGACCCTAGTTACAAAATTCTCACCGATCACTCAAATAATTTAATTCCCAATTTTAAAGATTTACTCAAAAATCTCAAAAAAAGGATATTCTCAAAAAATAGAATAATTATTTCCTTTTTTTTTCTCTTTTATGTTTACAAAAATAGTAATAATCAGGAAATTAGAATTTTAGATTGCAAATTAAGTTAGAAAAAAGATAACAAAATTTTAGATTTATTTTTTGACATTTTAATAAATTAAAAGGCTGATACTGAAACTAATTAAAATAGATTTAATTATAATTATTTTGTTAAAACTTAAATATTCTAAAAAAACAGTTAAATGCTACTTTGGACAATGTGGGAGATGATAATCACTCAAATAATTTAATGGAGGAATCTTCAATTGATAAATTAGCTAATTTGTATAATTTAAAAAAGAAAAGAAAAAATTTAAATCAAAAGGAAGTAATGATATCTCCAAGCAAAAGAAGTCGAAAATTGGAAAAACCGATTAGAACTTTGGAAGAAAATATTGAACAGACGGCTAATTTAATGGTAAATATGGAAAATCTAAAAGATTGACTAAAATAATTTTTTTGGAATTTTAATTGGAAAATTTAAATTAATTAAAATTAGAATAATTATTTCCTTTACTCAATTCCTTTAAATAATTAATTTACAAAATATTTTTTCTTTAATTTTTTTAAATTAAAAAAAGAAATTTTTAGGAAGACGAAGGAATTACAAAAAATAATTTATTAAATAAAAATCTCCATCCACCACCACCACCACCAACTAACAACAACAATCAATTATTTAATAATCAACAAAAACTTTTAGAAGAAGAAGAACAAAAGCCAAATAGTTCAACAAATATTCAATTAAATAATTTACAATTTGAACAAATTTATGGAAAAATTGACAAAACAAATTTTTTGTTAAATAAAATTATTGAATTAATTAATGAACGGTTACCTAAAAATAATAATGAAGGAATTTAAAGGAAAAAGAATAAGAATTTTATTTTGATTTTAAACATTAATGTTGTACAAAAAAGATAGAGAATTATAATTAATTAATTACAAGTTTTTTAAAATATATATATTTTGGGAAGGAATTGGGAGAACTTTTTGAAGGCCTTCTATTTAAAAAGTTGAAAATAAAAAACTTTGAGGATACTATTATTTAGAAAAACTTGTAATTCTTGTTTGATTTAAAGACTTAAGAGTTATTTTAATTTTACAATTTTTTGTTTGTTTGCTCATAATAAATCTTGCCAATACATAAATATATTTACCTCTAAAAGAATAAATAAATTTTAATTTTTGTCTTTTATTAAATAAGCACAAAATAACTTAGCTCTACATATTCCCAATTTTAAAGATTTACTCAAAAATTCTAATTTGAATTATTAATTTAAGATTAATTTATGTATTAAAATAATTTTTATTTTTGAAAGAATTCTTTATCTTTTTATAAAAAAGAAAATGAAGAAGAGATTAGAATTAAATTACATTAATTTTTTTAACAAAAAAATAAAAATCTTTTGTCAAGAAAATAACAGAAAAAAATAATCTACCTAAAAATATATTTCTTAAAAGAAAAGTTTATTTTGATGTTTCTTTATTTAAATAATGTTTACTTTAAGAAATTTGAGAGGATTTTGTAGGTAATTTTTATTAAATTTAATAAATAAAATGGTTATATATTTACGTGTATTTTTTTGTTTCGTTTTTTATTTTTTATTTTTTGTGAATTTAAAATAAAAATTTTTTTCTAAAATAATTTTTAAAAAAACATTATTTAGAGATGTTGAGACTTTTAAAACTTTTCTTTTTTAATTCTCCAAAAAATTTCCCTTTTAATTATTTACCTACTAATTATTTGTGTATTTATTTCCGGTCCTCTTATTTAATTAACTCTTCCACTTTACCCCCAATAAAAATATCGCCCACTTAAGTTGATAATCCGTCAATTACTTTTTGTGTATATATTTAATTCTGATTTTATTTGATTTATTTCTGGAAAAGAAAAATATAAACTTAAATTTTTTTCGACTATTTCTACAAAAATATTCAGTAATTATAGATATACCTCTCTAACTTGAAGGAGCTTTTTTGTATCTCGAAGAATCATTTGAAGACATAAAAATTGTTAAAAAGTTTGAATAACGAGAAAATTTGTGGAGACGAGGAAACTTGAGGAAACATGTTGTTGAATCAGGGGAAAAGGCTCAGATTCGATTTTTTCTCGATTTAATCGACAGCACTTTTCAGTTTTATTTTCTAAGTTTTAAGTTCGTCGGTCCTATCAATATTTTGCAGTAATTTAAGAGCCAATCTATTTATTTTTTTCACTGAAAAGTCCAACTCAATTTCTTTTATTTTTTTCACATTTTCCAGATGCATTATAGAGACATTTTACTAAATACTTAAATGTGTTTTTAAATATCTAAAAAAACTCATGGGATTTTCTATTTATCTTTTAATGGCTTGTTTGTCTCTTAAAAATACTTTTGTTTCTAAAAAGAAATTGGACCTTCTCAAATTTTCGACTCTAGTTAAAAAATTCAAAAATTCATCCTCTCCCATCTTTTCTTTTTCTAAAATTCGGGAATTTAAATCGCTAGGCAGTTTTTCCGGACACGAATATAATCAAATTTCCGGACACGAATATAATTACGCCTTTACGAGAGGGCTGATAGATCATCTACGGTGTTTTAAATATTAGTTATCAATCATGTATTTATGTATAATTGTTAATCTTTATTATGAAAATTTTCTTCATAATACAGTGGATATTTTAAAATTTTTGCCTATTTTCTTTTGCATTTTTATAAATATTTAGGGTAAACATCTAAAATAAATAAATAAGACTCGAACTTCTAATTTATGTAAATATTTACTAGTGTTCGGCACGGTACGGTATACCGCGGTATTTTTCCCGGTATACCGCGGTATTTTTTTCCGGTATACCGAAACCGTACCGGCCTAGCACTTTAAGAAACTTGAAACCTGTTGATACCAAATATTAAAAATTAGGAGAAAGTTATAATTTTTAAGAAAATTGATATTTACAATTATTATAGGCCCCTGACAAAATATTTCCTCCAATAATTGAAAAAGGACCGGAAGCAAGACAGGTCGAACAAACATCTTTAAAAAAAACAACAAACAAAAACCCAACAAACAAAGGTGGGAGCAACGAAGAGACATTTCCGGTCTCTATTATCTCGGCAGGACGTGAGTTTTAAGAAAAATTTTTTTTTAATAAATTTCTGTTTATTTAAGAAGAAGGCGATATTGAAGCTGTAATACGACCTAAAGGAGGTGAAGAATTAATCGAAAAATTTGTTGTTCTGTAGAAACAAATTTTGGAAATAATTTGGAGATCAAACCTTTTAAATATGATATTTCTAAACATGTAATTATTAAGGAATTTTATTGATTTTTTTTGATAAATATTTTCTTTGATTTTATTTTCTCCTCCGAAGGATTAATTATCTCTTTTTTACGAAATTTAAAACAAAACAACCCCCCTCCCCTCGAATTTGCTTTACTTTAGTTTCAACAATATTTATCGACAAAAAATATTGGCAAAAAAATAGAATAAAAAATTATTTACCTTTTTAATTTCATTTTCCAAAGAAATAATTTTCTCGTCTTTTTGATAATTTTCAGCCTTTACTTGTTTAATTTTTTCTATAAGTAATTTTTGAAATTTTTGGTTCATTCCTTCAATTTCATTTTTGTGTTGAGAATTTATTTTTTTTAATTTATTTTCATTGTCAGAATTTGTTTTTTGAAGCTTCTAAAATTATTTTTAAGAATATTTGGTACTTTTCCGTTAATCCTACGGACTTTTGCGGACTTTTTTTCCTCTTTTTGCAGAGAGAAAATATGGTGATTATTGTGGCATATTCAAAAGAGACATTAATAAAGAAAAAGTAATTTTTTCCAATGACACCAAACAAATATTTGAATCAATACTTTTGGTTTTATCAAAATTTCAGTCCACCAAATATGTATAAATTAACATTTGGATCAACGTTGCGGGATAAGTTGATTAAAACAGAGTTAGTTGTACTAATTAAGTAATTTATTAAGTAAAGTAATTAAGCATAATTAACCTACTAATTACCCATGGCATACACTCTGTCCCATAATTATAAAGCCACACATATTTTTTGTAATAAGTCAGTCGACTTTGGAATGAGATATGGGCCTAATTCTTTTTTTAATTTTCTATAATATCGATAGACATATTTACTGTATTTTTTGTAGAATTTTACAATAAGTAGAAATTAAATTTTTACAATGGCTTTATATTTTTGGGACACCTATTTTTGAAATAAATCGATGTAGTAATTGATTTGATGAATAGAATTTTTTCAAACATTAAATATATTTTTTAAATGTCGTTTTGAGTATTATATTAAAATTCCATACAGATCCGTTACAAACTAACTGACTTATTACAAAAAATATGGGTGGCTTTATAATTATGGGACAGAGTGTAGACTGTCCATTTAAGGGAGAGAGAAAGTATGACCATTATGTGCGTATTAAGTGGAAATTTTTGGCAGACTGGCAATGGGACCAATTAAGTAACCCCTGAGTTTTGGTGCACGCCACAACACCGGACCATAGCGTTCAAGAATGCAAGCTTGGTAATTTTCGTGACTAACAACAATTTGGTTCAAACTCTATCATTCCCATCAATCATTTTTCCCTTTTACTATCATTAGTTGCCTGAGGAAAATAAATGCTATTGCCTTTTTCTTCTCCGCAAAAATGGAAGAAAAAGTCCGCAAAGTCCGTAGGGATAACGGAAAAGTACCGAATATTTAAAAAAAAATATCCAAACTTTACTACCTTCAATTCATTTTCTAAAGAATTATTTTTCTTTTCAAGATTTAAATTCTTTTCCTTCTCTTCAATAAATTTTATTTCAAGTTTATTAAAATCCTTTTTCCTTTTTTCAACCAAAATCCAATCAGAATTTGTTGATGAACCTTCTTCAGTCATTTGTTAGAATCTTTTAAAATACTTAATATTTGATAAAGTTTAGATAAATTAAAGTAATAAAAAAATATTTCTCGTACAAAGGAGTACACTGATAGAGAGGCACGACTGTAGTGCAAAAATAAATTAATTTTTTTAAACAAAATTAAAATTTTAGTGGAATTTAAAAAAAGTAATTGAATTAATTTATTTATATGTAATTATTGCAGGATTTTTTGCCCAGCGAATATTTTGTTTTGACTGAGAAAAATGTTGAGAAAATGAGGAGGAAAAAAAAGGATTAATACTATATTTATTTGTTGAGGGAATATTTTAAAATAAAATGTTTTTAGGGTAACTATTTAGAATTAAAAATTTTGAAATAATTTAAAATAAAATGTTAAGTTTAATGTTTTTACTAAATGTGAATAAAGATTAAAAATTTGTTTTTCAGTTGGCTGTAGTATAGTATACCGGAGGCAAAATTTCGATACAAAACACATAACATTCGATTCTTCTCGGCGAGCTGAGTCGAATGATACCACTCTCTATTCACGGAAATGCCTGTGAACCGAGATATAGGTCCCCGAAAATCGAAGAACCATTCATCAACATGAAAAACAACCTGCGCGAAGCGCCGGGTTTTGCACAAGCGCCTTAATTCTTTCGATGATTTAAAGAAAAACTTAATAAATTTTTAAATAGTTTAAATAAACTGATCAGGATTCGTTAAAATATATCCCTAATTAAATTGATATCTTTTTAATTTAAAAAAAAATAAAAAAAAGTTATTTTTAAACAAAAATTTAAACATACAATTATTGTTTAATTGAATTTTGTTAAAATAAGTAAAGGTTAAACTTATAAAAAAATAAAGTGTTTTTTTAACAAAATTTAAATTTTATGGAGAGAAGTTAAATTTATTTTAAAAATATAAAAGTGTGATTCAAATTGATGAAAATTAAGCAGAAAATAAAATTAATCAAAAAATTTCAATAATATTCTTTAAGAATTAAATGTTTAGAAATGTCATAATTAAATGGATTTGAGGCCAAATTATTTCCAAAATTAGCTTTAACAGAACAACAAGCAAGATAAACACATGGTTTGTATGAGTCATTATTCTCCTTCAACAATACAGCTTTACCTAAGGAATTGTATTTTGTAAAATAATTTTTAATTATTTACCAATTTGCTTTCCATTTTGAGTAAAGAAAACATAAGGAAATTCATTCGATATATTAGTTGGGGGATAAACTAATCCACAACCAAAAATATCGTTATTATTCCAAGAAAATGTTGAAAGTTGAAAGAAGCCTTCGTTATATATTCTACCATATTTTGCAGAATAGAAAATATAATTGTTTGTACTACAATTTCTAAGACCAATAGCCATAACTGATTCGCTACCATTTAATTCTTTTTCAAATTTACATTTAACTTCAAAATAATATAAAGAATAATTCAAACAATTTTGTGGCTTTTTGAATGGATTTTGTGCATAAACAATAACCAACCAATCACACCCTAAAAATATTTTTAAAAACTTTTAAAAATTATAAATAATTTACCTCCTTTCCCCACCAAATATTTAATATTTTCATCATTAATTAACCTTGCAAATCCATATCCTTTAATACAATTACCAATAGGAGTGTTTGTATTTATACATTCATTATCACAACATCCACTATCAATTTTACTCCATTTATTTTTAATTTTAACAAAAACCAAATTATTCAATAAACTAACAAAATTAAATAAATCCCCAAACTTTTTGTCGGTCAAATCATTTGCCTTTATTAAATAAAATTTTAATTTAAAAAATATTTTTTATTTATTTTAAATATTAAAATTAAATCATTTTCTTTTAAATTATTTTAAAAGAAAGTTGATTGTATCAACATTTTCCGGTTTGAACAACATTCCCGTAGTGGGGCGATGCTTCATAAAAACTAAATTAATTATATTTACCTTTTTAATTTCAACTTCCAAAGAATTAATTTTTTCGTCCTTTCGAACATTTTCATCTTTTAATTTTTGAAAATTATTTTTAATTTCTTCAATTTCATTTTTATGTTTAGAATTTATTTGTATCTCCTGAAAATATTAAATTTAGCTAGCCTTTTGCCAATATAGTTTTATCTCGATAAAACTTTGAATGTTTAAAATTCTGTCTGGCATGACATAGATATTAAGACTTTTAAAAAAGAAAATAATGACAGAAATTTTGGCTCTATATGAAGATCATGCCGCATTGATTTACTTATTTTTCACCTTAATTTTTCCTTATCTCCTTGCCTCATTGGACTGGCAATTTTTCCCAAGTTAATAAATGTGATTTTATGCATAGGAAAAAATAAGCAAAATGTTTAACTTTTTACATAAAAACAAAAAATCAAAAAAGACAAAATTTGACAAATATTACTTAATTTTTGACCGATTGGGATAATTTTGATTTAATCGAAAGTCATGTCACGTGGAATCTTTTTTTTTAATTTACAAATATGAAAATTCTACGAGAAAGTTGCAGATGTCTATGTCATGTTAGTGGTGTTAAACACATATTTTTTTATAAAAAACTAAATTAATTATTTACCTTTTTAATTTCTTCTTCCAAAGAATTAATTTTCTCATCTTTTTGTTTCAAAGAAATATCATTTTCAGCCTTTAATTTATTAATATTTGCTTCAATTACTTGTTGAAAATTTTGTTTTAAATTTTTAATTTCACTTTCATGTTCAGACTTTATTTTTTGGATTGTCTAAAAATATTTAAAAATATCTTTTTGACAAGAAATGGGAATATAAAAAAAGGGTAAACCAAGGATTGAGGCCCACATTTTTTTGCTTCATGAAAAATAAGGGAGAAAGGGAAGAAAAAAAGGGAGGGGAAGATGAAAGAATGGCTCTCTTACCCACTAAAGTAACATTTATCGATAAAGAAATGTAGATAAGAATAACCCTAATTAAGATATGAATACTAAAACACTAAGAATAACATTAAGAAAATCAGTGTACTGTGTATTTGTTTGTTCTTCTCCGATCTTTTTTAAACATCGGCTTAGGCTCCGGGGTTTTCAAACTCTTAGCTCCGGCCTTACCGGGGCCTGCTCCGGAGCTAGCTGTCTGGTTAAATTGAAAATTATCAATTGAAATTGAATTTCAATTGATATTTAATTTTTGTTTTGTTTTATGGGTGGTATAAAATTTTATTTAAGAAATTGAAAAATAGATTGAAAAATAAAAGCACTCTCTATTAGAAGCACACCCTATGAAAGGATCGAAAAATGCCCATGTGGTTCTATTAGAAGATTTACGGTATTTTTCAATTTTTTTTCGATTTTCGAGGTTACTATTTGTCTTTCGATTTCAAAGATTTTGAAAAATAGTTTCGATTTTCAATTTCGATATTTTTGGATTTCTTTTGATTTCCTATTCGAAACAACTCATCTTTCTATATAGAAGATGAGTTGTAAGTGGAAATTGGGAAGAAAAGGAAATTGGGAAGATATGTGGAAATTGGGAAGAAAAAATGGGGCCCCAAATCTCGGTTTACCCGAAAAAAACTTGCCAGTTTCAGCTTTAAATTACTATTTTCAAGATAAAGATCATTATTTTGTAGTTTCAACTAAAATAAATTGTCCTAATAAATAAACAAAAATCCTTTTAACCTCCAATTTCTCCAAACGTTGTTTTAAGCTTTCGTTTATATTTTTTGATAAAAGACAAGAACCACAAGAAGTGGACAAACCATCAATACTAAATGTTTCCAAACAACTATTTTCTGTTAAATTTTCTAATTCTTCTCCAAGTGTTTTATTATTATCAGAATTGTCTGTAGAAAATGCCCATTCATCTATTAATTGGTTTGGTGTTCTCATATTTTTATGAATAACTTTCTGAAATTTAATTAAGATTTACATAAATTTTTTCAATTAAAATTTCAAAAATTTATATTCCAAATCAGAAAAAATATTTTAAATTAGGTTTTATAATTTTAGGCTATAAAAATTCTGAGAAAAATTCTAAAACAAAAATTAAATTTAATAAAAATTAAATTAATTTTTCTTAAACAAATTTTAAATTTTTATGGAAATAATTTAAATTTATTTTTAAAAATCTAAATATAAAAAGGAAAATGAATAAAAAATTTATTTATTTATTTATATGTATATTGAAGGATTTTTTGCTCAGAGAAAGTTTTTGTGAATATTCTCTTTTAAGTAAATTAATTTATTTGTTGAGGGAACATTTTAAATTTAAAATTACAATTTACGAATACGAAAAATATTTTTCGATTACGATGCAATTCGGTGCGGACTCGCTTTAAATAAATATTTAAAATATTCCTCCAGAACATTTTCTCATAATTTTTGATTAAATAAAACCTACATTTCCCTTCCTTAGTCCTAGTCTACTTTTAATATTTTTACACTCTTTGGGCAAAAACTGTTTCAGTATATAAATATATTTTTTTTTATTTTCATGTCTTAAACTCACATTTAGATTAAAAAAGAAAATTGGAATGAATTTTCATTCCAAAAATTTTTCATATTTTCACTAAAAAATAAAATTGTCTCTTAGAAGAAAAAATTTCCCTTAATTTTAGATAAATTTATTTATTTAAATTCCATAAAACAAATGGAATTATTTTTTTCTATTCCTTTTTGGAGGTGTTTTAAAAAGATTTTTTATTTTAAATTTAAACAAATTTATTTTACTTTTAAAAAAAAGTTAAATTTATACTCTATTAAGCACCCACTCCAAAACAAGATTTTCAGAAAATTAATTTTTTAAAAATATGAAAACACCAAAACAATTAGAAGAATGGTCATTTTCTACACAAAATTCTGATAAAGATGAAACGCTTGTTGAAGAGGAAGATAATTTTACAGAAACATCGAGTATTGATGGGTTAACTACTATATCTAGTAGTTCTTGTTCAACACAACATATAAATGGAAGTTTAAAACAACGTTTGAAGAAATTAGAGGTAAAAAATTATTTTTTGTTGAGTCCAATTTCTTCTGACGAAGATGTTGTACCCATCTATATTTAAAAATAAATTTGGTATTTTTCTGTTATCCCTACCCCCTTTTGCGGATTTTACGGACTGTTTTATGTGTAGACATTAATAAAGAAAAATTATTTTTAAATATAAATGACAGATTTTTAAATATGACAGATTTTTAACAATAATACTCAAATAAAATAAATAATGATTTTTTGCAATGTTAATAAATATAAATAAAATTAGGATCAGTATTAGCGTTTATGGGGTGAGAAGCAAAACCAGGAATTACAAAACACGGAACAGACAAAGCCCTGACAGTAAAACGAGGTTTACCAAGACACTCCAACACACAACACGGTCTCTTCACTGTGTTTTTGTTGTTCCTTGTTTTGGTAACATCGGTTTTAAGACCGTGCAGTGCCCTTTGTTTAAAAAGAACTGCTGATTCGCGGCATAGACTTATGGGTGAAAAGAAAATCAGTATTTATTTTCGTTAGGTATCTATTAGAGTGTCTCCTGGCGGTTCAGAAAATTTTTCCCATTATGTACTTATAAATTAGATCCTTGACATTTTTCGATAACATCCCTGTAAAGGGAAATACGACTAATTTAAAAATAAATTTATATTTTAGTTGAAATTGACAATTAATGATCAAGCTTTGAAAATTCATAATTTTGAACATAAAGAGGCAATATTTTTTATTTAATTTCTTGTATCATAAATATCTTTAAATATTATTTTTAGCAAATCCAAAAACTCGAGACTAAACATAAAAATGAAATTGAAGAAATTAAACAAAATTTAAAGGAAAAAGACGAAAAAATTATTCTTTTGGAAGCAGCAATTAAAAATGTAATTACTTTTTATTTATAAGTTAAGGCAGAAAATGCCAGTTTTGGAGCTGTCCAAGCCGAAAATTTTCCAAGACTAAGACAGGACCCCAAACCAATTACACGACCTCTAGACCAAATATTAACAATACTCAAACAATACTCACATTTTTGATCTATTTTTAGAGCTTTCGACATGAGCATCTATAATTTTGAGGAATTTATAGGAAATGTAATCAAATCTAGAAAATATTGGGAATTTGGCTTGGAAAAAATTTTGATTTTTAGCGCCTCAGACTCTAAAAATTTGAGAATTTTGGAAGGCCAGGAAGCCAGATTTCCTCACCTCCACATTTTGAAAGTGATCGAAATATTTATAGGGGTTAAAGAGGGTAAATACCAGAGATAAGTACCTAGTCTTGTATTTTAGAACCTATGGTATGTGGTAAAGATATATAAAATAATTGAAAACGAAACTGGCAAAAGGCTAACTAAATTTAATATTTTCAGGAGATACTACAAATAAAGTCTGAACATGTAAAAGAAATTGAAATATTAAAAGCTGCAAACGAAGAGAATTTAAAGCAAAAAAATGATAAAATTAATTATTTTGAGAAAGAAATTAAGGAGGTAATTAATTAATCATTTTCTTCCTATAAACTAAATCACATTTAAAATTATTATTTGGAATTAAAAGTAAATTAGATAAAAGAAAAATAATTTTAACGGAACGGGCCGGTTGAATTTTTTGAATCCATATTTTGGGCCATATCTTGTTCGATTCTTAATTAATTTAGATACTTAAAATATCAATCGAAAGCGTGGATGTGAGGATTATTTTCGCCAACAGGAGTGATCAGATCATCATACAAAAAGTTACAGCCAAATAAAGATCAAATCACGATTGCGCGCATTTATCTAAATATAACTTTTTGTATCATAAACTGATCAAATCAATCCTGTTTGCGAAAATAATCCTCACATCCAGAGCTTTAGATTGATAAAAGATTTATTCGAATGAGTACAAACCCAAAAAACTATGGCCCAAATATTGCTCAGGTACCCAACCGGCGGTACTCTTCTGACCCCAACCCAATTTTATAAATAACAAAAATTATTTTTAAAGTTGCATAAACAAAGCAATGAATATTCTTTAAATATTAATTTTAGAAAATTGTAAAAATAAATTCTGAACATAAAAATGAAATTGAAGAAATTAAAAATAATTTTCAAAAATTAATTGATGAAAATATTAAACAATTAAAAGATGAAATTGTTCAAAAAGACGAAAAAATTAATTCTTTGGAAGTTGAAATTAAAAAGGTAAATATAATTAATTTAGTTTTTATGAAGCATCGCCCCACTACGGGAATGTTGTTCAAACCGGAAAATGTTGATACAATCAACTTTCTTTTAAAATAATTTAAAAGAAAATTATCAAAAACAAGAAAAAAGAATAAAAAAATAATAAATTAATTATAATTTATTAGATGGAGTTGGGTGTTGTTTTTGAGCGATATGTTTCAAGATGTTATATTGTGATTGAATTTCGACTGTTGTGATGAGTGTTGTGTTTTAACTGTTGTTGTGTGATGTTGTTTCTGCTGTTGTGAAGCTAATTTATATGTTGTGAATTTGGGGTTGACCTGGATAGGTCTAGTTCAAAATTTAGTTGGAATTGTAAAAACAATTCTGGGGGCTCTACAGCCTTAATCCAAAAATTAACGGAACTCTTGATGTTATAATTCCGGGCCCAAGATGGGCAATATATTCGAAGACGAATATAAAATTAATTTATTAAATAAATTAAAACATTTTAAATTAGATATAGAGAACAGAACATAAAAAATAAAATGAATTAAAAATGTTTATAAGATCGAGTGGGCGGGGCATCTTTCATCGGTTCTTTTTCGGCCGTGCAAGGCCGTGCCTGGCATTAGCACCAGCCAGCCCAAAAGATCAAAATCGCATATAGGTGTATATGCGACACTCCCACCAAACAAAGATTTGCCAACCACCAAAAGCAAATCCAAGAGATTTGAGTTCATGTTATGTTGCAAGGTTTTAGTTCGTTAATTCTGTTGCTTTCTTTATCGTTTTTTTTGATTGTTGTTTCGATCTTGATAGATCTCTTAATTCATATTTTGTTTTTTCTCTGAGGGGTTTCTTAGTATTAAACTTAAAATTTCGAAGACATTCGACCCTCCCCACTTCGGTTAAATTTAGGAGACCAAAACAATTGATATTCGATAATATCGACTTGTTTTCTCAGAAGATATTTATTTGCCTATTTAGTTTTTTGGTAAACCTGTGATTTTTGTTATTTGATCGAAAAATAAGGGGAGCTAACATTCTCTATTGTTTCCCGTCTAATCCTAAACTCTTCCGGCTCAATTGTTGAGAATGGATATCATTAAACAGGTCGGCCTACTGAATGGATTCCATAACTAAATGGATTCCGCCACTTAGTTTTCAATCTCTAGACTCTTGAAAAATGGATGTGTTTAGGATTACTAGGGCTTTATCCATTGACTCCATGAAGCTCCTAATTGTTTTCTCCCTAAATTGCTTTGATGTTAATTATTGGTGGTAGGGAAAGGTTTGAACATTTTTCTACTATTTTCCTTCTAATCTTAAACTCTTCCGGTTCAATTATTGAGAATGGATATCCTCAAACTAATTGGCATCCGTCCGTATAGTTTTCAATCCCTAGACTCTTGAAAATGGATGTGTTTAAGATTATTAGGCATTATCCTTGACTCGCCAGAATCTACTTACTACTGTTGTCTCTATACGAATTCGAATGGACTTATGTAGTTGTAAGTAAATTCCTTCCTTTAAAGTATGTTCAATATTCTTACGTTTCCTACCGTTTTGTTCTTGTATTTTTGGTCTGTTGTATTCTTTGTAATTTTGGCCTAGATAGACCAAATACTTATTGCTAGAATTTTTGATCAGCTTTGTTGTTATTGTCTATTAAACCTTTAATCTAAATTTATTTTAAGCCTCGATAGGCCAAAATTCTAAAATTAGTTTTTACTCATTTTATTTTTCACTCATTGTTTTTATTTCACTCATTTCTTTCTTTTACTCTATTTAAATTTAAAGTTAGATAACTTTCGATTCTTATAAACTATTTTCTTTTTATTTCTATTTATGCAGATGCGCGCTTCTTATTTTGAATTTGGAAAAATTAGCAAATAGATTGAAAGAAAACTAGACAGAGAAAATGCTTTAGTGTAAAAAACAGTTAGTAAAGAGAGAAAAAATGTTTTTGTGCATAAACAAGGAAAGGACATTTTTGATGCTAGATAGCTCTCATTTTTGTGAACAAGGTGCGAGGGGTTAAATGTATTCTTTGTTTCGAAAATAAAATATTTCTTCTTTCTCTGGCCAAAGACAAAAATTCCTTAAAAGTAGAGGTGCAAAGATCAAAAAGAAATTTTTTCTCTAAAATTGACAAGCTAGATAGCTTTTTTCTCAAATTGGCCAAATTCTCTTCTCTATTTTCGTTTAAAACGAAATTGTGAATAAAAGACAGAAAATTAACAAAAGAAAGTTATTTCAAAGAAAAAATCTTTTTTAAACAAAAAATCTTTTATTGAACATTATTTTCAGAAAAAATTTTTGAACCAATATTTACGGTATGTTTCTAATTGACAAAAAGAGAGGAGTGATACAAAAATCGAAAAAATTTTTATTTAGCCTTATCTTTTAGCTAGATAGCTAAAATTTATTTTCAATAAAAACTAACAATTTTAAAATAAAATTTCTATAAAAAATTCTCTAAATATGGCCAATCAGCAAAAAATTTTTGAAAGAATGGGTAGAAAAAAGAAAAAAAAATTTTTTTTTTTTTTTTTTCCCAAAAATTGAAAAGCTAGATAGCTTTTATTGTTCCTTTTCTATAAAAACAAATTCTCTTCTCTTTTTGGACGCATATGCGAATAATTAAAAAAAAATAATTTAACAAAAGAGAAGTAAAATAAAAGGAAAAATTAAGAAAAATTTGAAGAGAAAAAACTTACAAAAAAATCTTTCTATGGGAAATCATTTTTCAAGGAAAATTTGCGAAAAATATTTACGGTATGTAATATTCTTAAAAAAGTTTTCTAGTTAGACTTAATTTACAGCTAGATAGCTGTTCAAAATTTTTGAATAAGTAAAAAAATTTAAAAAAATAGAGCTAGATAGCTTATTCAGTCGAAAATAAATTTTCTTAAAAAAATTTGCTTTCAGCTAGATAGCTGAACTAAAAATTTAGAATAAGATTTCTAAAAAAAATTCTAAAAAAAAACAGCTAAATAGCTAATGAATATTTTTCAATAAAAATCTACCTTTACTCCAGGCCAAAGATTGCAGTTTCACTATTATCGCTAGTTTGATGGGTCGCCATATCAAAAACAAGAAAAAAGAATAAATTAAATATAATTTATTAAATGGAGTTGGGTGTTGTTTTTGAGCGATATGTTTCAAGATGTTATATTGTGATTGAATTTCGACTGTTGTGATGAGTGTTGTGTTTTAACTGTTGTTGTGTGATGTTGTTTCTGCTGTTGTGAAGCTAATTTATATGTTGTGAATTTGGGGTTGACCTGGATAGGTCTAGTTCAAAATTTAGTTGGAATTGTAAAAACAATTCTGGGGGCTCTACAGCCTTAATCCAAAAATTAACGGAACTCTTGATGTTATAATTCCGGGCCCAAGATGGGCAATATATTCGAAGACGAATATAAAATTAATTTATTAAATAAATTAAAACATTTTAAATTAGATATAGAGAACAGAACATAAAAAATAAAATGAATTAAAAATGTTTATAAGATCGAGTGGGCGGGGCATCTTTCATCGGTTCTTTTTCGGCCGTGCAAGGCCGTGCCTGGCATTAGCACCAGCCAGCCCAAAAGATCAAAATCGCATATAGGTGTATATGCGACAAAATGATTTAATTTTAATATTTAAAATAAATAAAAAATATTTTTTAAATTAAAATTTTATTTAATAAAGGCAAATGATTTGACCGACAAAAAGTTTGGGAATTTATTTAATTTTGTTAGTTTATTGAATAATTTGGTTTTTGTTAAAATTAAAAATAAATGGAAAGAAATTGATAGATACAATGAATGTTGTGAGAATAATTGTTTAAATACAAACACCCCTGTTGGTAATTGTATTGAAGGAAATGGATTTATTAATTTAATTAATGATGAAAATATTAAATATATGGTGGGGAATGGAGGTAAATTATTTAAAATTTTTAAAAGTTTTAAAAATATTTTTAGGGTGTGATAAAGGTGTTCGTGTTTGTGCAGAAAATTTATTCAATAAACCACAAAATTGTTTTAATTATTCTTTATATTATTTTGAAATTAAAAGTAAATTTGAAAGAGAATTAAATGGTAGCGAATCATATATGTGGATTGGTCTTAGAAATTGTAGTAGAACCAATTATATTGAATATGTTGCAAAATATGGTAGAATATATAACGAGAAAGATGATGTATTTCAACTTTCAACATTTTCTTGGAATAATAATGATATTTTTGGTTGTGGATTAGTTTATCCCCCAACTAATATATCGAATGAATTTCCTTTCGTTTTCTTTACTCAAAACGGAAATCAAATTGGTAAATAATTAATTAAAATAACCATACAAAAATTGTTTTTTAAAGGTAAAGGTGTATTATTAAAGGACAATTTCAATTCATATAAACCACGTGTTTATCTTAAGTGTTGTTCTGTTGAAGCAAATTTCGGAAATAATTTGGAATCAAAACCATTTAAATATGATATTTCAAAACATTTAATTCTTAAAGAATTTTATTGAAATCTATTTTTTGATTAATTTTATTTTTTATTTACTTTTTCCATTAAATTAAATTATCAATTTTTTCAAATATTTTTCGAAATTTGTTAAGGAAAATTTCAGTTGATTTGTTTATCAAAATAAATATAAGGATAACATTTTTAATCTTTGATCAAAACCTTTTATTGTTCGATTTTTAACATTTAAAAATTAAAATTTGCTTTTCAAGAAGACAATTATTTAAGCACCCCCCAGATTTTTGTGAAAAATACATAATCCCTAAACGTTAATCACTTTATTTTTTTCCCACTTTCTCAGCGATCCTAAAAATGTATAAAAATAAACTTTCAGAAATTTTTATCGGTTCAAACATTTTCAAATAAAATTTTTGCGAAATCAGGTGTTAAGAAAGTATAAGCACCCCAGTAAAAATTTAGTTTCTACTTATTGTAAAATTCTACAAAAAATGCAGTAAACATCTCTATCGATATTGTAGAAAATAAAAGAAGAATTAGGCCCACATCTCATTTCAGTGTCGAGATCTCGATACCCTTAAAATCAACGTAAAACAGGGGTAAGCAACTTCAAAAATTTTTTTCGACCCCTTATGAATAATTTAAAATTTTTATTTTAGGCTTGTCTGAAAGCCCTTGAAATTTGCTACAGGATACCAACAATCTTATTCTTCAGAAAAATTATTTCATTAGGTTATTAAGTTTTAAAGTTCTAATTCAAAGTAAACCGAAAATTGCCCCATAAATGCGTCTTAAGGTTTCGTCGTAAGATTAACTGCCAATATTTTGCTGATAAATTTTTTATGGAAAATTTAACTAGTGCTATCTTGTAGCAAATTTCAAGGGCTTTCAGACAAGCCTAAAATAAAAATTTTAAATTATTCATAAGGGGTCGAAAAAAATTTTTGAAGTTGCTTACCCCTGTTTTACGTTGATTTTAAGGGTATCGAGATCTCGACACTGAAATGAGATGTGGGCCTAATTCTTCTTTTATTTATTTATTTATTTATTTATTTACACCACTAAGGTGTGTCGGTCAAAAATAAAACATTTGAAGTCAAATACTTAAACGAATACGAAAAAAATGAAATAAAATAAAATGTGCCTAAAAAATATACTTATGAATTATATCATTTGTTATTTAAACTTGGAAATATCCAATTGTGCAAGAAGTTTAGAAAACATTTTTGGTGTATTTTTCCTAATTTCTATAGGAATAAGCGAATAAATTCTAGCAGTTCGAATAAAAAAGGAATTATACCGAATCATGGTTGAACAACGTGTTGGTTGTATTTTATATTTTTCACCCCTTGTTTTAGTTTGTCTTACTGAATAGGAATTATTATGGTTAATTTTAATTTTTCCAAATATATTTTGATGAAATAGTTTCAAGTCAGCCTTAAGTCGTCGACTTTCAAGGGATTCTATTTTAAAATGCTGTAAAAGTGTTTTGTATGGTGGAATGTCTTCTATTTTTACCTTTGTAATTCTTTTATATACAAATCTCAGATATCGTTTTTGTATATCCTCTATTTGTTTAATATTATTCTTACTTATAGAATTCCAAATCGGTGACCCGAATTCTACAATTGATCGTACATATATATTGAATGCTTCTATAAGAATTTTAGGATCTTGCGATTTGAGAGATTTAATTAGTGCAAAGCAATTTCTATTTGCCCTTAAAGATATTGCTTGAATATGTTTATTAAACTTGAATTTAGAAGTGAAGAAAATCCCGAGATCACGATTTTTGTCTTCATTGCTAATTTGGAATATCTTGTGATTTCCTATAAAGTATTCTATTTTAGGATTCGATTTACCTATATATAAAACTGAGCACTTATTTATTGATATGTTTAGACCATTATTGTTACAATATTGAATGAATTTGTTAATAAATAATTGTAAATAATTGTTAGATAAGTCGGTTTTTGGTAGAATTTGATAGGCTTTAATATCATCGGCAAATAATTTTATTTTTATTTCAGGTGTATTACAGAATATTGGCAAGTCCGATAAGTAGATATTAAAAAGGAGCGGACCTAAAATAGATCCTTGTGGAACTCCACTAGTAACAGAGAATTGCTCAGAATAATCATTTCCTATTTTAACAACAGATTGTCTATTGTGTAAGTAATTAGAAATCCATTTTAAAAGTGATGATTCAATTCCTATTACTTTTAATTTTGTTAAAAGACGTTCATGGGGTATAGAATCGAAGGCTTTAGCTAGATCGAAATAAACTATGTTAATTAGATTTTTATTATCCAATGCAAATGATATATCATCTTGAACTTCAATTAATTGGGTAGTAACAGATTTGTTTGGTCTGAATCCATGCTGACAATCTGGTAGTATACCATTTTGTTCGGCATAGATAGATATATGTTTTGCAATAATTTGTTCAATTACCTTTGTACTTGAACAGAGTAATGAAACAGGGCGAAATTCTTCTATTCTGGGTGTTTTTGTTTTAGGTATTGGTATTATTATACTTTGCTTCCATGTTTCAGGAAGTGTTGCAGTCATTAATGAATAAGAAAAAATATAATATAGAGGATAATAAAGACTTTTAGCACATTTTTTGAGGAATATACATGGTATAGAGTCATAGGAAGTGTTAGTTTTTTCAGGTAGCTTCAAAAGAAGATAAAAGATTTGGTGTTCATTTATGATAACTGATTTACATGTATTTTGATTTATTATAAAGTTTAGATCTGTGTTATCTAATGAGTTTTTATTATACGGAGCTAATTCAGTACTTAGCATTTGTGCTATTTTGTTATCAGATATATTAATTGATTATTTCTATCCAAAATTGAAGTTATCTTTTTATTTTTTGATTTAAGGAATGAGGATATGTATGAAAATTTCTGGCTGACTGTTAGTGTTTTATGTTTTTCCCTATTTTTTAGAAATTTATTTGTTTCAGAATCTATTCTTTTGGATATATAGCAGATTTTTCTTGACAGCTCGGGCGTGGCTTTTTGTTTCCATAGATTTTTTAGATATAAGATCATTTTTTGAATGTGTTCGGGTTTTTTAAGGTTATTACATTTTACTTTAGATTCAGGGACATAGGAGCAGATAACATTATGTATAATAGATTGGAAAGTGAAGTATAGTTGATTGATATCAGAGCATTGTATGAATACTATATTCCAGTTTATTTTAGAAAAATATGCATTAATTATTTCATAATTAGCTTTACGAAAATTTGGGTATTTATAAGTGTTTTCTTGGTAGTCGTTAGTAAAAGATATTTCAAGTTCAATTGTGTTGTGGTCCGACTTACTTATAGGTGGATTAATTGTTATAGATTTTATTAATTCATCATCATTAGTTAATAGTAAATCCAATATTTTAACTCCTCTAGTGGGCTTATTAATTTTTTGTTTTTGAATATATTCTAAGAATAATGTTTCTTTAGTATTTTTGGTTTGAGTACTATAATTCTCCCAATCGATATTGGGTAGGTTAAAGTCTCCTAGTAATGCGAGTGGATAGGATACAGCAGATATATCATATAAACTTTGCAAGGTAGATTTGAAATCCTTAATGGTTTCTTTAGTGATTGATCTATAGATTAAAATAATGCGAATTTTTTCAACTGGGGTTAATAAATCGATACAAGATATCTCAGATAAAGTTTGGGTGATTTCTATTTTAATAAATGGTATTTTATTTGATATAAATAAGCAAGTACCTCACCCCCTACCTTTAACCCTATCAGTTCTGATAATATTATATGGAGTACCATGTAATAAAAGATTATCATCAACAATGTCATTCAGCCATGATTCAGTAACCCCTATTAATTTATAACGGTTTTCTAGTAACATAAAGTGTAAATTAGCCAGTTTGTTTTTTAAACTTCTCGAATTAAAATATAAAAAATCTATTGTACTTAATCTATTAAAACAACCCCTAAAATTATAAAAACCTGTCTTATGTCTGAATGAGCTAATTAAAAATTTCCGTTCTGCCTCATCTGTTTATTGATTTCTTCCAATTCATTCAAATTGTTCGTTTCTCGTGCTTTTCGTCTGGCCACTCGTTGCTCATATTCAATTTGTCGTTGCTGAACAGTAAGTGAAGGACGAAGAAAAACTTTTGAAAAGTTCCCAGTACAAATTCTTGTACGTTCACGTTTCCATGCTGACAAGCAGTAGCGTTGATGCTTAGAAGTAGGCATTAAAATTTTAATTGGACGGGGCCTATGACCTGTTTCAGCTGGGTTTTTCAAATTACCCATCCGATAGACAGAACTCGGATAGGACTCCACCCCCAGCTGATGAAGTAAACCTTGGACCGCCTTGGCATCAGCTTCAGCACGTTCAAATGGTGATGTTGTCATTTGTTGTTCTGGAAAGTTAATTAATACCAAGGATCGTTGGCGCTCCTTTTCCTCCACAATTTCTTGCGGTGTTTTGTTGTCTTGTAAAAGTGATGCAGCAATTTTTAATAAACTAGACATGTGATTAATTAAGTCGTAATTTTGTCGAATAATAGTCTGGGCGTACGCCGGAATAGTGTTGTCTAATTGTGGCAATTCCCCAATAGGGGGGATTGCATTAATTGCTTCAATCAATAATTTCTTTTGCCCTGACGTTTGGTCAGAAGGCGGTGAAAAATTGGAATTAGAGTAAGATCGTTTGTTGTTGTGCATAATAGTCTCTTAAACTCAACTTGGGTAATTAAAACCTTAAACTTGGGTAATTAACAATATCGATAGAGATGTTTACTGCATTTTTTGTAGAATTTTACAATAAGTAGAAACTAAATTTTTACTGGGGTGCTTATACTTTCTTAACACCTGATTTCGCAAAAATTTTATTTAAAAATGTTTGAACCGATAAAAATTTCTGAAAGTTTATTTTTATACATTTTTAGGATCGCTGAGAAAGTGGGAAAAAAATAAAGTGATTAACGTTTAGGGATTATGTATTTTTCACAAAAATCTGGGGGGTGCTTAAACTTTATTAACGCAGTGTAAGTTAATTTTAAAAAAGAGTTGATAGATATTACATATAAAGTTATGTGATTTGTTTAAATAAAGCGTTTGGAGGGGAGGGGGTGGGGAATATTAATATTTAAATATTAAAAAATATTTTTGGTAATATTGAAGAGTATGGCCCCCATTTTTCCTCACCAATTTTTCCCCCTATATTTTTACAAAATGGTCAGACTTTTCCTTCCATCTAATCTGCCTTTCTAATTTTTGCCTACAATCAGACAAAAAGGATTATTGAATTCTATATAAGTGAAGTAAAAGGAGGATTATTTTTTGGTATTTAACAAGTATAAGTTTTAAGAAGACAAGTAAAAAGGAGGATTATTTTTTGGTATTTAACAAGTATAAGTTTTAAGAAGACTCACTTTCTCAATTAAAAAATGGAACAACTCAAAAATTTTAAACCTTTTGATAAATTACGTTTGAGCGATAATGATTTCGATGCATGGCTCGAAGAGCTTGGACTTCGCCCTGGAAAAAGAACCTGCCATAAATGTGGAGGTCGAACAACACTCAGAGTTAATAAAGGCGTCAGATATGGATGTTGGCGGTGTACAACCAGAAATCCCAATATCCATACTCAGAACATTGAATCATTGTGGTCAACTTATAAACGAAAATTCAGACATCAAGCTGGCAACAACACTGGAACGTATAAAAGTTATCTCCCAGAATTTCTTTGGCGAAAACGTTTTGGTGATATTGAAAATATTTTTTATAATTTTTGGCATCATGTTTCGCTTTTTTATCCTTGCGAAAGAACTGAATAAAGAATAATTCCTTTTAATCTGTATAAAAAATATAGGAAAAAATTAGGGGAAAAATAATCCTTTTTGTCTAATTGTAGGCAAAAATTAGAAAGGCAAATTAGATGGAAGGAAAAGTCTGACCATTTTGTAAAAATGAAGGGGGAAAAATTGGTGAGGAAAAATGGGGGGCCATACTCTTCAATATTACCACCGGAACTTTTAAAAAAATTTTGCTAGCAAATTTTAAAAATTTTGTATTTTAATTAGGGGTATTGGTTTCGCCAAATTCTTCGATTAAATCTTGTCAAATTCTTCAGTTGATCGAAATCTAGCCGGATAACGTAACCGAAACTTTCGGTTAACCAAAACTGAACCTAAAAACCGAACCAAACTACCCAAATCATCTATATGCCCGATACCCCACCAATTTCATGATATCCTTTGATCCGCGAATTTCTTCAATTTATCCTTAATCTCACCAGATCCCCATTAATCCATGCAAATTCTCAATACTACCATATTCTTCCTTTTTCAGCGCCGCAGGCGAAAATTTTCTGAATTTCGGAAGGCCAAGTGAGAAGTGCCAAGATTTTTCAGGCCAAATCCCCCGATATCCAATCCCTGATATTTACCTTGCACAGCTCAATCCCTCGACATCACACTAAATCCCTCTATATTACCTATGACCCCTTGAAATCACACGATGTAACTCAAAATCAACCTTCATCCATCCAAATCCTTCGTTATGCCATCAAACTTCCTTTTACAGCACCGCAGGCGAAAATTTTGAGAGTTTAGGTGAACCAAGGATACATATTTCTTCCTTTTTCAGCCCCGCAGGCGAAAATTTTGAGAATTTGTGAGAACAAGGAGCTAGATTTCTTCCTTTTCTGGCGCCGCAGGCGAAAATTTTGATAATTTTGGAAGGCCAATCGGTGAAAATATTGCAAGGTCAACCCATATTTTTTTAAAAAACGGATCGTTAGGGGTGTAAAAAAGTTCCGGTTTGCCCGGAACCAATTTGTAAACCGGAGCCGGAACCGGATCCAATTTGAGTTCCGGTTCCCGGAACCGGAACCGGAACCAAGAAAACACCGGAACTTTCCGGAACCGGAACTTACGGCGAAACTCTAATATTTAGTATAAGCGTGGACCCAATCAATGTGATCAACTTGGACTAGAGGATTACTACAAACTAAAAGATGCTTTTAATCAATATTTGGAATTGATTAAGAAATGCCCTTGTGAAATAGAGCCGCGACCATCATATATAGTAATACAATTTTTCTAGAGTGACCACATGTTAGCTTATTGGTACTTTTTGTGAATTTGGTCAATTTTTATAAATTCAGAAATCTTTATATAACTCCAAAATAACAAAAAGCTACCTTTCATTTTTTGTGAAGTTCAAAATAGAGAAAATCAATTCATTTATATTAGGAGATCAAGGGACTTATTGTGTTAGGCCTGAATCAGAATATTCGACTAAAGGATAACTTTTTAGCCCGAGGATTGGTTACTTGTACCTCCTGAAGCTAGAGATAAACGAAGTGTAAAAGACGACCCTTTGTTAGGGACTGTTGATGCGGATGGACGGCAATTTATTGTTATTGAAGGGAAGTATAGTAAGGGGGTCAACCCAAAAGACCTACACCCCCAAGACCTACACCCTGAAGACCTACTGACCCTGAAGACCTACACCCTGAAGACCTATTTACCCTGAAGACCTACAACTTTTTGATCAACACTATAAATTTTTACTTTTCTTTATTTCTTTACTTTTTAAATTGATTTTTTTGTTCTTTTTTATTTCTCTACATGCTTAATTGATTTGTTTTAACATATATTATTGACTTAAAATTTCTTTTAAATTTTTTAAAAATTTCTTTAGTAAAGTATTTAAATGGCTTCGTTTGTTAGTTCACATAAAGGAAAAGACAAATTAGTGTATGAAGGATTTATTTATCTAAAAAACAGAAATGGAGTAGAAAATAAGAGATATTGGAGATGTGAAAATTACAAAAGCAGCAAGTGTCCTGGTACTGTTCTGACCGATTCAGACAACAAAGTATTAGTTCTTAATGATCACAATCACGGTCCATCACCTACTAGAATTGAATTGGCAAGAATTAAAGATAACATCAACAAGGCTGCTGTTACTTCATCACTTTCTCCAAGAGCTCTTGTAAGTAAGCAACTTGCTGGAATTAGTGGTAAAGCTAAGGTTTTTCTTTATAACAAATTCTATTATAACTTTAATATTCATAGACTGAACTACCAAAATTAAAGAATCTTGAAAAGACTGTCTGTAGAAAACGTTACGCAAATGGACAGCAAGTGCCTGTACCACACTCACTTTCAGAAATCTGCATTCCCGAGAATTTAAAAAGGACTTTGACTGATTTACACGAAAACTTTCTTTTGGCAGATACAGGGTCAGATGATAGCGAGAGGATCTGTTTCAGAGGATCTGTGTTGCCATTTGTCTATTGCTTATTGCCAAACAAGAAGAAGGAATGCTACAAGCGAGCACTAAATTTGCTATTGTCAAAGATTGATGAATTAAATGCAAGTGCTCGACCCAAAGTAATAAATATTGATTTTGAAAAAGCAGAAGAACAAGCATTTCGTGAGTCAATACCATCTGCTGCAATTCATGGATGTTATTTCCACTACAAGGTTTCTCTAAGAATGAAATATATTTCTAAGTTAAATATAGCAATCAATCTGGAGAAAAATACAAGAACTACAAGAACTTTAAGAAGTGAAGTTCGAGATCCTGTTGAATATCTTACTGCTTGCTCCCACTATATCAGATTCTAATTTTATTGCTCAAATTTATTGCTCAAATTATTTAATGCCTCTAGTTATTGTTAATTTTGATCTTTTAGTTATTTGTCTTACAGAGTCGATAAATATTTTCTATATTAATTTTTTAATAATATTGTGTAAACCAAAAGTTGATAAAATCCCTCCAAATCTCTTAATATCTCCTTAATCACTCCAAATCCATTTTATCCCACTTTAATCCTTCGCCCATAATCCTTCGCCCTCTAATTCCTTCAAATTTTGTTTTAAACTTTTAATTATATTTTGTGTCGAACAACAAGAATCACAAGTAGTTGACAAACCATCAATATTAGATGTTTCCAAACAACTTTTCTCTGTAAAATTTTCTTCTTCAACAAGTGTTTCATCTCCAATTTTATTTAAATCATCCTTAACATTATCAGAATTGTCTGTAGAAAATGACCATTCTTCCAATTGTCTTGGTGTTTTCATATTTTTAAAAATTATTTTCTGAAAATTAATTAGGAATTTTAATTAGCTCTCATTTTATCACAAATTTGGACAAAAATTCAAAAATGTTTAATTCTCAAAAATTTCAAATGAGAAAATTTTAAAATAGGTTTTTGTATTCTAGGTTAAATTAGGTCGATCGCCCTATCACTAAGGGAGCTTCTCGAATCTTCACCTTATAGATCCCTTTCTCGATTAATCATCTTTCCCTTAGAGCCCAAAATACAAGAGCCTAAATTTCCGGGACTTATAACTTAAAAGAAAAGGTCAAAATGGGGTCAACCCAAAAGACCTACACCCCCAAGACCTACACCCAGAAGACCTACACCCTGAAGACCTACTGACCCTGAAGACCTACACCCTGAAGACCTATTTACCCTGAAGACCTACAGCTTTTTGATCAACACTATAAATTTCTACTTTTCTTTATTTCTTTACAAGTCTAATATGGGCGAAGGATTAAAGTGGGATAAAATGGATTTGGAGTGATTAAGGAGATATTAAGAGATTTGGAGGGATTTTATCAACTTTTGGTTTACACAATATTATTAAAAAATTAATATAGAAAATATTTATCGACTCTGTAAGACAAATAACTAAAAGATCAAAATTAACAATAACTAGAGGCATTAAATAATTTGAGCAATAAATTTGAGCAATAAAATTAGAATCTGATATAGTGGGAGCAAGCAGTAAGATATTCAACAGGATCTCGAACTTCACTTCTTAAAGTTTTTGTAGTTCTTGTATTTTTCTCCAGATTGATTGCTATATTTAACTTAGAAATATATTTCATTCTTAGAGAAACCTTGTAGTGGAAATAACATCCATGAATTGCAGCAGATGGTATTGACTCACGAAATGCTTGTTCTTCTGCTTTTTCAAAATCAATATTTATTACTTTGGGTCGAGCACTTGCATTTAATTCATCAATCTTTGACAATAGCAAATTTAGTGCTCGCTTGTAGCATTCCTTCTTCTTGTTTGGCAATAAGCAATAGACAAATGGCAACACAGATCCTCTGAAACAGATCCTCTCGCTATCATCTGACCCTGTATCTGCCAAAAGAAAGTTTTCGTGTAAATCAGTCAAAGTCCTTTTTAAATTCTCGGGAATGCAGATTTCTGAAAGTGAGTGTGGTACAGGCACTTGCTGTCCATTTGCGTAACGTTTTCTACAGACAGTCTTTTCAAGATTCTTTAATTTTGGTAGTTCAGTCTATGAATATTAAAGTTATAATAGAATTTGTTATAAAGAAAAACCTTAGCTTTACCACTAATTCCAGCAAGTTGCTTACTTACAAGAGCTCTTGGAGAAAGTGATGAAGTAACAGCAGCCTTGTTGATGTTATCTTTAATTCTTGCCAATTCAATTCTAGTAGGTGATGGACCGTGATTGTGATCATTAAGAACTAATACTTTGTTGTCTGAATCGGTCAGAACAGTACCAGGACACTTGCTGCTTTTGTAATTTTCACATCTCCAATATCTCTTATTTTCTACTCCATTTCTGTTTTTTAGATAAATAAATCCTTCATACACTAATTTGTCTTTTCCTTTATGTGAACTAACAAACGAAGCCATTTAAATACTTTACTAAAGAAATTTTTAAAAAATTTAAAAGAAATTTTAAGTCAATAATATATGTTAAAACAAATCAATTAAGCATGTAGAGAAATAAAAAAGAACAAAAAAATCAATTTAAAAAGTAAAGAAATAAAGAAAAGTAAAAATTTATAGTGTTGATCAAAAAGTTGTAGGTCTTCAGGGTAAATAGGTCTTCAGGGTGTAGGTCTTCAGGGTCAGTAGGTCTTCAGGGTGTAGGTCTTCAGGGTGTAGGTCTTGGGGGTGTAGGTCTTTTGGGTTGACCCCCTTACTATACTTCCCTTCAATAACAATAAATTGCCGTTTATTACGAATTTGTTCTTTGTCACTTCCTTTACAACCTAAAATTTTTATAAAAGCTTTTCGGTTTTTAATTTAGTTTTTATTTTAATTTTTTATTAAATTGAGTATTGGCTTTAAACAAAAGTATATCTAATGTCTGACGTAGAAATTCTTATTAATAAATTATAAATTATGATTCAAAAATAAATTATGATTCAAAAGCCGCAGGCGAAAATTTTGATAATTTTGGAAGGCCAATCGGTGAAAATATTGCAAGGTCAACCCATATTTTTTTAAAAAACGGATCGTTAGGGGTGTAAAAAAGTTCCGGTTTGCCCGGAACCAATTTGTAAACCGGAGCCGGAACCGGATCCAATTTGAGTTCCGGTTCCCGGAACCGGAACCGGAACCAAGAAAACACCGGAACTTTCCGGAACCGGAACTTCCGGCGAAACTCTAATATTTAGTATAAGCGTGGACCCAATCAATGTGATCAACTTGGACTAGAGGATTACTACAAACTAAAAGATGCTTTTAATCAATATTTGGAATTGATTAAGAAATGCCCTTGTGAAATAGAGCCGCGACCATCATATATAGTAATACAATTTTTCTAGAGTGACCACATGTTAGCTTATTGGTACTTTTTGTGAATTTGGTCAATTTTTATAAATTCAGAAATCTTTATATAACTCCAAAATAACAAAAAGCTACCTTTCATTTTTTGTGAAGTTCAAAATAGAGAAAATCAATTCATTTATATTAGGAGATCAAGGGACTTATTGTGTTAGGCCTGAATCAGAATATTCGACTAAAGGATAACTTTTTAGCCCGAGGATTGGTTACTTGTACCTCCTGAAGCTAGAGATAAACGAAGTGTAAAAGACGACCCTTTGTTAGGGACTGTTGATGCGGATGGATTGGTCTTTGGTTGTGAAGATGCTATTGATATTAGTTCTGATGATATTTTGTTGAGATACGATCAAGTTGTTAAGCTGATTGAGAATCAGAAGAAATGTAAAATTTTAAATGAGATTATAGTTTTATGAAAATGAATAAACCCACTCTTTTGAATCATAATTTATAATTTATTAATAAGAATTTCTACGTCAGACATTAGATATACTTTTGTTTAAAGCCAATACTCAATTTAATAAAAAATTAAAATAAAAACTAAATTAAAAACCGAAAAGCTTTTATAAAAATTTTAGGTTGTAAAGGAAGTGACAAAGAACAAATTCGTAATAAACGGCAATTTATTGTTATTGAAGGGAAGTATAGTAAGGGGGTCAACCCAAAAGACCTACACCCCCAAGACCTACACCCTGAAGACCTACACCCTGAAGACCTACTGACCCTGAAGACCTACACCCTGAAGACCTATTTACCCTGAAGACCTACAACTTTTTGATCAACACTATAAATTTTTACTTTTCTTTATTTCTTTACTTTTTAAATTGATTTTTTTGTTCTTTTTTATTTCTCTACATGCTTAATTGATTTGTTTTAACATATATTATTGACTTAAAATTTCTTTTAAATTTTTTAAAAATTTCTTTAGTAAAGTATTTAAATGGCTTCGTTTGTTAGTTCACATAAAGGAAAAGACAAATTAGTGTATGAAGGATTTATTTATCTAAAAAACAGAAATGGAGTAGAAAATAAGAGATATTGGAGATGTGAAAATTACAAAAGCAGCAAGTGTCCTGGTACTGTTCTGACCGATTCAGACAACAAAGTATTAGTTCTTAATGATCACAATCACGGTCCATCACCTACTAGAATTGAATTGGCAAGAATTAAAGATAACATCAACAAGGCTGCTGTTACTTCATCACTTTCTCCAAGAGCTCTTGTAAGTAAGCAACTTGCTGGAATTAGTGGTAAAGCTAAGGTTTTTCTTTATAACAAATTCTATTATAACTTTAATATTCATAGACTGAACTACCAAAATTAAAGAATCTTGAAAAGACTGTCTGTAGAAAACGTTACGCAAATGGACAGCAAGTGCCTGTACCACACTCACTTTCAGAAATCTGCATTCCCGAGAATTTAAAAAGGACTTTGACTGATTTACACGAAAACTTTCTTTTGGCAGATACAGGGTCAGATGATAGCGAGTCTTTTTCGGGCCTCATTTTTATCGAGTCGGGTCATACGAGTCTTTTTCGGGCCTCATTTTTATCGAGTCGGGTCAAACGAGTCTTTTTCGGGCCAAATATCCTAGGCCCGACTCGATCTTTCGGTCCGAGTCGGGCCATTTTGGCAACCCTACTTTTAATCCATCCAAATCCATTTAATCCCTGTCTCTTATTATATCACTCTTAAATATTACTTATTAATCCCGCAAATCACTACTATCCGCAGCCTCTCCGGAAAATTTGGCTTCATGTTCAAATTTTTAACTGACCCGACCCGAAACCCGACCCGAGACCCGAAACCCGGACTTTTTTTCGACCCGAAACCCGACCCGAGGAAAATTTTGAAAACCCGACCCGAAATCCGACCCGACTTTTTTCTCGACCCGTGACATCCCTGGTGCGTGCCCCCGCACTTTTTTTGAGTTGCGCGATCTAACGGTGATATTCTCGCGAGATCCCGTCCCGCAGTCGTTTTTGAAAGTTACTCCCGGTGCGGGATCTCTAAAAATATTTTTATTCCTATGTTTATTGAGTTATGTAGACAGGAAAAATCGTACTTGCGGGATCCCGCGTGCGGGAGTAACTTTTAAAAATGCCTGAGGGAGTAACCCAAAAAATTCCGTAACCCCAAAAATTCCCGAATTTTAGATATGTGGGATCGCATGCTGGATTATGGGATGTTTTTAAATTTTCAAAAATTTTTAAGATCCCGTAAATACAAAATATTTTTAGAGATCCCGCACCGGGAGTAACTTTCAAAAACGACTGCGGGACGGGATCCCGCGAGAATATCACCGTTAGATCGCGCAACTCAAAAAAAGTGCGGGGGCACGCACCAGGGATGTCACGGGTCGAGAAAAAAGTCGGGTCGGATTTCGGGTCGGGTTTTCAAAATTTTCCTCGGGTCGGGTTTCGGGTTTCGGGTCGAAAAAAAGTCCGGGTTTCGGGTCTCGGGTCGGGTTTCGGGTCGGGTCAGTTAAAAATTTGAACATGAAGCCAAATTTTCCGGAGAGGCTGCGGATAGTAGTGATTTGCGGGATTAATAAGTAATATTTAAGAGTGATATAATAAGAGACAGGGATTAAATGGACCGAAAGATCGAGTCGGGCCTAGGATATATTCGGACCGAAAGATCGAGTCGGGCCTAGGATATTTGGCCCGAAAAAGACTCGTTTGACCCGACTCGATAAAAATGAGGCCCGAAAAAGACTCGTATGACCCGACTCGATAAAAATGAGGCCCGAAAAAGACTCGTATGACCCGACTCGATAAAAATGAGGCCCGGAAAAAATGACTCGGAAAAAACTGGCCCGACTCGAATGTGCGTCGATAAATATTTCCTTTTGGATCGATTTATTTTATTCAATAATTATTTTTTCTTTATTTTATTCTTATTTTTAAGCCTAAAATCTTTAATATTCGTGAGTAGGGTTGTCGGTTCTGGACCGAACCGAACCGAAGAACCGATGATTTTTCGGTTCGGTTCGATGATTTTTCGGTTCGGAAATTTTCGCCTGCGGCGCAAAAAAGGAAGATTATTGGCTTCTTGGCCTTACATAATTCTCAAAATTTTCGCCTGCGGCGCTGAAAAGGGAGAATCTGCTAGGTTGTTATTCCAGAATTCTAATGGTATGCTGAATATCACTCTTATCCTTCCAAATCTTTCTTAATCCGATGTCCTTCCAGATATTGATGTATTTTTTAAATGTATTTCTTATTCTTCCGATATCCCTTCGAATCCGCTGATACCCTTATCTGGGTATGATATCGAAAGATCAAAAGGTTAACCTCCTCTGATATCACTTAAATCCCCCTTTTTAACTAAAGAATTTGAAATTAGCACCAGAGGTTGATATTTCGATTAGTGAAGAAGATGATGAAAAACAATGTTAATATGATTTATTTTTGATGACAAATAAGCAAAATTATTTTAGTTTTTTTGAATAAATCTTTTTGAAAAAAGGCCCGAAAAAGTCTCGATGCCCGACTCGATAAAAATTATGCCCGAAAAAGACTCGTTTGACCCGACTCGATAAAAATGAGGCCCGAAAAAGACTCGTATGACCCGACTCGATAAAAATGAGGCCCGAAAAAGACTCGTTTGACCCGACTCGATAAAAATGAAGCCCGAGAAAAATGACTCGATCGTCGGCCCGACTCGAAAACGGCAACCCTAATTAAAAGTAATATCAGGGGATTTGGGGATTAAAAGGGATATCAAGGCATTTAAAAGTATCTGGTGAAGATGTCTAAACCACTGATTTATACCTTAAACCTCCGAGACCCTCTGCAAATACCTTGAAATCACAGATCCACCTCTAAAACCTCCGATATCTCCCCGAATCAACCTTAATCCAAGTAAATCCCCCGATATCACCCTTCATCCACTTTTGCTCCTTCAACATCACGGCAAAATTCTCTGTATTTCGTTACAGTTTTCTTCCTTTTTTGGCGCCGCAGGCGAAAATTTTGTAAATTTCGGAATTCCATGAGGCCAAAATTCTTTTTATGGTAAAAATCCCAATGGAAAACGTCCCCCTCGATATCACGCCCATATTTTTTAATTTTCGATTTTTTTCTATCTTCCCCCGAAGATACCTCCTTCCACCGAAGATACTTCCCACAGATACCTCCACAAACCATCTTGATCCTTAAAAATTGTGCCCAAATTCGGCAACGTTTCTTAGCGCCCAGGCGAAAATTTTGAGAATTTTGTAAGACCAGTCCACTGAATTTCTTCCTTTTCCAGCGCCGCAGGCGAAAATTTTGAGAATTTTGGAAGGCCAAAGAGCCAAAAATCTTCCCTTTTTGTAATAAAATTCCAAGGAAAATGTCAGGTTTCGGGTCGGGTTTTGGAATTTTTCTCGGGTCGGGTTTCGGGTCGAAAAAAAGTCCGGGTTTCGGGTATCGGGTAACCCGTGACATCCCTGGCACGCACCTGTCTTGAGTTCATGAATGGGAGATTTTAAATGAAAAAACTTGGTAATATTCAATTTCGTTCTCCCCTCCTTTTTTCCTTCCTCAAAGTATTACAAAATGGGCAGTCAATCTTAAGTTATAGAACTCATCGAGCTGTGTCGAATAACACCAAAATCAGAAAAATCGGACTTGATTTGACCGAAATACAGACCCAAAAAAAGAAAAACCATAGGGGCGAAAAACCATAAGGACGAAAATTTATAAAAATGATAGCTCATTCGAAAGAGCTCTTCGGGCTGAGTCGAATGACATCAAAATCAACGTGATTGGTCAAGATTTGACAAAGTTATGCCATAAGTCGCTGACTCCGTTAGGTCTACTTCAAGTCAAACTTTGTCAAACCATGTCTAATCGCGTTGATTTATATGTCATTCGACTCAGCTCGAAGAGCTCTTTAGAATGAGCTATCATTTGGATAAAAAATTTTTAGTCCAAAAAATCACCCCTATGGTTGTTCAATTTTCAGGGGTCTGTATCTCGGTCAAATCAGGTTCGATTTTTTCGATTTTGGTGTCATTCGACACAGCTCGACGAGTTCTATAACTTTAGATTGACTGACTATTTTGTAATACTTTGAGGAAGGAAAAAAGGAGGGGAGAACGAAATTGAATATTACCAAAAACTTACGCAATTAAATTCCTTTTCAATTAATTCATCGTTTATCATTAATTGTATTGAACCAAAGCATGATTTTTCTGGCACAGAAATAATTTGAAACTTTGTAGCAAACAATTGGTTTCCTTCTTTATTCATGTCAGGCCCGATTAAGGCCATTGCTCCACCCTGATAATGTTAGGAATAAAATTGCCTATATAAAAAATTCTTCGTATGCCCTATTTCTCTTCGATTCTGTTCCAACACTTATTAAGTACCCCGAAGAACTCGAAAACACCATTCAATGAAAATATCAAGACACAAAACTTAAGAGTCACCTCTTCCACAATTTCCTGAATACTTTGAAGTTCAAGATTTGCAATAACAGAACTTCCATAATCATAAACATTTCCACTCATTTCATCAGTCAGAATTGCAAAATTCATTCCATTAGTTCCCAATTGTATGGAAAATAATTTATTGTTATTTTGTGTTCCATTTAATATGCCGAGATATTGTTGTTTATTACGGTAACTTTTAATTTTCCCAGTTACTTTAATTGTTTTTCCAAATTTAATCCTAAAATGTATTATACTATAAAACCTCAAAAATTTTGAGACTAAGACTTTGCCCTAAGAATTATGACTGAAAAACATGTCTTGACCAGTGGTTGAATTTTGAAATTTGCTCATACTCGTACTTTCGTATAGACCTTTTTTGCTCGTACTCGTACAAGCCCTATTCTTGGCCTCGTACTAGTACCTAGTACTTTTTTCCACTTGAGAAATATGCAAAAATTTTAAATTTTTGTGAATTTTTGGAGTTAAGGACATCTAGGTAATTCTGTATTTTTAGTCGTATGCGATAATTTTAGAATCTTCCCAGCATGGATCGTATAAACGAAACACGTCTTTTGTGTAACTCGAAACTCGACCCGTGAAATCTTCAAAAACTCGACCCTAAACCTGACTTCTTCCATGGAACTTTTCATTTTTTAATCGCTTAGGCAAAAATTCGAGAATTTTGGAAGGCCTAGAAATTTAAGCCTAGAAAAGGCCTGCCTTGACATCAAAACTTTAATGTCAAAGTATGTAGGCATGAGTCCATATGCCTTACTCGTCCATGGCCTGTTTTATTTTCTTGTAAGTATAGACCACTTTTTCTCGTACTAGTACTTTGTACAGTACGAATTTTGGTACGAGCTTCTAATCACTGATCTTGACTGGTTGGTAACCGATCCAAAAATTTAGGAACTCAATTTAAAATTCAAATTTTCATAAATCGGAGATCGAAAATCGATCGGAAATACTTTTCTACATAGGTATAGCAATTTTAAGCTTTTTAAATTTACAGCTTTTAAATTTTTGTATGTTATTCTCTTATATGTACAGAGAATGAAATTAAGGATAAAATTTTAAAAAATTTACATTTTTGTTGAAAATGAAAACCCGATTTCAACATTAACACCAAATTTAATCCAATACTCTTCTTCTAATCTTTCAAATCCAATTCTGGTTGCATAAACTCGAAATTCAATTCCATGTGTTCCAAATTCATCATCATCTTCATATGTTTTACAAGCCTTGGCATAATCACTTTTTGGATCATTTTTTATCTAAAATATTTATATGTTTATCTGACCTACATACAAATCCTCTGATATCCCCGATTTATCGATTAAGAAGGTTATCTATAGATCCGAAACACTTGACAAGGCTTTTAAATTGTTTGACTAAAGGATCTCTAGAAGAATTTCGCCTTCTGTCTTTCGCCGATTTTGGAATTTATGCGTCAAAAGCGCTGAAAAATTGAAGAAAAAATATGGACTATATCGGAGGATTTTCAAGGATTAAAGTGGATTAGAAGGATATCGGGTGATCTGGACGGGTTAGAGAGAATAACGTGTGATTAGGTCTGAGATCGTTGGATCTCTAGATGTAAAGGTGTATAAGGTGTTTTGTAAATCCTTAATCCCTTGAAAGGCAAATCCTTAATCTCCGTCCTTAACCCCTGAAAGGATGGTTCTTAAATTTTTTCAATCTCTCCCCCAGCCTTTAAATTTATGCTCACGATATCCCTCGTAATCACAAAATATACCTCTTAATCCTCTAGATACTGATATCACTTTTAATAACCCACCACTATCACTTTTAATCCCTTCAAATTCATGTATATAATAATTTTCAAACTCTCAAATTTTTACTAGAAATAGGGCCCAGACTAATGTTAGTTCAAATACTTATGTACGTTATCAACAGAAAATTGTCTTTCGAGATTCTTCGAGACTGATGAAACTGATGCTATCAATTTTAGTTTAGATACATACCTGCTTGCCAAATTTAGTATAATAGCACATTGTCAAATTGACTGAATTCCAACTATAATTAATTACTTAATTAATTACTTATGTATATTTCTAGTTTTTGTTCGTTAGTTTAAATTTAATTTTTCGCAAAACTTACTCTCTCATTTTGTTTGTTTCATCAGATTTATATACACAAATATCAGACTCATCAACTCCAGAATTTCGTTGCTTATTTGCTTCTTCAACATTACAGGCCAGATTATTTAAACGTGTCCATATTTCGATTCGATTTGTAACGAAATTTTGATTGGCGAAAAACATGTCCTGTTAAAAATATAAAAGAGATTAGAGAGAAAACAATTGACGTTGAAATTTATTACAATGGAAATATTATTTTAAAATAAATTCCTTACACAATGGCTAGTAGTATGAAATTCATATCCATCAAGTTTTAACTTTAAATAACAGGAATTTGAAGGAAATTCCATTTGATCATAAAGGCTACTAAAATAATTCCACAATTCCATATCTAATCCAAGAAGTGAAATTGCTTCATTCTTTAAGGAATAAGAAAATTATAGATATTTTTTACATAATTATTTAGTGTTTAAAAATGTTAGTTAAATATTATAAAGTATTATAGAAACAGGAATAAAATTTGGGTGAAATTTTGCAAGAGGGAGGGTGAATTGTTTTTGAGTTAATTTTAAACAAATATGTAATCTTATGTGTGTGATTACGGATGTGTGCATCCTTGTCACCATATTGATCCTTTAGAAGCTGGAGAGCTTCCTTGTAGTTCTTCGCCTCTAAGCGGAATCCGGCAATTAACTCGCGCGGTTCGCCGTCAACGAGGTTGCGAAGTAGTGTAAGTTTTTCGATGTCAGACCCTGAGCTCGAGTCCACCGCGCAACGGAAGCTTTCGTAGAATTCTAACCATTCTTTTCTGTCCCCGTTAAAGCGTTTTATCTGTAGAGTGGGGAGTTGATAAATGGAGGAAATCGCTTGTCGAGTAGCGGCACTGCTACTCGATTCTTGTTGCGGCGTTGACGCTTGGAGTGACTGAGCATGTTCCAGTTCTTCTCGCCTTTTTTCCTTTTCAAGCTTCGAAGACAATAACTTCATTTTAATTGTGGTACTTGAATGGTGGTCTCGCAAATTCCGTAGCATTAATTCAATAGTTTCCATGGATTTGTCCAACTTCTGCTCGGCTTGGAACGCCTCAAATTCTTCATTCGCCTGCTTTCGCTCGTCGCCTGGCAGTTTTCGAAGTAGGTCTATGTATTGCGCCAAGGCGGATCGAATATCACTCAGATACCCTTCACCCGTCGCAATTTCGGAGGCGATTTTGTCTACAAGCGCTTCCAATTTCAAGAATCTGGTTTCGAGGTTGTCTGATTCCAATGCTTCTTCGTTTAAGTCTTTTACTGTTCGCAATCTTGCCAGAGTGCGTATAGACGAGATGATTGTTGCTTTAATAGGTGCAGCCATGTCGATTCAGTTTTTCAAGAATTTGAGAGAGGACGCAGATTTATTAGTGTTTCACCGGAACCGAAATTTTGACCGTAACCGGAACTTCGCAATTTCAAGTAAAAGGGCTCAGGTTCCGAAATTTCGATTTTGCTTGTATTCGTACCTCCCAAAAAACCTAACCGAACTGTCAAAATAACAACAAAGACTTTGCACAAAGACAAAGTTTTATTGAGAAAATTTAATTGAAAAATTGGACCCACAAAATACAAAAAAGCGTATAAAAACGCTTACTTTGTATGAAAATTTGAACGACCAAAAATAAGCACAGAGGCAAATTCTTTGGCGTTTAGTAAAAAATAAAAAAAATTTTTTCCAGTTTAAAAAATCTTATTTCAGGCCCAATAGATTAGAGAAACCTAATTCCGTAAAATTTTCTTTTTAAAATTTTAGTTTAATTTTCTACCACCTTAACAAACAGGTTGAAGACAGTGCTTGGAAATTTCAGATTTGCTCGTGCTCGATTAGTACCACACAATGTTCAAAGCAATTTGGAAGAGAAATTGAGAGTTGTTTGGAAGCTCGTAACAAAATTCGTATTTTGTTGAGATTTTTGTTGTTATTTTTGTTGTTTGGCCTGAGCCCCCAGTTTAATATCTCAGAACAGTAAAGGATCAGAGTTTTTAAAGAAAAGATTTAAATAAAATTTATTCCAATTAAATATTTTAACAAAAACTAGCTAAATTTCGGCAGGGTCAGGGCTTAAACTTGGGTAATTAAACGAACTAAAGAACTAGCAAAAAATTGGACTTAAAAAGGCAATATTAAGTCAAAAAAATGGGGAGGAGTGAAAAGAAATAATTATTAAACAATTCGGCGAATTGGAAGGAAAGTGAAGAGGAGGAAGAGGAGCAATGAAGTTGGAGATTTTATTAAATTATTGTAAGGAATTTTGGGCGGAATTTGGCCCATTTTGGCGGAACTGGCCAAATTTAAAGAAAGAATTAGTTTGGCCAGTTCCAGCCAAAATGGGCCAAAAATGGGGCGAACAAAATAGTGGGATGGGTTTAATATTTTTAAGGTAATTAACTATTCGGGCCCATTTTTTGGTGGAGCGGGCTATTTGATAAAGAAGGAATTTTGCCCGCTTCCGCCAAAAAATGGGCCCGAACAAGTTTTTATAATATGTGAAAAGGAATGCGCATCACGCGCACAAACAAATATTATATTTGATTAAAAATTTATTTTTTAATATATTTTTTAACAATATTATTCGAAATTATAATAATAAATTGTATAATTCTTTTCCAAATTAGTATTCTCTGCTATCTTGATTACGTTTTATTATGAAGTATTTTACAATTTTTTACAATTCTTCAATGTAGCAATATTTTTCTTTTCAATTCGGAAATTTATCGGCTTTTTTGTTTTGTTGTGTGCTTCAGGACTAATAATTTAAGCATTTTAGCTTTCAATTTAGGTATTTCACCTTTCAATTTATGTGTCCATCACGCACTAACAATTCAATTTTTTAATGCCGACAATTTACGACGTCTGTCCACTCACAATTCAATAATCCTTTTCAATAATTGCTTCAAGCAATTTTTTTTCCACTTCGCCTACTCTCTTTCATCTCGCCTCCACTGTAGCTGTTGTCGCTCGTTGACGCTCCCGTAGACGAACTTGACTGTTGACGAGCAATTCCGTAGTCGACCGCGCCACTGTTACGTCCGAAGGTTTAGCCGGGAGACTGGTGTCGACGTGCACAATAATAACAGTTTATCCAAGAGAGAAATGACAATGTAGGCGAAGGGATTGAGATGGAACAGACGAAGGAGATCAGGGACTAGCCGGGCTAGTATGATCCAATTAGACTGACGCTTACAGTGGCTTTTATAGTAGTGTCACCACTACCCAACACCTTCCCCTTTGAAAAGGTTGAGGTTGATTGTTTAGGCATTACAATTTTCAATTTCACAATTTTCAATGCCTCCTCTTTTGACTAGAGGTTTTAATAACCATTTTCAATATAGCTTAAAGCTATCAATACAATCAACAATTTAGCCACAGCGTCTCAGTCTCTACTAATACTCACAACAATAAAAACATGTGGGATGACAATTTTGGGGACAAAACAAAATTTAAATTACATTACAAGAATTTACATAATATCACAGTTTGTCATCTTAATCCACAGCTTTTGTTTTTCTTCTCGACTTCTGGTCGTCGACTTCGACAGCGCACACAAAATGTCCAACAGGGCAATCGCACGTCCTTGTTTGATGTTCCTCTTGTTGGTCGCTGTTCCAGAAGTATGTCACGTACACTTTCCATAGTGTTTCGTGACAATTGAATTCTTTTCCTTGGAATTTTGAAATTGCAATTTTTTGGTCTTACATTCTCTGAACGCCAAATAATTTTCCATTCTTCAATTTGCAATTTCGAATAATCTTTTTTGTTTGGAATTTTTTGGACTTACATGCATGTGAACGCCAACAATTTTTTATTCTTTTTCAATTTCCGAATGCTACAATTTTTCAATACTATTTTCTTCAATAATTTCCTTTAATAGTATTTTACAATTTTTTACAATTCTTCAATGTAGCAATATTTTTCTTTTCAATTCGGAAATTTATCGGCTTTTTTGTTTTGTTGTGTGCTTCAGGACTAATAATTTAAGCATTTTAGCTTTCAATTTAGGTATTTCACCTTTCAATTTATGTGTCCATCACGCACTAACAATTCAATTTTTTAATGCCGACAATTTACGACGTCTGTCCACTCACAATTCAATAATCCTTTTCAATAATTGCTTCAAGCAATTTTTTTTCCACTTCGCCTACTCTCTTTCATCTCGCCTCCACTGTAGCTGTTGTCGCTCGTTGACGCTCCCGTAGACGAACTTGACTGTTGACGAACAATTCCGTAGTCGACCGCGCCACTGTTACGTCCGAAGGTTTAGCCGGGAGACTGGTGTCGATGTGCACAATAATAACAGTTTATCCAAGAGAGAAATGACAATGTAGGCGAAGGGATTGAGATGGAACAGACGAAGGAGATCAGGGACTAGCCGGGCTAGTATGATCCAATTAGACTGACGCTTACAGTGGCTTTTATAGTAGTGTCACCACTACCCAACACCATGTTTACAACTTCTCGCACAGGTGTTGTACCCATCAAATGACGGGCCAGCCAGTGCTCTATGCCTCGCGGCAAGTTTCTTGCTGATTAAATAAAAACAAATTAAATAGAAGCAACTTTAGAATGATAAAAAAATAGAATAGTAAAGAATGAAATAAAAATTTAAAAAAGAAAATAAATAATGAAATAGAATTAAAAATAAAAATTTAAATTTAAAAATTTATAATAGAACCTATAAAACTAAAAACATACCCCATTTATATGTTGTACCGGCTCCCAAGAGTATTCACCCTCTGCCCAGCTAACATAAAATCTCTCCTCGATCTGTCCGGTATAGGACCGAATTTTGACTTTCGTCAAAATTCTTCTCAATACAAACACTCAATTGAATTTAAATTATTTAAAAATTATTTAAAATCAAATTATTTATAATAGTTTAATATTTACATTTATTATTATCATTTAAATCATTTAAATGATGATTTTGTTGTTGTTGTTGCTGCTGCTGTTGTTGTTGTGCCAGCATTCGTCTATTTTTTGCTGCCCTTATTTCCTGTCCCTCGTCTCTTGGAGGAGTTATCGCTTTAAAAAATGTTTTAAAACTCTATTTTTTAAATTATTATTATAGAGAAATTAAACTAACGTCTAAAATCCGAAGGCCGTACATGATTTACTGGCCTAACAATATTTTCCGGAACTGAGCGTGCCGGTAAAAGCTGGCCATTTGTAAATCCTAGAAAATATTTTTATATTATATAAACTCAGGATATAAAATTTAAAATAAATTTTTATTTTGCGAATAAATGGAATTGTAATATGGTTTGCGAATAAATGGGGTGTGTGATTGAGTTTGCGAATAGATGGCGTGTAAATCAAGTTGTGAATAAATGGGATGCGTTATTCAAGCTTGCTAATAGATGGCGTGTAAATTAAGTTTGCGATTAAAAAGGGTGAGTAGTAAAGTAAATATGTATAATTTTATTTAAAAAATAGATTTAAATTTAAAAAAGAAAAAAAAATCGAATAAAATTTTTAAATTAAATTTAAAAAATACCAAGATTCTCTTCCATTCCCTTCAAATTAAATTTTAAAAATTTTTAAATCAGAAATCTATATAAAATAAAATTCAATTAAAAGCTAATACTAATTAAGAATAAAAACTAAATAATTAAAATTATTAATTAATTTAAAATTTAAAATTATTCAATAAAAGATATAAATTTAATATTAATGGTTTGAATAAATGATGCAGGTTTTTCTACTTTTTTTCAAAAATTTTTTACTCTCCTTTGTTTAAAAAAAACCTTTTTTCTTCTACTCTCCTTTGTTGAAGTAACCTCACTCAAGTATCTTTGTTTTAATAAGTTTGTAATGTCAGGGAAACTTTACGAAAACAAAAATTTTAATTTATTTATACTATATAATAATTTAAATTATGATCAATTTTTATACATATATTTATCCTTTTTTTTTAACAAATTAAAACAATTGTTACATACTGTAATTAATATGTAAAAATATCTTTTACTAAATAGTTCTCCACAATCGTAGTCTATTTGCGCGAAAAATTAGTAAATTGTCGGCTTAATTAAAGCACTAAATAAAACATAATTACAAGTTGTGGCAAGATAATAGGTCAAAACTAGAGTTCGGCAAAATCGCATTCACGGGATCCCGTAACGGGATTGAGTTTCAAAAGATCGAACGGGAGGGATCCCGCGGGATTAATCCCGGTAATCCCGGAATCCCGGTAATCCCGTTCTAAAATTTACCGGGATCCCGCGGGATTTCGGGATTTTCAGAAAACTTGTTAAATAATAGAAAATTCCATTAAAAATTTTTTTAATAATAAAATAAAAACAAAACAAATAAATCAATAAGTATAATTGAGACCTAATAAAAGCATCCTTAGTTGTATCTGCTGTCCATATGTCTGTTGTAAAACATACATGCTCCATTTCTTGAACCTCTTGTTTAATTTTATTTTTGACAACTTTGTAAACATCATGAAGAACTTCCTTACGGTAGTGGCTCTCATCCAGGAGTGTTTCAGACATATTCTAACCAATTTTTTAAATGTTGGATGGTTGATTGTTAGAAATGGAATGTTACAACACACAACGTAGTTAATGACATTTTTATCCAGCACACTTAGACTACCTGAAAATGAAATAAAAAACTTAATAAATCAAAACAACCAGAAGATCTTGTAAAATAGTTTGCTATATTTGAATTTTGTTTTGACTTGCCTTCCTCAATTTTTGTATACTTTTCAGCGTATGAAGAATCTTTATGTTTGGCAAAAATATGAGACTTAAGTCTTCTCACGCTACCATCTGATAATTTAAGAGATTTATTACATTCCAAACATTCAACAATGTTCTTATCTTTCTTATTATAAAGACCAATTAGCCAAATTGGATGGCTCATGATATCTACAATAAAATATACAATAAATATAGATTTGAAAAATAGAGTTAAAAGTTAATTTAAAAATGAAATATTTTGTTTAGTCCAATTTTAAAACTTGCATTTCCTGAAAAGTGCTTTAATAATATAAAGAAAATAAGGATGCATGAAAAGAAATAGTATAGAAGACATACATAGAAAGAAATATTATACTAGACATGCAACTATTTAAAAATCCCGTAAATTAAAAAAAAATTCCCGGGATCCCGTAACGGGATTGAGTTTCAAAAGATCGAACGGGAGGGATCCCGCGGGATTAATCCCGGGAATCCCGGTAATCCCGTTCGTCGCGAAAAACCCGGGATTTCGGGACGGGATCCCGTAAAATCCCGTCCGGGATCCCTCCCGTGCCGGTCTCTAGTCAAAACAGTCGTTTACTATGATTTAATTGACCAACTGGTAATAAAACGATCAAAAATATGGTTGTAGACCAAATGTCCTTTTTTGCCAGCCACGACGGTAGGGGGTGGTTAACTACTTCTTATCATTTTCATTTTTTAATTGCAGAATATTTTGTTTTAACTTTTTAATTTCAGTTTCATTTTCAGAATTTATTTTTACAATTTTATTTTCATTGTCAGAATTTGTTTTTTGAATTTTCTAAAATTAAAAGGAAGAGTCCACCGCTGAAGATCTATACGAACTATTGCCCCTCAACAACTTTTAAAAGGGAATATTGATAAATTTGGTCGTGTCGGGCAAAACACGGAGCAATGTTGGCAAATAAAAATCTCTTGACCGTGTTTTGGTTTGGTTTAGGGATATCCCAAATTAGGGATGACCCAAAATAACTATTTAATTTAAATAACAAACTTTATTCATTTCATTTAATTCATTTTCAAGAGACTGATTTTTCTTTTTAAGATTACCACTCTTTTCCTTCTCTTCGTTAAGCTTTTTTTGAAGATTGTTAAATTCATTATGAAGTTTTATTAAATCATCTATTTGTTTATATACCTTTAAAAAATTTTTATTTATTGTTTTATCAAAAATTTACTTCTAATTCCGAAGCAGAATTTGATGAATTTTCTGTCATTTTACATACAAATTTTTAATTAAATTATTCTAAAAGTAACAAAATTTTATTTTCGAAAAAACGCTTGTTTTATTTAATACAATCAAAACTGTGTTTTAAATAAAATTAGAACTTTGTATTACCCTGAAGTTGAAAAAGGTATACCAATTAAAAAGTTAATTTTCCCCATTAATTTTCCCCATTCAATTCTTCCCTTAAACCAGGTGCTTGAGAGCTTTCTACTGCATTTTGACATATATAAAGAACTAAGAAGAAAAACGTGAACGGAAATGAAAGGTTGTGGAAGTTTTGATAAGGAAATATAAAGAGAATTAATTCAAATAATGTTTTGGGGAAATATTGTAAAAGTTTTTGGAGGAATTAGACAAAGAAGGGAATGTTTAAAAATAAGACATTATGAAAAATAATTTTTAAATAAAGGGAACTAAAAATAAAGATGGGTAAAAGGAAATTGTAAATATGGTTTAAGGGAAGAATTTGAATGAATGGGGAAAATTAACTTTTTAATTGGTATACCTTTTTCAATGTTGTAAAAAAGAAAAAGATAAGCTTCATTGCTTTCCAAAATTTCCGAATGTATGAGGTTCTGAAAGGTGGAAAGTAGTATATAGTAGCCAGTTAAAACAATTTCTAAAAACAAAATTGTTTTAACTGGTCACTATAAGGACTAAATAACTACTGGACTACTAAAGTAAAAAACAAAAATGTTTTTACCTACACTATGTGGCAGACTACTAAAAAATAACATTTAAAAAATGTTTTATTAAATTAAAATATTTAACTAGTAGAACGATTTATAAAAACTTAATTATTTTCAAACAAAATTATTTAAAAAAAGATTCAAATAATTTTTGGAAAACGCCGAAGATTAAAGGTTGTTTTAATAATTTTTAACGTTTTTACAACGGATTAGGGAATAGGTATTAATCTACGTCCTAAGTATAATGTTAGCTTAGTTACCCCGATTACAAGTGATTTGGTCGCTACAACAATATCATAGCATGTTTCTTTAACAAATAACCATGCGGTATCGAATATAGTTGGTTTATAATACACTACAGAAAAAGTAGGTTTGTATATTTGTTTCCACTCCTTTTCATTCTCATCGTATTCAAACCATACATGACCACTCGGTTGTAAGGTTATATTTGTAAAATTTGAATGAGGAGTTAAGGAAGGACGTAAAACTTGATCAAACGTCTTTGGTTTGGGAGTTCTTCGAAAAAAAGATATTTTATTCTCTTCATTTTTTATTATTTTATCTTCACAGTAAACTAATTCTACTATTGCAACTAAAATTAATATAAAAAGCATTTTTTCATATTATGCAAAAAATTTGAATGATCATTTATATAGTTTTCATAAATTTCTACTCCTTTTGTTCTTCAGCGTTAACAAAGTCCAAACATTCCAGAGGATAGAAATATTGATGCTGTCTTCCTCCAACAACGCAAACAAGAGGCAGCTGCGGATAAACAAGGTCTATGTGATGTCGAACATAGAAATATTGTCTGATTGTCACACGCAAATATCCTCGTAATGCAAAAATACGATCAGCGCCTAGTTTTGTCAATTTACTTGGATATACCTCGAATTGAATATGTCTTAAATGATTTGTTACCAGCGATTTTTTTCCCGGCATAATATTGTTGTTAGAAAATGTTTTTTGACCAGTTCCTGTGTTAGCGACATCTTCATTTGTCATAGTCGTAAGTGTTTGAAGAAATTGAATATTTTCGTTATATTTTTTACGCATTTCCCTGTGAAGTGACTCTGGTGCACACCCTCCATTAAATTTACAAAGTAATTGAACGAGTGAACCTGTTTTGACCTGTGCGTGTGGAGGAGCTCCAGAAGATATTTCGGTAGGCCCTCGCAATTCCGACATGTTGTTACCAGTACGAATGTTCATATCTTGCGTTTCGAGACAGATTTAGAATCAGTTACTTATATACTAAGTGGACCTTTTGCAAAACGAATACCCGGAAGGTCTCCACTCCCATTTCTTCTTAGATTTACATGAGCTTTAAATACAACTGCTAATACAAATATTAATCCCAAATCAAGAACATAAGCAATCAAAAGCAGAATGTCTTTGTTAGGATTTGTTGAATGAGAAGGGCCGATTGAAAGGGCATGTGCTTCGTCAATAATAAAGCATGAGTTTACATTGGGAGGGAATGGACCGTGAAACGGGTATAGTATATTACTATCGTTTTGTTTTAATATTTCTGCACCCGACAAGCAGATTAATGAAACTAGATATAGAAAAAATATCATTTTTTAAATAATATAACAAACAGTAGTTTAGTTTTCTTATATACTAGGTAGAAAAGCTAATCTCTGTACTAATCTCTTTAGAACAGCATCACGACTCTCTGAAGGTATTGAGTGCAATTTTTGAAGTGTGGATGAAAAATTACTTCCTTGTCTTGAACGTAAAACAAGAAAACAAATACAGTAATGCCCACAGGTATCAGATAAAGGAGATTGTAGAGAATAACGGCTTTGTTTAACTATCGAAAAGCGATTTAGCATAGATTGACGCATGTCGCAGTTGGGAGTATCACCGAGCGAGTCAAAATATTCCAATGTGTTTTTGCTATCTGAATAACAGGCAATCCAGTGTTCTCCGATTGTTCCTTTTCTCATAGTATTAGCAATAAAACAAAATGGTTTATTCAGCTCTATATTTGGAATATTATTAGATGAGAAGACACCCATAAATTTATTTTTAAGCGGCTTGTAGTTAAGTAATATTGTTTCAATTTGTAAAGAATTCATCTTATACAGATCCGTCAGTACTTAGCACTCGATCGGCATTTATGGACAGAATTGAGTCGAACTCGCCCATAATTATCATTTCGTAACCATCGTCTTTGATCGGCTGGTTGAAAATACACCGGACTGTAGTGGTTCCTTGTCTAATTAATTCTAGACCATTAGTATCCTCAAGTGTTGAAGTCATCGGTATAACAAAAAAACACGATGATTTTGAAAATTCTTTCATACTGATATCAAGAGTTCTCTGGTCAGTATTTGGCCAATTATCAAGGTCCATACCTACAAACATATCAACATAGGCGCGAACGAAGTTATTATCGGTAAAATCAAAATCATACGAAACAACAGGAAATTGGAATCCACCAAATTCAGCAGAAACAGTGCGTAAGTTAGCATGCTCAAAAGTAAATGGAGATAAAGCCGTATTTCCTGTAAAGGCGGGGGAGCTAACAAAACTAATAATTAAGCGTCTCGGACATGTACTCGTGAATGCAGCATGAGTAATTTCCTGACGGCCTTTTCCCAAGAAAACGCTGCGAATATCAATCTTTCTATAGGCATATTTTGCAGGTGACTGTTCTAGATGTCTAGCAATAGCATTATTTAATGACATGCTCAAATCGACCTGTTTCACAAAAATTCTCATATCATGGAGACGGAGTCTGTATGTATTATTGTTATCCACTAATGTTGCAGCTGAACGGTATTTTGGAGTATGAATAAGAAATTCATCAGAATTTCTGTAAATGGTCCAGATCACATCGCTATGTGGAATTAAAAGCTGATTTTGTCGCGCCATATCATAATCCAAATGAGAAAACATTCTACACAATTTACCTTTAGCAAAGCGAGAAGCACGGGATTTAAATCCTGAACCCTCAAAATCATCTTTATCAACGGCATCTTTATAATAAAGTGCAGCTTCATAAATACCTTTACTTACTTCTCGATCGGCGCCAAGTTCATGAAGAAGTATACATCTATATGCATAGTGGATACCCGAGTCATAGCATTGAATACCATTAATTGAAAGTGTAAGACGCCGAATCCATGTAAGTCCTAAATATTGAGCGACACCTGCAAATTTATCACCCTTTAGATCTGCGGCTTCTCCGTCAGAAATAGGAATCCACTCACCACTTGCTACATCTTTTCTTTCAAGAGATAAAATCAAACTTAAAAAAGTTTTGCTTAAATCAAGATAGAGAGAGTCACCAAAATACCTAAAAATAAAAGGGCCTGCAGATTGATTAAGAGCATTAAGAGGGAGAATTTCCTTGTATGCTGAACGTTGAATACCTACATTTGTAGAAGGAATTGAAAAAAAGGACAAACGATTATCAACCCCCTCAGAACTATCTTTATCAATTTTCTTTAATGTTGTCATTTTTTCTATTTGGCATAAACGAGTATAATGCTTTACTTATATACTCAGAAATCTTCTAAACTTAGTTGATCCCTGTGGCGTCTTCCCTTATTTGTAATCTTTTCAATAATTGGTTTTTGTTTTGATTTACGTTTTCTTTTTCCTTTTCCGCACTGTTGAAGCTTTTTCCCCACTTTTTGGAGACCTTCACTGCTGTGCTTTTTTAATGATTCACTAACTGAACGACCTTGTGAAACATCTTCAAGTACATTTTTCCCAACGTTAACTGCTTCTTGGCCGGCACTAGTAGCTAAATTTTTAACTATGGGCATCAGAAAACGCCCTACAGTGCCAAATACGCCAAAACCACGTTGATACCTTGTTCCCTGGAAATATTGACTTTCACTGGATAAGCCTGTTTTTGCGCCGCCCTCTTGAGCAGCTAAAAAGGGACCCCAATCGATTTTATCCAAATCTACTGGTATATGTGTCATTTTTTTAAAAAAGGGAGCGTTGAAAATGTAGAGTAAGTATACAGGTTCCCCAATGGAATTTTACTAATTTTCCAGCTAGGGTGCGAATTTCAATAGTAATGTCTGGATGACGTTTACCTAATAAACGATGAGGATGCTCGGTCATATATACTTCGGAAATATTATCACCGGGTTTACCAGTTACATTCACAACACGTAATAGTGGAGCGGTTACATTTCCAATTATACTATTTTCAACTAGTCTTGGCGCATAGACTAAAAATTGACGAACACCCCCGGATATATCAGGCATATACTTTGCCACTTGTCCGCTATGAACTTTCTCAGAATCGAAACCAAGAGTATATGCTAATTGGCGACTTAAATGAATATATTGTACGTTTCCTTGTAAGAATACATGGAATCGTTTATGCAATTTATCGAAGTGTACTGAAACCCATTGATATTTTGGATCGGCTAGTTGTATATTGGAGAAATTAAGAAGCATTTTTAGATATTCAGGAGGATAGGCATATTTAGCAAAATGCATTTTCTTTACATTAGGATCCGAATCATCGACGCGTATTTTTAATTTTTCTTTTTGAGGTTCTCCTTTCTTTTCCTTTTCTTGACTTGGAAGACTTTTTTCTTCCGTTTTGCTTTCGCTAGATACACCTCCATGTCCAAAGAAGCTTTTCAAAAATGAAGGCCTTTCAGGAGGTTCTCCTATTAACATTTCAAAACGTGGAAGAGTTGGAAGATCAGTCTGCTTATTATTTTCAACTATTATTAAATTTGCTGTTGAAGGCGAAATACTTACAGGATCTTCTTCTGCTAATGGAGGTGACCATTCCTCATCCTTATCGTTTATTGTTTGAGATTCCTGCAAAGTCTCTTCTTGTGTATCTTCTTCCTTAGAACCGTCTTCGATAATCGTAGGTTCTTCATATGTCGCAAAATTTTCTTCTTCTGGCAATGGAGGAGTCCAGTGTTCTTCGTCCTGATCCTTTATTGTTTCTTCCGGATTTTCTAGTTCATCTTCTTCCTCAGTAGCTTCTTCGATAAGCGTAAGTTCTTTGTGTGCTTCAATATTTTCTTCTTTTTGTAATGGAGGTGTCCATTGCTCTTCGTCCTCATCGGTTGATGCATGTGATTCCTGCGTAACCTCTTCTTGCGTGTTTTCTTCAGTTTCTTCTTCATGTACTTCGATATTTTCTTCTTCTATTAATGGAGATGTCCTTTGCTCTTCATCCTCATCGGCTATTGATGCAACTTCATGTTCTTCATGCTTCTCAATATTTTCTTCTATATTCTCTTCTGGTAATGTTTCATTTTCATCATCAATAATTGGAGATACAGGAATTGACGAATTATCTTCGATTGCCGCGTCTTGTTTCGCAAGTTCAGCGTCAACCTTACCAATAATTTCTTCTGATAAACGTTTTTGCCCTGCAACAGCTTCTTCAACCTGACTGGCTGCTTCCTTTACTTTACGTTCTGCGGCCTTAGCACGATCCGCAGCTTTTCTTGCTTCTGTAACATCCCCGCGGGATTCTGCAGCTTCAGTTTCTAGTTGTGCTTCCGAAGCTCTTTTTCCATACTCTAAACATTCCTGTGTCCATTTATCTATTGAAATTTTACGATTAGTTAACAATATTAATTGAGATTTAAGCCATTCTAGAATATTATCAGGTGTTTTTCTTAAATGTACAATTTCGCCTGTTTCTTTTAATGTAATCACACTATCTTTAAGCGCATACTTAAAGCGTGCATTCTGCCAATATTTTTCACCAAGTTCCATATTTATTTGGGCTTGCTCTGCCAACTCTACACTATTTCTCCATGCTCTTGTCGCTGCACGAACTGCCATTTCCATTAAAACTTTTTGATCATCAGTTAATAATGGCTTTTCATCAGTCTCCTCCACATATGTAAGGGGAGTTATTTTCCCATCTAGAGGAGTTTTGTTATTAGATTCAAGGTGTTTTTCTTCATTTAAAGGGGTTGTCACTGGAGTCTCAGGAGTAGGCAAAGTCGCAGAAATTTCAGTAGTGGGTGGAGCTTCATTTATATGACTTGTCACCGGAGTGGGCGGTGCCTCGACTGGAGTCTCAGGAGTGGGCGGAGCTTCGATTATTGGACTTGTCACTGGAGTGGGCGGAGCTTCGATTATTGGACTTGTGACTGGAGTCTCTGGAGTAGGAGGGGCCTCGACTGGAGTCTCAGGAGTGGGCGGTGCTTCGATTATAGGACTGGTTACTGCAGGAGTGAGTGGAGGCTTTAGAATAGAAAAATCATCCTTATGAGTATCGGGTGTATTTTTAGGCGCAGTCTCTGAAGTGTCTTCAATATCGTTAGTATATTCTTGATCATTTTCAACAAACCTTTCTTCTTCAGAGTCAGTCGTTTCAGATTGTTGAATAGGATCAGGCTTTGAGGACATAAAACTTTTAATTGCATTCATTATAAGATCCTTCTGATCAGTTTGTGGTTCTAATCTAACTGTCGCAACAGAGCTTCCCGAAACCGAAGATACATTTGGAAGTTTTGCGCCCTTAATTTCCGTATTTAAATATTTTATAAATTTATAAGCAAGGTCCTTTGGCATATCAAAATAACCTTCCTTTTCCAATTGTTTAGTGATAGAATCTTGCGAGAAACCAAATTCCGGTTTCTCATGCTCGGCAGCTGTTTGTGGAGTCGATTCAAATTCGGGGATTATTTCATGACTAGTAACAGATGCAACTTTCTCTTCAGTTTGATCAGCGTGTGAAGAATTCATAAATTCTGTAATAGCCTGTTTGATTCTATCCCTTTGATCGGTATACGGACGAAACCGAACTCTTTCTATACCATCAACTGCAAGAGGGGCAGGGCTTATAGGCGGTAATCGAATTCCTTCTTTGCCTAAATATTTCATAAAATTAAAAGAGGTTTGCTTTTGCATATCAAAATATCCATTTTTAGCCAATTGCTCCGTAGGTTCTAATTGAATAAAGGTTTGTTGTGAAAGAATAAATTTATCAATAACCTTTAAGTAAAGGGATTTTTGATTTGAAGGAGGCAAAAGACGAATATTTTTAACACCTTCTCCTGGACTCAAATTTGTAAGTTTTGGACTAATTGCTTCATCCTCTTCCGATAATAGCTTGATAAATTTATTTAGTTCATCCGTGTCCAAATCGAAATAACCATGTTTATCATACTGTTCTTTTATAGATTCGACAGCACGGCGTTTACGAAGATTCCCATAAATTCTTTTTTTATTCTCTTCAAGCCTTTTTTCCTCACGCTCACGATCCAATTCCTTTTTCCATACATCAAGCAAAACGGCATTTATAGACTCTTCTAATGCTTCTTCTGAGGCAAAGGACAGATCTGGTATCTCGATACGAATAGGTAAAAGTTCATTTCCATATCTTCTAAAAACTGTTATTGATTCTTGTTCATCAGAATCCCCGGTCAATGAAAAGGAAAACGGATATATAATATTTGAGAGTGCAACCGTCCAACTTGAATCTAGTTCAAGAGTGTCAGGCATTCGAACAGTAAATTTAGAAGTGGTATTTCCTTCAACCCCTCCAGTATTTGATGGCAATATTACATAAAAAGAGTCCATATTTATCTTCTAACAATATCACTATCGTTAACCCAACTATTAAAATTATCGTTATATCCAATCCAACGAACAAAATGTTGTTTAATCCCTGCACGTGTACGTGTTTTTAAAATTTCGGCAATACGGTGAGTTGTATCTTCTTGCGTAGGTACCAATTCTTCTCTATAAAATATTCCTTCAATTAGATTTCCTTCAAAATCTTTTAACTTATATGTTATGGGCGATCTATTGTCGTTTTTAATATGTACGCGAAACAATTCGTCAGTGTAGTTGGGTAAATATCCCTTTTCAAATTTACCTTTTTCTTTTGTGATTCGAACAATTTGTCCTGGCTCGAGTATGGAGCTTGTTTTAGTAATTTGTATATTTTTAGGATCCTTATATAGTCTATTAAAAAGTTCCCCCGCATTCTTAAACGTAACAGAATTTGGAGTCACACCCGTGGTTCGATTAATACTTGCATTTATTCCTGAAACAATTTTTTGAATAACTTTGTTCCAACGTAGTGTATTTTGTTCGCTAAAGTATCTGTACAATCGCTCTTTGATAGTACGGTTTGCCCTTTCTGCCATTGAAGCATGCACATCTGGACTATAAACTACACGCTTATCTATATCCTTCGTTTTAAAATATTCTTTCATTCGTTTCGCCTCAAATTCTAACCCTCGATCCGTATATAATTTATGAGGAAGTATCCCTTTTGAAAGTTTAAAAATATTTTCGAATGCCTCAATCATATCTTCAGAACTCTTAGATTTGGCAGGCACCGCATAAAGTTTTCTACTTAGTACATCAATACACACCAAAAGATATTTGTACCCATCATTATATTTAGCTAACTGATCAAATATGGCTAAATCCGCTTGCCAATCTGTGTGTAGACCACTTGGACGAGTGACTAACCTTGGAAACTTTTTTCTTCCAGGTCTGTGCATCGTATAAACTCTCTGCCTATGCAAAAAATCATAAACATCCTGAAATTTTATTTTAGGATACTTGCGTCTAGCTTCTTCATAGACGCGATTTATTCCTGCATAGGAAGCAGGAGAATTTAGTGAATAATAAATTTTTTCCAATAAGGTTTCTAGAGCTTTTCCCATATTTTTGGGATAAAATTATTTTTTCGTCGTACAAAACCTGGCGAATTTATAGGGGTGACTTTTACTAGAACTCTTTTTTTTCGCTTGCCACTGCCTGATTGATTATCTTCAGTCAAGCTATCTTCTGTACTACTTTCTCCTTTAGTCTCCTTAATCATCTCTTTTACTAATGGGTCCTTGGATAGTCGATTAAATAAAAAACTAAAACCCTTTGGAGGTGATGATATTTCCCCTTGCACATACTCGAGTACTTCAGTGAAATTACTATTCTTTACAAGCCTTCCTTTGACATTAGATTCAAAGCTCCCATTCTTCCTTATTCTAAATTTTTCAGCATTGTCTTTTACATAATTTTCCAATTCCTTCGAATATCGACTTGAAATAATTCCATTAAATGGTGTTATGTTCCTTCGCTTCGTTTGTTTTGACGTGGTCGGTTCTGAATCAGTCTGATATTCAGATTTAGTATTTGATTCAGCTGGTAACTTCTTAGGAATTAACTTTGATTTAGGGGTAGTTGTAGCGGCTTCCTGCAAATAAGGTGCAACCTCTGGAGCGTTTGCTTTACTATCATCGATAATTACTTTTTGAGGGCGATTTTCCAACTCATGTTTAAGCTGACGTCGTTTCTTATATAACCAGTTATATTTTTTTGCTTTTACATCTTCTGATAGCTTAGGATCTTCCAATGTATTTTTGATTTCCATGTTAGCTTGCGCTTTCTCATTTTGCAAGAAATCACCACCTTTAATCATGTTTAGAAGTGTAAGGTACTCACTTTCTGGCACCATTACCATTTTCTTTGTATGTTTCATTCCTGGGAGAATTTATGTATAATATGCTCGGCTAGTGCTCCTAAAACAGGGACAAGTATAGCAGCTAGCGCCGCACTACCTCCTTCTTGTAGGCGTTTACGTGCACTGTTTTCTGTGCGTGTCCTTGCTATCGCCCTATAAAAATCAGCAAATTGTGCCAATTTTCTACGTTGTTTTTTACTTAGTGTAAAATTATGCTTTAAGATATTAGCACAAATTTCCACAATTGCTAAAATTTGATCGGCGTTAGCTGTAAGTATTAGAGCGTTTTTCTTCTTGTCGGAGGATGTTTTTGCTAAGCGTTGAAGGAACTCAAAATTTTCTTTAACGTATGGGCTATAGTTATATGAAGGCATTTTTATCGAATCTATTTTTTGATCACTTATATATTACAATGGTAGATATATATTGGTTTTTTCTCCGGGAAATATATTTGTAGAAAGTCTTAAATGTTCCTCAGTGCTGGGATGCATATTTATCAATAAATAAGAAAAACGTTCTGATGTCGCATCGCGGTAAGATTCAAGGAAATAATTTATCATTTTTGGAAAAAGTTGTGAGCCGAGTGTCCGAACTTGCAATAATCCTTGAGGATTTTTAGTTAGGAGGATATAATGTGCATTTGCTCTTGCCGTCTTTATATTGCGGCCGTAAAGTGATTGTGTAACAAATATAACACTAACTCCCCAATTATGTGACCCTCTTGTAAATAATAGGTCGAGAAATTCGCTTTGAATATTAAGCATTAGGTCATCAAGTACTAAAAGCTGATGCTGTTTAATTAGCTCAGGTTCCGGTACACCATTATATGTGGTTATGCCCATTTCTTTAATTTTAAAAACAATTTCATTCATTTCACCAAAACAATACATTATTTTTGAAGGTGGTGGGTCAATAAGGAGTTCAGTATTTTTAAGAAATTTTAAAAGCCATTGGGTTTTACCACTACCCGTGGCCCCCGAAATTATCATTGTAAAAGGGGCGTTGAACATTTTATTTTGATATCAAAATTTATTTATATTTTATATAGTACCATATTCTGTCGGCCCTTGTGGTTAAGTGGGTTAATACAAAATAATATATGTACAAATATTATTCTTAACTTCTGCTACATATTTATTATCTGTATTTAAATAATGTTTTGGTTGTAGTGTAGGCCTATGACATAATCAGTCTGAATATTTAAAAGACGATTTAATCATATGCCCACACCTAGCCATACATACTCGTCAACAACTATATTCTATCAATAAAAATTTTTAGATGTACCAGAAAGCCATTCTACAAAATATTGTTTCTACAGCTCAATTAATTGAAGGAACTAACAAAATTGATTTACAATCACTAGCAAATAAAATTTCAGAAGCAAAATATCAACCAAAACGTTTTTCTGCACTGACAATTAAACTCAAATATCCTATGAAAGCAACAGGACTACTTTTTTCTAATGGTAGAATTGTTTGTGTAGGAACTAATTCTGTTAAAGACTCAGAAATTGCAATTAGACATTTTGTCCTTATTATAAAAGAGGCAATTTCAATCTCAATTGAGATGCATGGCTTTAGAATCCAAAATGTGGTTTCATCATTTTCATTTCCGGGACCGCTAAATTTACCAGGTACTTTTATTTCTGTATAATTATTTTATTTTTAGCATTGTATGATTCAATGAGGTATGCACCACCTATTTGGCTTGCAAAACACATTTCGTACAATCCAGAATTTTTTCCTGGTATGTGCCTAAGATTAAAAGAATCGCGTGCAGTTATAATTGTCTTCACAACAGGAAAATGCATTATTACAGGCGCAAAATCAGAAGAAGAAATTTATTCAACTCAAAATAAAATATATAATTCAATTTCGGCATTTTTAAAAAATAAATCAAAAAATGCTTGTGTTAATTTCAGTTCTTAACTCCATCAATAGTTCGCCAAGTTTGTTCTCTCCCTCCCAGATACTTGGATCATTGAGAACAGGACTTTTTGGACTCAATCCATTACTCCAATATAAATTTGAGTCTGAAGCATGAGTAATTAGTCCATTTCCAGTTGCACGTAATTGGTTGAAAAGCTGAGTATTCTGTGTGAATTTAGCCCATAAACCTGTGTACATAATCTGGAATATTCTTAATTAATTTTACATTGGAAAATAAATCTTGCCTTGCTCTTAACAGAATCCCACTCCAGTTTATTATAATTTCTCACACGCGTTCCAATTCTTCCAATAGCTAATGGATTGTTGAGCATCAAAACCTGTGCAGCAATTTCCAAATCACCGAAATATCGAGCTTTTTGCCAGATAAAATACTGTTCAGTAGAATTGAACGTTCGACCAAGCAACGTGAAAGTTGTTTTAAAACGATTATCGAATCCACATCTGTGAGAACTGAAAATAAATATATTCTGATTCTGAGTCCCAAGAATCTCTTCTGGAGGTAGAGAATTCTGTTGATGTTTCAATTGGAGACGTTCGAACATATGTGAAGTAGTTTCTTAGAAAATAAAAAATTAATTTTTATAATAAATTCTTACCAAGATTGATGTCACTGAACATATGTATTGGAATAAAATAAATCTTAATACAAATTAAATATGAAGTTTATATTAAAGATATTTGAATGGCAATACATTTTAACTAAATAAATCATTGATAAATATTTTATTAATAATAAGTTGATATTTTTTTGCAAAAAAAAACTTTAATCATTTATGAATCACATCTTTTCCTCAATCTCTACATAGTCTAGACATTCTATTGGATAGAAATTCTCATGGCTTCCACCTCCAACAACACAAACAAGAGGAAGATGAGGATAAACAAGATTAAGATAGTGTCTAATATAGTAGAATTGCCTTAAATTTTATTAATTAAAGATCATGTATTAATAAAATAAACCGAATGGTGATAGATAAATATCCTCTAAGTGCAAAAGTTCTATCAGAACCCATATTAGTAAAATTGCTAGGATAAACTTCAAAATAATGATGTTTTAAATGATTTGTTACAAGACACTTCTTTCCAGGCAAAATATCTTTTTCTGTAAATTCTTGTTGCCCAATTTTTAACTTAGCAACATCCTCTTTAGTCATTGTAGTAAGAGATTGAATAAATTTTAAATTTTCGTAATAGTTTTTGCGAATTTCACAATTAAGTGTTTCAGGCGCACATCCTCCATTAAACTGACAAAGTAATTTTATAAGTGGTATAGTTTTCACAGACAAAGTGGCCGTTGAACAAATTTTAAATTTTTCAACCATTCCTGTATTGTAACCTTAAAATTTTATTGAAGAATAAATTTCATTATCAATATTACCAATACTATTATTGCTTGTCATTTTGGATAATAAAGTTAAAAGCAAACAAAAACCTGTAAGCTTTTGTAAAATAAATTAGTTAAATTGAAAAAATATTATGTATGAAAACTATGAATATAAAAAAAGAATTTTAGCTAAATTTATAGATGATAAAAATTATTTAGTCGGATCAATTATTGGATCTCCTCTATATCCGTACGGGTAACAATCAAAATTTGAATCAATTAATCCTTTATCATAGATAGGTGCATATCTCCTAAAGTATGATTACAATATTGTAAATTTTTCAAAAATCACCGAGTTTGTGACCGACTCGTAATTTCCCCATGACGCCAACTCGGTTGAAAGTGCGTTCTTTCGAGTAGTACAGGAGCTTGATCCTCACCATAATCTTCGACCATTGTCTACAATTATTTTTCAAATTCCTAATGGTATTTAATATACTTTAAATTTGTAGAAGTCCAGAGGAGAGTCAACGGTATCCCAACATCCTCTGCATTTGACAATGTATTTTATTTCTTTGCTGACCTTGTGCCTCATTTTCATTGCATACTAAAAATTTTTTAATTTTATTGGAATGATATTTTATTGACCTGTTTACACCCTCCTGTGTAAAAAGCAACAATATTCCATTCTCCATATTCTTGAGCCATCATTCCCAACATTTCTCCAACACGAAAGGGATGCTTCTGTCCACGTTTATGAACATAGAAACAGCTATCTGTGTCAGTGTACAAGAGCTTACAGCCCTTTTCCATTACTATTTTTTCCATATAATCGTAGAGCATTATTCTAGCAGTTGCAGTAGTAATTAGTGCAATTGCAATATTATATTTATCATGAGGACGCACAAATTCCTTTTGTTGCCGATAAGGAACAGAAAAGAGATCTGAAGCCAACATTTCTACAGCTCCAATCTCCAGTTTCGGGTCATTAAGCACTGTGTGAAGTTTAACTGGTGAACTTGTTATGCAATCCTTAAAATTATTTAAAGTATTATTAGCATAAGAATACCTGCGTTAAGTTGCATCTCAATGCCCATCTTCCCCACCTAAACAAAAATTTTTAATTTTACTTCAGAAAATCGTACATCGAATTGTTACAGGTTTTTGCTAAATATCTCATGCCTTCATTTCTAGAAATTCGAGAAGATTCCAGATTTATTCCATAAACACTTTGGTTTCGATTAATGAATTCTTGTTTTCGTTCTTCTAATTCTGATCCATAGAGGTCAACTAAACTATTTGGCCAACCGCTTGCCTATTTTATTAATTAATTAATTTTTAAAGATGGTTAACCTCTATTTTTAAACGCATCATATCCTGAACATATGGGCGTAACAATGTATCAGACCATTTTTCCCAGTGGTAAATGCTATAGACTTTTGTAACTCGATATCCTTTCTTTAAAGCTAGTTCAAGTTCAACAGAACATGTTGTACTGACAAATCCTCGTTGTTCATCACTATGTGGGCACCATTCAAAGCTATTTTCTCTATTATAACCTTGAATTTGCTTTTTTGCAATTCCAGGCGATATCTCTACAGCACAGCGATGACAAAGATGAAAAATCTTAATTAAAAATTTAAAAATTTTTTTCTCGAATATATACCAATTTGCCGTGAATACGTTCTGGAATAACAGGCAGATATAAATTATCAGGAGGAATAATAAAAAGTTTGAACAGCCCTCGGTATGGATATAAATCTTCAGGTTTTGTCCAATTAACGTCCTTGTTCAGTTCCAAAACTTTTGGATGCCCTTGTAAGAAGTTTTTCGATTTTTGAAAATTTAAATCTTACCTATCGGATAAAAGGCATAAAAATTCACGGCGGGGTATAAGCTAACAACATCAAAACATGATATTTCATATTCATTTTCTGACGATTCTTCTAAGTCACACTTAAGTGCCAAAGGTCCCGTTCTCCCACCCTAAAATTAAAGATTAATTGCATAATCAAATATTCATAGTACATGAAAAGCATCTCTTGGATATAGAGGGCCTATATCTGGTAAAGTATCGAAGAACAATGACATTTCTGGATCCCCTGCAAGTTCTTCTCTAACTTCACATTCCCATACGGCAGTAGTCCAAATTCCCTCCTCGTTCAATAAGCGAACACGTTCATGAAGTTTATCTTTGTTATATAGTGCCGTTTTTCCATTTAAACAAACTTCATGTGGGCGATATAAACTAAATGCAAATAATTTGGAATATAAATCTAATTACCATTCATGTCCGTGCCATGCACATCCCAAAAATTCAATAGCTTGGTCTACTCCTCCAATGTTTTTAATATAACCATCGAGACGCAAAATACTTCCATCAGAAACGCGCACCCTTTTTTCTCCTTCTGGACTTTCTTGATGCTGAACTTGAAGGCCTGTTTTGTGTGAAAGCCAGCGAAGAAATTTTAAAGCGATTGCGGATTGGTTCGTTTCACGATGATAACCATTATCCGGAATTATCCCAATTTGATTTTCTTTCAAGTAATTTATGCCTAAATATACTAAATTAATATTCTTATAAATATAATACAAAAATGTCGAATGCACGCGCTGGCAAGTGTCATAGAGTTAACAAGTACGTCGTCGCACTTTGAAGGCTCTGTAGCTAGTTCGAAAAAAAGTATCTGAAGTTTAACAAGAGCATGAGCCAAAATACGAACATCTTGTTCACAGTATTCAATAATTTTCTCACGCAGACAAAATGATTCGTTCTTATTCGTGCAATACCATTCTTCAAATAGTTTCCTTCTTTCCTTTCCCATTGAATCAGGGTAATAATATTGACGTTCAGGCAATCCATCAAGGCAGATATTCATATTTTTATTAAAATTCCATCCATGAGGGAAAAAAGAGTTTCCCCCCTCGTCAATTTCGAGGGCAAGAGCCTTGGGTAATTGTTCAAGTTTCAACATCATCCAATTGAATGAATCGCGAAATGAAATAAATGGGCATCGTCTTCGCTGCTTTTTAATAAGAACTTCGTAAAGTTTATTTCCGGTTCTTGTAATTTTAGGCTCGATGCCAAAGTGTTTGATGAGCTCTCCTAATAGCAGATGCATGTCATAGCGACTAAAATATTTCTAATAAAATAATACAAGTAAGCAAACCCCCCATAGTGTGAGATGGCATAAGTTCTTAACGTTCGGTCATAACCTAATCCATTAATTAACCATTCCAGAAATTCACGCAACGGATTTTTATAAAAGGCCGCTGTCCAGCTTTTCATGCGGGTTAGTCCTACACCACATATTTTGCAATCACCCGTTTCATCATTTTTCCAACTATTGTTGCCCATACACCTCGAACACATCAACAAAGCCTAAATTTAAAGCTAACCAATAAAAATAATAAGCCTATTACCGATACACAATTTACATGATGAAGTTGATAATTTTCATCATCTGGCAATGCACGTAAAGGAGTTAAGCCATCATTTTCAAGTTGCTTCCACGCTTCATTATTTTTTGTGGGGGATATGAGCTCACATTCAAAATCGAATACAATCTAAAGATAACATTTTTATTTTACATTTATAAAATACCAATAAATAGTTCTGTTTATTTTTAGGTACTATTGGTTGAACATAACATTGCTCGTCGCGTTTGTGGAATGAGCGACATAGTGAGCAAAATTGTACATAACAAACATGCCCGTTGGTTTTATTTGAATCATTTACACTGTTGTCCGTAGATTCGCTGTTTGATTGTTGTGAGTTAACCGAATCTTTCATGACGCGGTAAATATGACCACATTTCTCGCATCTTAAAAATTTGTAAGAAAATAAAATAAAAATAAATACCTCTTAAATATTTTGCAAATTCCTTTATCTTTATGTCGTTTGTAACATTCAGGATTTCTAAAAATATTTGCACATTCAAAACATTTTTGATAATATCCCTCAATTTCTTTGCATGGAAAGCCATATCCCATCCCACAACAACGAGGACATTTAGCTACACATGACTGTCGATGAGCATTCTTATGTCTGTAGGGTGCCTCACAATCAATACAATAAGGTGTTCCAAAAAGCGCGTTCACACATCTAATTCCATAATAATGACCTTGCTTCAAGTATAATCCGATCTCATGTTCGGCCCTTTCAGGGCCTTTCCATATTGGACGCATATTTCCATTTTCTCCAAACACAGATATTCTATATTTACCGGGGAAGCGGAGATCTAAAAGTTGTTGAATCAACGGAACATGTTCTTCCACTGTATATTGAGGGGCATAATGTGGGTAGCGAATTTTGTATATCAACATTTGCTGAAGCATTTCATTAATTAATAATGTTCGCTCAATTTTTGCATTTTTACTTTGACTATTTACAAGTCTCTGGAATTTGACATTGGCAACGTTCGACTTTTCCAGATTAACATGTTTTAGTTTTAATTGAACAGCTAATAGAAGACAGTGATTGTTAGCAGGAGGATTAAGTGTTTCATTATGGACCTATAATATTTTGATAAAAGGATTAGAAAATAAACTTTTTACTTGTATTAGGTTATTAATGTCAATTCCATGCTGAATTTGACGCGGATTTCTTCCGACGCCTCCTTGACCTTGTCTAATTAATTCTAAAGCCTCATCATTTGAAGGACCCATGACAATCTAAATAAATAATTTTTTAAATTAAAAAATAAATTAAACCTCAATATGAATAGGTTGGCTATATAAAGAAGGTCTCCCCATACGTTTCCCGCTCTGGTCAACTGCATCAAATTGCTCCATAACTACTTGAGGAGTATTTTGAGCGAGGCCACGATATGGTATTTGAATTGGTTTTTCAAGAACCGAACTTCTAATAATTATTGAACATTTTTCTGATTTTGCACCCGCTGCCTTATCAGCCCGCGCCAAGAAGTGGTCGATCAGATCTTCTAAAAGTTTGTCGGTACCATCTGGAGCATCCTCTACATTGCGAACGGTGAAGACAGTTCTGGAAGAAAAATCTTGATATAAAGAAAGAAATTTTATTTACCTGAAAACACCAATTTTAAATCTCGAGCTCTTAAGGTTCTCAGATACGTCTTCTTTATAAAAGTGGTCAATAGAATACTTCCCAAAATTTTTTCGGTTCATCTAAAATTCCAAAAATTTTTATTAGATATTTTTTAAATAATTTTGCGATGTTAACGCAAAAAATTATTTAGAATAAAATTATTTGGTTAATTTATTCATTTATAAAAAACAAGCACTTTTGGAGAAATCTATGACTCGCATAATGTCTTTTTTTACCATCCTTCTTCTGAATGTATCTCTTCGTTTGTCGACATATAATGAACAATACCAGGCGTAAATATTGACACATTGTCTTGTGTATTAGTTGTAGTTGACGAAGTGCCTTCACCTCCATCTGCTATATCCTGACTGGCCTGTGTCTCAATATTAAGTTGAGATTCAAAACGTTTAGTTATGTCGTTCATAATGATGACAGGAGAAATTTCTAAAATATAGGAATATATGTTTAAAAACCGGTTTAGATACCTCTCTTCTTCTTTGATGGTATATAACGTCTGTAGCAACAAACGTCTATTGCCGACTGTAGGTCAATTTGTTCCCAATATTTGCTATTTGGATGACCTAGAGCAGAATATAATTCATTTTTGACGACGTCAACAATAGCCTTAATATTTTTATAAAAAAAGAAAATTTTTCAATAAAAACTTGTCTTCCCAGCGCTTGTCTCTCCTTCAAAAAATGCTCATGGATTCTAATTAATCCAATTTGCGGATATCTATTGCGGTGATGTTGAATAAATGCGTTGTAAAGATCAGACTTAAGTTGCTTTTCGTCATATTCTGCACCATGAAGCTGCACAAGCTTTCTCGCCAGACGACTACGTTTCTCTTTGAGCTCTTCAAGCGCAATATCTGCTACATGTTGATCCATCTGAAAGTTAATGTATAATTAAAGAGAATAAACGAAACCTTTTATTTCACAAAACAAGTTGTAAAATTTGAGATAAAGATTTGTTGCTATAAAGAATTCCAAAGATGAATTAGTAAATTAAAATATAAAATTCGATCAAACGAATGAAAAAATAAAATTTTCATTAAAAAATAGCCTTTATTCAACAATAGTTATAGTTATAAATATTCATTTTTTCTTATTAAAATTGCTAAACATATTATAAGTTTTCTGTTGATAGTCCTTATTGTAGTCCTTACAGGCTTCGCATACCTATATAATTTTAATTATTTAAAAAATTTTTTTGAAAATCCACCATGAAACTCAGCTCATATTTTTCCCCACATTTATGCAAAAACATATCACTGGCCAAGGACTTCTGAAGACTGATGCATTTATCGCACTTAAGTTTTAAAATAATTCGTAGTTAATATGAAATATTTACCTGATGCAAAATCCAACAATATTTCAATAAACTCAATAGCTTATAATCAGTCCCTGAAGCAATATTTGCACCACATTGAAAGTATAACACCCCCGCAGCTAAAATTTTTCAATAATTTCAATTTTTGTAATTTTCTTACATTTTTCAAAGCTGGACGATTGTTCCTCAGGCGTTACATTCATTTCCTTGTCACCTTTTAAAAATTTTTAGATTATTTGATAATTTGTAATACCCCAACAACCAGCATAATACGTTCCTAGGTTTATATTTTTGTCAAGGTCCTCTGCGCACAATTCGAAGGTAAGCATATAATTAATAGCACTTCCTGCATTGTAAAGAAATTTTTGCCGTTTCTTCTGGTTTTCTCTGCAATCGTTGCACTGGTGGATGAAAATTCCTTGACGAGGTTCTTTAAGCACCTGTGCACGCTTAAGTAATCCTTCAGGAACTAATTGTTCAGCGCGTTGTTTACCTAGAAAATATTTAAATAAAAAATATCAAACTTACGTTCGATTCGCCTTCGATTGTATTCCTCTTCATCCTCGCCCAAAGAAATAACAGCATTGGGATCTGGATCATCAGACTCGTCCTCTTCCTCTTCATAATCCATCACCGCTTCAAGAATAGCTTCACGCTCAGGATCTTGTTCCTTTGAATGTTTAGACTTTTGACCGTTTGCTCGTTCAATAATTGACTAAAATATTTAATTAAATTATTGACGAAAATTTTTCAACCTTAATAACAGCGTCAAAAGTATTTCTTGAAACATTTCCCATTTTTTTATTTGACTTGGTTTGCGACTTCTTTGCGATCGGTGCCTTGATTGAAGAAGAACCTGAACTCAAAGTAGAACTCGATTTTTCAAGAGAACGTCGTCGTCGTGCTTCTGCAGCTTCTTTCTTCTTTTTGTGTTCTAATATAAAAGAGCGTAGTTCTTGAATTTCCGATGCCGTCATTGAAGCTGAATTTCTTTTTTAATCAAAAATATTTAATGTTTACCTTCTAATATCGAATCTTCTTGTACAGTTTTTACCACACTTTGAATTTCTTCGCATCCCTTATCCACACACATCTCCGTCCCAGCATTCTCATCAATTATAATTGGCGCATCAGCAGTGCCTGTAAATGATAAGCCATATTATTAAATTAAATAATAATACGTATTATCATTTACCATTTTTGGTTGTTGTATCAACTATTTGTTCCATCAGAATTTCTTTCTAATGAAATAATATGCGAAACTAAAATATGAAAATTCAAACTATTAAAGATTATATAAAATGAATTTAAAAAATAAAATCAAAAATTAGGGCAAAATAAATTAAAATTTTATTATTATTATTACATATTCTAAATTTAACTCAAAATTTCAAAAGCTTATAAACAAAAATTTTAAGTTTAAAAATTCAAAATTTAAATAAAATAATTTTAAAGATTCAATTATATGAGAGGGGGGAATGTATAAGGATATAATTAATTTGAATAGAGTGATATTTAGCTAGGAGAGGGTTAAGGTTATTATTAAATGTTGAATCGTAAAGCAGAATGAACCTTTAGGCGGTTTTGGGCCTGCTTTTATATGGGTCCTGGCAATCCAAACTTTAATCAAAATGATTTATTATACCCGTTTGTATTACAAATTGTTACTAAAACGGCAATAATCTTTGATACTTTTTGATTAATCACTTTTTTTCTGCAAAAATTTATCTATTTTTAAATACATTAAGATTTTTACATAAATAAACAATCTTTGCTCGAGAAATATTATACAACAATTAAAACACAGAAAAATTTCGTATAAATACTCGAATTTTTCAAGCCAATATTCATTTTATTATTATATCCTGAACTAAAAATGCCATAGTAGTCGTTACCTTAGCTAAACTACACTTTATGGTTTGATCCAGATATGGACGATTTATATATCATTCGAAAGAGCTCGTTGAGCTGAGTCGAATGGACCCAAAACAAAGCTCAACAAAATTTACATCTCTAGACCTTTCGAATGATAATATTTATTAAAACCAGTTGAATCGGAAGATAATTAAAAATTACGGTCGTGCACTGAATCGACCGAACTAAATAGGCGAAACTGAAATGTCCTTTACACACAATTTGAGTTTAACATTTTTATTTTCAATTTTGATGATTCATCATTTATTTTTTAAAACATTTTTCTAATGAAAATTAACAAAACTCGGTATTTTCCTTTTTATCAGTTATTCCATAAATGAATAAAAAAGCACTTTTTTCTAAAATATTTTAGACTTTTTACATTAATAGAAATTCTAAAAATTTATGATACATCAATTTTGTTGGAGGTCTTGATGAAAAAGTATCAGAAGCAATTCTTTGGGAATTATTTGTCAATTCTGAGCCAGTTACAAGCGTAAATATGGCAAATGACAGAATTACTGGAACACATCAAGGATTTGGTTATATTGAATTTATGAGTGAGGAGGATGCTGATTATGCTATTAAAATTGAATATGATTAAATTGTTTGTGAAGTCAATAAAAGGTTTGAGTTTTTTTCATTTAGATTGGGCTGACTAGAGATCGAAATTTTTGAGAAGGCTGGGCTATTCCTGGGTTTGATTTATTGACCTGTGCCGAATCCTGGGCCTGTAGTCCAGGAAAAACCCAGGCCTTGGTCCGGGCCCCGCTCGATTTCTAGTGCTGACTAAAATACTTTACTGACGTCCCCCGGTTGTTGTTATTTTTCTGGCATTTTTCCTCTTGGTAAAAGGTATAGTCCCGAGAGGACTATACCTTTGGTAAAAGGTATAGTCCCCATACAACTTTTAGTTTTTGTAAAAAAATCGTCGGGGCAAACGAGATTTAATTCTAAAGCCAAAAAAATAGTCATTATCTAAATTTATTGACTTTTTAGTTTAATTTTGGATTTTATTAATATTTTCAGAATTTGGATTTGTTTCAAAAATTGTTTTTAATTTTAAAAAGAAAATTTTCCTTCGTTTTCAGTCAATAAAGCTTCTGCTAACGAAAAACAAATGGATGTGGGTGCTAATTTGTTTGTTGGTAATTTGGCTGCTGAAGTTGATGAAAAATTGTTGTTCGATACTTTTAGCGCTTTTGGTGTTATTTTACAGGTTTTTTTTGAAAATTAATTCTAAAATATTTAAATATTTTAAATTAATTAGCCGCCCAAAATTATGCGTGATGTTGAATCTGGATCTAGTAAAGGATTTGCTTTTATTAATTTTGCGTCTTTTGAGGCTTCTGATGCTGGTTATTTTTATTATTCTTTCTAGTACACCCCCAACTTTTTCATTTGTCATGGGTGTATCCAAAAGATTATTTTTCCTCGGATCCGTCCAATTTTTCTAGAAAATTGGCCTTTACTATGACCAATTTTGATAATTGTTTGAAAGCCGAAACAGGCCCGTAACCGGATTTTTTGTGGGGAGGGAGGACATATTTATTAGCCGCCCAAACCAATGCCTCCGGGAATGTTGCCTCCACCGCCATAGTCTCACCTTTATTTATTTTCTGTCCCTACTTTTATATGGTCGGCTCCTTTTTTTATTTCAAAACTTTTTAAATTTATTTTTAGCCTTGGAGGCGATGAACGGCCAATTTCTTTGTAATCGACCTATTACTTGTTCTTATGCATTCAAAAAGGACACAAAAGGTGAACGACACGGAACTGCAGCAGAGCGTTTGTTGGCATCGCAAAATCCGTTGTTTCTGCATGATAGACCTCATCAAATATTTTCTGATGTGCCGGGATTGAGGTTTTTTAATTTTTTGGGTTTAGGAAAAGTTTTTTGAAGCTAAAATTTAATTTTTTGATTTTCCTTTTTACTTGCTGATTTTTAATTTGTCTTATTTTTATATATTTTAAGACCAATGCCAATTCCACCACCAGCACCACCTTCAGTACCACAAGGATTGCCACCAATGCCGCCAGGAATGATGCCTCCACCGCCACCAATGCATATATCACCTGCGGGAATTGCAATGGGGTTTGTATGATTTTTTAATTTAAAAGATTTTTTGGGGGATTTTCGAACTTTATGGGCCAACAACTGATTGAAATAGGCAGAGTGTTAATATTAATGCGGACAGGCACGTAACTCTTTCTACTCCTGTAACTAGATTAGATGAGATTAATGTTGGGGCTGTTGTTCCATCTCTACATTTCTGACATTCGTCTTTTGCAAAGTCCTAGCTCTTCGAACCTCTTGGGAAAAAATGAGTGAAGACTCAAAATTTCGAACCTTATGGGAAGAGTTTCGAACATCAAATCAAAATTTTTGATTTTTACCCAAAATAAATTTTATTTTTAAATTAAAAAAAGAATTTATAGATTCATCCCACATAGCGGAATTGGTCTTCCACTAATGCCTCCAATGTAACACATTCCTCGTCCAGCACCTCCACTTCTAATTTTTGATTATTTTAAACAAGTAAAGAATATATTGTGGCTCAAAGTTAAGTGTTTTTTGGGCATTTGGCTTTGTTTTTTTGTTTTTTTTCAGGATTTTCAACTCATGTGATCAAAAATGTAAGTGGTAAGTAAGTTTTTTAACATAGCCAAAAATTTAAAAATTTTAAAAGCAATCGAAAATATTTTAATCAAAACATCTCTCCTCTCAAAAATCTTCAAAAATTTTCTTTAAAGCCACAATTCCACACCATCATTTTATTTTTGATTCTTTCTTTCTAAAAATTTTTACATATTACTTTGTATATATTTTATACTTACCCGCGCGTGCAACAATCTTATTTTTGTCCTCTTCTAAAAGCTTTGACATTGTGTCAAAGTGAGCCCTCTTCAATTCGAAAATGTCCTAAAAGTTGTTATTTTATTATCCCTCATTTTTTTACTAACACCGACAGTAGGTACCCGCGCTGGTTCCTTGTACAGATCACGGAAGCATACCTTAATAACTTCCTTGATCTGTACAAGGTGCCGCCATCTGTTGTCATAGACGGTCTTATCTTGATTTTGATGTTCCTGTTTACAATGTAATCCAACAAAATCCTTGTTATTACATCCCTTTTTTTGTGAAGATGAAAAATTGTTAAAAAATTATTATTTACAAGATCACAGAGCGAACATTTCCATAGGGGTTTAGCAATGTGGTTGTAGACGTGTTGCAGATGTCGCGCTCTCACTCGTACCCCGCAGTACCCACAATGATGTTTCCGCTTGCCCCCTCTTTTTAAGAAAACTACACCGCTTACTAGGCGGTTTAGTTTCCGCTTGAAGTCGAATTGCGCCTTCTTAATTCCAGATAATTTCTTCCTCTTTCCAAATAACTTCACCATTAGAAAAAATTAGGCAAAATGCAAAAGCAAATATTTAATTTTAAGAATTTTAAATTTTTATTTAAATCAAGATGATATGGCATAATTCTGCCTGATTAAATACTCTTTTTTTGATCTTCCATCTTAGTAATTTATCTTTTTTTTTATCTTTTTCTGAAATGTTTATTCCTACATATTATAGTCGTTTTTTGGCCTATACATATTAATCATTAGGCATTTTTTAGTGCTGACTAATTTTTAGCCGATTTTTGCCGTTTTTTGGCCGAACCAATTCGGCCAATTTTTCTCGTTATTTATTGTTTTTTTCCCCGACAAATGTTTATATCGCCAAATCCTTATTCATTCTTTAGTCATTTTTTATTTTTATTACACGATTTTTACAAAAGCCCGGTACAAGTATTTTTTTATTTAAATTTCCCCATAAAAACATTAACTCATTAAAAATTTTTAATTCTTAGAGCTTATAGATAAGTTTTTAATATTTGAGTGGATTTGATTTACCTTTAAAAACAAACAAATTTTGAAATATACCTATTAATTTTTATATTTTAGAATTTCTTTTTGTAACATATGGTTCGAATTTTTAAGCAACTTCATGGATCTATCAATATGGAAGTTTTTATTGTAGGTTTTTATTAATTTTAATAATGTTTCAAATTTAACTTTTAAAATAAATGAAAAATAAAGATTAAAGACAAATTTTCTTTAGTGTAGGTGCTAATCTAAAGGAAAGATGTCAGATGACTGAATTTGAAGTTTTTCAATTCGTTGACTGTAAGAGGATTTTAATATTTGTCACGACTATATTCAGTTTTTTTGAAGTTTTGAGAAGAACCTATAATGAAATATCTGCTTTACCTTTTTCCGGTACTTGCAGCGATTGATGGCTGTGGACTAGGCGGAGGTCTAAAGATGGTTATGGCATGGGATATTCCAATAGCCTGTAATTTGTCTTTATAACTTTGTTATCTCAATAAAAATTTAAGCGCCCCAAACTTTTAAGAACAGAATTATTTTTTAAAAAAGAAATTTATTTTTTCTAATTTAAGGGAGTCAAAAATGGCCAAAATAGCGTTAGATCGAGGATCAGAATTAGAATTAGTTAGTGGAATGGTAGTTGAACAACAAAGCTATGCATAAGTATAAATGTTTATTTTGTAATGTTTTGACAAATTTTTAAGATTATGCCTACAAAAGACCGTTTAGAATCGTTTGCAGAGAAAAGAAAACCCAAATATAAAGGAGAATAAATAATAAGGCAAAATACTTTTTTATTGTTTTCCAAACTGTCAAGATCTTTTTTTTATTTAAAAAATATTTTAATTTAAATATTAAAAAATTTACAAATTAAAATTTGACTAAATGTTAGCGCTGAAATTTCACAATTTTAATGGCTCGTTTTTAGATGTTATGTAACAAGTTAAGAATCACCAAGGTATGATTACAGCTATAGAATAGAATTTTAGTAGATGGAATTCGACTGAATTCGTTCTTCCAATTCCCCTTCTTTAAATCGCGCGTCCATCTGCCGCTCATCAATCATTCTCGTATCATACATTTCATTTTATCATAATGTTGCTTTATACGCTTTAAAAATTTATAGAAATATTTCGGTTCTAAAACTTCAAAGGGTTTACCAAACATTTAAAGTTTAAACCATACTATTATCAATAAAATCAGATTTTTTAGTAGTTTTTTTAGTAGACAGTTAAAACAATTTTGTTTTTAGAAATTGTTTTAACTGGCTACTATATACTACTGTGGAATACTAATATTCACTCTTATAATTTTCCCATCTTATACACATTTTTAATAAATATTAAAATATTTTCTTGAAGATTTTTTTGGATTATTTATTAAATATTTACTTGTATTCCCAGTCTATTTTGAAATGCATAAAATAGTTTATATTTATTTTTTTCTTTTAATTATTAATTTATTAATAATTTATATAATTATTGTTATTAAATAAAATATAGCTAGTTTTTAGTTTAATAATTTTCAAATTTGAATTCTGCAATGACAGAGAAAGAATCATCAATTTCAGATTTTGAATTAATTGTAATATTAAATATTTAAAATTAATAATTTAAATAATCCTCAAATTGAGATTAATGAATTGAAGAATAAATATGTTTTGCTTGAAGAGAAATACTTGTCTCTTGAAAATAAAATAAAAATTGTAGGCTTTAAAATTTCTTGTAATTTTAATTATTATTAACGAATCACAATAATTTTAAAACAAAAAAATCCTTCCTAAAATCATAAAATTAGAAAAAAATATACATAATTATTTATAAAATTTAGATTGATGACATTAATCTTAAAAACAAATTTGAAGAACATGAGAATGAAATTAAAAAGTTAAATTTTCAACAAACTAAGTTTAAGGAAGAGAAGGATAAGTTTGATCCAATTGAAATGAGAATTCATTTTGAAAGTGAAATTAAAATTTTAAAGGAATTAGTGATTGAGGTAAGTAAGCAATATATGAAGGATGGATTTTAATTTCTTTCATTTAAACAATTACTGGCACTTTCGCTATATAAGGGTGACGCATTTCTCTCTGGCAATTAAATTTTCGCAAATATCAATTAAAGTTTGAGCTAAATTATTGCCTCAAAATGCTCAGGGAACAGTGGTCCCCTTAAAGGAGTGCCCAATACCTTAGTCAATCACGTTATATATATATAAACGTTCTCGACATAGACAAAAGACAATTTCAGAAAACGCACGCAAAGCAAAAAAACACAAAAAAACGCAAATTGTAAAACACATCCATCCTGATTCTCAATGGGCTAGAAAAACATTTCTTAGAGCGAGATACGTTAGTTATGACCGGATTCGAGGGGAGGGGCGGGTGGCTTGTATAACTTTCTTTGTTCTTATCGAAAACCGATAATTCTTTTTTTATTTTACTTCTGACACTTTAGCAAACTTAATGATATCAAAATCGCTTTTGAATTTTACAATTTATATGACCAATTTCCCGTCAAAGTTTAGGAAAAATTTTTTTTGATAAAAATTGGCCTGAAGTCGCGGGTATGATTTTGATATGTAAAAGTTATATATCATTCGAATCAGCTCCGCAATCCGGTTCGAATGACGTAAAAATTAGGGGCTTTGACAAAAATCGAACGAGATACGGTCCTCTGAATGATAAATTAAAATAATTCTGGTAAAAATAAAATTTTTGTGTGAAATTTTCGAAAATGAGATTATACGCTATTTCGATGCGCCTAAACGAGTTAAGTCGATTGGTACCAAAATTATTGGGATTGGATGATTTTGAACAAAGTATCCACAAACAAAATGTTTATTATTTGGTACCAATAAATTTGCTAAAGTGTTAGGTGTAAAATAAAAAAAGAATTATCAATTTTCGATAAGATTGAAGAAAGTTATGTTAAGAACAAAAAGTTGCGCGAATTTGCCGCACCCTGTATTTTATGGTGAAAGGTATTAAAATAAATTTTAATTTAATATATTTAAATGTTTTAGTTTATAAAACTGGTGAAATATTAGCTGAAAATTCATTTAAAAAACCAAAGGAGGATTGTGCTAATTATTCTTTATTTTATTTTGAAGTTAAATGTAAAATTGAAGGAGAGGACAATTTAATGGTTATTGGCCTTCAAAATTGTAGTACTATGGATTATACTCGATATAATGCAAGGGAAGTTAAAATTAAGAATTGTCTCCAAGAATTTAACCTTGCAACATTTTCTTGGAATGATTGAGATATTTTTGGTTGTGGATTAGTTTAAAACTAGAGTATCTGAAATGAGATTTAAGCTATTTTATAATTTTGTTTCATAAATAAATTTTGATCAAAAGAATTGAATATAATAGAAAATAATTTCAGATTTGGAATAAACTAGAGTATCCGAAATGAGAATTGAATATAATAGAAAATAATTTCAGATTTGGAATAAACTAGAGTATCTGAAATGAGATTTAAGCTATTTTATAATTTTGTTTCATAAATAAATTTTGATCAAAAGAATTGAATATAATAGAAAATAATTTCAGATTTGGAATAAACTAGAGTATCTGAAATGAGATTTAAGCTATTTTATAATTTTGTTTCATAAATAAATTTTGATCAAAAGAATTGAATATAATAGAAAATAATTTCAGATTTGGAATAAACTAGAGTATCTGAAATGAGATTTAAGCTATTTTATAATTTTGTTTCATAAATAAATTTTGATCAAAAGAATTGAATATAATAGAAAATAATTTCAGATTTGGAATAAACTAGAGTATCTGAAATGAGATTTAAGCTATTTTATAATTTTGTTTCATAAATAAATTTTGATCAAAAGAATTGAATATAATAGAAAATAATTTCAGATTTGGAATAAACTAGAGTATCTGAAATGAGATTTAAGCTATTTTATAATTTTGTTTCATAAATAAATTTTGATCAAAAGAATTGAATATAATAGAAAATAATTTCAGATTTGGAATAAACTAGAGTATCCGAAATGAGAATTGAATATAATAGAAAATAATTTCAGATTTGGAATAAACTAGAGTATCCGAAATGAGAATTGAATATAATAGAAAATAATTTCAGATTTGGAATAAACTAGAGTATCTGAAATGAGATTTAAGCTATTTTATAATTTTGTTTCATAAATAAATTTTGATCAAAAGAATTGAATATAATAGAAAATAATTTCAGATTTGGAATAAACTAGAGTATCCGAAATGAGAATTGAATATAATAGAAAATAATTTCAGATTTGGAATAAACTAGAGTATCCGAAATGAGAATTGAATATAATAGAAAATAATTTCAGATTTGGAATAAACTAGAGTATCCGAAATGAGAATTGAATATAATAGAAAATAATTTCAGATTTGGAATAAACTAGAGTATCTGAAATGAGATTTAAGCTATTTTATAATTTTGTTTCATAAATAAATTTTGATCAAAAGAATTGAATATAATAGAAAATAATTTCAGATTTGGAATAAACTAGAGTATCTGAAATGAGATTTTATAATTTTGTTTCATAAATAAATTTTGATCAAAAGAATTGAATATAATAGAAAATAATTTCAGATTTGGAATAAACTAGAGTATCTGAAATGAGATTTAAGCTATTTTATAATTTTGTTTCATAAATAAATTTTGATCAAAAGAATTGAATATAATAGAAAATAATTTCAGATTTGGAATAAACTAGAGTATCCGAAATGAGAATTGAATATAATAGAAAATAATTTCAGATTTGGAATAAACTAGAGTATCCGAAATGAGAATTGAATATAATAGAAAATAATTTCAGATTTGGAATAAACTAGAGTATCTGAAATGAGATTTAAGCTATTTTATAATTTTGTTTCATAAATAAATTTTGATCAAAAGAATTGAATATAATAGAAAATAATTTCAGATTTGGAATAAACTAGAGTATCTGAAATGAGATTTAAGCTATTTTATAATTTTGTTGATAAATAAATTTTGATCAAAAGAATTGAATATAATAGAAAATAATTTCAGATTTGGAATAAACTAGAGTATCCGAAATGAGAATTGAATATAATAGAAAATAATTTCAGATTTGGAATAAACTAGAGTATCCGAAATGAGAATTGAATATAATAGAAAATAATTTCAGATTTGGAATAAACTAGAGTATCTGAAATGAGATTTAAGCTATTTTATAATTTTGTTTCATAAATAAATTTTGATCAAAAGAATTGAATATAATAGAAAATAATTTCAGATTTGGAATAAACTAGAGTATCCGAAATGAGAATTGAATATAATAGAAAATAATTTCAGATTTGGAATAAACTAGTATCCGAAATGAGAATTGAATATAATAGAAAATAATTTCAGATTTGGAATAAACTAGAGTATCTGAAATGAGATTTAAGCTATTTTATAATTTTGTTTCATAAATAAATTTTGATCAAAAGAATTGAATATAATAGAAAATAATTTCAGATTTGGAATAAACTAGAGTATCTGAAATGAGATTTAAGCTATTTTATAATTTTGTTTCATAAATAAATTTTGATCAAAAGAATTGAATATAATAGAAAATAATTTCAGATTTGGAATAAACTAGAGTATCTGAAATGAGATTTAAGCTATTTTATAATTTTGTTTCATAAATAAATTTTGATCAAAAGAATTGAATATAATAGAAAATAATTTCAGATTTGGAATAAACTAGAGTATCTGAAATGAGATTTAAGCTATTTTATAATTTTGTTTCATAAATAAATTTTGATCAAAAGAATTGAATATAATAGAAAATAATTTCAGATTTGGAATAAACTAGAGTATCCGAAATGAGAATTGAATATAATAGAAAATAATTTCAGATTTGGAATAAACTAGAGTATCTGAAATGAGATTTAAGCTATTTTATAATTTTGTTTCATAAATAAATTTTGATCAAAAGAATTGAATATAATAGAAAATAATTTCAGATTTGGAATAAACTAGAGTATCCGAAATGAGAATTGAATATAATAGAAAATAATTTCAGATTTGGAATAAACTAGAGTATCCGAAATGAGAATTGAATATAATAGAAAATAATTTCAGATTTGGAATAAACTAGAGTATCTGAAATGAGATTTAAGCTATTTTATAATTTTGTTTCATAAATAAATTTTGATCAAAAGAATTGAATATAATAGAAAATAATTTCAGATTTGGAATAAACTAGAGTATCTGAAATGAGATTTAAGCTATTTTATAATTTTGTTTCATAAATAAATTTTGATCAAAAGAATTGAATATAATAGAAAATAATTTCAGATTTGGAATAAACTAGAGTATCTGAAATGAGATTTAAGCTATTTTATAATTTTGTTTCATAAATAAATTTTGATCAAAAGAATTGAATATAATAGAAAATAATTTCAGATTTGGAATAAACTAGAGTATCTGAAATGAGATTTAAGCTATTTTATAATTTTGTTTCATAAATAAATTTTGATCAAAAGAATTGAATATAATAGAAAATAATTTCAGATTTGGAATAAACTAGAGTATCCGAAATGAGAATTGAATATAATAGAAAATAATTTCAGATTTGGAATAAACTAGAGTATCCGAAATGAGAATTGAATATAATAGAAAATAATTTCAGATTTGGAATAAACTAGAGTATCTGAAATGAGATTTAAGCTATTTTATAATTTTGTTTCATAAATAAATTTTGATCAAAAGAATTGAATATAATAGAAAATAATTTCAGATTTGGAATAAACTAGAGTATCTGAAATGAGATTTAAGCTATTTTATAATTTTGTTTCATAAATAAATTTTGATCAAAAGAATTGAATATAATAGAAAATAATTTCAGATTTGGAATAAACTAGAGTATCTGAAATGAGATTTAAGCTATTTTATAATTTTGTTTCATAAATAAATTTTGATCAAAAAAATTGAATATAATAGAAAATAATTTCAGATTTGGAATAAACTAGAGTATCCGAAATGAGAATTGAATATAATAGAAAATAATTTCAGATTTGGAATAAACTAGAGTATCCGAAATGAGAATTGAATATAATAGAAAATAATTTCAGATTTGGAATAAACTAGAGTATCCGAAATGAGAATTGAATATAATAGAAAATCGTTTCAGATTTGGAATAAACTAGAGTATCTGAAATGAGATTTAAGCTATTTTATAATTTTGTTTCATTATATTCAAAAAATTGATCAAAAAAATATAATAGAAAAATATAATAGAAAATAATTTCAGATTTGGAATAAACTAGAGTATCTGAAATGAGATTTAAGCTATTTTATAATTTTGTTTCATAACTAAATTTTGATCAAAAGAATTGAATATAATAGAAAATAATTTCAGATTTGGAATAAACTAGAGTATCTGAAATGAGATTTAAGCTATTTTATAATTTTGTTTCATAACTAAATTTTGATCAAAAGAATTGAATATAATAGAAAATAATTTCAGATTTGGAATAAACTAGAGTATCTGAAATGAGATTTAAGCTATTTTATAATTTTGTTTTATAATTTTGTTTCATAACTAAATTTTGATCAAAAGAATTGAATATAATAGAAAATAATTTCAGATTTGGAATAAACTAGAGTATCTGAAATGAGATTTAAGCTATTTTATAATTTTGTTTTATAATTTTGTTTCATAACTAAATTTTGATCAAAAGAATTGAATATAATAGAAAATAATTTCAGATTTGGAATAAACTAGAGTATCTGAAATGAGATTTAAGCTATTTTATAATTTTGTTTCATAACTAAATTTTGATCAAAAGAATTGAATATAATAGAAAATAATTTCAGATTTGGAATAAACTAGAGTATCTGAAATGAGATTTAAGCTATTTTATAATTTTGTTTCATAACTAAATTTTGATCAAAAGAATTGAATATAATAGAAAATAATTTCAGATTTGGAATAAACTAGAGTATCTGAAATGAGATTTAAGCTATTTTATAATTTTGTTTTATAATTTTGTTTCATAACTAAATTTTGATCAAAAGAATTGAATATAATAGAAAATAATTTCAGATTTGGAATAAACTAGAGTATCTGAAATGAGATTTAAGCTATTTTATAATTTTGTTTCATAACTAAATTTTGATCAAAAGAATTGAATATAATAGAAAATAATTTCAGATTTGGAATAAACTAGAGTATCTGAAATGAGATTTAAGCTATTTTATAATTTTGTTTCATAACTAAATTTTGATCAAAAGAATTGAATATAATAGAAAATAATTTCAGATTTGGAATAAACTAGAGTATCTGAAATGAGATTTAAGCTATTTTATAATTTTGTTTCATAAATAAATTTTGATCAAAAGAATTGAATATAATAGAAAATAATTTCAGATTTGGAATAAACTAGAGTATCTGAAATGAGATTTAAGCTATTTTATAATTTTGTTTTATAAATAAATTTTGATCAAAAGAATTGAATATAATAGAAAATAATTTCAGATTTGGAATAAACTAGAGTTTGGGGGTAAAAGTGTAAAGTTAAGCATTAGAAGATAAAATTCAAGTAAGTTTAGCAATATAAGATAAAATTGATGCAACTTAAAGAGATAGAAGATAAAATTGATGCAAAGTTAAGAGAAATAACACAAATTTTCTGTAAAAAAATCAAAAATATCGTGTTTTCCCACATTTTCCTTATTGGCGGGTGTAAGTGGGGTGTGTGCTCATTGTTTAAAGATGCAGGTATATATTCATATGTGTGCAATGTACAGTATACATGATCCTTATTGGTGTGTATGAGGAAAGTTCTTCCCATTGGGTAGACTGTGTATATATTCTCTGTTTGAGCTGTAAGGGGAGGCTGCTCATTGGTTGAATGTTAGTGTGTATACTCTTGTTAAATTACTAATTTTAAAACAAAGACAAACTTAATCATTATTAAAAATATAAAATGTTAAAGTTTTCGATCATCTTATTAACTATGCAAAAATGCGGGTATACACGGGCTGTACAAGAATGTGTATTGGGCACACGTGTGGTTGGGATGTATATGGGCCACGTGTTATATGTATGTATATGGGGTCACACGTGTAACAACACTTTACTGATGTGCGTACGCACACTTTATTCTGGTTTAAAGTTAAGAATTATAGGATAAATTTGCTTTAGTGTTAAGTGTCAGAAGCTAAAATCGATAAAATGCTAAGGATTCGAATATAGAATTAAAGCAAAGTTAAGGATTAGGAGACAAAATTGTTGCAAAGTTAAAAACTAGAAGATATAATTGTTGCAAAGTTAAGAGATAGAAGTTACAATTCATGCAAAGTTAAGCAATTGAAGATGTAGATTTTAGGGGTAAAAGTGCAAAGTTAAGCAAAAGAAGACACAATTGCGCAAAGTTAAGAGATAAAAGACACAATCGATGGAAAGTTAAGCAATAGAAGATAAAATTGATGCAAAGCTAAGAGAAATCACACAAGTTTTGAGTAAAACATTCACAAATAGTGGTATACACGGAATGTTACGCATGTTTATTGGGCGCACGTGTGTTATGGGCTGTATATACCACTTTTGTGTATTACTTGTGTGCGTACGCACACACTATTCTTGTACAAGTTAAGGAATGTTAGATAAAATTAATAAAAAGTTAAGGATTAGAAGATACAATTTCTGCAAAGTTAAGAGATAGAAAATAAAATTGATGCAAAGTTAAGCAATGGAAGATGTAGATTTTAGGGGTAAAAGTGCAAAGTTAAGCAAAAGAAGACATAATTACTGCAAAGGTAAGCGATAGAAGATAAAATTGATGCAAAGTTAAGGGGTAAAAAATGAAATTAATGCAAAGTTAAGAGAAATAACACAAGTTAAGAGAAATAATCATTTGTCAGGTGCTAGACGTCAACGTTCATTTGAAGTGCTAGACGTCAACGTTCATTTGTCAAGTGCAAGACGTCAACGTTCATTTGAAGTGCTAGACGTCAACGTTCATTTGTCAGGTGCTAGACGTCAACGTTCATTTGAAGTGCTAGACGTCAACGTTCATTTGTCAGGTGCTAGACGTCAACGTTCATTTGAAGTGCTAGACGTCAACGTTCATTTGTCAGGTGCTAGACGTCAACGTTCATTTGGAGTGCTAGACGTCAACGTTCATTTGTCAAGTGCAAGACGTCAACGTTCATTTGTCAAGTGCTAGATGTCAACGTACATTTGTCAAGTGCAAGACGTCAACGTTCATTTGAAGTGCTAGACGTCAACGTTCATTTGAAGTGCTAGACGTCACGTTCATTTGTCAGGTGCTAGACGTCAACGTTCATTTAAAGTGATAGGCGTCAACGTTCATTTGTCAAGTGCTAGGCGTCAAATTTCAGGAGTATATTGAAACAAGGGGGATTGTGAAGCAGGCGGAATATTGAAGAAGGGGAAATTGTAAAGCAGGCGAAATATTGAAGCCGCGGAATATTGAAACGTGAAGAGGCGGAATATCGAAACAAGGGGAATTGTGAAGCAATGGGAATTGTGAAGCAGGCGGAGTATTAAGCAGGGGAATGAAGTGGGATTGTAAAGCAGACGAATATTGAAATAACGGGTTGGTTCCACAATTGGAAGAAACACAATTGGAATTCCCACAATAGGAAGAAAAGCAATGGTAAAAGTTATTATATCCTATGAGTTGTTTTGATTGATAACTTTTGTCGTGATTAAAATTTGACTAGCGGAGAAACTCTCCCGTAGGACGAGCATCTTAAATTTAAAAAACTCACGAGTTAAACTAAACTCAACGTGTAACACCGCGTTGACGTTCTCAAATTTAAATTACATTTATATTTCCCTCTATTTTTTCTTTTGAGACAGTTTTTGTGTTAGTTTGTTGTTGTTCATATTTGTGTTAGAAAAGATGCCGTCAATGCGTTAGAAAAGAGTTAAGGATTTGTTCAGAGACGTGTTATGACAATGCGCACATAAATTGTTCAGGGTTAGGTAATGAAGAGTTTCGGCAATGGCAGAGAGAAAAGTCTGTTATGGTTTTGTTGATATGTTTTTGCTAGCGAAAAAGCTCGCCCGAAGGGCGAGCTTCAAGTCAACTATCTTTCAAGTCAAAAACTATCTTTCAAGTCAAAATGTCAATACTCTTCATAGGAGAGTTGTTAGAAAATATAAAAGAATGCCTACTTTAGCTCCCGGACTTCATACAGAATGGCAAGCAGATTTGAGTGTTTTTAATCGTATATGTAAACAGAATCAAGGATACAAGTATTTATTAGTGTGTATAGATACACTCAGTCGTCAGATATTTGTCGAACCGGTAAAGAGTAAACATAGTGATAATATGATAAATGCAAATAAAAAATTATTTTCTCGTACTAAAGTCATTCCATGGAAATTATTAACTGATCAAGGACTTGAATTTACTGCTAAGCAAGTACAAAAATACTTCAAGTCCTTGGATATGGAACATTTCTCTATGCTTACTTCACCTCTGTGGCATGCTGGGATGGCAGAAAGAGCGAACCGAAGCATTAAAGAAAGATTATATAGGTACTTCACAGAAAATAAAACTTTAAAATAGGTGGATGTCATCAAAAAAATTGTTAGGTCAATTAATAACTCATTTAACTCAAGCATAGGTATGCGCCCAACTGATGTCAATTTTAAAAATGCTGAAAAATTAAGGCAATTTTTAAAGAATAGAGCAAGCAATTGAGACACATGCCCCTTCTTCTCAGTGGAGAAGGAAAAAGTTTTCAGTAGGAGATAGAGTGCGAATAGAAAAATATAAGCATATATTTCAAAAGGGCTACTTGCCAAATTTCACAGATGAGATTTTTGTTATTGATAAAGTCCGCTTAGTTCCCTATCAGCCTCCTACATACAAAATTAAAGACTAATGAAGAAAAGATTAAGGGATGGTTTTATTCTAATGATTTAATTTTAGTAAAAGCAAATTATAAAAAGGATGAGAATTTATATGACATTAATAAAGTTTTGAAAAAAAGGAAACGCGATGGGGAAGATTATGTTTTTGTAAGTTGGAAAGGTTATGGTCCGGAACATAACAGTTGGATACCCTCTAATTCTATAACTTGGAGATAATAATTATACATAAATAAAAGTTTTTTTTAATTTGTAAAAAAAATGACTTCATTTTATGTTATTATTCCTTCTAACACTAACATATAAGGAAATAGAACAAATTCCTTTAAAGTTAGATTACCTCATACGTTGCAATTTAATTCTGAGTGGCATGTCGGCCTAGCCGTTATGGTTTATCCACACTCCTGGCCGTCGTTAGGTACTAATAATGAACAAACTGTAACTGTTTATTGGAAAAGTGGGGATGTAGTTCAATTTTCTGTTCCTTCCAATACCTTAACTAATCCTCAACATTTAAAAGATAATTTAGATAGATCCTTAAACAAAGGAAGTGAAACACTTGTTGAAAAATTTCGTAGCTTTCATATTGAGCATACAAATAAATTAAAAGAACTTCGCACCCGAGCTAAAGATAAGTATAAACGATTAAAAGAACTCTCTCAGAAAAGGACCGAGCCAGTATCTAACGTGACTATTGAAGAACACGTAATTATTAGTGAAGATACTGAAGTTCCTAGCTTAAAAAGTGAAGATGAAATTTTTACTAATTTGGTGAATATCGAAAATTTAAAAAAGACTGATGATTTCAAACAAATTATTTCGGTAACTAACGAGGTTGGATTTGACCCTTGGATAAAAGTATTTCGTAAACCTAGATTAGCATGCAATTTTGAATTCCATAGTTATAAAAATAGGTTTTCCTTATCCATCGATAGTGATTATGTAGAAAAAATTGAATTAACTGGGTTTGATAGGCAATTGATTTTTGATTAGGGTTTGATAGGCAAATTTTAACTGAAACATGTATTGCAAATTTTATGCCTGACATGCGAGGAGGCGTGTCCTGCTTCCATGTTTATGCACCTGGATTAATTGAACCAATGGTTATAGGCGATGTGACAGCTCCAGTACTTAGAATTGTAACAATTAGAGGTAAACAAGATGAAATAATTGAAGAACAATTTTTATGTGTTCAAAACCATAAATTACTTGTAAAAGAAATTTCTGAAATTTTTATTGAAATTAGAACTTCTAGTGGGACATTGATGCCATTTCAATATGGAACATGTACATTAACATTACATTATAAAAAGGCTTCATACTTTTGACAATGAATACCTTTCAAATTGATAAAGTATTAAAAAGAAATATTGTTACAAAGAGATTTTATGTAGGATGTTTTGCTTCAGACTATATTCCTAATAAGAGTAATTCTTTCCCGTTCTGTTTTGTAGTTAATACAGATCAGAGCAATTTATCTGGAACACACTGGACAGCACTATTTTGCAATTCAACTAGTAGTATTGAATACTATGACTCTTTAGGCATTTGGCCGCCGATAAGTCATCATATTAGAAATTATTTAAATAAGTTTAACAAAGTCCAATTTAATTCTGTTATGTTACAACGACCATTTTCTAGTACTTGTGGCAATCATGTTATCTTATTTCTTTATATGCGCTGCTTAGGTTTTTCAATGAATAAAATCATTTCATTACTAAAAGGAATTAATGCTGATAAATTCGTATCTGAATTTATTAATACTCAAATATTTAATATAAATAGATGACTTAAATAGTAAATCTTATAATATAACAATGCACATTGATTTTGATCCTGCAAATATAAACTGGTCAACATTAACTGAAAACACCAATCAATGGGGCGGCTATAATGTTTTTCGCGGCGTTCCTTACCAACGAGGTAATGGATTGGTATCAGTGTTTAGAAGTTTTCTTCGTTATTTAATCCCGATTGGTAAGGAAATTGGTAGCGCTATTGGAAGACAGGGTTTAGAATCCGGTAATCGAGTTTTAAGCAATGTCTTAGAGGGAAAAAATCTTAAAGAATCTCTTGTTACTGAAGGTAAATCAGGCTTGAAAAATTTACTGCAAAAAGCAGCTGAAAATGTTGATAAGCAAAGTGGAAAAGGTTTTGATTTTAAACGATACAAGAATATAGAAAAGTCCCCTGCCATCGGGCAAATGAATGACGCAATACCGGATCTTAAACCAAAAACTATAAATAAACATCCATATTCTCGAATCGGCCCTCCTAATTTTATTCCCAATTTCAAAAAGAAATATACTAAAAAATCTACCAAAAAATCCCGCCCCCAAAAACGATTACGAGTAGACACGTTAGGAACTTACTAAAATGAGTTGCCCAAAACAAATTAATGAAAACAGCCCGTTGGCATTTAACAGTGCATTAAGTATTTTTTCTGTACCTCCTACAAACCAGGGTTCTAGCCGACATCAAAATGAAATTCCCGATTTCGGGAATCGGGAATTCCCGAGAAAAATTTAATTCCCGATTTCGTGAATCGGGAATTCCCGAGAAAAAATAAATTCCCGATTTCGGGAATCGGGAATTCCCGACCCAAAAAAGTCGGGAAATTCCCGATTTTCGGGAATTTTCGGGAATTTCGGGAAATTTTTATATTCATTTAAAAATTTAGAAAATAAGAGAAAAAAATTTATTTCAATATTCAAAAAATAATATTAGTACTCAAAATCAACAATAGGCAAATTTGCTGATAAAAATAAAAGCTTTCTAACATTTTCTACTTTTAATCGATTTCTAACTTTGAGCGTCTCTTAGGAATAAATGAATTTTTTGCGGAGGTATTTCAAATAATTTAAGAGATTCCTAAATATTTATTTAAAAGTAATTTAAAAAATAGACCTTCAATAATTCTAAATAATTTTCTGATTTATGTGATCCGACAATAGGTTGTGCATCCAAAACAAAATGTTTTGGCAAAAAATGTTCGTCTAAGTAATGAACTGTCAATGCCAAGAGTGAATGTAATTGATTTTTTGAAGTCCATGCATCAACAGTAAATGAAAGAAAATTTGTGGAATCCAATATTTTTTTAACTTTTGTTAGCACTGAACAATAAATTTTTGGAATGACTGTTTGACTATAATAATTAGCACTTCTTAAATAAATGTTTTAAAATTTATTTAAATTAAAATTAACTTGGGCTTATAACTTGGCGCGAGATATTGTAAAACACGTCGAAAACCTAGATCCTCAGCTATAATAAACGGTTGGAAATCAACGAAGAGAAATAGTTTTTAAGAGAAGATTGTTTTGCTGTTTCTTGTCTTTTTTCATGATTTTGTGTTGCCATTCATTTTTGTAAGTAGAGCTCATTATGCTTTCTTTCTAGATGAAATTTTAATATCTTCGTTCCTTGTTTTGAATCATATTTGCCCTCCCAACTGCAGTTATTACATTTAGCAGAGTTATCTTGCCTGGTAAAATAATACCACCAGCAACCTTTGTCATTCATTTTAAAACTGTTTAGTAATAAAGTTTTGCTTAAATTAAAATAAATCAAGTAATAAATAAAATTTATGACTTATAAATCAAATATACAATGAATAAAATTGCAAAAACATTATTCAGAATTCCCGAAAATTCCCGATTTTTCAGAAAAATTTCGGGAATCGGGAATTCCCGATAAATTTATAATTCCCGATTTCGGGAATCGGGAATTCCCGACCCAAAAAATTCGGGAAATTCCCGATTTTCGGGAATCGGGTCGGCTAGACCCCTGCTACAAACGTTTCTGTTGTCCGGTCCTTTTTTAGAGAAATTCTCCCTCTTATTACAATAACACAAGATTCACCGTATTTGTTTCGATTGTTCAGTGATAATCTTTGGACTGACTTATCTCGCACATATCTTTACCTCGAGTTGTCAATTGAAAAGTTGGGAACTACTGGTAAATGGGTAGATATTGAAGCAACAGATAATGTTGGATCGATTCAAGGTATTGGTCAAACATTTGTTCAACAGTTGAAGGTAACTGTTGGTAATACTGAATTTTATGATAGTGCTACTCTTTATCCTCATAAAGCATATATTACTAATGAGTTATCATTTCCTGCCAACGTTAAATCACATTTTCTTGCATCTATTGGATATTACAGAACCGAAAAGCATGATGATCTTACAGATGATGGTTTCAAAAATCGTTGCTCTATTTTTGCAAACGGTAAACGTTCCCAATTCCTTTCGCGCCTTGATTTTGATTTGGGAAATCAAGAATTATTTCTCCTTAATAATTTAGATATTCACTTTGGCATTTACAAAAATAAGGATGCTTTTATATTACAAAATATCAAAGAAGGCGATAATAATCAATATAGACTTTATGTTCACGACGTTAAATTATTTTCGAAAATGGTTGAAGTGCAACCATCGCTTAACATGAACATTTATAAGATTCTTGAATCTAAACCTGCTACGTATGCTGTTCGGCGAACTGAAATGAAATCTACTTAGCTTACTTCAGGGCGGACTGAAATGAATATAATGCCTTCAGCTCGGCTATACCGCGGCGCATTACAGTTGCCTTAGTTTCAAATAAAGCCTTTAATGGTGACATTGCGCTTTCCCCATTCAATTTTAAACCATTTGATTTTAGGGATATCTCGGTTCATACTGGGGGCCATATTTATCCTATGGTCGCTTACAAGCTAAAGGTTGCTCAAGACTTGTTTGTTAGAGCTTTTGTGAACATGTATGAAGCTCTTGGAATGGCTAATTCAGATCGCTCCATTGATATTTCAATGTCACGATTTAAAGATGGGTGGACCTTTTTTGTAATACCTTTGACATCGACACTCGATGACTCTTGTGGTTTTGAGCTTCTCAAAAGTGGAACTACTAGTATTCGTTTAGAATTTAATACTCCCATTCCTGCTGGAGGTGTTGAAATGATTATTTTAGGTGAATTTGATCAGATGATTATGATAGATTACAATAGACATATAGTTACAGATTCAAATCTAGGTTGAAAAGTTGTATAAATAATGATAATTTAAAAATATTAATTTTTGCAATGCAAAATATTTCCAATACTACACAGAATATAACATTCGAATTTTTAAAAATTGCTGGCAATGATTTAAAAGATAGTGCTTTGAATCCCACTGTAGCCTATGGAATACCATTATTGCTATTGCTACATTTCATTATTCTTCCCATGATTTTATTATGCTGGATCTTACTACTTCGAGTTCTGCGTAAACTAGGATTCATAACTTCAGTTGAAGAATCCAGCATTGCAAAAAATATAAGCGAGATACCTTTAGAGAGCTTGTGTAGAACTAGAACACACTTTTCTTTCCCAGTTGAGCGGGTCGCCTAGCGAATTAAAAAATAATGCACTGAATTGGCTCTCGTAAATGGCATTGAAATGATTGTTACCTTTTGAGTGCGGTCAGGTTGAGAGCCAAAGGTTTTTATTAAATAATTATCGATTTAGTAGCCGCCGGCCCCACTCGACTCGACCACCGCTTCAGGCTTCGTTTGATACCCTTTGATGCAACCTGGATCGCCTTCCGATACAACTTTACTTCTCCCACGACCTACTCCATTCAAACCCCGCAACGCCCAATAGGATTGGGTTTGCAAATTATTGATTGATTAGAACAAGAGGGCCCTGAAGAGACCAGTTATTTGGGCAGAGAAAAAAATTTTTCTCTGACTTCTCTCGCCCGATAATCGGTCTCTTCAGAGCCCTCTTGTTCTAATCAATCAATAATTTAATAATGGTAATATAGTAGTTCCCTGAAAAATAAAAATAAATTTTTATTTAAAGAATATTTTTTAAAAGTAAAATAAATTTATAGAATTTTATATAAAAAATTTTATATAATATAAAAAAATGAAGAATAGACGCCACATGCCTGTTTTATCTCTTCAATACAACCAACCAACATTGTTCATAAGTGAAAATTCTTTCTCTTCTTTGCTAAACCCTCCGCGGGTAAGAGAAAAGAATAAGAATAGAACAGTGAATAATCTTATATACACAAAACCAAAAAAATAAAAGAGCGTCTTAAAAATAATTTTTATAAAAATACAAATGAGGATAAAACTCAGCCAGAAATATTCTAACCTACCCTCTAATGTAAATTTCGATTTTCCAGCCGGGCACAAAACTTCACACGTTTCCAAAACTTTAGCTTTATTAAAAGAAAGTACAACATACTGCTCTGTACCTAATTTTGAACATTGAGCGGTAAAAGTATTATCCTGACATTTTAGTTCAGCTAACGTATTTCCTGAATTTGTTTTACACTTAAATCAAAATATCGAGCCAAAACATGAATAACATCCTGTTAATTTTATTGGTTCGACTTTACATAAAGTTAGTTCAATGTTCGCGGCAATTGTCCAATTATCTATTCTGACCATTACTTGAATGGGTAAATATTTGTTTCACTAAATATTTTCTTTCCAATACTGCGCAATTTTACTCTTTGAACATCCAGAGGCAGTATTTTAGTAGGGTCTTTAATTATTTTTTCTATCGAATTATCGAAACAAGTACATGAAACTCTTTCCAATTCATTATCTTCCCAACATTCTTGGCATACTTTAGCTAACGAACACAGAAAAATTCCTGAAATTTTTACCACAATCTAAATACGAAGTAAATCCATCAACAATAGCAATTCCTGAATTACTAACAATGAATATACTATTTAGTATTGGTGCAATTGGTGGTGTAAGATCCCATAAAGTAATTTTTAAATCCTTTCAATGTACTGTAAGGCCAGGATGAAGTAAAAATTTGGTTTTCTCCTTGTTTTTATTAAAATCATCGACATTTCAACTTCAACCATATAGTCCCAAGTGGGACATGTGACTAATGTATAAATCTCTTCCGATTTTGGTGTCGCGTATATCCTGTAAAAGTAGCAGGTTGTTCCAGGCAACCCGCATTTACATCACCACAATGATTGGCCTTCAATACAAAACGAATTTCCAGAATAATTTTCAAATTTTTCTAATTCTAAAACTTTTTCATTAGTTTTAATATTGCTACATTTCCCTGCTCTACACGTGCCTGTTGATGGACATTTCTTTACAGATTCTATATTCACGTCAAATGAACGTAAATATTCTAAAATTTCCTGATTACAAGTAGTAGAAAGGGCTTTCATAACAAATTCCAATCTCCAATAATAATTCCTTTTTCATCTTTAATAGTGAACGAAGCTACTTGATTATCAGGTAGCAATGTAATTGTGTTTACAGTACTAATTTTACAGAATGATTTTCCTGATTTTTGATAACAATCTTCAGATTTAGCCTGTACTGAAACAACTTCCACTTCGGCATTAATTAAAGGAACAAAGCTAAAAATTATTACCAATAATCCCAATTTCCTCCAACGTCTATTTCTCTTCCGGTCCTTATTTAATTTTCTGTCAGGATTTTTTAATAATGATTTGTTATCATCGTCTTTATTTGGTCTCTTTTTCTTCCTAAATATTTTGGCAATCATTTTTATAAGCCACCAGGTAAGTGAAATTATTTTACCAAATATAAACATTATTTTACAAATGCATAAACATATACTAAAGAATATGCTTATTAAAAATCCGATGACAATTCCAGCTATAATTAATATTTCTTTTGACTCACAATGAATATTAATTATTCGTTCCATAAGTCCTGATACAATTTTGCAAGGATTAATTGCTGGGCATGTTATTCTATCTTTATATTTTCTATCCCTTTCCATATAAACCGATTCACAATTATATTTATTTATAATTATTTCCTTTGGCAATTGAAAATGTAGGCTTCTCCTGTCTTCCGAATTTACTACGCATTTTTCCCTGCAGCAAATATCAATTTTGCGAATATATGGATTAACAAAAGATATAGCTCTTTGTCAGTGCATCGCAACCTACAATCTCTATAATTCCGAATGGGATAACCATTTAAGGAAAAACAAAATATAAATAATCCAAATAATTGAATAATAGTCAATACTAGAGTTCGACACCGGGCCGGGACCGGGTTTTCCGGGCCCGGTAGCACGGAAACCGGGTTTCTGATAAAATCCGGTTTTTCCGAATTTTCGGGTTCCCGGTATACTTCGAGTAAATTTTGTAAAATATTCTTACCTTTTTGTCAATTTTGGCTCCTTAAACATCCAAAAATTGAAAAATTTTCGCCTGCGGCGCTTTACCTATCACTTAATCATTCCAAATGACCGATATGCCTCTTAATTGCTAATGGTGAAGAATTGGGGAGAACCTCATAAATTATTATTTTTTCCTGAAAATAATTTTATATAGGTAATCGACCTTTCTGATCACGAATCTAATATCAGTTTTTGTCCGATATGACACTACGATTTTTTACTTGCTTTATTTTTAAAAATTTAGCTTTTATTACTTTTATTAATATTTTTTGGAACAAAATATTCCCCATAATACAACAGCATATTAGGGGAGGATCAGTTATTCACTCTGTTCTGCCGCCATGTATGTGAATCTAAGTCAAATTACGCATATTTATCGCGCAAACAAAGTAAATCGATATCTAGCTTAATCCTCCAAATTCACATTGAACCCACCAAATCCCAAGATTAAATAATCATAGAGAGGGATAACGAGGAGTTAGAGGTATATCGGGGACTATCTAATCCCTGTAAATCCCTATTAATCCATCCGGATCCTGCCAAATCCACCAATATTTCCTTTAATCAGTTAAATTCACATTAATATCTCTAAATCCTTTGAATAAACACGTATAGATGAAAGATGACACCAAATTTTAATAACTTTCTATTCAAAATAAGAAAAATTTCAGCGAAAAAGCTAAAATTTGATCATTTTTTTAATTTTAAAAAAAGGTCCGGGCCGGTGTAAAAAAATCCGGGTTTTCCGGGCTTCCGGGTTTTCGAGGTTTTAGCCCGGAAAACCCGGCCCGGGTCTGATTGGAAGAAAAAAACTCGGATACCGGGCCCGGCAAATTGAGAATGTCGAACTCTAGTTCTAACACCATTTGAACAACAAATTAGACACTCGAAAATTCGAACACAACATGAACTTCAAGAATCAAAAAGAAATCTGAAGAGGCTGTGACAAACAAAATTTTTCTTTTTAATAATCTGAAAAAAACCATAATCTTTAGAATGTCCACGCACCGAGGTAATGGACTCATTTTTGGTTACAGAAGATCTCGATTAGAGCTCCTAAACAGTGTTTATAAATTTGTATCAAAATTCGTACTCGTACTTAGGTACGAAATATGTGTACGAGTACGAGCAAAAAAATAGGCTGGTACGAGGTACGAGACCAAAAATAGGCCGATACAAGTACGAGTACGACGCCAAAATTAGGGGTGATACGAAGTGAAAATCTGAAATTTATAAACACTGCTCCTAAAATTAGGTTATACAAAGGCTAGTCTATTTGGGAAGCTTGTCAAGTTTTTCCTAAAAATGTGCTAAGGTTCATTCTCTGTAAGTTAGGTATTTAAATGGGCAAAATCTGTATAGGGGATTGAGACACTTTTTTTGACCCAAACCCTAATCGAAAGAATGAATCTTTTTAAAGGGTAGAACTTTTATCAAATGAATTTTTAATTTACAAAATTTATTTGTAGAAATTTATGTTGGAGGAGGAAAAATAGTGTCATATTTTGACTCGAAGTAATCACAAAACAGCCCCGTAATTCCTTGCTTTTCATCACTTGATAACGAATTAAATTCTTGTTCCATTTCAGCAGGCAAAAGTATGTGTGTCTTCCCCAATTTTACAGAAGCATCAATTTTATATTTAAGCCCTCCAATGGCCTTCAGTTTTCCATCCGGATATAAAGCTCCGGTAGCCACTAATCCTTAAAAATAAAAAACAAAAGAAAATTTTTAATAGTACAAAGCAAAAAGTATACATTAAACCTAAATATATAAGTACCTTTCATTGGTTGCAAATTTAAAATTCTGCTCATTATTGCGATAATAATTGCAATTCCTCCCGAATCACCGTCTCGATTAACATCTGGCTAAAATTTAAAGTAAAAAAATTTAACAAAATTTTTTAATAAATTTTTTTTCAAATTTAAAAAATTTTAAGCTTAATTTTATTTCAAAACATAAATCGCAAATAACTGAAACCCCAGATGAAAATATTTGCCAAGAACAGAGGTGGGTCGAAAATCCTTCCGATTTCCTAAATTTTCGCCTCTTACTTGGGTAAATTCAACTGAAAATACAAGGACCCGTTTATCGTCGCAGGCGAATATCTCCCCAACACTCAATTTTGTCTCTTGATATCCATCTTAACACTAAATATCCCTATTAATCCTATAGATTAATGATGCCCTTCTAATCACCCAAATCTCTTTTAATCTCTTCAAATATGACTCCCTCTATATTCCCTTAAATCCAATAATGCAACATAAGTAGCCTCTTTATTATTTTGCTTAACAATTTGGAATTATATTTGGAATTATAATTATATTTAGGACATTTTTTCTGTGACATTTGTCGTTTGGCATTCCCGATTACAAACTTCAAAAATTTAGACAGATTTGCGATACTTTATTAATATCCCGCCCCCTCCCTATTGAGTCTTCTCAAGCATTACAGGTAAAAGGCAAGTTAGAAGAAAAAAAAATCAAAAAGTAGGCAGATAATCCGCAATTCTTTGCAAAACTTGAGAAAAATAAATGCTTGCTAAAAACGGAAAAATAATCTGAGACTCAAATGGGGAGGGGGCGGGATATTAATAAAGTACCCTATTTCCTTGTTCCGACTTATGAGACATTTCCGATTTCCGGCACCTTCGGAATTTCCGACCCACCTTTGGCCAAGAAAAAAGGGAAAATAAAGAAAAACGTGCAAAATGAAAAAATTGATTACAGAAAATTTTTTGAATAGGATTATTCTCAGAATCCCTTCACCCAATTTTACAGAAAGTTTATATTAGTAAATATCTTACAGGCAAAAAGTCGAAGACAAATTTATTTTTCTTATCGGTGACCATTGTAATTCCTTTGCTGGCACAAAATCTTTCCACGTAAAGCATCGCACGCATAGCAGAATACTGTACAGTTATAGGCACTCCAGGCATAAAAGTAAAGTTTTCTGCAATAGGAAGTTCAGACAATGAAACACTGATGGTGTGAACTTCGCCATGAAACACTTTCTCTTTGGTATTCTCATCCAAGTTCCCTATAAGAACGAAAATACTAAAAATGTCTGAAACTTATAAAATTATTTTTTTCCAAATAAGCACCCCCCCCCCCCTCTGTTTCTTCCCATTCATAAATTTGTTTAATAAACGTTAAATTTATTTTTCATAATAATATTTTTAAAAAGAAAAAAATTTTGTATTTTTTTCTTAATTGTTTTTTCGGACCTTATTATTTTATAAAAATATTTTTTACTTTAAGCCTTTAATAAAAAACTGAATTTCAGGCAAAAAAATCTAATAAAAATAATTACACTACTGGTTACTTCTAGAAAGGGATACCCCATAAATATTTAAATTTTCTAATTTAAATTTCAGAAAAATAAAAAAATCACATGCGCAAGCCAACATAGGAAAGGTACCGATAGGTAATATAACTTTCTTAGAATCAGCAGCCGATTCATAATAACTTGAATTCTTAACTCCACCATCATCATATAAATTCCCACTTGTATATGCCTATAAATTTTTTAATTAAATGCACGTTTTGAAAAAAATTGTGTTTACAATAACATTTTAAACCCAGTTCTAACTAACTTTCAGAAAAAACTCGATAAAAATCTACTAAGTGAAATTTTTCGATTTTACAGGTATACATATCGTCCAATAGTATCTATAAATCTCCCATAAAAATTTTAAAATAACTGGACAACTTAAACCAGAAAACAGGAATGATCTAGGTGAGGTTATAATTTCTTGAATTCGTTAAGAGAATTTCATAAAACCCCAAAAAAAATTTTCCTAATTTTTTTGGCTAAGGATTAAACAAAGGTTATGGCTTTGATCAGCCTTTCGAAAAAATTTTTTTCGATTGCATAGTAAATAACCAATTTAAGACATACATTGAAAAAAATATTTGACTCGGACGGAGAACGTTTTATTTTATCAAAACATCTTAAACACAATTCAGAATTTTGTCTTGTTAGAATAGTTTTTTCTTTGAAAACAAATGGTTTAACATCTGAAAAAATAAAATAATACTAACTATATTATTTTAATTTCCAAAATTTATTATTTGAATTCATTTTTAATCAGAAAAATAATTTTTTATGAATATAATTTTTGTTGGAAAAATTTTTTTCGAATATTATATTTGAAAAAATATTTTATAAGCGTGGTAATTTTTTAAATCGTGGTAATTTTTTAACTAATTACATTTCTAATTATTTTCAAATAAAATTTAGAATTAAAATATTATTTATATTCCCACTAAAAATTCTATTCAAATTATTACATGACATACTATTTTTTAACATAAAATTATTTAATTTCAAAAACCCTCGAAAATTAATTTGTTTTTTAAATATGTTCTCCTTTTTTACCAAATTCTGGTACTTTGTTCATAAACCTCCACTCCACTCCTATTTGAGTCTAAGATTAATTTTCTCTTATTATTTCCTGTTTCAGAATGGTCGAATTTTCGTCTTCAGAAATGATGATTTTGCCGTTAAAAAGATTTTAACAGCTGCTATTTTTCTACCTTATACTTATAATTTTTGAGTGAAATGATTGACTATAAGGAAGGAACATTAATCTGAGACTCTAATAGGGGTGGGGGTGGTTTATAAACAAGATATCAAAATTCTTATTAAATATAAGATTGAAACAAAATTATAATTTATATATTTAAATATATTTTTTACCTTTTTTATCAACAATAGATGAAGACTGGGTTGGCTCTTCTTGAAGTTCTTCAATATTTCTTTCTTCGTTTAATTCATCATAAACCTTTCAAAAATTTTAATATATATTTTAATTTTTTTATTTTCCCCGAATTTTTAGCATATATAAACAAATTCAATTTAATACATTTTTTCCACAAAAAATTCAAAAATATACATAAATTCTAACAAAATCACACACTCGCACACATAAATATCAAAGATATTAAACTTTCCGGAAACGAATAACACAACACAAATTTTAAAAGCATAAAACAAATGAATTAAACATTAAATTAAATAAGCTTTCGGAAAATAAAAGAAAAGATATTTATTTTCCGGAGACCACAAAAATAAAACAATATAAGACATTCCAGGAAGTTGCAGATAAACAATTTAAGCAAAACTCTCCGGAATCACACAAAACTCAATTAAATAAATGAAATTTTCTTTTGACTTTCAACAAATTTTCGTTTTTATGTCCAACTTAAATTTTAAATATTCTAAAAAAATTATAAAAAAAATTTTATTATCAAATCCATTAACTCAAGCCATCATACACATTCACAAAATAATACAGTTTTAAGATTTATATTAGACGGATTTTTAAAAAAATGGGGCTGTTTTCCTAATAACCCAAACAAATTTACAAGTTAATATTTTCCAAAAAATTGAAAAAAAAGAAAATAATTTATTATTATTTGAACCATCCAATAAGAGTCAGAAAACTGTACTCTAAAAATAGTTATTATCACGGTTTTGTCAAGAAAATAAGTGCACAAAATTTTACCGCAGTTTATTCTATCAAATTTTTCATAAGTACTATCCCTAATTATGATTTTAAAATAAAAATTCTAATTTTAATTTAATTTTGGTTTAAAAAATAAGAATTATTAAAATCAGAATTTAAAAAAATAATAAAAACTTGATTTTAAATTCTGATATAAATATGTTATTATGACCAGAAAAATATAAGATTATCAGAATTAAATCTGAATAAATCAGAATCAAGAACAAGAATTATTAGTGCTGGTTTTAATCTGACTTTATAATTATTATTTTTATAAAATCAGAATTAAATTCAAAACAGAATTGTTAGTGGACAGAAAATTATAGAAAAGATCCACAACCGCGGATAAAAGTTGCAGACATTATGTGTCTGCATAACTAAATACCTAATCACAATTCTAGGGATAATTGGGTTTTCTCCAAAAAATTTAAAAATTATAAGACAAAAAAAAAGATGTTGAAGCTTTAAGAAAATATAATAAAAATAAAGGTTGTCCGAAATAAATTTAAAAAAGGAGGAGGTTTATAAGGACGGACAATTTTTCATTTAACTTAATTTTAAGTCAATATGTATTATAATAACATAAAACTATTTTTTACCAAAAAAATATTTCTTTTAATTTATAAATTTTGGAGAACTTCAAGTTTTCATTTAAAAAATAAATTAAACCACTCGCAAAACACACCAGCAAACATAAAAAAATCCACACAAATTCTAGGAGTGAACCCCCCCCCCCCCAGAAAATTGAACTTATATGTACCTAAGTATAACAAACAGTACACAAAATACCTGTTCACTTTCAATCTGCTTCTCCTCATCAATTTTAATTTTTTGTAAAATATTTGAATCATTGCTATCATCAAAGTAACATAACAAAAATATGACCACACCAATTAAGATAACAAACAAAGGGATCGTAACACCCAAAATTATTTCACTTCCAGCATAAACAGGCTGTATTTGGCTGAACAACAACAATATCACCAGAAAATTAGCAAACTTCCCGAGAGTACGCCTACTCAAAGGGACCCTGGGGAGTGCTTTCAAATTAGTTGGATGACTCTAAATAAGAAAAAAGATTAAGGAGTCAAATATCCAGGGAAAAAGGGATTCGAAATTATTTAAAAGATCATTTATTTAATTGTTTAATTTCATAGAGAGAAAAAATTTTTTAATTGGAAAATAAATTTTTCTTCAAATTTAAAGTAGAAGCCCGATATTCTGACATCTCAATCTATTTAAAAAATCTCAAAATTTAGAAAAAAATTTTTTGATTCTCATGATAAAATAGTCAATTTTGATAAAATTAACGAAAAAAGTTTTTTGAGAATCTGTTGAATAAAATTTTGGCCAAAATATTAGTTAATTTTTTAAACTTTTCTAGATTTAGAAAAGTATTTAAAAAATAAATCGGTACTTGTGTAATCCCCCCCCCCCATAAGCACCTCTCTCTTATCTTAAGTTTTTTTCTTATAAAAAACAGGAAAAATATTTAGGTACGTAGAATAGAATTTCTCCTCTACTGTGGTCTGTGTCGTGAACGATGCTGTGAGCAGTAAATTTTTTGGTAATAGAGAACGTCATTCCCCCGGGTTGCCGTCCACACAAACAGCACTGGACCATAGATACTAAAATTCAGATATGGATACTTTCGGTATATGGTAAAATGAAATAAATAGAAAGGAAAATATTGACCCAAATGTCATTTTTAAAAGAAAAGAGTGAAGATAAGTGAGCGGGGCTCATGAAGATAAATTACACAAGTAAAAAACCTTTACTTTTAATTTTGTATTCAAAAAAGAATTGGCATGTGCGTGTTGTTTAATATATTTAGTAATTTGATAATCATTTTCTCCATTTTTAGTCATCGAATTTACTTGTTTATTATTATTTGCCACTTTTGTTTTAATCAAAAATTTTGGAGTAAAAGACTTTAATTTTTTTGAATAAATCTTTGTTGCCAAAATTTTATAGTCACGCAAAAACAACTTTAAAAAATATAAAATTAATCCGATATATTTTTTAAATTTAAAGATTTTTATACCTCAAGAGTTTGTTGAAAATATTTTTAATTCGGAAGGACAGAGAAGTCCATAAAAAGGATCAAATTCCCCAAATTTTGAGTTTTTAAAAAATATTTTAGTATAATTCAGGGACCTTTGATTTTCCGCAAATTTAGAATCAAAAAACAAATAATTTTAAATTTAATTTTAAATTTTATTTTAAATTAATTTTAAATTTTCTATATATTTTCTGAAATTTTAGTAAAAAAGGACTTTCTAAAAAATTTTCAAAATTTTACCAAATCAGAATTTCCAAGCAATTTAAATAAATCATATAACGTCTGTTCATCATCACATAATAAAGTTTCTTTACCAATTCCACTGATTACTTGATACAAGATTTTTTGGGCTGAAGAAGATTTTAATGCTGGAATTGGAAATTTGTAATATATTAGAATTACGGAGAGAGAGGTCGAGGAATATTCTACCACATAAGGACGGAGAAGTTCGTAGTCTGAAATTCCCCAACTTTTTTGGTGTACGGCAGGGGCGCAGCCAGGGGGGCTTCTGGGGCTAAAGCCCCCCCCCCCCCCGCCGAAATAAGAAAAGGGAAAAATTTGAGGAGATTTTCTCAGTTTGACTATTTAAAAGGGGTGGAAATGTGCAACTTTCTTTCACCCATAATTTCATCCTATTCTTATGGTCCTTAAGGGAACGATTTAGATGCATGGCTGGAAAAATTGAGACGGAGAACGTGGGGCATGTGTGCGTAGTAAAAAATAAAACAACACCTAATTCTGTGTCGGCCTTGGGGCGATAAAGAAAATGGCGTCGGACAACTACCTGTTGCAGCCATATAAAAGATGCCATAAGGTAAATGGAGTGAAATTAGGGAAGTAAGAAACCCTGCCCAGTTCTATTCTTAAGTAGAAGGGTAGAAAAAAGAGGCGGAATGTTTAAGGGTATGAGTTAATAAATAAAAATTATACCAATTTTCAACTCCTCTTCATTAAAACAATAACTGATTCGCTCATTATTTGCCAATTTAACTCGAACCAGTATCTAGAATATTTCTAAATAAAAATTCCAAAATTAAAAAAAACCTTTCCTCCTCGACTTTTATTCATGTGAAATGCAATGTGCTATAAAAAATTTTTAATAAAGGGTTAAAAAATAAATTTAAAATAACCTCATAAATACCCGAAAACTTATTAAATAATTGCTGATTGAATTTCAAAGTTGCATTTCTTTTACGCTTTTTGATTCCAACCTTCCTTTTCATTTTAACAAGTAGTTAAATGTTTAAAAGATTTTAACGAACTTTTTCGTTTTCTTCTGTATAAAATAAATTTTTAATGTTTTTCTAGGGTTGTCGGTTTTCAAATCAGAATTTTCTGTTAGGGTTTGGTTAGCCAAAAAATTTTACGGAAACCGACAACCCCAAAATCACTTATTTAAGATGTTTCTTGAATCAACAATCTCATTTTTCTACCAATATACAATCACTCTTATTTCAAAATTTCATCGTCTTCTCTGAAATGGCCAGTTGAGTACGGCCATTGAGAATCAGACATCTCTAATCGACTAGAACTTTTTTAAACTTGATCCAATCCGCGCGGTTCTTATATCAATCGAAAACTCTCGATTAGCGGTAGCTTTTTTCCAATTCTAGAGATCACGCCTGATCGCTACTTAAAAAGTTACAACTCATTAATTGCAATAATTTGGTGTTTTTCACACTTATTGGCTCAAAACATTCTGATAAGTGATAAAATTTGGTACATCTAGTTGGAGAAAAAGATAGTACTTATAAAGGGCTCTCAAATGTTGTAAGTTTCATTTGGACTGGATAAAGCATAAAAAGTTATAGACAATCAAAGATGTTTGCATATCCTCTTGAATATACTCAAATGACCCCTAAGCACGTTTAATGGATGAAAACTAAAAAAGACGTTTCATTGCTAAACGATGTAACAATTACAGAATACTTCTCAAGTTTTATTAATAAACTTGGAATCAGAATTAAATACACCTTAATAAATAAAACCAGAATAAATAAACTTTTTGGCTCTATCTGAAAGGAGTGCCTGGTTGACTTTTTTCCTTCCTTTTTTAGAACGGCCTTTTTCCTTTCCTATTTTTCCTAACTTCTTTAAAATCGGGTAAAGCGCAAATGAATTTCCAGATTACGGAACAGACAAAACACGGTCTGGTTCGTGTTTTGGTATGGCCTGTATTTTAGTCGTTTCGTATGCTGGCAAGCCCGTGTTTTGTCGTTCAATGTCGTGCCTGATCCGTGTTTTACCCTGCCACGATTAAAATCACCAACATTTGTATTTTTTCGAAGCCATTTTAGGTAAAACAACCAGAATTTTTTTGAAAAATAAGCATAAAATGTATGAAAAGTGAAACAAAATCAGCAAAAAATTGAAAAAAATTAACCCTTTTACAAATTTTTGCCTTACAAAAAAATATCGAATATAAAGGAAAATCGACCATTCCTAGGCAGTCTAAGGAAATAAGGAAAAAACTCAAGCAAGCACTCCTTTCAGATAGAGTCAACTTTTTTAAATAAACTCAGAATATGTATTTAGTTAGAAAATCTAGCCTGAATTTTTTGTTGATAAAATTTAAAATATGATTTTACTTATCTTCTCATCTATTAATAACTTTAAAAAATTAATTACAGTTCCTATTTAATTAAAAAAATTTTTGTGTAAGAAACTTGAGAGAAAGGTATAATTTATTAAATAATTGATAATGGAATTTGACGTTGTCTTTTTTCAGATCTATTAAATCAAAAATATTATTGACTATTATTCCTTATTAAATTAAATTAAAAATTTTTAATCCATTAAATTTTTAGGATTAAAAATTATTCAGAATTTTATTTCAGAATTCTGTAATAAACTTTAAATGAAACTTTAAAACTTTAATCAGAATTAAGAATAAATAAATTTGGAATTATAACTAATGTTTAACCACCAAAAATATGTAGTATAAATTTATAAAAATAAATTTTTTCTTTACCAAAATTCCAATCTTAGGCAATTTAAAAAAAACTGAATTAAAAATATTAAATGAAGGGATATGCCTAGAGAAAATTTTTGCTTTGAATATTGAGAAAAAGGTTTATTTGTTGAGGGAACATTTTAGATTTAAAATAGTTCATTTCTTTTCCCTCTTTTCCCTATTCTCAAACTACCTAAGACTGAAACTTTGAACGGTCACAACATGCCCAAAGTCATTTTGCAAGAAAACGGATATTACTTCGCAATAGGAAATCGGGGGTCCTTTATCGAATGGTAAAAAAAATATAATAAATTCAATGTGCAGTAAACAATGGTCTCTTGTTAGAATTAAAAATAACGGATAAATTTTAAAAACACAAACAGTTAAATTGGTTTAATGTTTGCCTAAAGTAAATATAAAAATAAAAAACTTGAATTTTTAATCCACTGAAATCTCTTAGTCAATAAAAATCTCTTAATCCTTCTTAATGCATATATGTTTTTGGACGGATACGGGAAATTCTTCTATATATCTCCTAAACTTCAACAAAAAATTTAAAGGATTTCATTTGAAGATCCGTCTAGAGTTTTATTGAAAAATCTAACAATTTATTAAAAATCTCTGAAAGATTATTTATCAGTAAAGCTGTGATAGTTAGGCAAGTAAAATGAGTGAAATAGGCGCCTAAAATAGGCATCAAAAAGCCAAAAAAGGCACAAAAATAGGCATGAAAAAAAGGTTATCAGACCTATAAAATTGAAACAAAAACAAGAAAATACCCATTTACTCGTTATTTTTTGAATTATAAGTGTAAGGATGATTCACCCAGCAGCATTTAAAACGCTTAGGCGGGGGTTAAACGATCTAAAAAGGAAGAAGAGAAAGCATTAGTCGACGCCCCGGTAGCTCAGAGGTAGAGCTCCTGCATATAGTGAGCGAAAGCTCCTAGCAACAACTAGCAGGTGGTCGCAGGTTCGAATCCTGCCCGGTGGCTAAACTTTTGCAAACTCTTTCTTAAGCTAATTATCAAAAATCCAAAATATGCAGGAATAGGCAAAATAAAAGTCATGCTAGAATTTTCTGACCATGCTAAAAACATGTTTTTTGAACGTTTTACATCATGCCAAGCTCGCAGAAAAAAGGCATTTGCCTATAAATCACAGCCTTATTAATGACACAATAAATCTGTTTAAAATTATACATAACAAAATTTCACATCCTATCGGGAGTATGGAAATCATGCTTGGATAGTATAAATACAGTAAATTGCTTGAATCCTTTAATTATTTTTTCCATTCAGCTAATTTTTTAAAATTTAATCTAGCTTTTCATTGAGATTTTAAAGAAAAATTATTGATTTACTAATTTAAAACAAAAAAATACTTTATGATAAAGAGATATTTAAAAAATAAATAATTCAAATAAGTGTATTTTATAAAAATTATTTTTAATTATTGTACTATCATCGTTATATATAAAATATTTAATAGCGTAAATGTTGAAATAATTATCCTCTCTAATAATTACTCACTATTTTTTCTATACTATCTTTAAAAATATTTTATTTGGGAAATTCATTGTGAAAGAAGACCATTACAGAGCTGGAATTACCGTGGCTGTTTGGACTTTTTTGGATTCCATATTTTATTTTGAAATTTAAGAAATTTGGCTTCTTGGCTTCTAAAATTCGCAGAATTTTTGCCTGAGGCGCTTTAAAAAGGAGAAATCTGGAAACATGGCCTTCCAAAATTTTAAATGATTGTACATGTTTATAATATAAATTTATATTTTCTCTATAGGGTTTATAGTTAAGTAAATCTGAAAGATGAATCTAATACAAAAGTATTGAGTTGGAACAACTTTTAGTTTGTCTAAGAATTTAGTTTTCTACATTAAAGCTCGGATATAAAAAAATTTCCATAAAACTGTTGCAATACTATTGCTAAAAGATACACTTTTTATTTAATTAAAAATTCATATTTTGTTTAACATTAGCTAACTATTGTGTTTATCTTATAGTTAGAGCTTTTCATTATTTTACAAAAAATAGAAAATCCTTCTTAATAACAACAAGTAGCAATGTTTGGATTTCTTGATGACATTGAAGAAGAAGCTGGACATCTTGGGCAACGCGGATTTTTACATTGTTGCGTGCGAATGTGATATTTGTAGCATCTTGCTCTTTTAACACGAATTTGTTTTGGCTTAAGATAAATTTATGATATCGATATTAGATCTGGCCCATATCTCGGGAATTACTGAGGCACTTAGGGAGAGTACTTTTGTAATTTTGTGAAGTACCTAGGGAATGCCCTGAGGTAGCTTATATTATTTCCGTTAATGCATGACCCCATATCTAATTATAAATTACCTGATCAATAGCAACAACAGGAGCAGGTGGAGGTGCCAAATCCACAATTTGTGCAATTAAAGCAACTACGAATAAAAAGCAAAGAGTTGAAGAATACATTTTTATTTTAGTATTTTGACGGGGTTTTAAGATTAGAATTTAAAAATATTTATGTTTATTATGTTCGGATTATTCTCTTATTTATAAGAGTTTAATCAGCTGTTTTTTCAAGCAACATTAAAAATAAGTTGTATGTTTACTAAGATATTTAGTAAAACTTTCCTTTTCTTACTAAGGCATTCCTTTTCCAGACTTTATCCACCGTTAGAATTTAAATAATTAAAAATTATTTAAATATGTAAAGGGGTATTCCTGGTATTATAAAGTTATTATAAATTATTTATTTCCTTGTTTTTTCATTTTTAAATAATGGTTCTATTCGAAAGAGCTCGACGAGTTGAGTTCGAAAGAGCTCGACGAATATTTAGTAAAACTTTCCTTGTCTTAGTAAAGCATTCCTTTTCCTGACTTTTTATCCACAGTTAAATTTTAAAACAATTAAAAATTATTTAAATATCTATGTAAAGGCGTATTTCTGGTATTATAAAGTTATTATATTTATTCAAATACAGGCAAAAAATAACACGTCATCTAACTTATAATAATCACGTCATTAAAGATGAACAAATAGTTTGATGTTGATCGTAATATTGTTATTGAATCGCTCTTAATATTCTGACTTTTTCATTTAAAATTTTTAATTTTTACATTAAATAATATTTTAATTTTTCATGGTTATTTTATTTTTATTTCCCGAAATTTATTTTTTATGACATAATTATTTAGAAAATTTTAAAATTATATTACAAACAATTTTTTAATCAGTCCGCTTTGGAGGAGCGTTGAAAAATAATACTCCCGGGAGTGGTTTATCGATATATTATATTGTCCAATTTCTGAATAATTACACTAAGCTTATGATTTTGTAACTTAGCAAAAAGCTCAATTTAATAGGACAGTATTTATATATCAATTATCTATTAAAAAGTACATATAAGCTTTCTAATTTTACCACAAATTTACTAAGTATTTAATGGTATAAGTTAATAAAATTATTCGGTGTTGCAGAAATAATGGGTTGTTAGATAAATAATGAGCCCTTTTCGCATTACGGAGACACTCGGATGGCAACTTTTATTTCATCCGCCTTATTCTCCGGATATTGCGCCGTCTGATTACCACTCATTCCGTTCGATAAAGAATCATCTGCGAGATGTGAGGTTCCAAAATGATGCTCAACTCTAAAATTGGGTTGCCAACCTTCTTGATACCAAATCTGCCACTAGATTTTATAAAGTCGAATTAAAAAACCGCCCAGCAAATGGCAAGATGTGCTAGATAATAATGAACAGTATATTGTTTCTTGAATTGATTTCATTATTTAGTTATGGTAAATTGTTTCAATTATGCGCAAAGGGCTCATTATTTATCTAACAACCCATTATTATTGTCAGGAAATTAACTTGGAAATGTTCTAATCATTTAATCCATCTTTTGGGTAACAATCCATAAGATTAACAAGAATCCATTCACCTTCCGGACTCTGCCAATACCAATTTGCATCATTGGAACCTTCCACTGTCTGAATTTTTATTTTTTTAAATTTAATTTAACAATTAGAGTTCACAATTTTCCTATTAATAAATGTTTCCGAGATTAATATAATATCTGCAACATTTGTTTAAGAGACGGTTTGGAACCTTAATTTTCTCAAGGTTCGAATCCTACTAACGGCAATATTTTTTACATTTTTCATTTAAAGATTTACATTTTAACATGTTCGGACTCCGAGGGTAAAAATGGTTATAAAAAGAATTAGAATGAAGGTCCCTCGTTATATCCCTTTCAGGGAAATAAGAGATAACTAAAAAAATTTTATTCCTTCAATTTAGATTCTCTAAATTATGTAAATTATTACCTTGCAGTAAAAACATGTTAGATAAATACATTTTGGATCTGGAGTATTATCTTCTACGCAGTCATTTCTACGAAAGTATTCGCCATTAATCTTAAATAAATGGTTGAACTAAACTAGACATAAAAACAAACAATCATTGTGTCCTTTTTATAGCATCCTAAGCAAAATCTAGGTCCAAAGTATTGTTTTACAATCCACTTTCCATCCGGCCCTAATGCATGATTTCCTTTTTCATCTGCCACGTATATTTCTTGGTATTTTTGTAGGTTATTGTGATCGAAAATTGATTCACGTACTTCTTTGCAATTTGAAGATTCTTGTGAAGGTGCAAGTTCTAAAAATATTTAAATATTTATTTATTGCTCTAGACTTTTAGTTCATTTAATCTATTAAATAGATCTATTCTTGTGCGATTAAGTTGTATACAAAATTAATCAGACCCACAAATGTCTTAAATAAATCAAGTTTCTTAAATCAGGGCCTGAAGATATAGATCCTGAATATGTTTATTATTTTCCATATTAAAAATATGGTGCTCGTTTTTTGAATTATACTTCTTTAAAATAACATAATTTCTGAAGCATCATTTTGAGTAAAAAATTAATTTAGTATATTTTTAGATTTTCCATGAAATAATTTACCTTTTTGGTAACTAATATCATATTCTCCAATATTTCCCTTTTTCATTATTAATACTTCAGTATCATCTTCAGAATTAATAGTTAAATGTCTGTCAAATTTACAACAAATTCTAGCTCCTAAAACGAATATAAATTATTTTTAAACACTCAATCCCAATCCCAAACCAGCTGCTGTTTTATCTTTGAGATATTTAATTTCTATATAATTATTTTGACAGGGATAATTACATTTAAAACCTTCCAATTTTTCAATTTTTATTGTCATACGTTTTGCTTGGATTTTATCATCAGCTTTTTCTAACTAAAAATTTAAATCAAGTAAAACTATTATAATAATTATTTTTCCACCTCCATAGCGAAAAAGCATTTTCCCCTTCCAAAGTCTGCAGAGATGTATTGTTTTTTAACTTTTGCTGTTAATTTTATAACCCTGCAGTTGTTATCTGAACATTTTTGATTTTGAAATTTTTCAAACAAAATATTAAAATTACATTTATATTCAGTACAATCATCTCCACCATATCCTTGAGGACATCGACATTTACAATTTTTTAAAGGGTTTGGATAGCCACCATTCCGGCATTTTCCATTATTTAATTCATAATTTTTTATATCACACCCCGAATTAATTGATTTAGATAATGTGGATGTATGTGGATATTCACGAGTGCCTTAAAAGATATTAGATTCTTGTTAATACAGATGTATTTATTAGAAATACAAAAAAGGTCAGTTTAATGCCTTTTTGATATTTGAAGTTTTTATCTCATACTATTTACTAAATTTTTATTCATGGAGAAGCACAAAGTATTTTTTCCAAATAAATACATTTAATCCCTAAATATCCAATCTCAAGCTTTCAAATTAGAGTGCGTCCGAGTCCGAGTATTTGAGAAAAACCCGAGTCCGAGTAAAGCCGAGTTTGAAAAACCCGAGTAACGAGTCCGAGTTTTATTTTTTGACCTGAGCCCGAGTACGAGTAAAACGGGTAAAACGAGTAATTTTTATAAAACAATATTCTAAAATAATTTTACCAAAAACAATACTTTTACTAAAAAATTAACATCAGTGCTAGGTATTGGGTTGACATTGATGCAGGGGATCATCATCTAAATCCCATTTATTTTCTATCCGCCTATATCCCATGATACGCATATTGCGCCGCAGATAGGGGCATAAAAATACTCGGTTTACGCCGAGTCTGCCGAGTATTAAGTTACCGAGTACCGGTAACGCCGAGTATTAAGACCCCGAGTAACGAGTCCGAGTAAAACAGCAAAAAACCCGAGCGAACGACACGAGTATACTCGTACTCGTTCGGACTCGGACGTACTCTATTTCAAATACACGAATCTATCCGATACTATAACTCACAGAAAAGCCTGTTTATAAGTTTTGCATCTTTAAAAGAAGGTCCAACTCGTTGTCCCATTGTACTTTGATATTCCTGTTTCAAAGCAACGATTGTAAATTTCCTAAACAAACAATTGAGTTTATTTAACTTTATTTTTATACTTTGGATCTAGATTGAAATCATATGATCCATAATGCATAATAGAGCCAAAATCATATGGCGTTTTATAATTCTGTGTATTAATTCGATTGAAAGCGAACGAGTAGTTCTTAATGAATTTGATTAGTTTATGTGCAAATTTGTTTCAAAAGTTAGCTTTAAAAATCATGTTATAACATCGTGCGTGCTGGATTGTGAAAGAAATGCTATTTCAAATGCTGCAATTATATTATTAAATAAATATGCAGTATGTGTCGCGTTGGTAATTCTTACCGGATTTTTCAATGAATTTTAATTGCTTTAATAATTTCCAAATATTTTAATATATCGAAAAATCGCTAGATTAACTGAACTCGGTTAACTGAACTGAAACCGAGATTTAAAAATTGGTAACCTAAGTGAAAACCTATCTATTTTTCAATTTCTAAACTTTGCCTTTTATCAATACAAGCCCATCATTAATCTTTTATCTGAAGAGCTGTAGTATACTTTTTAAAAATGTAAGCACTTCTGAATAAGAAGGCGCTTTGATTTTTTTCATCATTTTTTTCCTACATTAATATATAAAATAATGGTCAGTCTTTTCTTCCTCGTTCAATTCCACTCTTTTTACCTGTGGCATATTCAAATGAGAGGACAGACAAAACACATACACTACAGACAAAACACAGACGGACACACACACACTTGTTTCGTCTGTCCGTACTCGTCCGTGTTTTGTCTGTCCGTGTTATTCCGTGTTCGTCCGTGCTCTTTCGTGTTCGGCCGTTCTCGTCCGTGTTCGTCCGATCTCGTCCGTGTTCGTCCGATCTCGGCCGTGCTCGTCCGTGTTCGGCCGTTCTCGTCCGTGTTCGTCCGTGTTTTGTCTGTCTGTGCTCGGCCGTGTTTTGTCTGTCCGTGAGTGTATTTTTGTCCTCTCATTTGAATATGCCACAGGTAAAACGAGTGGAATTGAACGAGGAAGAAAAGACTGACCATTATTTTATATATTAAGGTAAGAAAAAAATGATGAAAAAAATCAAAGCGCCCTCTTATTCAGATAGGGTCCACTTACTAAGAAAATCTTATTTTTCAACATAAGTTTAAATTATTAAAATTTTTGCCAGCACAGGTGAAAAAGGATTAATAGTTTTCGACTCATTGAAAGAAATGCATAACGGAAATGGAAATTTTCAACTCATAAGCTTCTTTTATAAAATAATTCTTTTCCAAAATATTAAAATTAAACCAACCACTTGAATATTTTCATAATTGATCCAAGATGATTGATTGCGATCACTCCTAGACATTTCGTGCCAAAAACCTAATGCATGCATAATTTCGTGAATTATTGTTCCTTTCTATATATTATTAAATAAAATTAATTACACACACAGCGGCAGTTCTTTATCCCTAAACTTTTAGATACACCCTTTTACCTTTGTACACTTTAATTGACAGTTAATAAAAATCCTCCGACCAAAGCTATTACTGTCTTATTTGTGTACCTTTCTATATTCTTCTATAATATTTAAAATGCTTGGGTTTTTTGTCCCAAAAGCTTCGAGTTTTTTCCCATGGGGCTCTATGTTTTAACTTCTCTTTATGGTGGGGCTCTAATTCAGGATGGGCTTTTTTAAGGAAATACGATATAGGTATATAATAAAGTAAATTCAATAATTTATTACCGTTCTACAACGAGGCCATGGCACATTAACATGATGTGATAAAATATCGGTATCATTTGATAATGACCTCAGCCCAGATCCGACATATGACTTGCACCCATCGCCATGATATATAAATTCAAAATCATGAGCGGAACGTTTATCAACTCTTTTAAATTTCAAACATGTGAGACGGCTAAAAACACCATGTTTTTAAATGAAATTTTCAACTTTGTTATAAAATAGAAGACTTGTTTTGAAGTTGAAATCGAAAAATTGATGATCTCTTCAGATTTCAGCCTTAACAAAGTACCCTACTTGAACTTTATTTGTGACCGGAGTCAGTCAAAATTGTAAGCTAGAGATTTCCATTAATAATTTACCTTAGAGTTTGTAGAGCTTTATTTATAATTTTAATCCAATCACCTAAAATTTAATTAATATTTATTTAATATTATCTAATATTTAAACCGTCATTATCAGAAAAAGCATAAATAATAGGCATTTTCCACATTTTCCATTCATATATCTCCTCCCTAATAGTAATAAATTGTCTCTTAGCACGAGTTTGTCTTTTATTAGTAGTTCCTTTTTTACAACCTAAAATTTATAGTTGATAAGGTTTAAAAATATTATAAAATTCTTTGAAATTTTACATTTACGCTGCTCAACGATTAGTTGCGCTACCTCTTCAGGTCTCAATTTAATATCACCAATAACAGTATCATCGGCATCTTCACAACCGTAAACCAATCCATCAGCATCACGAGTTCCTAACAAAGGGTTGGCTTTTAAGCTTCGTTTAACTCTAGCTTCAGAAGGTATAATTAATCGTTCCTCTGTCTGAAATTTATCAATCGTTAGTCTAGATTAATGTTTTATAAATAATTTTACTATTTCCGCTGGACGAGGTTCTATATCGCAAGGACAATTGATACTTAATTCCTTATATTCATTAAATGCCTCATTATGTTTGTTGTATTCCTCTAGTCCAAGTTGATCACATTGGTTTGGTGGACGTTTATACTAAATATTTATTTAAAATGCCCTAGTCAATATTCCTAAATTTATCAAAAAAAGCTATATGCTAGTTGATGTTTGGACATTATGATTTTTATTGCATATGTCTTATTGAGACTTTATGAATGAGAAATTTTAAATTAAAAACTCACACAACTAAATTCCTTTTTAACCAATTCATCGTTTAGCCTTAACTCTATTGAACCGAAGCATGATTTTTCTGGCACAGAAATAATTTCAAAATTTGTAGCAAACAACTGCTTCCCTTCCTTATTGATGTCACGTCCGGTCAACGCAACTGCGCCACCCTAATAATTGTGAGGATGATTCACGGCATTTAAAACGCTTAGGCGGGGGTTAAACGATCGAAAAGGATAGAAGAGAAAGCACTAGTTGATGGCCCGTAGCAAATGTGGCGCTCGTTTCGTATCTCGTGAAATCTTGTGTTTTTTGAGACTGACTTTTCATTCTATTTTAGAAAAAATGTCAAAATTTTGTGAAAATTCTAGGGAGAACCCGGAGTCTAATATATTAAAAAATACAGCTTCATGACCTTGCAAAATTTGTAAAAGTTTTGCATGTGGCGCATATAGAAGGAAGCTCTATCTATGTGTTAATGTCATGCATCTGCTTCGTGTTTGAAATAAGGTTGGCGGATCTGGATAACCGGAAATTTTCGGTTATGATCCTAGAATTAGATAAAAAGAAAAAAATTTTGCCAATTGGTCTTCCAAAATTTCAAAATTTTCGCCTGCGGCGGTTACAAAGAAGAAAAGGTTTTTTATGGATATCGGAGGGTTAATCTCAAAATCCCTCAATATTCTTTTAATCCCACAATCCCGGCTTTTAATTCACAATCTTGAACGTCTGATGATTATTTAGCCCTTATTAATGAAATCGATACGGCACTCAATGACTGATATTCTTTAAATGACTGATCTCCGATATCACACCCTCTGTTCTTTTATTTAATCCTCCATCCATCAAATCCTCTCATCTGTCGATTTCTCTGATAGCCTCCTTAATCCCTTTATACTTCGATCACACCTAATGTAAAGTAGAAAAAATCAAATTTGAATCCTGATGTCACACTTGATCCCCCAATATCTTCCTTAATCCTTCATGAACTATAGCCTCCGAATACACGATATCCCATATACCCTCCAAATCTGCTGATATCCCCTAATCCTCCGATATCCACCAAATCCGCTGACTGAATTAATCTTTCAGAGCATACTCATCAGGGGGCGTTAGTCTCGTATCTCGTGAAATCTCGTATTTTTTGATAGATCTCGTATCTCGTTCTCGTATTTTTTTGAGAATCTTGTATCTCGTGTCAAGTATTTTGTAGCAATTGCGCCACCCTTGCCTGGTAGCTCAGTGGTAGAGCTCCTGTATGTGGTAGCGATAGCGTCTAACAATTTCTGTCAGGAGGTCGCATGTTCGAATAAATTTTTGCTGAACTCTTTCTTAATGTTAAAGATAAATTTGCCGGTCTAAGAAATTTCCTATATTTGTCCTATTTCTCTTCGATTCTGTTCCAACTTTTAACGTAACCAACAAAAAACACGACAACACGTCAAGGAAAATGTCAAAACACAAAATTTAAGAGATACCTCTTCTACAATTTCCTGAATGTTTTTATGCTCAAGATTTGAAATAACAGAACTTCCATAGTCATAAACATTTCCATTCATTTCATCAGTCAGAATTGCAAAATTCATTCCATTATTTCCAAATTGTAATGAAAATAATTTAATATTATTTTCTGTTCTATTTAGAATGTCAAGATATGGTTCTTCATCAGGGTAACTTTCAATTTTCCCAGTTACTTTAATTGTTTTGCCAGATTTAATCCTAAAAAGTATGTATTTTATTATAAAACCTCAAAAAATTTGAAATTTTATTAAAATCCGAAATTTTTGAGGTTCACTTGTTATAGTGGATTCTATACCGAAATTAACCGGCCCACTGAATTCTTTAATTTTACCCTCTATTATAGCCCAAATAAAACAAACGTTTTCTCTGAAAAAGAAAAGCCTATTTCAACATTAACGCCAAATTCAATCCAATACTCTTCTTCTAATTTTTTAAATCCAATTCTTGTTGCATAGATTCTGAATTCAATTCCATGTTTTCCAAATTCATCTTCGTCTTCATATGTTTTACAAGCATTGGCATAATCACTTTTTGGACTATTTTTTATCTGGAATATTAGTTAAAGGTTATTGAAACCACCAAGACCCGAACATTCAAACCACCAAGACCGAACAATTTTGTGGGACACGCCCAAAAGGGCGCGCGGCCATAACGGCGCAAAGCCATAACTTGCTTCAAGATTTCCCAATCTTACCAAATTTAGTATTAAAAGATTCCTCTCATCGAGCTAAGGAGAATGGTATCAAAATTGATAAGGGTCAGAAATTTTCAAGCAAGTTATGGCTTTGCGCCGTTATGGCTTTGCGCCGTTATGGCCGCGCGCCGTTTTGGGCTGTACCCCAATTTTGTGGATCTGAGATTTACGAACAAGAAATTTACGGACAGACAATTGAGTCTCGTGGATTTCGGAAAGTTCAAAAATTTATGGCTAGAAAAAAAAAACTCTGCCGGAATCATATAAGAATAAAATATTTAATTTTTAAAAATTTATTGCAAAGGAAATTTTATTTTAAATTTAATTCCTTACTTATACCTAGAGTTGATCAAAACGATACTGGTATCGGCAAACCCGAGACCGAGATTGACCGATACTCAAAAACCCGATACCGAGACCGATCGGAGCAGGACGAATAGGCGCGGCCGAATAGGCGCGGACGAATAGGCGCCATTTTTTCGGCGCAGCTTATTTTCGGCGTTTAAGGCAAAAACACATAAACACATTAATTTAGCGCAAAAAAGTTTTTGCCGCTGCGGAGGAAGCCGGGCATGTCGAGCGGAACGACGGCCGCCGCTTTGCTACGGTCGCCGCCAGCGAAGCGAGCACGACCGCAGCGAAGCACGGCCATCGTGTAGCGAAGACTATGCCCGGCCTACCCTCCGTAGCAGCACAAAAACGGTTTTTCCAGCGAAGATTCTGTTGGCATCTTCGCTGGATTCTGTTGGAATCTTTCCAGCGAAGATTCTGTTGGAATCTTCGCTGGTTTCGGTATCAACGACTCAGCTCGTCTAACTCACGCAAATGTGTTATTATTTGTATATTTTAATTTTTCCCATAAACGCCGAAAACATGCTGCGCCGAAAAAATGGCGCCTATTCGGCCGCGCCTATTAGTCGTGTACCCGAGACCGATACCGTCATTTTGAGCCGAGACCGATACCGAGAAACGATACTGACCGAGACTAACAAAAATTTTTATTTTATGTCAAAAAATAAGTGTAAAAATAGTTTATCATCCAAATCATCAGATAAATACTCTTCATCATCTGGATCCGATCACGCTTTGCAACGGATACAAATTTTAGTGTCCGTTTCCTAATAGGATATCCGTGAGGTCGACATCCGTATCCGTTTATATCCGTACAACTTTTGAGGCATATCCATCCGCGGGTATCCGCGGATGGCCTAAGCGACTACTCAAATCCCCTTAATCCACTGGTGGGAACAACAGTTGCCGAAAATCGGAAGGCTCTGTAATCAAAACTTGAAAATCTAACGGCCGAGGGCTCGGAAAATTCAGCATTTCAATGCCGCAGACGAAAATTTATTAAATTTTGGAAGGCCAAGTCACCAAATTTCTTCCTTTTTCAGCGCCGTAGGCGAAAATTTTTTAAATTTTAGAAGACCTTATTCGAAAAAAATTCACTTTCTCTGTTATGGACGGATATCCGAAAAAATTATGGACGAAAACTTGGATAATATTGAGGATTTTGTTTCAGAGTCGGTATCGTTTCTCGCCGAGAAATGGACCGAGAATCTCGGTATCGGTTTCGAGACCGAGAATGAAAAAACCGAGACCGATATTGGAAAAAAGCCGAGAATCTCGGTATCGGTCTCGTCTTGATCAACTCTACTTATACCTATGAGAGATTAGATTAGATACATACCTGATCGCCAAATTTAGTATAATAGCAGATTGTCAAATTGACTGAGTTCCAACTAAAATTAATTACATAACTACTAGGGTCTCGCCAGAACCGAAATTTTGACCTGAACCAGAACCGGATTCAATTAGAGTTCCGGTTCCCGGAACCGGAACTTAAAAAAAAATTTTTGCTAGCAAATTTAAAAAAATTTGTAGTTTCAGTAGGGTTGTCTGACTAACCGAACCGAATATTTTGATTAACCAAAACTGAACCGTAAATTTGTCGACGATAAGTGATATATTTGAATTAGAAGTGGTGTATAAACGGATTTGTAGGATATAAGTATTTGATATCGGCCGATGTAAAGGTTCAGAATTGTAAGAGGGTTTAAGGGATATCAGTGGAATAAGGAGGGATATACGTTTTATGGGGATAAGGAAGTAAAGAAGGATATTAGGCCCCTTGATATCACACTATATAACTCAAAATCCACATAAATCCATCCAAATTCTCCTATATACCATTCAACTTTCTTTTTTAGCGCCGCAGGCGAAATTTTTGAAAATTTCTGAAGGCTGTAAGCAAAAAAATTCACCATTTATTAGTCATACGAGAAATTTTAGGAATTTTAGAGTGCCAAAAAACATAATTATACTATGTAAAAATAGAATAATTTTTAAAACAAAATTAAACTTATAAAACAAGTTATTTGTGGAAAGAAAAATTTGACAATTTATTGTGCTAAGAACGGGAAGCGAACCCAACCTAATATTATTAACTAACCACTCGGCCACCCGCTCACCGAGGGAAATTGAAAGAAAATAAAATTTCTTTCGATTTTTTTATTACCAAGTACGAGTAGTTAGTTAATATTTTTAGAAAAACAAATCCTTAGGGGTGTAAAAATGTTCCGGTTTGGCCGGAACCGATTTGTAAACCGGAGCCGGAACCAAAAAAACACCGGAACTTTCCGGAACCGGAACTTCCGACGAAACCCTAATAACTACTATTTAAATTTTTAGTTCTTTAATTTAACATTTAATTTTTCGCAAAACCTACTCTCTCATTTTGTTTGTTTCTTCAGATTTATATACACAAATATCAAACTCATCAATTCCTAAATTTCGTTGCTTTTCTGCTTCTTCAACATTACAGGCAAGATTATTTAAACGTGTCCATATTTCAATTCGATTTGTAAAGAAATTTTGATTGGCGAAAAACATGTCCTGTTAATTATAAAAGAGATTAGAGAGAAAACACTTGGAGTTAAATATAAAATAATGTTTCGTATTAAATAGATTTAGTTCCTTACACAATGGCTAGTAGTATGAAATTTATATCCATTAAGTTTTAATGTTAAATAACAGGACTTTGAAGGAAATTCCATTTCATCATAAAGTCTACTAAAATAATTCCACAATTCCATATCTAATCCAAGAAGTGAAATTGCTTCGTTCTTTAAGGAATAAAAAAATTATAGTTACTTTTTACATAATTATTTAGTGTTTAAAAATGTTAGTTGAATATTATAAAGTATTATAGAAACAGGAATAAAATTTGGGTGAAATTTTGGAAGAGGGAGGGTGAATTGTTTTTGAGTTTATTTTAAACAAGTAATCTTATTATAGAATTCATTAAGTTTTAATGCCAGTCAATTTTCAAATTCAACGACTTACGAGTCCTCTCCTGCCTTCAACTCTAGTCAACCTCCTCCCACAAATTTTTTAAATGAAATTTGAAAAATATTTTGAAAGATGCCTTTGATAAACGACACAAAAAATAAAACAAGTTTAATACCCCTTCAGCGATGATTTGAAAACTATTTTCTTTGTGTCCATCCCTTTTGCTAAATAACAAATTAATTTTATATTTTGCACTTGACGAATAATCCAATTTTTTTCCGTTCATTCCAGTTAAAGTAGCGAAGTGTGTGTCTTCATTGCCAAGTTTAATTGTGAAGACAGTAAAGGTTGCGTTTTCCTTTGATGGAGGTTCCATAAATCCGTTGGTTCGATTAATCAGTCCAATGATGGTCACAGAATTTTGAAAGGAGAAACTTAAAAATATCAAGTTTTAAATAATTTAAGTATTGGAAAGTAATCATCTTTAAACTTTTACTGAAATCCAAGTTTTTTAGATAAATGACACAATACTAAATTTTTTCTGAAGATTAATTGCATCGACCTGTACAAGCCACGATAGTAAATGGATCATAGTTACTTCGAGTGATTTGTTTTACCTCAATTTTAACTTACTAGAACATTCCCTCCTCCTAAAAACAAAATTAATTATTTTAATTATCACCTTTTGTGGGTGAAAGAAAATCCAATTTTTGAATAAACATTATATTCAATTTTATATTCATTTTTATCATTATCACGTTCAAAAGATTTCCTTCGAGCACAAACACGCATTTCTATGGCGTGTTGTCTTGGTTTTTTACACATTTTCCCGAATCCATTTTCTTTATTTTTTAGCTGTTTGTAACAACTCTTTAATCAAAATATTCCCATTAAAATACCTCAATACGTTCATCATCCCCTTCCAATTTTGAATTATAACAAATTATAAATGTCGACCACATTTCCCTTTAAAATATGAATGGATTACTTAAATTAAATTTTAAATCTTTTTACTCTTCGCATTCTTCTTTATATCCTTTATCAATTTCTTTACATTTCTTATCCAAATCTTTTTTGTTTATTTTTTCAAATTTCCCTGGAAGGCAGCCTAATTCATAAATATTTGCCAACAATTCTAATTTATGAGGGCTGTAAGCTTTTGGTCGGCGTTTATAGAAATCCTTAAAAAAGAGTAATTTTTAAATTCTCATTTTAAATTTATTACTATTTCTTTGATTTCAACTACAATTATAGAGAAGGGATTTTTAATCTAGACTCTTTTCAACCAAAAATCTTCCCCTTTCCCTGTTGTGTATTGGAATGACCGGGTTACCAGAGAGCCGGCACCCGCCTGTTTTTAACCCTCCAACCGAAATCCGAAACTCGATACGAAGAAAATTTCCAAGCAGGATTTAACTTTTTTCTTAACCCTGTCCTTCCCTTTGATGTAAATCTAGAATTTAACAAAAGCAGAAAATATTCTATAAAACGTCTCCTTACTAAATTCTAGTGATGTTTGAGACTCTCGGTCTCGGTTCCCGAGTCGGGAAATTTCCCGGGTTTTTTGAGCTCTCAGTCTCGGTCTCGGTGTTTTAGTCTCGGAAAACGAGACTAAATTTACACCCCTAATGACGGAAATTTTTTGAACTTTTTGAAGGAAAAGGGAAAGGAATATTTATAATTTCTCCCATTTGCCGTTTGATGGTCGATGGTTGAGTGGTTAAGTTGACTGACTTTACTCACTTGCATATTTTGGAAGTGCTCGGTTCGAATCCTAGGTGGAAATGAGGTTGTGAAAATTTTTCTTTGCAGAAATAAATGTTTTTAAACTTTGATTTTGATTTTAAAATTTATTTTTTTCTTAATATTTTAAACTTGAAAAAACATTAAAACTTCAAAAAAATTTCGCCTGCGGCTCTGACAATTGAATTTTTTTACCTATGGCCTTACAAAATTCTCAAAATTTTCGCCTGCGGCGCAGAAAATGGTTGGAGGATTTATGGCTTCAAAACCTTCCAAAATGCAAGAATTATCGCATAAGGCCTTAAACAGGAGGGGGTCAATGGAGTTGTCGAATATCGGAGGCTTATGGGGATTTGAAAGGATATAGAGGGGATTAAAGTTAAGAGGAATATCTGGAAATTTTAAGGATTAAAATAAACATAAAGGGACTTGTGCTTGGCATCTGGGGATAAAGAAAACCGTTCGATTTGGAGGAACATCGAGGGAATAAGGCGATTCTATTCGATTAATGTGAATATCAGTGGATTAAGGTGGATATCGGTAGATTTAGAAAGAGTAAAGTTATATTGTGGATTTGAAGATTCAAGGGATTTGGGGGATTATGAAGGATTTATAGGGATTTTTGGGGATTAGGGAATATATCAGGTGATAACCCTCCTAATCACTCGTCTCGACTCTCGGTCTCGACTCTCGGTCTCGAGTCGAGACTCGGTCTCGGGGTTGATTCCCGGTCTCGGTCTCGGCTTTTTTTCACTCCCGAACATCACTATTAAATTCCAAGCAATATTTAATTAATTAATTAAACTCAACCACCTCATTTACAGGACATCTATTTAGTAACTTCCAGAGAAATTTTCGATAAGCCGGTTTAGTCTCGATATTTTTATTATACTGTTCGTCCAACATAATATCCAGTTTTAATGCCAAAATTCCAGGATAATCATCAAGTAAAGGTATTGGCTTATTATTAGAATTTGTAAAGTTATTGTCAACTTTACTATCTAATAAAATCTTTCCTTAAAAATAAAATAAAATTTTGTTTTAGTTTAAATTAATTTTAAATACCTTTTAACGAGTTATCCTTTCTTAACAAAAAATTGAAAAGTACCGATGGTGTGGTATCGTGTAAGAGAATTCGGTTACTTTAAATTAATTAAAATTTTATAAAAAATTAAATTGTAATATAATTAAAATATAGTAAAAGTTGAAGAAAAAAGAGAGAGTAGATTTTATTTTTAGATTAGAAGTGGAGGGGTTGGGAATTGAAGATTCCAATATTTTTAATTCTGCCAAAAATTCTCTTGTTTAGATAATAATAGTCCTCTCTTGCAATATTCCTCTCCAATATTTTACTCAAATTTTAAAACAATTTTTAATTTAAATCCAAACTCATCAAGGAAAATATCGGCAAATATTTCTACGTCATTTTTTCCATCCTTAAATATAATTATTCCATGCCATTCAACACTTTTCTCGTTTGCAAGCTTAGCTTCCTTTTCCGAATTGAGGCATAATTTGCTTTCACCTTTTTTTGTTAATTCAAAGGCCTTGGATGGTTTCCAATTTCCTTCAGAATGAGGAGAAAGCTGGCTGGGGTAGCAGAATAAAATTCTGAAATTTTATAAGTAATAATTACCTAATTAATTTATGTTACCCGCTACACCCAGCCAAATTATCAACCAGTATTTTATGGTCATCAATGTCCTTCTCCATAATTACTTTAACAGTACTTATGGATTCGAACATTCTGTCGTTTATGGAGCAATTTATTAGAAAAATTCGAACACAAAAAACCATTAAAATGGCTAATAAAGCCTGTAAAGGCATTATAACCATTTTCAATGAAAATTCTGAAAATTTAGTAATTTTATTTCCAAGATTTAATCCTCGTTATAGCCATGGGAACCGATAGGGAATATACCGTATTACCTCTAATAGAATGCCCGGGTTTTCTATTTTTCAAATACCTTCCCAAAAGGCATTCTATTCAGTTTTATTTAGAGATATTTAAGCTTAAATTGAGTTTTAAACAAGTACTTAGGTTATGGCGATTAAGAGGGGCATTATATCAAAATTCAGTGTAATATGTATTAGGGAGTAAGTGGTTAAATTCATTCATTTACTTTTAGTATAAAACTGCGGTAAATGTCCGTTTCGTTCCCTACCTGTCCGCAAAGAGAATGCGCATTTTTCTCTCCTTTTCTTGCATTTTTTGCGTTAGGAAAAGTGCTCATCATTTTTCCTTTTCCTTATTATTATGCCTCATCAAAAAGAAGGAAAAGTGACAGATAAAATAATAAATGAAAATGAGTCCTTTTGAGTAGAAAAAATCAGACTAGGACACGGACTTTTCTATCCGGGTATATCCGTCGGGTCAATATCCGTATCCGACTGAAAAGGAATGAATTCTGGTTTGATCTGAATTATTTAACGCACAAATCCACTTAATTCTCAATATCCCTTCAAAGCATGTAATATCCCTTTAAATACCCTTGTATCCCACTTAAACTCCTCATATCCGTCCAAGTAAAAAAATCAAGGGTAATAGTTTGGAATTCGCCCCCCTTTTTTCACCGTTTCCCTGACCATTTTGAGCTTTTTTGTTTGATACATAATTTATCATATGTCATTCGAAAGCTCTCTACGAGCTCGGTCGAATGATACCATGATTGGCTAGATCTGATAATTCTTACCAAAATTATGAAGCTAAATCCTATTTGGGCAAACTTTTTGTGCCAATGCAAGAGGATAAAATAAACGGTCACAACTTTGTTCACCTAAGTCAAATTTAGTTGATTTTAATGTCATTCGACTCAGCTCGAAGAGCTCTTTCGAATGATATATAATCTGCCATGAAATGAGAAAAAACTTAGAAAAATAGAGAGGAAAAAAGGGGGGGGGCGAATTCCAAACTATTACCAAATCAAGAATCAAGTTCCAATCTCCCAAATCACGGTATCAATTTTATCAGCAAAGACTACTCAAAAGGACTACATTTTCATTTATTATTTTATCTGTCACTTTTCCTTTCTTTTGATGAGGCATAATAATAAGGAAAAGGAAAAATGTGAGCACTTTTCCTAACGCAAAAAATGCAAGAAAAGGAAAGAAAAATATGCATTCTCTTTGCGGACAGGTAGGGAACGAAACGGACATTTGCCTAAAACTGCTAACAAATGAATTTAAAAAATATTTTATCTAAAGCTAAACAAAAATGAAATCTAAAAATATGTGTTAACAGAAAATTTAATATTGGTATGCACATAAATGAATTTATTTATAAAATTAAAAAAAGGAAATCAACAGAAATATGATTCAACAGAAAAACGATTAAATAGTTTTAAATTAAAAATTCATTACTTGGATGGGATAAATTAACTAAATTTTTTATAGTAGCTAAAATTGCCTTTAGTCACTATAACCATCTTAACGAAAATCCAAGAAAATTTTTAATATTTAAATTTAAATCTAGTTATAAACCCACTATAGGGACTGACCAAAGACGGATGTACCCATTATATTTTAAGAAATGACGATAATGAAAATCTTAGATTATATATCAGTGCTGTAGGGTGACTATATAATCGTTTATGTGACACTTTATCAAATTGGAGTTACAACAGAATATATAAACTAAATGATTTAAAAAACTTAAAATATATCTATAAAAATTGTTTAAAAATATAAACTAAAAAATAATTATTCTAGCACCAACATAAAAAAATTAAAAATGATAGAAAATTGAAAATTAAAAAAGGCAATCAACAGTGTGTGTGGCCAATCAACAAAATGTTGATGACTAAATTTATAAATTAAAAAAAATTTTTTTTATAACTAGATGTAAGATATAAATTTAAAAATAAAGTAAAAATTAATTAGTTACTAGTTTTTTTAATTTTAAATTTTAATAGTAAACTATTTAGTAGTATTTGAAAATTAAATGAATAAACTATACGTTTTTAATTTTTTAAATTTAATTTCTAAAATTTGCTTATAAAAATAATTTTTGTGATCAATTGGAAATTTCAGGCTATATATGAACAATTTTACTTAAAAATAAAGCCGGCAATTTTATATTTAATAAATTGATAATGCCCCGGGCCTTGCGACTTATTTATGCAAACCCTGTTACCATAAACTATATTAATTAAGAATAAACCAGATATTTTATTTAACAAGTTCAGAAAAAATTTTAAAAATTGAACATTTAAATTAAAATAAATCAAAATATTCAATAAAATTCTTTGAGAATCGAATGTCCCGAAACATTGTACTTAAAAGATTTAGACTCCAAATTATTTCCAAAATTTGTTTCAATTGAACAACATTGGACCCAAACACATGGTGTATACGAGTCAGGATTGTCCTTTATCAATATACCCTTACCTATAAATTCATATTAATTTATTAAAAACAATTCTAAATATTTACCAATTTGTTTTCCATTTTTTGTAAAGAAAATATAAGGAAATTCATTCGTCATATTAGTTGGGGGATAAACTAATCCACATCCAAAAATATCATTATCATTGAAAATTGTTGAAAGTTTAAATGATTCTTTGTCGTTAGAAATCGTAAAAGAGTTCGCAGCAAATCTAATAAATTTATTTGCACAATTTTTAAGACTAATATTCATCCATTTTAGATTTTTATTCATTTCTCTTTCAATTTTACATTTAATTTCATAATAATATAAAGAATAATTAAGACAATTTTTTGGCTTTTTGAACAAATTCTCTGCAGAAATAGCAACTAATTTATCACACCCTAAAAATACTTATGAAAAATTAAACTCCAATAATTTACCTCCATTTAAACAATTAATATATTTAAGATTTTCATCATTAACTAAATTTCCATATCCATTTCCATTAATACATTTACCAATAGGATTGTTAGTATTTATACAATTATTTGCACAACATTTCCATCCACTGTTAATTTCTTTCCATTTATTTTTAACTTCAACAAAATTCTTTAAAAAATTAATTTAAGTTTAATCATAATTATAATCTAACCGCATAAACGCAACTCAGATTATTAAATTTAATAGATAAATCACCAAATTTTTTGTCAATCAAATCATTTGCCTTTTTTAAATGTACATAAAAATTTTTTAAAAATTTTTATTTAAAATTTTACCTTTCTAATTTCCTCTTCCAAAAAATTAATCTTCTCATCACTTTCAGATTTCAATTTTTGATTATTTTCTTCAATTAATTTTTGAAAATTTTGTTTTAAATTTTTAATTTCATTTTCATGTTCAAAGTTTATTTCTTGGATTTTCTAAAAATGATAGAAAAAATATATCATAGACAAGAAATCAAAAAATAAAAAATTTGCCTTTTCATGTTTTAAATCACTGATTTCCAAAGATTGTTCATTAATTTTCAGTTTTAACTAAAATAAAAATTTATTTCTAAATATGTACAATCGGATTTCACGAGTACGAAACTTGACAGTAAATTGGAAATGTCGTAAAACTGAAATCCACCTCTAGTAATTTAAAAACAATAATTTCTAACCTCTAACTTCTCCAAACGTTGTTTAAAATTTTCAATCATATTTTGTGATAAACAACAAGAAGCACAAGAATTGGATTCTAAAATTTCATCCCGAACATTACTATAACTTTCTTCTTCTACAAGTGTTTCATCTCCAATTTTATTTTTAATATTATCAGAATTGTTGGCAGAAAAAGACCATTCTTCTAATAATTGTTTTGGTGTTTTCATATTTTTAAAAATAAGCTTATGAAAAATAATTATTTTATTTTTTGATAAACCCACAAAAATTCATGTGTACCCGGGGTTTTCTTCGGGTCCAGATGGTGAAATCGGCAATCTTACACCCAATGCCTTACGTTTATGCATAAAATATGAATTTTCACAGATTTTTTTTATCACATTGATCAATGTGTACTTTTTTGAAGAAAAGTAAAAATAAAATGGTGGAGGATAACGAATAGTACCGAATTTTGATAAAACATTTAAAAGTTTATAAAATCAAATTAATTTTTTATCAAAATTTAAATTTTATGGAAGGAATTTAAATTTATTTTTAAAAATATAAAATCGAAAATGAAAAATTTATTTATTTATTTACATATATATTCAAGAATTTTTAGCCCAGAGAATGTTTAGTGAATATGTTGAGAAAAAAGAGGGGGGTAAAAAGATTAATTTATTTGTTGAGGGAATATTTTAAATTTAAAAAATAGAAAAATGTTTTTAGGGATAACTAAAAATTTTAAAATTAAATTAAAAATAAAATTAAAAAAATATATTTTTTATGTTTTGAATGATGGAGGCAATATTGAAGGGTTTTAAAAACCTTTAAAATTTAAAAATTTTTAAATTTACCTTCAAAATTCCAAAAATTTTCCAGTGCCGCGCTTAAAATTGAGGAAATTAATTGTTTGGAGGGGAAAGGTGGTAATTGTATTTGGATTCAAATTCTTTGAAAATATTTTTAGATGTGATAAATTTGTTTTTGTTTATACAATCAACTCATTCAACAAGCCAAAAAATATTTTTAATTATTCTTTTTATTATTTTGAAGTTAAATGTATAAATTTAAAATTTTCCCTCAACAAATAAATTAATCCTTTCTACCTCTGGTTTTCTCAACATTATTCATACCAAAACAGTTTTTGGGCAAAAAACTCTTCAGTATATAAATAGTAAGTATATATTTATTTTAAAGTTTTACCTTTTATAATTTAAAATAAATTTAAACTCTCTCAGTAAAATTTTTTTCTGGTTAAGAAAAATTAATTAATTTTTGGTAAATTCTTTAAATTTTATAAAACAAATATTCCCGTTTATTTTCAATTCTTTTTAAAGGGAATTGGTTTTTTAAATTTATTTTTAAAAATATAAAATATTATTCAAGTAAAATTCTCTCAATTTAAGATTATTTTAACAAAAAAATTTCTTGTTTTTCTTTTACAATATTTTAATTAAATCTACAAAATGACTGAAGAATTATCAAATTCTAATTTGGAATTAAATGTAATTTAAAAAAAATAAAAGTATAAATAATTATTTAAGCTATATAAACAAAACAATGATTTAATTAAATTAGAAACTAATCTTCAAATAAAATTTGTAGAAGAGAAGGCTTTAAATCTTGAAAAGAAACATTTTTTACTTGAAAATGAATTGAAGGAAATGAATAAAGTTTGGATTTTCTTTTTTAAATAATATTTTTTAAAAAATATTATTTAGAAAATTAAAAGAATAAATTCTGAGCACAAAAATGAGATTGAAGAAATAAACCAAAATTTTAAAAAATTTAAAACCGAGAATGATGTTTGTTTAAAGCAAAAAGATGAGAAAATAAATTCTTTGGAAGAAGAAATTAAAAAGGTAACTAATTAATTTTAATAGTTAGTTAAATTATAAAAATTAAAAGATTGATCCTTAAAAACATTACTCTTGTCGTCCCCTTTAAAATTCAGTTATTATAATTATGTTTTTAAATTAGCCAAACTTTAGTTAATGAAATAATTATAATTTAGTATCTGTCAGGGAACGCGCCGTCCCGATTTCCGAAATCGCAAAATTTTTTTTTCTCGGGAATTTTTAATTCCATAAATCGGAAATTTTTTAATTCCAGAAATCGGAAATTAAAAATTTCACGGGAATCCCGATTTCCCGAAATCGGGAATTTTGTTTTTTTGTCTGCTCGTTCTCTGGTATCTATTATGTTTTTACGTAGGAATTTTTTGTTAAATTCAAATTAAATTTAATTTACTTAAAAAGGAAAATGATTTATTCGAGAAAAAATATGGTGAGTTAACAATTAAGTTGAACAATGTAATTTTTAAATATGTGGTTAGTTTATAATTATAATTAAATTTTTAAATAATTTTTTAAAAGAATTTTGTTAAAATTAAAAATAAATGGAGTGAAATTGAAAATGAAGATAACTGTTGTTCCAATAATTGTATAACTACTGAAAAATCTATTGGTTATTGTATTGAAGGAAATGGATTTGTAAATATAATTAATGATGAAAATATTAAATATATTAATTGTTTGGAGGGAGGTAAATTACTGAATTTTAATTTTTGTAGTTTAAACCTTTCTTCTCAAAAGGCAAATATACGAGTCCACCCCACTTTTCGATACATAGGGTCTTGCGATGCAAAGCGATTCGATACATAGGGTGTGATACAACGGGTGTCGATACACTGGGTTGACCCCAAATATACTATTGTTTCAAAAATAAAGGCTCTGTTGCCGATAATAAATAGGTAACTTTAACCTGACATGAAATATTCTCATTAAAAAAGAATTTATTTGATTCTTGAGTAAATAAAAATAGAAGAGAAATTGGGAGTCATCAGACTCAAAGTTACCTAACTTTTTGCGAATATTTTCAGGACATGATAATTATGTTTCAATTTATGCAAAAAAGTCATTTACAAACCCACAAAATTGCTTTAATTATTCTTTATATTATTTTGAAGTTAAATGTGAATTTGAAGGAAAGTTAGATAAAGGAAAATATTGGATGAATATTGGTCTTGCAGATTCTAGTGCAGATATTAGTTATCTTGCTAAAGAAGCTGAAATTAAAAACGAGAAAGATGAAAAATTTAAACTTTTGAACCTTAATTGGAATAATAATGACATTTTTGGATGTGGATTAGTGTATCCTCCAAGTAATAAAAAGAATTATAAATTTCCATATGTTTTCTTTACACAAAATGGGAAACAAATTGGTAAATATTTAATTAAGTTAGTGCACATAAACTTCTAAAAATGATTTTAAGGTAAAGCTATATTAGTACAGAAGAATTTCGAAGGCTGTAATGCATTTGTGTATCTAGAATGTTGTTCTATCGATGCAAATTTTGGAAATAATTTGGAGATTAAACCATTCAAATACGACATTTCAAAGCATTCAGTTCTTAAAGAATTTTATTGAAAATTTTTTCTATTAATTTTAAATTTTGAATTACTTTTTATCAATTTAAATTATCAGTTTTTTAAACTATTTTTTTTTTCTGAATTTGTAAATGAAAAACTCGTTTAAATTTTAAATTGAGTTAAAATTTTAAATTTCTTTCTGGATTTATCAACAGAAAAATTAAAATATATGGGAATTTTTGCAATGTCTTCTTAGTAAATTGAACTTGTGCAAGATCGACGGAACACCACCCCCGCCGTCAATATCCTTGTTATCCCAAATACCTTTTTATCATCTTCCAATACCCATAATTTATTCTTTAATTTCCATTGACTGTACTTGATTGGTTCATAGGATATATACATCTGATCCTCAATGTCCAACATTGACCATCACCAAAAAATAGCAAAATTCCCGAAAATCGGGAAACTTCAAAATTACCGGAATTCTTTGAGAGATTATTATTCTCCGAATTTTTATAGCCTAAAATTATAAAACCTAATTTAGAATATTTTTTCTGATTTGAAATATAAATTTTTGAAATTTTAATTGAAAAAATTTATGTAAATCTTAATTAAATTTCAGAAAGTTATTCATAAAAATATGAGAACACCAAACCAATTAGATGAATGGGCATCTTCTGCAAATAATTCTGATAATAATAAAACACTTGGAGAAGAATTAGAAAATATTACAGATGGGGGCATTTTTGCCCCCCCCCCACATGGTCATTTTTCGATCCTCTCGTAGGGTGTGCTTATATTGGAGAGTATGCTTATTTCAGAGAGTGGTTCTATTTTCCTCACGAAAAATAAGGGAGAATGGGAAGGAAAAATGGTTTAGCGATTCGGCTCAGAAAAAATCGCTAATTATAAAACAATTAAAATTTAACTTTCCACACAAATAAAAATAATTTATTTTCTTTTTATTTTAAAAATACAATTAATTATAAGCCGGGAAAAAATATGTGAAAAAAAGAAGCACTAAAGAATGATTGAAGGGAGAACTTTTTTAGTAGAAAGATTAAAGTTATTTAAAATAAAGGCAAAGAAAATATATAAATTTTTAGATTGTTATCTTGGATAAATGTGGGAAAGTTGTAGGCTTATGAGTAATTCAATAAAAATTATATTTTTAATTAACTTTATAATTCGCGTCGGAGACGCGACACTGCCGGCGCAGCAAATGGTTGGACAGTAACAAATGGGAGTGGCAAGAATGGAGTTGCGGGAGTTAAGATTGGTACCGCAACAAACGAAATTTGGGGAGTTGGCATATAGGTAGGAACTGGTGCAGAAACAACAGACGGACTATATAATGATTGAATTGAAGGGGCTGGAGTATTTTTTAGATTAGGCATGACAGTTGGGGGTGGTGGCGGAGTTAGTAAGTTGTGTATATAAGTCGGGTTAATATGGACCTTATTAAGGGGAGTGGGTTTCGACATTGTAATTCTTTTGTGAATCCTTTTGTTTCTGGTCCTCTCCCATTTTCTTATCAAATTTTTCTTTATGGTGTGTTCATGTATTGGCAGGGCTTCGATTGTTCCAGTTTCCAGGATGCGCACTCGGGAGGCAATGTTGAGGCGTTGTGGTAGTTTGAGAGCGGCCAAGGGAGGCGGACCATCAGGTAGCGGGATGTCCACGTCAGCAGGTTCGTCTTCCGTTGTTTCATGAGCGGCAGCAGGTGGCGAAGGCGGTTGAACACGTGGATGAGTCGGAGCAGTTTCTGTTGGTGGTGGTGCGGAGGATTCAGTAGTAGCAATGCCAATTGTTGGAGTAGGGTCACATTCCATAGTCGAATCTGTCGTTTCTGCCTGTTGCGATCTGTCAGCTTTTAAAGAAATTTTAGATTTATCATTAGAAATATTTATAAATTTTAAATAACGTTGTATGTGGGCAATGTCTTTTTGGGAAATTTTGGACATAATAATATAAAATTTTAATTAATTTATCTTAAATAATGAAAAAGGGATTATTAAAATTTTGAATTTATCTTATTAAATTTATTGGGGCTTAGTGTCTTGGGTTGGAGCGATTAACGAGCTCCTGGATGTTGGAACTCAGGTCTTGTAATTCAATAGAAGGTTGAGGTCGGGCGTTTTTGCCCTTGAACAAATGGAACAGGAAGATGGCTACTTTTACTATTAACAGTAATACAAGGACAGATAGGCAGCCGAAAACGGATAGAACCGCTACCGAAAGGTCGGGATGTTCAGTTAAAAATTGGGCAAAGGATTCAAAACCTAGATATACAGCCGAAGTGGCTAAGATTGGGAGAGTGCCCTTAGCAATAGGTTTTCCTAGGCGTTTAAAAAGAGGGGGTTTTTTCCACAATGGAGATTTACGGCCTGGCAATGAGTTAGTGTCGCTGACAAGAGCGATAAGGATAAATAACAAAATTACGAGAAATGTCGGCGGGGGTGTCCACCGTTGAGTGTTTCGTTTTGGATGGTGTTGTTTGAAGAGGCAGATAATTAAAAGGAAAATGATGGCAAAAATTGGCAGAATAATAGCCAACAAATTCCAATTAAACCAATTGTAGTTATCAGGCTCGGAAATAAATTGTAGTTCAATATTAATGAGTTCGAGGGAAATAATACTACCCATTAATTCGAAGAAAACTGAAAAAGAATTTAAAATTAAAAATTTAACATTTAATTACAAAAATTAAAACTATTAAAAAATTTTTAAAATGATGGGGTAGGAGTAAAATAATGTGTTTATAAAATTCGCTCAAGCGCCCTCCACCCCAGGAAGTTGAATAGTGTTTTAAAAATTTAAAGGATGGCAAATATAATTGTAAAAGTTAAAAATTTATTTAATGTAGAACGCTATTTAATGGAAAATAGCTCTATTCCGTAGTTGTAATACATTGGTCGGGGATCGAAGATTTCTCTCATTTTCTTCCTTTTTGTGTTGATTAATGTTTGTTTTTTCCTGTGAAAGTCTCTTTTCTACTTCTTCTGTCGTTTCTAATGGGAATAAATGCGATACGGATCTAAGCAAAGTGTTTCCACTATGAGAAGTTTTAACAAGTGCTGTGTCTGGGAATTGTCCTTCGTTAAAATGTACTTTGACAATAATAGCAATAGGCCAAAGAGCTTTTGGTGACTCACTATGAATTAATACTAGCTCTCCTTTTTGAGGCCAACGTGGGTTTTGAGAGGAAATTTTTTGGAATCTTTCCCTGAGGGAAAGTAAGTAATCATCTCGCCACCGTAACCAAAATGCTTTGGTGGTTTTTGACAAACTTTTCCATAAATTGTCTAAGGTTGAGGGATCGCTTCGTGGGGAATAATCAGGATCATTTTCGGTTTCTTTGTTTGTCATTAATGGCCAATTATGCAAATTATAACCTAAAGGCCTCATAAAATCGATGGGCCTGAGTGGGAGTGGGTCCGCTGGATTGGAACTACAAAAACTAATTGGTCTCGAATTTACACAACTTTCTATTTCGGAAAGTGTGGTAAGGAAGTTGTCGAATTTTGAAATATGTGGAAAAAGTCCTTTGGCCAAGGACCTACGTAAATGAAATTTTACCAAAGCTATAAGGCGTTCATAAAAATCTCCACGCCATGCGGCGTACGGTACTCTTAAATGCCAAACAATAGGATGGGTTTTGCATGAATTTTCAAAAAATTTCTTAAAAGAAATAAACGTTGGGGCACTGTCTGAATAAATTGTTGTAGGAAGTGAAAATTTGGCACAAAATCGCCTAAAAGCGAGTAGGAAGGATTCACTAGTTAAATCTGGCACATAATCGAGGGAAATTCCTCTAGTGGACAAACAAACCCAAATAACAATCCAGAACTTTTTTGTTTTCGGGGTACTTGTAGTTGAGGTTTTCGGAAATTTTTTATCGGTCCTTATGTGTAATGGACCGCAGTAATCAAGGCCTGTGGCTAAAAACGGCCGAGAAGGTGAAACACGTTCAATTGGTAATTGTGGAAAAGGCGGTGGGTCGAATGGTTTTACTTGAAACTTCCTACACGGAAGACAGGATTTAAAAAGTACTCGTTCAACAGTGCGTCGACCTTTAGGGATCCAATACTGTCGTCTTATTATCGACAACGTAAGTAAAGGGCTGGAGTGGTGGTATATGAGGTGAGTTTCATAAATAATAAGTGCTGTTAAATGAGAATTTGAGGGGAGATAAATCGGTTCAATGGTTTTTATTGGTAATGAGGATTTTCCTAGTCTACCTTTTGACCTCAGTACATTTTGGTTATCTGTAAAAATTCCTAAAGCTTCATTATTTTTATCGGTGGGTGGAAATAAGCGCTGTTCTTGTTGAAGAACAATCGAAAGCGCACGTCTATATTCTTTTACACTAATTTTTAAAGAAGGGTATTTTTCTTTAAGCATTGGAAATGTTTTGGATTTTGGTTTTAAATGGGAGAGAAAACGAATTACGTACGCTATACAGCGCAACGCTTTATATAGTCTAGAGTGGTGTGTTAGATCAAAAATTGATTGGTGTTGGGTAATGGCAAATGCAAATATAGGGTTTTCTCCTTCCTCTTGTTTTGGCCCTTTATATTCGTTGGAGAGAAATGGTTTGACCTCTTTATTGTCTGGCCAACAGGTGGAAGGGAGTGAGAGCCATTGCGGGCCGTTCCACCACATTAAATTAGAGGATAAGGCTTTTACTGAAGAAATTCCGCGTGTTCCTAAGTCGGATGGATTTTCTTGACCGGAAACGTGGCGAATACTCAGATTAGGGATTTTTTGAATACTTCTAATTCTATTGGAAACGAAAATGTCACGGATATGTAGTTTAGTATTTACCCACGAAATTGCGACTGAGGATTCGCTCCAAAGATTCATTATTGGGTCAATATTTAAATTTTCTAGGTGTTTGTAAACAAATTGGAGGGCTTTTGTGCCCATTGAAATAGCTATTAATTCTAATTGTGGGATTGTTCTTTTCGTTTTTATAGGCTTTACTTTCGTTTTACTAAAAATAAGTCTCACGTCCGTTTTACCATCTGGCAAGTTTTCAATTCTCATAAATATCGCTGCGCACATTGCTGCTTCAGAAGCGTCTGTAAAGCAGTGTAGTTGGTATTTTTGGTGATGATTTGAATTAGAAAGTCGTCTTTGAATTTTAATAGGTGCTTCTTCATTCCATTCTTTTAATAAAGTATTCCATTTTTCAACCAAGTCTACTGGAAGTTGGTCGTCCCATTTAAGTTTATTTTCCCATAGTGATTGCATAAAAATTTTTAAAGGTAAAATTAATGGGGTGATTAGGCCTAAAGGGTCGAAGTGTGACGCTATAAATGCTAAAATTTTTCTTTTAGTTAGGATTGGGGTTAACGGAAATGGCTTTATTTTTATCTCAAATAAATCGGAATCTGTATTCCAACAAAGCCCAAGAATTTTTTGTGAGGGTCCTTTTAATCTTTTTGCCTCGGGGATAGGGTCGAGAACTTTTTTTTTGTTACTAGCAAACTCTTGTAACTCCATGTTTGCTTTTTGGAAGAGCTCATTTACCGCAATTACTTTAGTTTGAGCTTCTGGGACATTTTGAGCGGAAAAGACAATATTGTCAACGTATGTGTTATTGCTAATTTCGTCTGAAAGGGCTGATGGGTTTTGTGAAAGGTGGTGTAAAATAGTAGCTCCCAATAGGAATGGCGAGCAGCAAAGGCCGAACGGGACTCTAGTAAAGCGATAAATTTGTAAATTATTATTAGTTAAAGGCTCTTCAATCGATTTGAGCCAAATGAATCGGGTGGCGTCTCTGTGTGAGGGGTGGACGGAAATTTGGAGAAAAGCTTTCATTACATCGGTTATAATTACGATTGGTGGGATTCGAAATCGGAGTAAAATTCCGACTAAATCTGGAAGAATTACAGGGCCGGGCTCTAATGTGTCATTCAGCGAATTTTCTTTTCCAATGTGCGCTGATCCATCATATACTATCCTAAGTTTGTGAGTAATTACGGGCTGGTGAGGGAGATAATGGAGGGATGGCGAATATTGGCTGGGGTCTATTACCGGTTCAATAATACCAAGTTTTAATTGCTCTTGGATTATGTTATTGTATTTTGTTAGTAACGTGGTGTCTTTATTTAAAATTTTTAAAGCCGAACGGAGTCGTCCGTAACAAAGGCCATAATTAGAGGGTAGTGCAATTGTGGAAGGATCGGCTTTGAATGGGAATTTTACCTCATATCGATTATTAATAAAGCGTATTTCTTTTTTAAATTTTTGGAAGACTTCATCTTCGGTGAGTGCTGGAGGAGGCTCTGTTATACCAATACCTTCCAGGGTAAAGAAATCAGGGTTTGGTTCGAATGGGGTACTTTGGACGCAAAAATTAGTCATCGTGTTTTAAATTTTTTGGTAAGTGGGTTTAAAGGATTTTCCGGCAACTATTGGGCCGAGTAGAGTTTGTATGAGATGATAGCCCGAAGGCAAACGGCAAATTGGCGTAGGTTCTAATTCATAATAAAAATCGCTACCTAATAAAATGGTTGGACAGGTAGATTTAATTGCGGGGGTTAAATCACTGTATTGAAGTACCTCAGGGCTAAAAGGTAAGTACGAGGTACTGTGCGTGAGGTGATCTAATGTATTAGCTTTGACCTGTAAAATCCGGCCATTCAGCAATTGGAGTCCAAATGTAGTTGAATAAGTTTGTGTTGGCTTAAATTTTGGGTTGTTAAACACTCCCAAATTCATAGTTGTTTCCTCCAGTGTCAATTTTAAAGACCTAGCTTCTTCTGTTCGGATGTATGAATTTGTGCTGGCGTCGTCAAGTAGTATAATTAATTCTCTATTAATTGCTGGGTATGCAGGATTAAAAATTCTGGCGCAAACACATTTAAGCAGTATTGGGTTTGAATTATTCTGCACTGTGCTGGTAGAAACGTTGATTTGATGGTTGTCTTTTGTGTTGTTTTCCATTTCATTTACTTGCGGCGTCGTTGCTGGTTTAATGCTTAAATTTTGTATGGGGACTGGGGATGGGGGGTACATGTTGTTGTAAAAATAGGGGTTAAAACCCGGATATGGTTGGAAATTCTGGTAAGAGGGATACGAGGCCGGTGTGTTAGAATTCGAAAATAGTGGGGAGATTTGATTAGTGTGTGTAGGAGTGTATTTGTTAGAGGTGGACGTTGATTGAATAGTGTTAGTTTGTGGATTACCTTTTTTCGAATTATTAGGACATAATGGTCGGGGGTGATTACCGTGACATTGAGAGCATTTACTGGGTGATGGGCAATTGTTAGCAAAGTGATTTGGCTTCAGGCACCTAAAACATCTTTTAAGAGTTCTGAGTCGGGAGTGTCTTGAATTTATATCTGAAAATTTCACACAATTGGACGAGAAATGTCCAGTGTCTTCACAAAACAGGCAAGGTAATTTTGGACTAATCGGTGGTTTAGAAAATTTATTTTGCTCTCTTCTCTGAGTAGCAAACGAAAGCGAGGAACTTTGGTCGTGTGATTGATTTGGCGGGGAATAAGAGTCCGAATGGGACCGTGAAGGAGTAAAAAATTTATTAATTTTCGGCGGTTTCATAGGGGATTGAATTTCTTTATTTTGGTCCCTTATAGCACAAACCCCTAGTTTACGTTTGAGTATGGTTTTTAAAGTATTACGCAATTTATCGGTGCTCCAATTGCCAGCTTCCTTAGTCTTGAGTATTTCTTCCAAAATTGGTGGAGGTAATTTTCCTTCAATTTCCATTTGTGTAGAGAGCGTGTTGGTGTCGAAATTCTGTTCTAACATTTGTAAGTAAATTATTTCAAACTCGTCGACAAAGGCCGAGAGTTCCTTACACAAAATTTCAGGTCCGTGGTTGGAATGAACAGTTGGCAATTTTCGAAGGGAAATGTGTAAATTACGGTTTATTTCCTCGGGTTGTCCGTAATTTTCTTTTAAAAGACGAATAGCTTCATTGTAAGAAGCGTCAGTGAGAGGGAGAGATTTTACCAGTAAAAGAGCCGGTCCACTTAAACATTCTTTTAGATACGAGAATTTTACTGAATTAGAAATGGTGGATAAGTCGTGGACTCCGGCACAAAAGGAGTTCCAAAACGAAACATATTCAATGCAATTACCCGAAAATTTAGGTAGGGAGATTTTCGGTAAATGCATGTGTGATTGTGTGGATTGATTGGGATCTGGGAGAGCTGAAATTAAGTTTTGTCGTGAGGAACGGAGATTTTTCAAGTATTTTTTCAGTTGAAATAATGTACCTAAATATGGGGTGTTGGTCACAAAATTTTCATAAATGGGTGTGTCGGCGGTCCTTTCCGCTCCGGTCATGTTTGTTCTGACCGACATCCATTTTTCGTGTGTGGAAGAAATATCCGAAATTGCTTCGGAAACATATTCAAGCTCTATTTCTAAAGAGCTTAACAATTTGCGGGTGTCTGAATGGAATTGCGATATACTTAAATTGTCTGGTGGGAGTGGGAAAGTTTTTTGATTCTCAATTATTTCTAGACCTTGCTCTTGGAGAAGAGTGAGCTGGTCACGAAAAGGTGCGGACATAGTGAAATATTTGAGTAATAATTAAAATATTAGAAATGAGTTAAAAAATGATAAGTCCGTATAAGCGAGTTCCGCAGGACGCAACCAAAATTTGGGGGGTAGTCCGGAACAGGTCACCGGCTGAGCTTTAGCGATTCGGCTCAGAAAAAATCGCTAATTATAAAACAATTAAAATTTAACTTTCCACACAAATAAAAATAATTTATTTTCTTTTTATTTTAAAAATACAATTAATTATAAGCCGGGAAAAAATATGTGAAAAAAAGAAGCACTAAAGAATGATTGAAGGGAGAACTTTTTTAGTAGAAAGATTAAAGTTATTTAAAATAAAGGCAAAGAAAATATATAAATTTTTAGATTGTTATCTTGGATAAATGTGGGAAAGTTGTAGGCTTATGAGTAATTCAATAAAAATTATATTTTTAATTAACTTTATAATTCGCGTCGGAGACGCGACAATGGTCAGAAAAAAGGGCGTAAACCGAAGAATTACCAAAATTTTTCGGCGGCGGTACAATGGGCGTGCGATAGATTGGCCTGCTTCCTTCTGCTTAGTCTATGATTTTAAAATACCTAATTTATCTCTAAAATGTCTGACCATTTTTTTTTATGTCTGACCTTTTTTTTATCATTCTTCCATTACTTAATTATCATTACATTTTGAGTTGAGAAAGATGTGCTTTTTCGATAATTTAGAGGTTTGCCAGACGGTAATCGAGAATCAGCAGTCCGAGTATTGGTTCAAATTTTATTTTGTTGAACCCCGGACCCAAATTTAACTTCAATTTTAAAATTAGAAATTTTGTATCTAAACTGATCGTTACTTCGAGCTCGAATTCGGGTCTGGGATCCGGAATAACTTCAATTTTACCTTTAATTCCTAAAAATAAATCTCTTCTTTTATTTTTTATTTTGCCTCATTACATTTTGAGTTGACATATTTTTTTCAAATATATGGAGAAGGACGATATTTTGCCAATAAAAATGTCTGGGTCAAATTGATGAAAATTCTCCCTATAAGAATGTCTGTGTTTTGCTGGAAATAATTCAAAATTACCTCAAAACATTTTCTTATCTTTTATATTTTTAAAATATTCCCTCAACAAATATTCTCATAAAAATAATTTTCAATCTACTTTTAATATTTTTACACTCTTTGGGCAAGAACTGTTTCTGTATATAAATATATTTTTTTTGATTTTCATGTCTTAAACTCACATTTAGATTAAAAAAGAAAATTGGAATGAATTTTCATTCATAAAATTTTTCATATTTTCACTAAAAAAATAAAATTATCTCTTAGAAGAAAAAATTTCCCTTAATTTTAGATAAATTTATTTATTTAAATTCCATAAAACAAATGGAATTATTTTTTTCTATTCCTTTTTGGAGGTGTTTTAAAAAGATTTTTTATTTTAAATTTAAACAAATTTATTTAATTTTAAAAAAAAAAAGTTAAATTTATACTCTATTAAGCACCCACTCCAAAACAAAATTTTCAGAAAATTAATTTTTTAAAAATATGAAAACACCAAAACAATTAGAAGAATGGTCATTTCCTACACAAAATTCTGATAAAGATGAAACGCTTGTTGAAGAGGAAGATAATTTTACAGAAACATCGAGTATTGATGGGTTAACTACTATATCTAGTAGTTCTTGTTCAACACAAAATATAAATGGAAGTTTAAAACAACGTTTGAAGAAATTAGAGGTAAAAAAGATTTTTGTTTAATTACTAGAGGCACTTGCTTGTATAGCAGCTCATTTGTAAGACACTCCAACATTATGGAGTGTTTTTAAAACGAAACCTTTCGTCCATAGAAATTGTATACTCATTTTCTACCCGAAAGGTGTATAAAATGAGATTAGGCCTAATTTGGATAAATTTAGAAATAATTTTATATTTTAGTTTAAAATGGAAAAGAAAGATCTGTCTTTAGAAAAAAGTATTTTTGAACTTCAAAAGGCAAGTTTCCTTTATACTTTTTCCATTTCTTTTTTACTCAAAATTTTCCAAACTACCTAAATCAGTTCGTGTTAATGGGTTTACTTGTTATAGTATGTTAGTAGTCTTACCAATAAATTTTGAATATCTGAACACTCATTTAATTAAAATTAACTAAGCACAGTTTAATTTTAGAAAATACAATCAAAAAATTTTGATCATAAAAATGAAATACAAGAAATAAAACAAAATTTTCAAAAATTAATTGAAGAAAATATTAAACAATTAAAAACTGAAAATGACATTTCTTTAAAGCAAAGCAATGATTTAATTAAACTGCAAACTAATTTTAATAATCTTGAATTAAAATTTATTGAAGAGAAGGAAAAGAATGTTAATTTAGAAAAGAAAAATGTTTTTCTCGAAAATGAATTGAAGCAAATGGATAAGGTTGGGTTATTTAAGAAATACATATTTTATTGAAATTATTTTAGAAAATTCAAAAAATAAATGCTGACCATAAAAATGATTTTGAAGAAATTAAAAATAATTTTCAAAAATTCCTTGAGGAAAATATTAACCAATTAAAGGATGAAAATGTTCGAAAAGATGAGAAAATTAATTCGTTGGAGGTTGAAATTAAAAAGGTAAATAATTAATTTATTACTAACAAAGTAAAGATTTTAAAATGCCTGAGCTGCAAAATTCCAAATACTCAGAATTGATTTTAGTTGAAAATATAATTTAAATTATATAGTACTTTACTATAATTTTATCCTATTTTTTGCCTTGATGATTTTTGGGTTTGGTTGGCTTGACGGTTCCTATACAAAATATAATATTAAAATATCACACATCCAAAATGTGATCATCGGATCGGTTTTCGGGCCGAAAAAAGACCGGGTTTCGGCTCTTGGATTTCGAATGACCCGTCCAATCCCTGATGGACATGAATTTTGGTATCCATATTCGTCGGATATCCGCAAAAACAAAACATTATCTGTATACGTATCCGTGTGCAAGTCTGGTTCCAACAATGGAAAACAATGTTCCAAAAACGAACAATGTTGTTCCAGATGTTTGAACCGTGTTTATATTTTAAGGATTTAATTTTTGATAATCTCCCTTAAAAAATTAAAAATTTTTTAAATTTATTTTCTCCAATTAAACTTTCAAATTTAAAATAATTTAAGAGAAAATGGTTTAATTTAAATATTTAAAATAAAAAAAATATTTTTTAAATTAATTAAATTTAATATAGGCAAATGATTTGACCGACAAAAAGATTGGTGATTTATTTAATTTCAATAATTTAAATTGTGTGGTTAGTTTATTGAATAATATGGTATTTGTTGGAATTAAAAATAAATGGAAAAAAATTGGTAGTGATTGGAGTAAATGTTGTTCAAATAAATGTATAAATACAAACAACCCTGTTGGGAATTGTATTAATGGAAATGGATTTGGAAATTTAATTGACGATGAAAATATTAAATATTTGGTGGCGAAAGGAGGTAAATTAGAATTTTTAAAAGTTTTTAAAAATATTTTTAGGTTGTGATAATGTTGTTCTTGTTTGTGCAGAAAATTTATTCAAAAAGCCACAAAATTGTTTTAATTATTCTTTATATTATTTTGAAATTAAATGTAAATTTGAAAGAGAATTAAATGGTAGCGAATCACATATGGAAATTGGTCTTAGAAATTGTAGTACAACCAATTATATTTCCTATTTTGCAAAATATGGTAGAATATATAAAGGAGACTTCTTTCAACTTTCAACATTTTCTTGGAATAATAATGATATTTTTGGTTGTGGATTAGTTTATCCTCCAACTAATATGACGAATGAAGAATTTCCGTATATTTTCTTTACAAAAAATGGAAAACAAATTGGTAAATATTTAATTAAAATAACCATACAGAAAACATTTTTTAAAGGTAAAGGTGTATTATTAAAGGACAATTTCGATTCATATAAACCATATGTTTGTCTTAGGTGTTGTTCTGTTGAAGCTAATTTTGGAAATAATTTGGAGTCAAAACCATTTAAATATGATATTTCAAAACATTTAATTCTTAAAAAATTTTATTGAAATCTATTTTTTGATTAATTTTATTTTTTATTTACTTTTTTCATCAAGTTAAATTATCAATTTTTTCAAATATTTTTTCGAAATTTGTTACATAAAATGATTTCTTCACGTAAAATAATGTGAAAATTTAAAAATGTGTCACAGAACTATAGGCATAATTTTATTTAAAAAATCCACAACTTTATAATATCTATCAATCTTTTAAAATTACCTTAGGGGTTTTAATGAAAATCTAGTAAAGGTTTAATGAATACTTACTAATAATTCAACTAATAATTCAATTAATAATTAATACTAATTAATATAATAATAATTAATAATAATATAATAAAATAATATAATAATATATATTATTATTAATATTATTAAATTGTTGAAATCGAAAACGCACTGGGGCCTAATTCAATTGTCCGCAGATTCTGCGGTCTGTGGTCTGTGCACAGAATGCAGAATCTGCGGACAATTGAAATAGGCCCCTGGAGAAGATAAAGTGAAGAAAATCGCAAAGCGATTGAAGGAAATTGTTGAAATCGAAAACAATACTTTTTGAAATCTTAGAAAAAAATCCTAAAATCGATTTTTCGGCACAGTTCAGTAATTCCTATGTGTATACGAGATTTTTTAAATTCTGATCTACAACGCTTGAGCTTGTTTCCAATTTTCAATAGCTTTGTCTTTTAAGACTCCCAATTTTTTCCGTTTTACTCCATTGTGGTTTAGAATCCTCTTATTTAAGAATATAAATATTTAAATTCAAATTTGAAGGTCATTATACTGCAGCTGCTCGTAATTTTATTGATGGAAAATGGCGTTTATTTAATGATAATAGAGTTTCCTATGTTCTTATATGCTTTTTTATCAACGTCGACCTTTTATTCCTTGGTTTCACCACACAGGTCCATATCATATTATTCAGGAATATCATGAAATAGATAGAGATGTTCGAAAATACAAGCAACGTAATAATTCACGAACAAAAAGATATCTCATTTTATCACAAATTTGGACAAAAATTCAAAAATGTTTAATTCTCAAAAATTTCAAATGAGAAAATTTTAAAATAGGTTTTTGTATTCTAGGTTAAATTAGGTCGATCGCCCTATCACTAAGGGAGATTCTCGAATATTCACTTTCTAGATCCCTTTCTCGATTAATCATCCTTCCCTTAGAGCCCAAAATACATACAAGAGCCTAAATTTCCGGGACTCATAGATTAAAAGAAAAGGTTAAAATAACAAGGATGTAAAGAAAAATAAATTATTTGAAACAAAAATATTCATTTAAAAGTTAGTAAATGTTTTTGTTTTTTAAGGTTTATAAAGGTGAATTTACACTAATGTGACCCAGACAATTATATAGGCAAGAAATCATTATTCTCCATAAAATATTTGAAAAAAAGTATGTCAACCCAAAATGTAGTGAGGCAAAATAAAAAAAACAAAATAATATTTTAGGGAAAATAAAGAAATACAAACATATATCATTGTTTAGATTCCCAACCAAAATTAAATCAGAATGCTCCTTCTTTAGTAGGGTTGTTCCCCGTCCCCGAAAGTCGGGGAATTTGAGAGATTTTTTGAAAATTCCCCGTCCCCGTACCCCCCCCCCCCCCCCCCCCCCCCCCGTGGCGCTGCCTCCTCTTTCTGCTTAATCGAAAGTAATTTTAAAAAATTTAAGACTTTAAATAGGTAACTAAAAAATTTTTGACCCTATCCCGAAAGAAGGGTCGAATCGTTTTTTTTATTACTTTTTATTACTTTATAAAAAGGGTCAATTTTCCTTAAAGTTGATGTATGTATCAGGGTTGCCGCCCGAAACCCGATACCCGAAACCCGGCCTTTTTTTGTACCCGAAACCCGATACCCGAATTGAAAATTTTCCAACCCGAAACCCGAAACCCGTACCCGATATTTTTTCCAACCCGAAACCCGTGACCCGAAATTGGTTAAAACCCGAAATTTATACCCGAAAACTTAGCCTTACCCGATTTTTTAAAATAAATTTATAGAAGAGAAGGAAGGAAAAGGGAAAGAAATATTTATAATTTCTTTAATTTTTCATTATGTTGATCGGTGGTTGAGTGTGTAAGACGACTGCCTCGATATTTTCTGGGTGTGGGTTCGAGTCCAGGGCTGGAAATAAGGCCTAAAAAATTTTTATTTTCAAAAATAAATGCCTTTAAACTTTGATTTTCATTTTAGATTTTTAAATTTATTTTTTTAATATTTTAAGCTTGAAAGAGCATTAAAAAATTTAATTTAGTCATGAATTTTGCAAAATTTTCGCCTGCGGCGCATAAAATTAAGAGTTCTAGGTTCATGATCAATTAAACTTAAATAAAAATTTTTGCCTGCGGTTCTGACAATTGAATTCTCTCACCTAAGACCTTAAAAAATTCTCAAAATTTTCGCCTCCGGCGGTGAAAAAGCTAGAAATCTAGCTTAAGGATCATCAAAATTCTCAAAATTTTCGCCTGCGGCGCAAAAAATGGAAGAAATTACCAAGATATCCCTCTTAATCCCCAAATCCCACAATGTTTTAATCTCTTCAAATTTGCTTCTCTCTATATCACCCAAAATCCTATTATGCAATATAGCCTGCCTCCTTACAATTTAGTTCATCAATAGCCGAACACCCGAAAATAACCCGAATTTTTCGCCAAACCCGAAACCCGTACCCGAAATTTTTGCCAACCCGAAACCCGATACCCGAAATGAAAATTTTATAACCCGAAACCCGAAACCCGTACCCGATATTTTTTCCAACCCGAAACCCGTGACCCGAAATGAAAACGCTCCAACCCGATACCCGAAACCCGTACCCGAAAATTTTTTGTACCCGCGGCAACCCTGGTATGTATGTTGATGTTTGCCTTAAGGAAAAATAGAGAAGGACAGACAATGACAGAAAAACATGGACGGACAGACAAAACACGGACAGACAAAACACGGACGGACACAGACAGACAAAACACGGACGAACACAGACAGACAAAACACGGACGAACACGGACAGACAAAACACGGACGGACACAGACAGACAAAACACGGACGGACACAGACAGACAAAACACGGACGAACACGGACAGACAAAACACGGACGAACATGGACGAAACGGACGAACACGGACAGACAAAACACGGACGAACACGGACGAAAGGACGAACACGGACAGACAAAACACGGACGAAACGGACGAACACGGACAGACAGAACACGGGCGGATACGAGTCCGACCTTGTCTGTCCGTGTTTTGTCTGTCCGTCCATGTTTTTCTGTCATTGTCTGTCCTTCTCCATTTTTCCTTAAGGCAAACATCAACATATGTACATCAACTTTAAGGAAAATTGACCCTTTTTATAAAGTAATAAAAAGTAATGAAAAAAAAAACGATTCGACCCTTCTTTCGGGATAGGGCCAAATTTTTAATTAAAAATACATATTGGTTATAATTAATAAAAAAAAACGAATATTTCGAGTAATAATTCATTAAATTCAGAAAAAATAAATTGTTAAAATTAAAAAAAAATTTAATAAGGCAAACGGGAATGAAAATAAAATTAATCGAAAAAAATTTCAATGTTTTTAAGATTTAAATGCTTGAGGCGTCATGGTTTCGACTTCAAATCATTTCCAAAATTAGCGTCAAAATATTTTAAAAGGGCGTCGAAATATTTTAAAGATTCGGGTTTCAAGAATCAACGGAAAACCAGAGTATATATAAACCGAGGTATTACATATTGGTTATAATTAATAAAAAAAATAAATCATGACGAATAAATTAAAAACAAATTAATCCAAAACAAAATTTCAATAAAATTCTTTAAGAATGAAATGATTTGAAATGTCATATTTAAATGGTTTAGTCTTCAGATCATTTCCAAAGTTTGCTTCGATGGAACAATACACAAGGTGAACAAATGGTTTATATGAGCCTAAATTGGACTTTGATAATATACCTTTACCTTTGAAAATAAATTGTTTTTAATATTTTTAATTAAATATTTACCAATTTGAGTAGTTAATTAACAGTTTTCCGCACAAAGGGATGCCGCCTAACCGCAATTAGTTTTGATTTATGTTCGCGCACTAACCGAACCTATTGACAGCTTTGCTGGGGGTAGGGGTCCGCGCATCCTAATCTTATTTAACGAGTGGGTGGTAGGGGGAAGGGGAATTTTTTAAAAACTAATTTGTCAACCCTTCCTCCTCCGCTTTTACTAATTAGTACAAATTGCTAATTTTCTTTTGGCGAGTAAAAAAATGATCAGACTCAAATGTACTTTGGCGAAATGTTTAAAAAACAACGGGACTCAAACGATGAGACTCAACTATAAAAACCAAGAGTAAATGCTCATTTATTGATTCTTTCTTGACCATTTTTTCTCTCATCGATTATTTTCCCTTCACTTATTTTTTTCACAATTTGTTCATTTTTAATCAATATTTTTAAATATTTTTTAGTTAAAGATGATCGCACTTACAATTTTCTTAATTTTATTTAAAATTATGGTTAAAAGTATGAACTGGACGGAAAATAAGTTTGAGAAGCGCCGTGCTGAGATCGAGAAGATCAAACGCAAGTATCCTGATCGGATTCCTGTTATTGTTGAGAAGGTTTATTTTTTTTAGTTTTTAAAAAATACATTTTAAAATCGAGGCGCCGAAGTCTCGCTTACGTGATTTGGATAAGAAAAAGTACTTGGTTCCTTCAGAGCTTACTATTGTACAATTTTACTTCTTAATCCATAAAAGGTTAGTTTTCTTTACAAATTTTTTGGGCTTATTAAATATTTGGGTAATGAGTGTTTTATACACAGGAAATACAGGACTATACGACCCAAATTAAATATTATCTCCCCTCTAATTGAAAAATTTTTTATTGAAGGATTCATCTTCGTCCTGAACAAATGCTATTCTTCTTTGTTAACTCTCTTATACCGCAGGTTATTTTTTTTAATTTTACATTTCAAACCCCCAATCTTACAGACTATGACTACAATGGGGCAACTGTATCAGGTTTTAAAAATGTTTATTTTTCAAAAAAATTTCAAAATTACAAAACAGGGACAAGGTTCTTAATGTTTTATAAGGGTGTTACTAATGTAAGCGTAACCCGGCTAATCTCTGATCTTTTTTGGTCCATAAACCATATCCATACAATTTTTTTTATTCTGTTAGCCTATTTTATAAAATTTTTAAAATAATAGGATCATCACGAAGAGGATTTCATCCTCTACTTGACATACAGTGATGAGAACTTTTTTGGAGAGGATGAAGAACTGGACTCAACAGACGGAGAAAGTTTATATTTTTTAGTTTTTATTTTTATGAATTGTAATTTAAGTTGAAGATACACCTCCTATTGTTAAGAAACCCCGTGTAAACTTTTCCATCATTACCAGAAGTAATTTTATTTTTATTTGAAAAAAAACCTAATTATTTAAGGTGCACGTAAATTATTAGAGGAAGGCAGGCCAAAAATAAAACGCACACCGTTGCCGGGTAATTTTTTTGTATGAAATCTGAAATTTTAATTGTTTAGTTCGTCAGACTAGCCCCAAAACAATAAAACAAACACAAACAAAACAAAAACAAAATCCTCCAAATGCTAATTCTGGTATTTCCAATTATATTTGTTTATATTCCTAAAATTTTCATTAGTTTTGCCAAAAAACTCTTCTTCTTCCTCTTCTTCAGGTTTTACCAATTACATTTGTTTATACTTTTAAGATTTATTATTTATTAGTTTTGCCAAACCCTGCTTTAATTTCTACAGGTATTTTCAATTATCTTATTCTATATTAAAAGCAAAATTCTAAAATATTTTTAGTCGAAAAAATTTTTGCTAATATTTTAACTGCTCCCTCAACTTCTAATCCCTCAACTTCAAATGGTATTTTCAATTACATTAGTTTATATTTAAAAAATTATTATTATGTAGTTCTGACACATCCTTCTTCTTCTTCTTCTTCATCATCATCATCTGGTATTCTTTCTTCTACCTTTTTATATAAAAAAATTTTATAAACAAATAATTGAAATATATTTAATAAATAGTAAATCAAGGTCAATGCAAATAAATCAAGTAAATCAAATAAATCAAGGTCAAGTCGAGTTAAAACTTTAAAACTTTTTTGAAAAACTTTTTTTTTTTAAACTTTTTTGCTACAAAATCAAATGCTACTTCTGGTATTTTAATTACATTAGTTTATATTTAGAAAATTTATTATTAGTTCTGACACAACCTTCTTCTTCCTCTTCTTCATCATCATCTACTGGTATCTTTTCTTCTACCTCTTTATATAAAAATTTGTGTTAAAAACAAATAATTGAAATATATTTAATAAATATTCCAACAAATAATGAATTTTAAATTTATAAACTAGGTATTTGCTCGTTTTTCTGTTGAATCATATCTCTGTTGATTATCTTTTTTAATTTTATAAATAAATTTATGTGCATACCATTAAATTTTCTATTACTTTCTATTTTTAGTTTACATTTCATTTTAGTTTTAGAAAGATTTTCTAAAATAATTTATTCATCAGCAGTTTTATAAAACTATTAACAGCTTTAAATTTTCGAAGAAAAGCGCCACTTTTTTTTAATGGAGCGACTAAAAAATACCAAAGATCCATATACTTATTTTAGAAGGACGATATTTTGCCAATAAAAATGTCTGGGTCACACATTGATGAAAATTCTCCCTATAAGAATGTCTGTGTTTTGCCGGAAATAATTCAGAATTACCTCAAAACATTTTCTTATCTTTTATATTTTTAAAATATTCCCTCAACAAATATTCTCATAAAAATAATTTTCAATCTACTTTTAATATTTTTACACTCTTTGGGCAAAAACTGTTTCTGTATATAAATATATTTTTTTTGATTTTCATGTCTTAAACTCACATTTAGATTAAAAAAGAAAATTGGAATGAATTTTCATTCCAAAAATTTTTCATATTTTCACTAAAAAAATAAAATTGTCTCTTAGAAGAAAAAATTTCCCTTAATTTTAGATAAATTTATTTATTTAAATTCCATAAAACAAATGGAATTATTTTTCTATTCCTTTTTTGAGGTGTTTTAAAAAGATTTTTTATTTTAAATTTAAACAAATTTATTTAACTTTTTTAAAAAAAAGTTAAATTTATACTCTATTAAGCACCCACTCCAAAACAAAATTTTCAGAAAATTAATTTTTTAAAAATATGAGAACACCAAAACAATTAGAAGAATGGTCATTTTCTACACAAAATTCTGATAATAATAAAACACTTGTTGAAGAGGAAGATGAAAATTTTACAGAGAAAAGTTGTTTGGAAACATCTAATATTGATGGTTTGTCAACTACTTGTGATACTTGTTGTTCATCACAAAATATAAATAAAGGTTTAAAACAACGTGTGGAGAAATTGGAGGTTAAAAATTATTTTTTGTTGAATTACTAGAGACCGGGATTCACTTGTACAATACCTCAATTGTAAGACACTTCCACATTAATTACAGACACACAAGTTAGATCCGTCCCTCATTTGTACGAAACTTTCACTTTACTGCCCAGTTTTTTCTGCAGTAGGGTGTCATACAAGGGAGAACCGACTGTAATTAAAAATAAATTTATTTTTTAGTTTAAATTGCAAATTAATGATTTAACTTTGGAAAATAATAATTTAAAACTTCAAAAGGAACATGAAAATGAAATTAAAAGTTTAAAATCAAATTTTGAAAAATTAATTGAAGAAAATAAAAAAAAATTAAAAGATGAATTAGATATTTCTTTAAATCAAAAAGATGAAAAAATCCTCTCCATGGAGAAAGATCCTCTCCATGGAAAAAGAACCTGCCATAAATGTGGAGGTCGAACAACACTCAGAGTTAATAAAGGCGTCAGATATGGACTGAATAAAGAATAATTCCTTTTAATCTGTATAAAAAATATAGGAAAAAATTAGGGGAAAAATAATCCTTTTTGTCTGACTGTAGGCAAAAATTAGAAAGGCAAATTAGATGCAAGGAAAAAGTCTGACCATTTATTAAAAATATAGGGGGAAAATTGGGGAGGAAAAAGGGGGACCATACTCTTGAATATTACCGTTTTTTCCAACAATTTATTGTTTTACTCCTTTTAAGGGAAAAGAAAATGTGAAAAAAATTGACGAGCATATAAACAATAATGAAATAGAAATTTTAAAAGAGAAGATTAATGATGTATAAGGGGGGATTTTATAAAATTTTTAAAATTTTGAAAGAGCAAATGTTAAATAAGTTAAGTAGACATTTGAAATTAATTTTTTGGTTGAAATTGAAAAATAATAATCTTTATCTGGAGAATAATGCCAACCAAGTTTTTCTTGTTTCCTTTTTTGTTTGAGCTTCATTTATTGTAATAATTTTTATTAATATATAATTTTAGAAAATTCAAAAAATAAATTCTGAACATAAAAATGAAATTGAAGAAATTAAAAATAATTTTCAAAAATTAAAAGCAGAAAACGATATCTATTTAAAACAAAAAGATGATAAAATTAATTCTTTGGAGAAAGAAATTAAAGAGGTAATTAATTAGTCTATTTCTTTTTAAATATAAACACTAAATCACATTTCAAATTCTTATTTGGAATTATTAAAAGTAAATTTAAAACATAATTTTATAAACTACAAAAATTATTTTTAAAGTTGCATAATCAAAGCAATGATTTAATTAAACTTCAAACTAATTTTAACGATCTTCAAAAGAAATCTAATGAAGAAGAGGAAAAGAGTATTAATTTGGAAAATGAATTAAAGGTTTGGATATTTTTTGAATATTTTTTAAATATTAATTTTAGAAAATTCAAAAAATAAATTCTGAACAAAAAAATGAAATTGAAGAAATTAAAAATAATTTTCGAAAATTAAAAGATGAAAATATTAAGTTTTTGGAAGAAGAAATTAAAAAGGTAAATATAATTAATTTAGTTTTTATGAAGCATCGCCCCACTACGGGAATGTTGTTCAAACCGGAAAATGTTGATACAATCAACTTTCTTTTAAAATAATTTAAAAGAAAATGATTTAATTTTAATATTTAAAATAAATAAAAAATATTTTTTAAATTAAAATTTTATTTAATAAAGGCAAATGATTTGACCGACAAAAAGTTTGGGGATTTATTTAATTTTGTTAGTTTTGTTAAAATTAAAAATAAATGGAAAGAAATTGATGATGAAATTTTTGAATGTTGTTTAAATAATTGTATAAATACAAACAACCCTGTTGGTAATTGTATTAAAGGAAATGGATTTGGAAATTTAATTGATGATGAAAATATTAAATATTTGGTGGCGAAAGGAGGTAAATTATTTAAAATTTTTAAAAGTTTTTAAAAATATTTTTAGGTTATGATAATTTTTTTATTGTTTGTGCAGAAAATTTATTCAAAAAGCCACAAAATTGTTTTAATTATTCTTTATATTATTTTGAAATTAAATGTAAATTTGAAAGAGAATTAAATGGTAGCGAATCATATATGGATATTGGTCTTAGAAATTGTAGTACATACAAATATATTTACTATGCTGCAAAAGAATGTCAAATATATAACGGAGGACCATTTACTAAACTTTCAACATTTACTTGGAATAATAATGATATTTTTGGTTGTGGGTTAGTTTATCCCCCAACTAATATATCGAATGAATTTCCTTATGTTTTCTTTACTCAAAATGGAAAACAAATTGGTAAATAATTAATTACAAATTAAAAGAAAAATTGTTTTTAAGGTAAAGGTGTATTATTAAAGGACAATTTCGATTCATATAAACCACGTGTTTGGCTGGAAAATTGTTCTGTTGAAGCAAATTTCGGAAATGATTTGGAATCTAAACCATTTAAATATGACGTCTCAGGACATTTAAAACTTAAAGAATTTTTTGATTAATTTTATTTTCTTACTCGTTTCTTTATTTTAACAATTTAATTTTAATTAAAAAAATAAATCCAAGCTGGCCTAAATGTTTAGATAATGTTTTAGGATTAATGGGCGGACATTAGAGCTGTTTCGAAACAAAAAATCTTTGAAAATCGAAATTGAAGGAAATCAAAAATATCGAAATAGTTAATAATTTTTTAATTATTTTCATGAAACACTTTTAAGACAAACAGTACAACGATTGTGAATACTTATACAAACCAGAAGTCTGTTTGCAAAGTTGTTCTGTTGAAACAAATTTTGGAAATGATTTGCAGACTAACCCATTTAAATATTTATGGCACAACAAAACATTTTTAATTTCTAAAGAATTTTATTGAAATTTCATTTGATTAATTTTATTTTTGGATTTTAATCATTTTGCTTTACTTTATACCAATTTTAATTCATATTTATGAATTTATCAAATGCTCGTTAACCGAAATTTTTATATCATTTTAGCTATTAAAAATCTTGTTATAAAGATTATTTTTAATTTCAAACAAAATTACGTCACTTTGATTGTTAACATTATTCGAATTAGATGATTTGTTTTTTTTAAATTCATATTTTCTTAAGGTTGTACACGCATAAACGCGTTATATCTATATGAAAATTTTGGGTATACCCCAACTTACTCCCGACAATTTCATAAATTTAATAAATGTTCAACTAATTAATAACTGTTCCTCCGAATTATATAAAATTTTTAAAATAAAAAACCCTTTATCTCCAAAAAACCCTTTATTTTTTGCTTGGCTTGCTTTTCAATTGGATTTTTTGACCTACAGCTCTTCTTTTTTTCTCTGTTTATATTTCTAATATTTTGGCTTGTTTTTTTCTTTTTTTTGGGACAATTCTTCTATTTTTTAAATTAACTAATAGGAAAATAATTTTATGTTTTTCAAATTTGTCAAGTTATAACTTTTAATGAATGAACAGAATTGATTCTTCGAGTTTATCAGTTATCGAGGGCTTTTGACTGATATAATATTCACTTGGTTAGTTTTTTATTAATCGAAATGACTTATTTATTAACAAAAGATAATGACCACTTGGATTAGACCTAATTTGAAAACAATATTTTAATTTTTTTATTTGATAATATAAATATATTTTCTCTTGTTTTAGCCTTAATAAAATAATATTTTCAAATGTAGAAAACAAACACCAATACTTTTGATTTGTCGCTTGCAGCATCTGCTGCGCATAAATTAACTCAAATATGTGAAATTTGCGATGCTAGTTGTCATGACCTCGATAATTACCGAATCCATTTGCAATCAGAGCACAACCAAATGAAAGGAAAAACAGCTACGGATATGGCAAAGGGAGCGCCTTTGGCGTGTAGCCGTTGTCGAGAACGTATTTGGACTAATGAACAAATTTATTTTTGATAATACCGAAGTCTATTATTTTATTTTTTTTTGTTATTTTTAGCATTTATCATGTTTATTATTCATCAACAGTACATAAACTAGAGTACGCCGCTCGGGTTTTTTGCGTAATTATTCGACCCGGAACTCGAGATCATAATACTCGTATTACTCGAGCTAGGAAACTTCCTACTCGACAGACTCGGTTAAAACCGCGTATTTTTATGCACCTATCTGCGGTGCAGCAAGGACGATTTTTGGCTTAAGGATCTTCCAAATTTCTCAAAATTTTCGCCTGCGGCCTAAACTTTATATATAAATGGTTAAACTTTAGGTTCTACTTGACTTTATGAGTCCAATCAAACTTTATGAGTCCAATCAAAAAATAATTGGATTTTTCTTGGTATTGCAAAGTAAGGGTATGGTTCCAAAACATTTCTTCATGTTTGGGACCTACGCCCACTGGGTCTGGGACCGTTCCTTACCCTATCCCTCGAAATTTCTGAAAGTTAAAATCGCTTTTCTGAAATTTTTAAAAATTGGCTATAACTTTCAGTAATTTTGAGGGATAGGGTAAGGAACGGTCCCAAACCCAGTGGGCGTAGGTTCTGAATATAAAGAAATGTTTTGGAACCATACCCTTACTTTGCAATACCAAGAAAAATCCAATTATTTTTTGATTGGACTCATAAAGTTTGATTGGACTCATAAAGTCAAGTAGAACCAAACTTTATATGTTGAAGAAGTAATAGATATAGTAAATATGCATGAGATAGACAAGGGGATCTCCAATTTACAAGAATATTTTCAACCTTGGCCGTCAGGAACTAGTAACTGATTTAATTTCGGAATTACATATATAGAAACCAGTACCATTGAACTATGAAACTCGAAGGGAACGAAAAAAGTATAATTAATTTACTCAAATAGGAATAGATAGAACTAAATCTAAGCTTTTTAATAGAGTTCGACATTTTCACTTTGCCGGGCCCGGTATCCGGTTTTTTTTCTTCCGCCCCGACCCGGGCCGGGTTTTCCGGGCTAAAACCCCGAAAACCCGGAAACCCCGAAAACCCGGATTTTTTACACCCGGGCCCGGACCCGGTTCTTTCAAAATTTTAAAGATCAATAACTTAATCATTTTTTCTCAATTTTTTTCTTATTTTGAATAGAAAATTATCAAAAATTTAACAAAAATTGCCATAATAAATAAAACAAAGATTAATATCGGTAATTTATCTGAGGGAGGGACTTGTTCAAAAATATAAGTTTCTATGCAGTTTCTGGTTCTAGTTTACTTCTGCGATAGTCAAATACATCACGCGCCACCTTGAATGCTTTTTCGCTTGGAACAGATGATGAAGGTGTTGTTAAGTATTTTGACGCTATTTTTCCCAACATAACATAACGCCCTGACAATTGATAAGTATTCCATACTTCCAAGGGATCGCCTTCAGCTGATGTGCGCCCCTCATTAGCATATGCCATAAACTCTGAATCAAAATAATCTGGTGTTTTTGTTCTCAACGTCTCAACTAAAAATAAAATTTTTTCAATTAAAGTTTTCTTTAATTTTTACTATTTTCATTAGCTATTTCATCGATTTGACTTAATAAGGACAAATTTTTACGCTTCGCTAAAGGTTCTTCTAGAGTAAGAATAGAATTGTCCTCAATCTCATCAATTTCAGTTATCTCCTCTGAATTTTTAATTTCATAAATATAATAAATTAATAAGACCTTTAATGAATTCATAAACCCTAGCCCGAAAAACAGCAGAAGTTTCGCCAATTGTTATTCGATCACGAAATCTTGGATCTGTTGGGTATAGGCTTAGTATAAAAGCCTTCCTATTATTCAGTCGCGGTCTTAGTCTATTGTCGCAGTGTTATTCTATTCTGTCTCCACATATTCGGCATCTTGCCATATTCCTATTGTTCGCCTTATTGTATATATTATTGTAGATAAAGCACAGTTGTTAGATACTGTCTTATCTTGTTGTTATTCTTGTTAGTACGAAGACATACAAGTCTCGTACATAACAGTGGCGCGGTCTGGTATTCGAGCCTGATCCAAAAGGTATTCCTATTCGGATATTATTCAATTCTAATTGTATATTCTAGTTCCAAATGGACACAGATTCAGTAAAAATTCTAAGCGAAATTCTGAAGTCAAGCCAAGACTTTATGGCGAGTTATCGTGAAGAAATGAAGCAAATGAGGAAGGAATTCGGCAAAACAAATGCAAAAGAAGATTCAGAAGAGGAAAAGTCAGCCGAGCTATATTGCAAATTAAATTCTGTGATTCAAGAGTTCGAGTTTGATTTGGAAAAGGGCAAAACATTCGCTTCCTGGTACGATAAGCATAAATCATTCTTTGATAATGAAGGTAATTCGTTAGCCGAAAATGTTAACCGATTGTTAGTCGCCAAATTAGGGGGTAGTGAATATGCTAAGATTTCACAGAAATTGATGCCCCAGAAGTTAGATTCGATGAGATTCGATATTCTCATTCAAGAGTTAGAAAATGAATTCAGTGACCCTCGGTCCAAAATAGTTAAACGATTCGAAGTTATCAAGTTAAGATGTCCCTGTGTTGAGAAAGTATTAGATTTTGGGACTATGGTTAATTCGGAATGTGAAAGGGCACAAATGGCCTTAACGGTCGAAGATTCGAAAATTCTTATTTTTATTGCAGGGATTCCCGAAGAAGCCACTGATTTGCGCCAAATCTGCTTGCGATTCGTTGAGCGAAATTCCAATTCGGATCAATGCACATTCAAGCAATTATTGGAAGAATGTCGCAGCTATTTAGCAACAAAGGCAGAGGCAAAGGTTTTTGAGAATATTCAAGAATGTCATATCTTTATTCAAGAATGTCATATCTAAAAAAAGATAATGTCATATCTTTTTTTTTTGAAATGTCATATCTTTTTTTTGTGCTTTCCTTTTGGAGTAAATTTTTATTTTGTGGTAGATATATGAAACTATTATTATTTACCTTTATAGATGAATAGACAAAGTAATTCAAGTCGTGAAGATTCCAGATTGGTTTCCCGAAATATTGATGACTGATTTTGAAATAAGTGCTATGGATGCAATAAAACAGGTTTATAAAACAGGTTTATATTTAGTAAATTCAAAGGTTTTTCCTGAAATTGTAATAAATGACTGTCTTTTTCACATGGCACAAGCTATTTTCCGGAAAATACAGCAGTTACCTAATCTACTGGCACTATTTAAAAACAATACGATTGCTAGAATAAAACTTAAATCACTTATTTCTCTTGCTTTTGTACCAACAGATAATGTTTATGAATATTTCTGTCTTCTTTTTTATCAGTTTGAGCTGAATCCAGATATCGAAGGTTGAAGCAATTAAAAAGGAAATTTCAATAATTTTTCAGCATTAATGAAATATTTTGTTAAAACCTGGCTAGGTTGTAGGCAGATATGGAATACACAACCGATTCCACCTCTTTATGATGAAGAACTAGGTGATTATGGTCAAATCGATCAGTTTATTCGTAATTGGATAATAGCAGAAGGTTTGCAACATAGAAACGCGACGTGCAGCTTACGTCGAACAAGATGCAAATTTATTAGAACTTTACAATACCCGCTGTGAAAGACATCCTTTTGAATATTTGAAATCTGTGGCTCATCGAATGCCAGATCCGATTTAATATGATTTTATTTTTTTAAATATTTATAAAATAACTATTTTTAAATTAGTTTTTGATAAATTATTAGTAATTTTTAATAATTAAGTACTTTTTGCCAGTGTTTTGCTGATGTGCACAAAATTCCAATTTAGTGCACAGATTTCTGCTTGTGCACAGATTTCTGCCTTAGTGCACAACTTTCCAGTGCACAATTTTCCGGTGCACAATTTTCCAGTGCACAACTTTCCGGGAGCCTTGGAAACTACATAAATCAAAAAGTATTAATTTTGAGTTATAACCTATATTAATAAATAAAAATTTAAGTCAATATGGAGATCAATACTAAGTAAAGGATTAGCTCAACGTTATGGTCAACAAGTAGAATACGCGACTGCTCTTAAAAAATTTTCTGCGTTAGCGTTTTGTGATGTAGAGGTTTTGTTTTCTTAATATTCATCTAATATTTCGTTATTTAAAGGATGTACGAATTAGATTCGAACTTATTGCTGGTCAATTTCTTGAGCTATTTGGCCATAATGATCATCATCAAGATTTCATTGAATATATGGAAAATACCTGGATTGGGAGACCTCGCCGCAATCCTCTGTACCCAAAGGAAATGTGTGTGCCTCCTTACTCAAGAACTGAATATAGACAAGCGAATGAACGCCTCTTGAATTTAATACGAAATTATCACAATAGTGATGAAGATGATTATCTTACTCAATGTGTTAATTATGTGCATTTTGATTGATTTTATGTATTTAATTGTCATTATTTTTTAAATTAGAATATATTTAAGTTGAAAATGTATATTTTTTCTCTGGACCGTATTTTGGTCGTTCCGCCTTTCGGTCGTTCCGTGTTTTGGTAAGACCGTGTTTTGTCTGTTCCTCGTTTTGGTATGGTTCGTATTTTGGTCGTTCCGCCTTTTGGTCGTTCCGTGTTTTGGTAAGACCGTGTTTTGTCTGTTCCTCGTTTTGGTATGGTCCGTATTTTGGTCGTTCCGTGTCTTGGTAAGACCGCGTTTTGTCGTTCCGTGTTCTGTCTGTTCCGTGTTTTGGCATTCCTGGTTTTGCCCCTCACCCATCTAAACAATGATATATGTTTGTATTTCTTTATTTTCCCTAAAATATTATTTTGTTTTTTTATTTTGCCTCACTACGTTTTGGGTTGACATACTTTTTTTCAAATATTTTATGGAGAATAATGATTTCTTGCCTATATATAATTGTCTGGGTCACATTAGTGTAAATTCACCTTTATAAACCTTAAAAAACAAAAACATTTACTAACTTTTAAATGAATATTTTTGTTTCAAATAATTTATTTTTCTTTACATCCTTGTTATTTTAACCTTTTCTTTTAATCTATGAGTCCCGGAAATTTAGGCTCTTGTATGTATTTTGGGCTCTAAGGGAAGGATGATTAATCGAGAAAGGGATCTAGAAAGTGAATATTCGAGAATCTCCCTTAGTGATAGGGCGATCGACCTAATTTAACCTAGAATACAAAAACCTATTTTAAATTTTCTCATTTGAAATTTTTGAGAATTAAACATTTTTGAATTTTTGTCCAAATTTGTGATAAAATGATCATTGTGATAAAATGATCTTTTAAAAAAGATTTTTTATTTTAAATTTAAACAAATTTATTTAACTTTTTTTTAAAAAAAGTTAAATTTATACTCTATTAAACACCCACTCCAAAACAAGATTTTCAGAAAATTAATTTTTTTAAAATATGAGAACACCAGAACAATTAGAAGAATGGCCATTTTCTACACAAAATTCTGATAAAGATGAAACGCTTGTTGAAGAGGAAGATAATTTTACAGAGAAAAGTTGTTTGGAAACATCTAATATTGATGGTTTGTCAACTACATGTGATTCTTTTTGTTCATCACAAAATATAAATAAAGGTTTAAAACAACGTGTGGAGAAATTGGAGGTTAAAAATTATTTTTTGTTGAATTACTAGAGACCGGAGTAGTTAATTATACCCAAACCGCTCTTCGACCCAAATCGCTCACCCCAATTTTCACCTGTCACATAAAACCTGAGCCTATAGGGGGTATTCCTATGAACTTTCCGACAATCCTAAGGGATTAAAGGGGTTTTAAGCCCATTAATCATCCATTAGTTTGTTTTGGTACAACCTAAATCGCTCATAAATTTGATTAGCTGTCAAGCAATCTCACACCTATAGGAGGTTTTGAGTGTAATTTGGGCAACGTGTGACCAAAGGACACTTTACCTTTTATTTGGGTAATTAAAATGATTAATTAGTGTAATTAATATACCTAACCTTCGCTCTTCTACCCTTTTCACTCCTTTTGATGCCTTTTTTATTTAATTATGCCGTCGACCTAAACCTACTGAAGAGGTTCATCGGTAATTAATAAAAGGAGGGTAATTAATCATATTTAAAATGATTAATTACCCTTTGAAGGTAGATGGTGATAGCATGTCAACCAAAACCTTTAAGTAAATAGAGAACATCTGGGAGAACATCAGGGATAAGTACTAATAGAGAAGTTTAAAAGCGAAATAGTGCGTTATGTTGGACCCTAGAGTCTCAGTTCATTTTTTAAAGTTTGTCCAAAATGAAAGGAAGTTCAAATGTAAGGGTTTAACTCATTATTTCGAAATATCACTTTCAAAATGTCAAATGACAAAATGCCAACTTTCAAAATGTCAAATGACAAAATGCCACTTACAAAATGTCAGGTGACAAAATGCCAAATATAAAATTCATTCAAAGTTAATGATAAGAAGATACAATTATTGCAAATGTAATGGATAGAAGGTACAATTGGTAAAAGTTAACCAATGGAAGATACAGGTTTTAGGGGTAAAAATGAAAAGTTATGCGTTAGGAGATACAATTAATGCAATGATAAGCATAGAAAATACAATTGATGAAAAGCTAAGAGAATATCACAAATTTCAGTAAAAATAGGCAAAAATGATCGGGTGAGGTTGTACCTCATCTGAAAATTAAAATTCATGATAATAAAAAATCTATTTTAAATAAACACCCATTACTTAGTATTGAAAAATAAAATATCGCTATTTAAATTAAAAATTTCTTAAAAACTAAGCATTTGAAAAAACTTTAATACCTTCTTTATTACACCAAATATTTTTAAAATGTTTATGTTTTCAATAATATTAATATCTATTCTGTCCTTAGTGGTAGACAGTTCGGACGATAAAACAAGGAAGAGAGAATTAGTGACAACATTATATCGGAAAACAACACTACCAATCTGGCGTAGAACACCACCACCAATATTTCCTAACAGAGATGAAAATAATTTAATGGAACTACCAATATGGCGGAGAACACCACCACCAATATTTCCTAACAGAGATGAAAATAATTTAATGGAACTACCAATATGGCGGAGAACACCACCACCAATATTTCCTAACAGAGATGAAAATAATTTAATGGAACTACCAATATGGCGGAGAACACCACCACCAATATTTCCTAACAGAGATCTTAATCATTCAGGTGAATTTCAACGAGGCGATAAATTAAACAATAGTTCATTGAATAAAACTGATGGGAGGGAAAAATTAATTAAGAAATGGGTTGTAAAAGATATCTATCACCTGAAGAAGAGTGATATAGCAAGACAAGTTGAAATAAAAAATATGGGGCGGTGGATTCTACGTTGGGACCTTTGGGACAACAAGTTCAAATTTGGAAAACATAATAGAACAGATTACATAATGTATTCAAGATGGAGATTTTTATATGAACCTCCCATTTCAAATATTATAGATTTTTTCAAAAATTTGTAAATCATTTTAAAAATAATTTTTTATCTTTGATATTAATAATCATTTTCATATTTAAATTTATAATTTGTTTAATATTTAATTAAAATTAAAAATTTTGAATTAATCAGAAAATATCAAAATATTGCGTTTCTCCCATTGGTTTGTTTTACCTTCTGCTTCAATCCACAATATACCTGGTCTAGATTTTGCATTAGTGGGTGTAGGTAAGCTTCCGACAGATAATGGAATACTATTTAGACTAGCTGTTGATGTAGACGAAGTTGCACGTGTGCGCCGTGTTTTAAAAGTTATACCGCTTGATGTTGACGAGGGTGATGGGGGTGATGTAGGAGCAAAACATACCAGCTCAAGCGGGAAGTATCTTTCGCAAATTCCATTCTTTGTACTTGTTCTAACGATAACGCATTGATGAAACGGATATTGGAGTTTTATTTTGTGGTGAGCATAGAAGTATGCCGCAACCGAAACATTAAACAGATAACTTAAATCACCAAAAGCTTTGACTAAATGTGCTCCTGATGTTGTAATTCCGTCACATCGAATTGTATATCTCAATCCATTTCTATCTGAATAAGTTGTCTCTAGCTTTCCTTTTTCATTTATGAATTTTGAAATCATATCGGCATTTTCTTGACACATTAGTCTATATCTCACAAGATAATTTGGGCAGTTAAATTTTTTTGAAATTTCTTCCAGAATCGAATTCATTTTTATTGATTAATTTAGAATGTTTGCTTAAAATATCAAATGAATTTAAAACTAATAAGATTATAGAAGATTTTGCCTTTTTATATGCAAAATTTACACATATAAACGGCAACTATTACGAAATCTGGGAAAGGGCGGGACTTGTTCAAATATAAAAACCAATATATTTACAACTCTCATTCGTCTGTTAATTTATTCTTTCAAAGTAAAATTTGAAATTGAAAATAGCCAACCTTCATTCAAAAATTTGAATTCATTTATAAAAATATTTAAAAAAATGTCAGTAATTGAGAATAACTGTCAACTCTTGGAAAAAGTTATCCCTGAGGTATTATTTACGGTTTCTTCGTATGGGGTAACAATTTCTTCACCACGGCTCATGACAGCACGTTTTGTGGAGTTTGACTTGACAGGGAAATGTAAAAGTTGTAAAGGGGAAAATGTGGACATTGATTTTATTGTTACTCCGAAGGATGTAACCTTATATTGCAATCGCCTAAAATCAGAAAAAGTTGTAATGTTTGACCATATCTACGAAATTCCACAACAATGTATTTTTCGCGTTAAATCAAGAGGGAAGAATTTCAATATTATTCACAAGGAACCAAACTGGAATGAAAAAGATTTTATAAAAGGAGGTGGGCATATCGATAACAAGGAATTTTTATCGAAGTTTTCACACAAAAAAACAAAGTTAGAGATAGAAGCAAAAGAAAAGAAAGATGATAAAGAAAATATATTAGAAGAAAAAGATAATTCAAATACAACTCATAATCATTAATCATTTTATTTATTTTTTATTTTCAATTCATTGTCAATCATGAACTATCAAATATTTTCAAATAAAGATTTAAAATTAAAACTTCCATTCGGCTGTATTATTAGTGGTCCAAGTTCAACTGGGAAGAGTACATTTGTCCGAAAATTAATTTCCAATTCTGATAAACTTATTGACCCTATCCCAAAATCTATTCTTTACTGCTATGGGGAATATAATTCTCTTGTTCCCGAGCTACAGCGTGCTGGAGTCTCAGTCTATTCTGGAGTTCCCCCTGAGGATCTTATTAAAAAGCAAGAACAACCTGCACTAATCATTCTTGATGACCTAATGTACTCAATTGACGAAAAATATTTATCGGAACTTTTCACTAAGAAATCTCATCATCTTAATTTTGGCATAATTTTCATCACCCAGAATCTCTTCGAGAAAAAACTCAAAGTCGCACGTCAAAATTCTATGTATATTGTATTAACTCGCGCACCAAATAGTGCATTGGCTATCCGAAATCTGGGGGTACAATTATTCCCAGGAAGATTGAATTATTTTCTAGACGCATATCAACAAGCTACAAGCAGCAGTAATTATTCATATCTTTTTATTGATTTACACCCTTCATCAGATCCAAATCTTAGACTAAGGACAAATATATTTAAAGACAAAGAATCAGAAGAAAATTATAATTCATTGCCTATTATATTTTTACCCAAAAATTTATCAAATTAAATCATGCCAACTAATATTAGTCAAATTGTTAAAGACAATTTACAATTTCTTAAACTACTCGCAAAAACACGCTCACTAACTAAAAGAAGAAAACTTTTAAAAAAAGCTTCAACAGACCAGTTACTTTCCCTCACTGAAATTTGTTATAATATAGTACGCGATCAATTTAAACTAAATAAAAGGCAAAAATCTCGTCTTCTACCATTCGCCGATTTTGTTCGTCGTGTGAGCAGGTTAAAAACAGAAAAAGGCGCCCGACGTACAGTAATACAACAAGGAAGCGGTTTACCAGTTGGTTTATTTCCTGCCCTTCTAACACCAATCATTATTGAATTAACAAAAACATTGACAAACAATTTATAAAAATGGCAAATAAATTTATATTGATTCCTGAGGACATATATCGCGGACTACTTACACACCCCATACCAGAAACTGGAAATATCAACTTGGATTTTACACGAGAAAATTTGGAAAATATCAAAAGTCAAAATGCCAACACAGAATTAAAGAATATAAATTATAACCAGGAATTGAGACGGTATTTACACATGTTGAAGGAACAAAATGAGAGACCAATGAATGTTTCAATAAGACAAATGCAAGATCCAGCCCTGGAGCAAATTAAACAATTATTTCCCCTACTACAAACAAGCTCCAATGAAAACCGTACAGTAACCGAAAGCCCCCAAAATTATTTTAAGCAAAATATTACCGCATCAAGATTGCCCCAGATAGATGAAAATACTGAAGATGACCTTAGTATGCACACGGCCGAGGAGGAATCTCTCGATTCCAATGGGAAGACTGAGCCAAAAAAGACTATAAAGGAAAAAACAAAAGAAATTTTTGAGAATATGAAACTGGAAAATTTAGATAAATATGACGTGAGCACAGATGGAAAGATTTTAAGTAAGAAGGGAGGAAAAGAAATACAGGGAAGCAATGCTCAAAAATCTATAGAGTGCATTTTTCGAACTGGAATAAGTGGGAAATTGAGATGGGGTGAATTGACACCACCAGGAACATCAGTTCTAGAAAATAAATTAAAAAGTGATAATAAAATTTGGCCGTTGATAGAGAAGGCCCGGGAAAGTTGTACACCAAAAAGAACTTATTCAAAACAAAAAAGAAAAATATCTGAATCCAAAGAAATAGCTGAATCAAAATGGAGACCTCCAGCAGAGTGGAAATGATATTAGATAAACTTTACAATGATCCGGCGAATCCAGCAGGATTTGCTGGTGTAAACCAGCTATTGGTAGAGGCTAGGAAAAAAGATGCAAGTATTAAAAAGAAGGATGTTGAGGAATATTTACAAGGTCATAGAACATATACTATTCACCGGCCCAGACGCGTACACTTTAAAAGATCAATAACATATCCGTCTGGATATATGACAGATGTTCAGTGCGACTTGGCAGATTTTCAAAAGTTATCGCGGCAAAATAATGGAAAGAAATATGCACTTGTTGCAATAGATGTTTTAAGTAAAAGAGTTTTCGCTGAAGCTGTTCGCACTAAAAAATCAAATGATATGATTGATGCATTTGAAAATATTTTGGCAAGAATGGAAATGCACCCCCACCGAATTTTTAGTGATAAAGGAACAGAATTTTGCAGCAAAGAAATTATGGACTTTTTTAGGAAAAAAGATATTGAAAAATACACGGCAACCTTTTCATCAGTTAAAGCATCTCTAGCAGAAAGATGTATTCGGAACATTAAACAGAGATTGTATAGGTTTATGAGTGAGAAGCATACATTAAAATGGACAGAGGCATTACCAAAGATTGTAGACGCAATAAATCATTCAAAGTGTAGAGTTTTAGGTGGACTAAGACCAGTTGATGTAAGCTTTAACAATGCAAAGGAAATCAGAGAAATGGTATTTGGCCCTATTGGTAAAAATAACCCAAGAAAAAAGCCAAGATTCAAGGAAAATGATCATGTGCGTATGAGCAGAAGTAAAAATATATTTTCAAAAGGGTATCTCCCAAACTTTAGTGATGAAATTCTTCAAATAGATCTTGTTAAAAACAAGGCTAATCCCAATAGATATCGTGTCCGTGACGATAATGGAGAATTGTTCAAAGGATATTTCTACCCTGAGGAACTGACAAAAGTAAGAAAAGATGAGAATACTAGCTACAGAATTGAGAAGATTATTAAAAGCAGAAAGAAAAAAGATGGAGGAAAAGAATATCTTGTAAAATTTTTTGATTATTCTCAACCCCATTGGATAGATGAAAACCAATTTGTATAAAAGACCAATTTTTCATTCCCCATAAATCATTTTTACATTTTTTAAATCAATTTTCATTTTATTGTTCAATTTATAATTATTATTGAAATAAATAATGGCTAATACATTCTTTGTTGTTCTTCCTAGTAATGTTAGTGATTATCCAGATAATAAACCCAATAAATACAGAGTGCATCTCCCTAAGCCAATAGAATTTCAAGGTGGAAACTGGGTATGTGGGCTCTACAGTATCCAATACCCCCAATCGTGGGCTGCAACAATTGGCACTGACGTTAAACAATGGATTGAAATTAATTACAATAATAGGAAACCGCATAGAATTGGAATTCCTAAAACAACACAGTTAACACCCAATGGACTCAGCTTCTTTTTAAAACTTGTATTATCCAATAAAGAGAAACCTAGGAAAAGACGTGATGTATCAATCGATACTTTAGAGGATGACATTATTATATGTCCAGAAATTAATTTAAAGGAAGATCCAGTTAAGAAACGAAGAAAGAGAGAGGCAAATAGGGATATCGTACCATTATGGGTAAAGGAATTTTTTAATACGTATCCACACAATTATTGGGAAGCCATACGCGATTATGAACAGGAATTAGAACAGCATAAAGTTAAAGTAGAGGAAAAAACAAAACAAGTTATTAATGAGGAAGATGAAACAAAAAAGCAAGAGTTACAGCAAGAACTTGTTCATCTTCATTCCCTTTCAGAAGGTAAGAAGAAGGAAGTTCGTCTTTTAAATGAAGAAGCTAATAAGAGAGATAGGCTTGATATTCGGCTTATTGCAAATCAGTTTTTTGAACAACACCCAAATGATTATCACGAACAAGTAATAAAGATGGAGATAAATATCATATTAAGATACATTGAACTAGAAGATAAAATTAAAGAGAGCAGGGAAGATGGTAGTAAAAATGTTCGCTCTGGTGAAGAAATTCAAGGGTTTATTAATTCAATAAAACGGATGCGAAAAAACTTGGAAGCACTGGAATCTGCAATAATTGAAAGAGAGTTGAAAATTACTAAAGATGAATTTAATCAGCAAAATTCAAATACTCACTCAGAATTTGTCCAAAAATTTTTTGACGACCACCCTGAAGATCATTGGGCAGCTTTGAAGAAAAATTTAGGTGATCTGCAGGAATTACACAGACAAATTAGAGAAAAAAGAGATTTACATTCTCAAGAACAAGATGAAGAAGAAAAGAATAAACTAAATAAGGAGATTGATCATTTAAATAAATTGGCTTCATACAGGAGAAATAGATTTACAGCGATACATCATGCGGCATACAAGAAATGGAAAAATTTTGAGCTGCCAATTCCACCTACTAGGAATGAAATTAAGGAGATGCAAAAAATTGAAGAGAAAACTCATCCAGAATATTTGGAAGATGCCCTAAAGGTTGATGGTCAAGACAAACCAGTACCAATTCCTGCTCCCGTAATTACAGATGAAATGCTTGAAGTTGTCAAGGACAGACATGGATATGAGCAGGACAAGGTCAGAGAATCAGAGGAAAATGAAATAAAAGATAAAGCTCTGAAAGAAAGTAAGGAGAAATTGAAGCATGCAAGAAGAATAGATAAGCATGGTAATCTTTTACCACTTGACTCGCAAAGTGCTGAAGAGGAAGATGTAGCTGAGGAGGAAAGTTTCGAAAAAGAGGAAGAAGGTTGGGAGGAAATAAACAGAAAAAGTCCTGTTCTAGATTTGGATACAACAGAAGAAATTATACCAACAGAGGAGATATTTGATGAGAAAGAATATGAACAAAGTACTGATGATCTAATTAAAGAAAAGACAGTTACTTTGATTGAACAAAAGGAATCTCACTTAAAAGATTTACATTCGGACATTGAATTTGAATATTTGGACAGCATTGATCGCTTTAGGGTAATTTTCAATGATCCTGAGATTAGAAATATAACAATATCTTCACAATTATGCTATGTTCTCGGCTTTCCCATGGGTCCTTTGGTAAACGGACAAATTGGAAAATATGGAATTGATCTTAAAGGAGGATTCACAAGTTTTGCTGTCTATTCAAAAGGGTTAACGGGAACTGTAATTATGGGGAATTCTGTCAGTTCTTTACTTAGAATTGTAGCTGTCGAGAATAGATCTGGCGGAGTTGTTGAAAGAGTGTATGATCAACCAATGTTCATACCAGTGTTGCCTAGAGAGATTAATGAGATTGAAATTGAATTAAGATGGATGAATGGAAGTCTTGTTAAATTTGATCACGGAACTGTAATTATTACTTTGATGTTCAACAGAATGATTAAGTTTTAATTAATTAATTAATAATATTTCTAAAAAATGTCAAATTTTATTATATATTTTTTATCATTTTAACAATAAAAGTAAAAACAAATTCGTCTGGATTTTGATAATTTAATAACAAGGATAGGAATTTTTTATAAGTGTATCCACAAGAAATAAAATAAATGAAGGTGATACAATGTTGACCACAAGTAGGTAAAAGAGGGTTTTGAAGGGGAACATTATTCATTACACGGTTTGGAAATTTGGAAATAAAATTTTTTATTAGAGTAGGAATTTCTGCAAATAATAATGAATCAAAGATTAATATATTCTCGGGGTTTATTATGAAAAATGCAATCCAATGTGATCCATTTTGAGAAGCCTTTTCTAGGTTGACGACCATCGAACAAGGATATCTTTGAATTTCTTTCGGGATTTTGTCTGCTGCAAAACATCCAATAAAATATTTTCTAGTTATTCTGTTGTGTCTTAAAATTTTCTCGATTTGTAAAGTGTCCATTTCTGTACAGGAAGGAGATGTTTATATCTCTCTTTGTACTTCTCCAAGTTCAAAGTCCTTGCTGTCGTTTTTATTCTTTATTAATTTTCTCAGTTGATATATTAAAGCTATAGCTAACAATAAAAACCAGAGTATAATCAATAAAACGCAGTAAATAGTTTGAGCAATTGATGTTCCTGAAGATGGAAATTCCTTGCAAAGTGAAGGAAATTGTACATTATTCACATGTTCCATTGATGAAAAATTCAAAATATTAATAATGGTTTCAGGATTTAAATTAGAGGCTAGTCTAGTAGTATTTTTAACTATTTCAGGAATTATTGTGAAAATTTTTGAAGACGAATCGATAAGTTCTCTTGATTTAGGAGTTATTGTATTTGCGTAATAGCCTATACGTTCTCTTAATTTTTCTCTATATTCAAGATTATCATTTTCATTAATCATGGAATATTGTAGTGATAATTTATACAGAAAAAAGAATAAAATAATACAAACAAGGCTAAATTCAATTTTAATAGTAATATGGAACATTTTTGAATGAAATTGGAGAATAAAAAATAAGGAAAAATTTACGAGTATTTATACTGAAATATCTGTGGAAATAGTTCTGTTTCTATCTAACATAAGAAGTGAATCGATTTCACCCATAGCTACAAGCACAATCCCACCATTTGGAACCGGTTCATTGAAGGTCATTCTTATGCTAGTCGTACCATTTTTTATTAAATCAAACATCTCCGGTCCATTATCTTCCTGACTATTAGTAAGATTAAATACTAGCAGACAAAATCCTCCATTTGAAAAACGTTGCATTGAAATTCCATTACTTTCTAAAGTCCCCGCGTATCCTATAGCCTCCTGCATATCATGATAAATTCGCACATACTTCCCATTTGGAAAATCAAGAGAATAAGGTGCTGCTGGATAAGTAACTCCCCCGGCAGTTATGGAAATATCTCTTAAATTAAAATGTTGAAAATTAAAAGGATGTGTCTTTTGTGACCCAACAAAATCGGCATTCTTAACCATTCCAAGGACCACTCTCCTCGGTACTTGATCCATCCATAAATTAGCATTAAATTCTGTTCTGTTCTCGCTTATGAATAATGATTTTAACGAAGTCTTTCTCATCGGATATCGTGCTGGTTTTAATTCTAATTTCTTTGCTATATCGAAAGCAAGACTGTCCATAAGCTCAATTTTCTTGATGTATAATTTACATGCGAGTACTTCTAAATGATATTTATGATTAGTCGCTCCTGGAGCAACAATAAGGAAATTTGACTCATTGGGCAAAAGTTCAAACATAACATTTTGCTAGGTCAACAAACATAACATTTTGCTAGGTCAACATAATTTGTGCTTGCGTGGATTTTGAAATGAAAAGGGGTGATATTTACAGGGTTAAGTGTGAGTAATTCAATAAATGATGAGTTGCTAATACTAACATTTGTATGAGGAGTTTCGAAAAATGATAAAGCATTTGTTATTGCATTGCCGGAATCGCGATCAATTTTTTGATGAGTAGACATTTTTATTTAATAAAGACCGAATGTGTCTATTTTTTGACGTTTCTTTTTTGAGCTATGAGACGGTTTACCAATAATGATTTGATGACTTTTTTCTTTTGAAAATGATGAATGGGGTTTACGTTTTCTTTTGAGTCCTTTTATACTATCCCTCGCTTGCAATCCTGTTCCAAACTGCTTTGCCATTCCACCCTTTTCAAGTAATCTGTCTAATCCACGTTTTCCTTCATTAATCACTGTTTGTTTAAAATTTGGTTTAAATGCTTCCTGGTCATATTCTGGATTTCCCACACTTTCTAAAATTCTTCCACCTGTATCCAAAGCCTCTTTTGCTACAGCTGTTCCCGCACGTTTTGCATAAGGTAAAAGGAATCGCCAAAAATTTCTAAGTACATCTCCGACTCCACCACCCATTTGTCTTCCATATCCACGCTGATAAGGATTGAGTCCGCGAAAATAATAATAATTTTCTTCAGTCCCTCCTCCTATTTGACTAATAGTTGTATGATGATCATCATATCCGATTGTTCTCGGATCAAAGGGAATATGAACCATATTTAGTTTAAATAAATTTAAGTTTATTTAGTGAAAATACGAAATTAATCTGCGTAAATTTAATGAATAAAATTTTAAATAGAAAAATTGGAGATAAATTGTAAAATAGAATAATCCAAATTAATTAATGGTGTTCTAGTTTTGATTAACAATGATATTTTATTAGTCTAATAATAATTATGAGTTTTTATTAATGGAAGATTAGACACCTAAATAGCCATTTTGAAAGTTGGCATTTTGTCATTTGACATTTTGAAAGTTTGCATTTAGTCATTAGATATTTTGCAAGCTGGTATTTTGTCAAATGACATTCTGAAAGTTGGCGTTTTGTCGTTTTGCATTTCAAAATAATTGGTTAATTCCCCTTGCATTCTGTCTTGCGTCAATTTTGCAAATCATTTAAATTTTTTGTAAAATCTTGTAAACTTTATTTTCCGCATTTATTTTTATTTAATATATTTTTTAATATTTTTCATTTTTTAATTAATTCTCAGACTCAAATATTCCAGCCCCAGACTGAAATTCACAGTATACGAAAGAAGATTTTAAATTCAAAATTCCCTCCAATAAGTATTTTGAAGTTGACGTTTTGAGATTTGCATTTTGTCGTTTCACATTTTGGCACTTGGCATTTTGGAACTTTACATTCTGAAAGTTGGCATTTTGTCATTAGACATTTTGAAAGCGGTATTTTGTCACTTGACATTTTAAAAGTTGGCATTTTGTCGTTTGGCATTTTGTCACTTGACATTTTGAAAGTTGGCATTTTGTCACATGACATTTTAAGAGTTGGCATTTTATAAGTTGGCATTTTTCATTTGACATTTTGAAAGTGGTATTTCGAAATAATGAGTTAAACCCTTACATTTGAACTTCCTTTCATTTTGGACAAACTTTTAAAAAATGAACTGAGACTCTAGGGTCCAACATAACGCACTATTTCGCTTTTAAACTTCTCTATTAGTACTTATCCCTGATGTTCTCCCAGATGTTCTCTATTTACTTTAAGGTTCTGATTTACTGGCTTTCATCATCTACCTTCAAAGGGTAATTAATCATTTTAAATATGATTAATTACCCTCCTTTTATTAATTACCGATGAACCTCTTCAGTAGGTTTAGGTCGACGGCATAATTAAATAAAAAAGGCATCAAAAGGAGTAAATTTTGGGATGTGAGCGATTTGGGTTGTACCAAAACAAACTAATGGATGATTAATGGGCTTAAAACCCCTTTAATCCCTTAGGATTGTCGGAAAGTTCAAAGGTAAATACCCCCTATAGGCTCAGGTTTTATGTGACAGGTGAAAATTGGGGTGAGCGATTTGGGTCGAAGAGCGGTTTGGGTATAATTAACTACTGACCGGGATTCACTTGTACAATACCTCAATTGTAAGACACTTCCACATTAATTACAGACACACAAGTTAGATCCGTCCCTCATTTGTACGAAACTTTCACTTTACTGCCCAGTTTTTTCTGCAGTAGGGTGTCATACAAGGGAGAACCGACTGTAATTAAAAATAAATTTATTTTAGTTGAAATTGCAAATTAATGATTTAACTTTGGAAAATAATAATTTAAAACTTCAAAAGGAACATGAAAATGAAATTAAAAGTTTAAAATCAAATTTTGAAAAATTAATTGAAGAAAATAAAAAAAAATTAAAAGATGAATTAGATATTTCTTTAAATCAAAAAGATGAAAAAATTAAGTTTTTGGAAGAAGAAATTAAAAAGGTAAATAATTTTTAGTTTTTTTCAACAATTTATTGTTTTACTCCTTTTAAGGGAAGAGAAAATGTGAAAAAAATTGACGAGCATATAAACAATAATGAAATGGAAATTTTAAAGGAGAAGATTAATGAGGTATAAGGGGGGATTTTATAAATTTTTAAAATTTTGAAAGCGTAAATGTTAAATAAGTTAAGTAGTAATTGATGAAAATATTAAACAATTAAAAGATGAAAATGTTCAAAAAGATGAAAAAATTAATTCTTTGGAAGTTGAAATTAAAAAGGTAAATATAATTAATTTAGTTTTTATGAAGCATCGCCCCACTACGGGAATGTTGTTCAAACCGGAAAATGTTGATACAATCAACTTTCTTTTAAAATAATTTAAAAGAAAATGATTTAATTTTAATATTTAAAATAAATAAAAAATATTTTTTAAATTAAAATTTTATTTAATAAAGGCAAATGATTTGACCGACAAAAAGTTTGGGGATTTATTTAATTTTGTTAGTTTATTGAATAATTTGGTTTTTGTTAAAATTAAAAATAAATGGAAAGAAATTGTTAGTGGATGGAATAAATGTTGTGACAATAATTGTATAAATACAAACAACCCTATTGGTAATTGTATTAATGGAAATGGATTTGGAAATATAATTGATGATGAAAATATTAAATATTTGGTTGGGAAAAGTGGTAAATTATTTATAAAATTTGGAAGTTTTTAAAAATATTTTTAGGTTATCATAACTTTGTTATTGTTTTTGCAGAAAATTCATTCAAACACCCACAAAATTATTTTAATTATTCCTTATATTATTTTGAAATTAAATGTAAATTTGAAAAAGAATTAAATGGTAGCAAATCATATATGAGAATTGGTCTTAGAAATTGTAGTACATACAAATATATTTACTATTCTGCAAAATATGGTAGAATATGGAACGAGAAATTAGCAACATTTAAACTTTCAACCTCTTCTTGGAATAATAATGATATTTTTGGTTGTGGATTAGTTTATCCCCCAACTAATATATCGAATGAATTTTCTTACGTATTCTTTACTCAAAACGGAAAGCTAATTGGTAAATAATTAATTAAAATAACCATACAAAAATTGTTTTTAAAGGTAAAGGTGTATTATTAAAGGACAATTTCGATTCATATAAACCTGAAGTTTGGCTGCGATGCTGTTCTGTTGAAGCTAATTTTGGAAATAATTTGGAATCAAAACCATTTAAATATGATATTTCAAAACATGAAATTCTTAAATGATTTTATTGAAATCTATTTTTTGATTAATTTTATTTTTTATTTACTTTTTTCATCAAGTTAAATTATCAATTTTTTCAAATATTTTTCGAAATTTGTTAAAAGGAAAATTTTAGTTGATTTGTTTATCAGAATAAATATAAGGATAACATGTTAGATGATCAAAACCTTTTATTGTTCGATTTTTAAAATTAAAATTAAAATTTGCTTTCCGACGAGACAATTATTTGGACATTAAATTTTTGAAAAAAAAACTTGTGTCCACTGTCTAACTGTCCACTTACTCCCCAATTGTTCACCATCAAAATATCACTTTATTTATATCCGAACACGAAAATCAATAGTTGCTTGTTTCATTCTTAAATTTCTGCAAATTTCTTATATTCCTCGTATAACTTTTCAATACAATCTTGAATAAATAAATAATTTATTAAAAACATACAAAAAAACGTACAAGAAACGAGTTCTTTTAATTTTATTTTTTCCGAACAATTCGATAACTTAGCTTAATTGTGTTTAATTTTACACACAAAAAATTAAAAGGAAGAAAAATTTTTAATTAATTGTGTTTAATATTAAAAATCCTTTCAAATAAACAGATCAGTGTTTAAAGGATTTTAATTTCAGTCCGGAAGGTTTCAGGCAACCAAATTGGTATTTGGAATTTGGAATTCAAAATAATTCTAAAATTATTTTAAAAAATATTTAACAAGAAAATACACAAACTTTATACATAAACCTATTCCTATCTCCCTTGCTCTGGGCATACCTGTTGCATCCGTAGCAGCAAAATTCTCCACAGATGCCATAGGTAAGAAGCTAAAATAAAAGATCATAACTTTGTCAAATCAAGTCGGATTTCGTTGATTTTGGTGTCATTCGACTCAGCTCAAGGAGCTCTTTTGAATGAGCTATTATTTGCATATTCGAATTTTTCACCCCAAAAATTTTATGTTCAGAATTCTCGGTTCACAGGCATTTCCGTGAATAGAGAGTGGTACCATTCGACTAAGCTCGCCGAGACGAATCGAATGGTATGTGTTTTGTATCGAAATTTGGCCTCCGGTATACTATACTACAGCCAAATGAAAAACAAATTTTTAATCTTTATTCACATTTAGTAAAAACATTAAACTTATCATTTTATTTTAAATTAATTCAAAATTTTTAATTCTAGGTACCCTAAAAACATTTTATTTTAAAATATTCCCTCAACAAATAAATATATTAATCCTTTTTTTCCTCCTCATTCTCTCAACATTTTTCTCAGTCAAAACAAAATATTCGCTGGGCAAAAAATCCTGCAATAATTACATATAAATAAATTAATTCAATTACTTTTTTTAAATTCCACTAAAATTTTAATTTTGTTTAAAAAAATTAATTTATTTTTGCACTACAGTCGTGCCTCTCTATCAGTGTACTCCGGTAATTCTTTGGTTCGTACCCCCCACTCTATTTTCCTTCATCAAAATATTAAAAATGGTCAGTCCGTGTGGGGTTATAGAACTCGTCGAGCTGTGTCGAATGACACCAAAATCAACCCCCGGTCTTAACTTTGGGCCGAGATACAGACTGCCAAAAATTGAAAAAATAACAGGGTGGACCAAGCTCATTTTTGAGCTAAAAATTCAATTAAACAAATAATAGCTCATTCGAAAGAGCTTGTCGAGCTGATTCGAATGACATTAAAATCAACATCATTGAACAAGATTTGACAAAGTTATGACATAAAGTATTCCTATTGTAGTCGGTGAGAAGCTTGTGCAAAACCTTTCGCTCTGTCAGGTTTTTGTCTGTATCTCGGCCCAAAGTTAAGACCGGGGGTTGATTTTGGTGTCATCCGACACAGCACGACGAGTTCTATTATCTGATAGAAGACTGACCATTTTTAATACTTTGAGGAAGAAAAACGGAGTGGGGGGTACGAACCAAAGAATTACCGTGTACTCCTTTGTACGAAAAATATTTTTTTATTACTTTAATTTATCTAAACTTTATCAAATATTAAGTATTTTAAAAGATTCTAACAAATGACTGAAGAAGGATTATCGACAAATTCTGATTGGATTTTGGTTGAAAAAAGGAAAAAGGATTTTAATAAACTTGAAATAAAATTTATTGAAGAGAAGGAAAAGAATTTAAATCTTGAAAAGAAAAATAATTCTTTAGAAAATGAATTGAAGGTAGTAAAGTTTGAATATTTTTTTGTTAAATATTCGGTACTTTTCCGTTATCCCTACGGACTTTTTCTTCCATTTTTGCGGAGAAGAAAAAAGGCAATAGCATTTATTTTCCTCAGGCAACTAATGATAGTAAAAGGGAAAAATGATTGATGGGAATGATAGAGTTTGAACCAAATTGTTGTTAGTCACGAAAATTACCAAGCTTGCATTCTTTAACGCTATGGTCCGGTGTTGTGGCGTGCACCAAGTCTCCGGGGTTACTTAATTGGTCCCATTGTCAGTCTGCCAAACATTTCCACTTAATACGCACATAATAGTCATACTTTCTCTCTCCCTTAAATGGACAGTCTATGCCATGGGTAATTAGTAGGTTAATTATGCTTAATTACTTTACTTAATAAATTACTTAATTAGTACAACTAACTCTATTTTAATCAACTTATCACGTAACGTTGATCCAAATGTTTCTCGTCTTTTTGATAATTTTCTGCCTTTACTTGTTTAATTTTTTCTTTAAGTAATTTTTGAAATTTTTGGTTCATTCCTTCAATTTCATTTTTGTGTTGAGAATTTATTTTTTTTAATTTATTTTCATTGTCAGAATTTGTTTTTTGAAGCTTCTAAAATTATTTTTAAGAATATTTGGTACTTTTCTTTTTCCCTCTTTTTGCAGAGAGAAAAGATGGTGATTATTGTGGCATATTCAAAAGAAACATTAATAAAGAAAAAGTAATTTTTTCCAATGACACCAAACAAATATTTGATCAATACTTTTGGTTTTATCAAAATTTCAGTCCACCAAATATGTGTAAATTAACATTTGGATCAACGTTACGTGATAAGTTGATTAAAATAGAGTTAGTTGTACTAATTAAGTAATTTATTAAGTAAAGTAATTAAGCATAATTAACCTACTAATTACCCATGGCATAGACTGTCCATTTAAGGGAGAGAGAAAGTATGACTATTATGTGCGTATTAAGTGGAAATTTTTGGCAGACTGGCAATGGGACCAATTAAGTAACCCCGGAGACTTGGTGCACGCCACAACACCGGACCATAACGTTCAGGAATGCAAGCTTGGTAATTTTCGTGACTAACAACAATTTGGTTCAAACTCTATCATTCCCATCAATCATTTTTCCTTTTTACTATCATTAGTTGCCTGAGGAAAATAAATGCTATTGCCTTTTTCTTCTCCGCAAAAATGGAAGAAAAAGTCCGTAGGGATAACGGAAAAGTACCGAATATTTAACAAAAAAATATTCAAACTTTACTACCTTCAATTCATTTTCTAAAGAATTATTTTTCTTTTCAAGATTTAAATTCTTTTCCTTCTCTTCAATAAATTTTATTTCAAGTTTATTAAAATCCTTTTTCCTTTTTTCAACCAAAATCCAATCAGAATTTGTCGATAATCCTTCTTCAGTCATTTGTTAGAATCTTTTAAAATACTTAATATTTGATAAAGTTTAGATAAATTAAAGTAATAAAAAAATATTTTTCGTACAAAGGAGTACACGGTAATTCTTTGGTTCGTACCCCCCACTCCGTTTTTCTTCCTCAAAGTATTAAAAATGGTCAGTCTTCTATCAGATAATAGAACTCGTCGTGCTGTGTCGGATGACACCAAAATCAACCCCCGGTCTTAACTTTGGGCCGAGATACAGACAAAAACCTGACAGAGCGAAAGGTTTTGCACAAGCTTCTCACCGACTACAATAGGAATACTTTATGTCATAACTTTGTCAAATCTTGTTCAATGATGTTGATTTTAATGTCATTCGAATCAGCTCGACAAGCTCTTTCGAATGAGCTATTATTTGTTTAATTGAATTTTTAGCTCAAAAATGAGCTTGGTCCACCCTGTTATTTTTTCAATTTTTGGCAGTCTGTATCTCGGCCCAAAGTTAAGACCGGGGGTTGATTTTGGTGTCATTCGACACAGCTCGACGAGTTCTATAACCCCACACGGACTGACCATTTTTAATATTTTGATGAAGGAAAATAGAGTGGGGGGTACGAACCAAAGAATTACCGGAGTACACTGATAGAGAGGCACGACTGTAGTGCAAAAATAAATTAATTTTTTTAAACAAAATTAAAATCTTAGTGGAATTTAAAAAAAGTAATTGAATTAATTTATTTATATGTAATTATTGCAGGATTTTTTGCCAAGCGAATATTTTGTTTTGACTGAGAAAAATGTTGAGAGAATGAGGAGGAAAAAAAGGATTAATATATTTATTTGTTGAGGGAATATTTTAAAATAAAATGTTTTTAGGGTACCTAGAATTAAAAATTTTGAATTAATTTAAAATAAAATGATAAGTTTAATGTTTTTACTAAATGTGAATAAAGATTAAAAATTTGTTTTTCATTTGGCTGTAGTATAGTATACCGGAGGCCAAATTTCGATACAAAACACATACCATTCGATTCTTCTCGGCGAGCTGAGTCGAATGGTACCACTCACTATTCACGGAAATGCCTGTGGACCGAGATATAGGTCCCCGAAAATCGAAGAACCATTTATCAACATGAAAAACAACCTGCGTGAAGCGCCGGGTTTTGCACAAGCGCCTTAATTCTTTCGATGATTTAAAGAAAAACTTAATAAATTTTTAAATAATTTTAAATAAACCGATCAGGATTCGTTAAAATATATCCCTAGTTAAATTGATATCTTTTTAATTTAAAAAAAATTAAAAAAAGTTATTTTTAAACAAAAATTTCAAACATACAAATTATTGTTTAATTGAATTTTGTTAAAATAAGTAAAGGTTAAACTTATAAAAAAATAAATTGTTTTTTTAACAAAATTTAAATTTTATGGAGAGAAGTTAAATTTATTTTAAAAATATAAAAGTGTGATTCAAATTGATGAAAATTAAGCAGAAAATAAAATTAATCAAAAAATTTCAATAAAATTCTTTAAGAATTTCATGTTTTGAAATATCATATTTAAATGGTTTTGACTCCAAATTATTTCCAAAATTTGCTTCAATAGAACAACACTTAAGATAAACATATGGTTTAAATGAATCGAAATTGTCCTTCAATAATACACCTTTACCTTTAAAAAACAATTTTTGTGTGGTTATTTTAATTAATTATTTACCAATTTGTTTTCCATTTTGTGTAAAGAAAAGATAAGGAAATTCATTCGACATATTAGTTGGGGGATAAACTAATCCACAACCAAAAATATCGTTATTATTCCAAGAAAATGTTGAAAGTTGAAATTCTCCTCCGTTATATATTATACCATATTTTGCAGAATAGTCAATATAATTGCCTGTACTACAATTTCTAAGACCAATATTCATCCATGATTTGCTACCATTTAATTCTTTTTCAAATTTACATTTAATTTCAAAATAATATAAAGAATAATTAAAATAATTTTGTGGCTTTTTGAAAGAATTTTGTGCACAAACAATAACCAAACGATCACACCCTAAAAATATTTTTAAAAACTTCCCCAAAAATTATAAATAATTTACCTCCTTTCCCCAACAAATATTTAATATTTTCATCGTCAATTATATTTACAAATCCATTTCCTTCAACACAATTCCCAACAGGGTTGTCTGTATTTATACAATTATTGTCACAACATTTACTCCATCCACTACCAATTTCTTTCCATTTATTTTTAATTTTAACAAAAACCAATTTATTCAATAAACTAACAAAATTAAATAAATCCCCAAACTTTTTGTCGGCCAAATCATTTGCCTTTATTAAATAAAATTTTAATTTAAAAAATATTTTATTTATTTTAAATATTAAAATTAAATCATTTTCTTTTAAATTATTTTAAAAGAAAGTTGATTGTATCAACATTTTCCGGTTTGAACAACATTCCCGTAGTAGTAACAACATCCCCTATTAGGGGGTAGATCGTCGTTCAAGGTTGAGAATTAGTAAAAAGGAATAGGTTTATTTTACTGGTGCAGAACCCAGCGATCGTTGACCCGAAAAGCGGTAATTCCAAGGCTGGTCCCCCCCTTTTTTTCCTTTCTATTTTTTTCGATTTTTTAAACATTTTATGGCAAATTATATATCATTCGAAAGAACTCTTCGAGCTGAGTCGAACGGTACTAGATTCATCGAAATCCGACTTAAATAAACATAGTTATGAGCATTTGTTTTAATCCCTTTCAGCATTACAAAAAGCACGTCCATCGTGGATTTAGCTTCATAAATCTGTTCAGATTCGCCAAATCTAACCGATCATAGTATCATTCTACTCAGCTCGAACAGCTCTTTCGAATGATATATTGTAAATTATATGTCAAGCAAAAAAGCTCAAAATGGTCAGGGGAATAGGGAAAAAAGGGGGGGACCAGCCTTGGTATTACCCGAAAAGCTAATTTTTTCGAATCATAATATTTTATTATAAGTCCTGGCACTCAGTTGGCCCTTTTATAAGGGGCTCTCAGTTGGCCGCTCTCAGTTGGCTAGCTCTCAGATGGCTCGCTCTCAGTTGGCTCGGCTCTCAGTTGGCATCTCTCAGTTGGCGGCTCTCACCTGGCCCGTTCCGATAAAATTGGGTTGGGGTCAGAAGAGTACCTGAGCAATATTTGGGCCATAAATTTTTGCGTTTGGTATTAATTCGAATAAATCTATCAATCTAAAGCTCTGGATGTGAGGATTATTTTCGCAAACAGGATTGATTTGATCAGTTTATGATACAAAAAGTTATATTTAGATAAATGCGCGAAATCGTGATTTGATATTTATTTTGGCTGTAACTTTTTGTTATTATGATCTGATCAAACCACTCCTGTTGGCGAAAATAATCCTCACATCCAAGGCTTTCGATTGATATTTTAATTATCTAAATGAAGTAGGAAAAAATTATTTTTCCTTTTTCTTATTTACTTTTAATAATTCCAAATAAGAATTTGAAATGTGATTTAGTTTATAGAAAGAAATAGACTAATTAATTACCTCCTTAATTTCTTTCTCCAAAGAATTAATTTTATCATCTTTTTGTTTTAAATAAATATCGTTTTCTGCTTTTAATTGTTTAATATTTTCATCTTTTAATTTTTGAAAATTATTTTTAATTTCTTCGATATCGTTTTTTTGTTCAGAATTTATTTTTTGAATTTTCTAAAATTATATATTAATAAAAATTATTACAATAAATGGAACTCAGACAAAAAATGAAACAAGAGGTTGGCATTATTTTCAAGATAAAGATTATTATTTTTCAATTTCAACCAAAAAATTAATTTCAAATGTCTACTTAACTTATTTAACATTTGCTCTTTCAAAATTTTAAAAAATTTATAAAATCCCCCCTTATACCTCATTAATTTTCTCCTTTAAAATTTCTCTTCCCTTAAAAGGAGTAAAACAATAAATTGTTGAAAAAAACTAAAAATTATTTACCTTTTTAATTTCTTCTTCCAAAAACTTAATTTTCTCATCTTTTTGATTTAAAGAAATATCTAATTCATCTTTTAATTTTTTATTATTTTCTTCAATTAATTTTTCAAAATTTGATTTTAAACTTTTAATTTCATTTTCATGTTCCTTTTGAAGCTTTAAATTATTATTTTCCAAAGTTAAATCATTAATTTGCAATTTCAACTAAAATAAATTTATTTTTGATTACAGTCGGTTCTCCCTTGTATGACACCCTACTGCAGAAAAAACTGGGCAGTAAAGTGAAAGTTTCGTACAAATGAGGGACGGATCTAACTTGTGTGTCTGTAATTAATGTGGAAGTATCTTACAATTGAGGTATTGTACAAGTGAATCCCGGTCTCTAGTAATTCAACAAAAAATAATTTTTAACCTCCAATTTCTCCACACGTTGTTTTAAACCTTTATTTATATTTTGTGATGAACAACAAGTATCACAAGTAGTTGACAAACCATCAATATTAGATGTTTCCAAACAACTTTTCTCTGTAAAATTTTCATCTTCCTCTTCAACAAGCGTTTCATCTTTATCAGAATTTTGTGTAGAAAATGACCATTCTTCTAATTGTTTTGGTGTTCTCATATTTTTAAAAAATTAATTTTCTGAAAATTTTGTTTTGGAGTGGGTGCTTAATAGAGTATAAATTTAACTTTTTTTTAAAAAAGTTAAATAAATTTGTTTAAATTTAAAATAAAAAATCTTTTTTAAAACACCTCCAAAAAGGAATAGAAAAATAATTCCATTTGTTTTATGGAATTTAAATAAATAAATTTATCTAAAATTAAGGGAAATTTTTTCTTCTAAGAGATAATTTTATTTTTTTAGTGAAAATATGAAAAATTTTTGGAATGAAAATTCATTCCAATTTTCTTTTTTAATCTAAATGTGAGTTTAAGACATGAAAATCAAAAAAAATATATTTATATACAGAAACAGTTTTTGCCCAAAGAGTGTAAAAATATTAAAAGTAGATTGAAAATTATTTTTATGAGAATATTTGTTGAGGGAATATTTTAAAAATATAAAAGATAAGAAAATGTTTTGAGGTAATTTTGAATTATTTCCAGCAAAACACAGACATTCTTATAGGGAGAATTTTCATCAATTTGACCCAGACATTTTTATTGGCAAAATATCGTCCTTCTCCATATATTTGAAAAAAATATGTCAACTCAAAATGTAATGAGGCAAAATAAAAAATAAAAGAAAAGATTTATTTTTAGAAAAATATTATAAAGGTAAAATTGAAGTTATTCCGGATCCCAGACCCGAATTCGAGCTCGAAGTAACGATCAGTTTAGATACAAAATTTCTAATTTTAAAATTGAAGTTAAATTTGGGTCCGGGGTTCAACAAAATAAAATTTGAATTAATACTCGGACTGATGATTCTCGATTACCGCCTGGCAAACCTCTAAATTATCTAAAAAGCCCTTCTTCCTCATTTTTTCTATGGAAAAATGATAAAAAAATGCCTCACACAAACAGAAGTTTTACCTGAATCTAAAAAAATACTTCAATTAAGGTTTTCGATCTTAGGTAGGGTTTCCATTATCACTTAATGGGTATTTGTAAATAAATAAATTAAAAGATTAAATTTATTCAAAACATTCACAAATATGGTTGTCTATTCGGAACCGAACCGAAGAACCGAGGTTAATTTTAAAATATCCAAAGAATTTCCAATAACAGACAATCCTATCCACAATGATAAAAAGGGGAGAGAAAGAAAAACTACAAAAAAACAAAATTTGAAATATTACTAAAACGGGGTCAACCCAGAAGACCTACACCCCCATGACCTACACCCTGAAGACCTATTTACCCTGAAGACCTACAGCTTTTTGATCAACACTATAAATTTTTACTTTTCTTTATTTCTTTACAAGTCTAATCTGGGCGAAGGATTAAAGTGGGATAAAATGGATTTGGAGTTAAAAAGAAAGCAAGGGACATTCTTTTAAACATAAATTGAAAACAGAGATGGAATTTGTTTTATGGAATTTTGGTATAATAATTAAAGTTAACTTTATAAAAAAATTAAATTAATTTTTATTAAACAAAATTTAAATTTTTATGGAAAGAATTTAATTTTATTTTTTAGAAAATATAGAGGAAAACTAAAATAAAAAATAAATTTATTTATATATTGAAAGATTTTTTGCCCAGAGAAAGTTTTTGGAGAATATTTATCTGTTGAGAAAAATAAAGAGGGTCTGTGTAAATAATTGTGCCGGGTAGTATATGTTGTTGGATTATCGGAATGTTTTTTGCATGTACTTTCACTTATATAGAATTCAATAATCCTTTTTGTCTGATTGTAGGCAAAAATTAGAAAGGCAAATTAGATGGAAGGAAAAAGTCTGACCATTTTGTAAAAATATAGGGGGAAAATTGGGGAGGAAAAAAGGGGGGCCATACTCTTCAATATTACCGCTAGATTAGACAAAGAGTCAAAATTTCTTTATATATTGAAGGATATTCATTATCTAGTCCATTAAAAACTTTTTAGAGTGAATGTGTTGATTGGGCGATATTTCGTCCTAACAGCCACATACAAAGTTTACCAAAAATTAGGCTTTCAAAATTATTAGTAAGTATTCATTAAACCTTCACTAGAATAGTAAATATATTTGTATGTACTACAATTTCTAAGACCAATTTCCATATATGATTCGCTACCATTTAATTCTTCTTCAAATTTACATTTAATTTCAAAATAATATAAAGAATAATTAAAAGAATTTTGTGGTTTTTTGAATGGATTTTCTGCATAAACAAGAACGCATTGATCATAACCTAAGAATATTTTTAAAAACTTGCAAAAATCTAACTAATTTACCTCCTTTCCCCAACACATATTTAATATTTTCATCGTCAATTAAAGTTCCAAATCCATTTCCTTTAATACAATTCCCAACAGGGTTGTTTGTATTTATACAATTATTGTCACAACATTTATTCCATCCACTATCAATTTCTTTCCATTTATTTTTAATTCCAACAAAATTCTTTAAAAAATTATTTAATAATTTTTAAATTATTTAAAATCTAACCACACAATTCAAATTGTTTAATTTAATTAAATCACCAATCGTTTTTCCAAATAAATTATTTGACTTTTTAAAAGTAAATTATGATTAGTTTCGATTTAAAATCTAACAAAAAATTCTATACCTGAACATTAAATACTTAAAACTTTCATTAAGAATATTGCAAAGGTGAACGGACTCACCGGCGAACCCAAATCCCTAACTCAAATTTTTTAATTTCCCCCATCACAGGAAGTGGGGGGGGGGTGCTATTTTCCAGAATGGAAAATAGGATCCATTCCGGATCAAAATGCCGTAAAGGCGATCTTTGTCAAAATAAACTTTAATTAACTTTTATTATGTAAACTTTAATTGTAATATCTTGTTTAAATTTTTTAGTTTTTATTTTTTCCTTCTGAATTGAAATTGTAATCAAATAAAAAGAGTTAACACAAAATTCAAATAGGATCAACAGTAATTAAAATTTATTTACCTTTTTAATTTCTTCTTCCAAAAACATAATTTTCTCATCCTTTTGCTTTAAACAAATATCATTTTCAGCTTTTAATTTTTGAAAATTTTGTTTTAATTCTTCAATTTCTTTTTCATATTTAGAATTCATTATTTTTAAAATTTTCTAAAAATAATATTTAAAACCCCAAAATTTTATCCATTTCTTTTAATTCACTTTCAAGAAAAAAATTTTTTATTAAGATTAGTAAGTCTTTCAAGAAATTCTGATAATTTAAAATTCACATAACTCAAAATTTAATGAGTTTTGTAAGTTTTGAGTGAAATAACCCAAATTTATTATTAACTTACAGTCACATTTTTTGTGGTCATATAACTTGAACTTTGAGTCAATTCATCACCAGAATCTTCAGAACTATCACCTGCTTCTTCGACAAAAAGTTGTTTAATGTCAGTTAAAATAGCAGGGACTCTGCAAGTAGGACAAGTTTTTGACTAAAAAATGTTAAAAATTGAATTTGAAAAATTTCTTTAATGAATTTTGAATATTTTATAATTAATACTTATGTATTTAAAAATCAAAAGACTACAGTGTCGGACCTCGATAGTCACAACCCCTAGTAAAATTTAAAAAATAGCTTATATTTCTTCACCCCTTCAGAAATCCATTTAGCAACACATTCGTGATGGAATGTATGATTACAATTTTTTAAAGTATAAACATTGTCAGGACGCAAACGATAGCAGCAAATTATACATTTACCAAATCGGAAATAAACCATTTTTTGAACCTGGATTAAAAGAAATATTTTTTTGATTTAAGGAAAGTTTATTCGAAAAATAAATTAACAAAAAAAAAGTGGAAATATACAGGAAGAATTTAATTTAAAAATTTTAACTTATTAAATTCTTTGAATGGGAAATGGATAGGATGAAAAGGAAATATATAACTGTTCTTTTTTAATCGACCTAGAAAAGAAAGACTAATCAAAAAATGAAAGTAATTTAACTAAAAAAATTTTAAATAAAAAGAACAATAATAATTAAGCTCCTCCCTCTCATTCTCCCTTCTTTTGCCAAAAATTTGAGTGAAGAAAAATGGTCAAATCCACATTTATTCCTTCACCAAAATTATTTAATCAATTCCTTTTTACAGATAAGATATAATTTTGTGATATTATATAAACATGAAATTATTATATTTTGACAATTTATGTATATAATATATATTAGAGTAGATCGAGGTCGAGACCAGAGGTCGGTCGGAATTCCGATTTCCGACGTAGGGATAACCCACAAGTACCGGAGATTTTGTCCAAATTCTCAAAATTTTCGCCTGCGGCACAAAAAATGAAGAAATTTGGTCCTTGGTCTTCCAAAATTTTCGTCTGCGGCGCTGAAAATGGAAGAAATCTGTCTGCTTCATCATCAAAAATTTCCAAAATTTTCGCCTGCGCCGCTAAAAATTTTTATTTAATTTAAGTATATATAATTAAATTAAATTTAAATTTAATTATATATAAATTATATCTTAAATTCAGAATAAAATAATTTATTTGAAACTTGAAATTGAGATTGAAACTTGAAAAAAATTTGCATAGAAATTGGCCTAGGTAAGATTTTGATATGGAAAATTTATTAGAGTTGACCGGGATCAGGATCATGACATAAAATCGGGATCGCTATCTGGATTCCTGATTTTAATATTTTAAATATTTAACAATTTGTTTTCCATTTTGAGTAAAGAAAACATAAGGAAACTCATTCGATATATTATTTGGAGGATAAACTAATCCACAACCAAAAATATCATTATTATTGAAAGGTGTTGAAAGTTTAAAGGCTTCACATTTATTGTTATAAATTGTAGCATTACATATATCAGTATTGTAGTAAATACTTTTGTTTGTACTCAAATTTTGAATACCAACAAAAATCCATTGTTAACGTCTAATTATCTCTCCTTCTTTTATGCATTTAATTTCAAAATAGTGTATTAAACTATTGCTGGTAAAAAAGAGAATTAATCCTTCGGAGGAGAAAATAAAATCAAAGAAAATCAAGAAAATCCTTGGAATTACCCAATAAAAGGTTTTGATCAATGATCTAATATGTTATCCTTATATTTATTCTAATAAACAAATCAACTAAAATTTTCCTTTTAACAAATTTCAAAAAATATTTGAAAAAATTGATAATTTAACTTGATGAAAAAAGTAAATAAAAAATAAAATTAATCAAAAAATAGATTTCAATAAAATTCTTTAAGGATTAAATGTTTTGAAATATCATATTTAAATGGTTTTGATTCCAAATTATTTCCAAAATTAGCTTCAACAGAACAACACCTAAGACAAACATATGGTTTATATGAATCGAAATTGTCCTTTAATAATACACCTTTACCTTTAAAAAACAATTTTTGTATGGTTATTTTAATCAATTATTTACCAATTTGTTTTCCATTTTGAGTAAAGAAAACGTAAGGAAATTCACTCGATATATTAGTTGGGGGATAAACTAATCCACAACCAAAAATATCGTTATTATTACAAGAAAATGTTGAAAGTTTAAATGCTTCCCATCTCTCGTTCTCTATTTCACCAGATTTTGCAGAATATTCAATATAATTGCCTGTACTATAATTTCTAAGACCAATAGTCATAACTGATTCGCTACCATTTAATTCTTTTTCAAATTTCCATTTAATTTCAAAATAATATAAAGAATAATTAAAATAATTTTGTGGCTTTTTGAAAGAATCTTTTGCACAAACACGAACACCGTTATCATACCCTAAAAATATTTTATCATACCCAAAGATTACAAATAATTTACCTCCTTTCGCCACCAAATATTTAATATTTTCGTCATCAATTAAATTTCCAAATCCATTTCCTTTAATACAATTACCAACAGGGTTGTTTGTATTTATACAATTATTTGAACAACAGTTCAAATCACTATCAATTTCATTCCATTTATTTTTAATTTTAACAAAAACCAAATTATTCAATAAACTAACGAAATTAAATAAATCCCCAAACTTTTTGTCGGTCAAATCATTTGCCTTTATTGAATAAAATTTTAATTTAAAAAATATTTTTTATTTATTTTAAATATTAAAATTAAATCATTTTCTTTTAAATTATTTTAAAAGAAAGTTGGGAACTTATATGGTTTGGGTATGCTTTTTTTAGCCACGCCCCTTTTTCCTTTTCCATATGTATTCTTTTACCCTTTTTCCTTCTCACCCATCAATCAATTCAGTTGAGGACAATTTTTTAGGATCTAAATAGATCGACAGAGCTCAAAGAGTTGTGTAGTTGACATAAGAATCGGTCCGTGATATCTATGAGCTGAGTTAAAGGGTTCAAAAATGTCTAAAAATATGGTAAAAATGGTCACTATTTTAAGCAATATGATTTGAGACACGGAAAAATACCGGAAAACACGAAAAAATACCGAATCATTAGATAAAAACGCAGAACAGGTCCATTTAAATAACAAATAGGTAGAAATAAGAATATTGATTCAATGTTAATGTCTATTTTGGTGACGTTGGAAGGAAGAGTTTAATCTTTTCTTTGTTAATGTCTCATATAGAACATGCCACAGGGAAAATTAAGTGAAATCAAGGAAGAAAGAAAGGCTGAACATTCTGTCCATATTAGGGTTAATTGATGATGGAAGAGGGAAATTTATTTAAATAAAAACTTGAAGTTTGACCATTATGAACCATGACAATTTATGGGTGAGGGGGTTCTTATATTGAGAAATAAACACCATAATCGTGATCAGCACCCTTTATTACCCCATATATGACATTTTGGACACTACTTTGAGGGGGTGTGGTATAAGGGATAATGTCGAAGTTCGACATTTTTGATAAAATATTAATGACTCATTTTTCTTGCACACTTTTTTCACGTGCTTAATTTTCTATTCCTCTTACTCTTTGTACTTTTCTTTCATAGGATTAATCACTTTTTTCTTTATTTAAAACACTAACTTTCTCAAGCTTTAAAGCTAAAACACTTCCGCCCTTAGTGGCATGAATGTAGAATTTTATTTTCCTATAAAAATAAAATCTTCTCCTTTATATTTTTTAATCTTCAACAATCACTTTAATACAAACTTTTTAAATAAAACTTTATGTTTTTAATTTGGAATTAATTGGATAATTTCTAATTAATATTAATCTAATATTTAAATTATTTTATTAATTTAATACTATTATTTATTTGGGTTGCTAAAAGAATCTGCCTATTTTGTCTGTTTTCGACATCTGGCGAGCATTGGCTTTTATTTTGGATTTAGCAACTCTACTTTGGAAAATTAAGTAAATTTAAATTTTTTAAAATTTTAAATCTCTGAAATTTCCGAGAAAAAATTAATTTTTTAAAATTAATCTAAAAATTATATTCAAACAAATTAAAATTTTTTAAAATTTAAACTGTTTGGAGAATTGAATTTGAGTTAGATTCAAATTCAAGGAAAAATAAATTTTTTAGATAAAAATAGAATGAAGTTAGTTTTTCCTCCGTATTATTAAAAGGAACTTAGTTTCCTAGGTAAAAGAAAAATGACGGAGTATATAAATTTGAAGTATGAAACTTCCTTAGGGAAGTTGAAGATATGTCTGGTACGAGAGATGCCGCAGGACTTAGGGCCTGAAGCAACTGTTAATCAGTTGAGAAGGCAGTTGTACTGGACTAAGGAGACAATCAAGGATTTGGAAGAAAGTTTGGTGATAGTAGGGGAAGCAGATGATAAGATTAAGGAGAAAATTGAAAGATTGCCTGCCTTAGTGCGGGAAGAAAAAATGGCACAGTACAGCAAATGGGTAAAGGAGGTAGCGGTCAGGAATATTTTAGAAGCTGCAAACACACATCTATCAAACTGGAAGCAACATCGAGTAAAATTGGCAAAAAGACTGGATATACCAATAGATTTAGAAGAATCAACGAATGAGTCACATACGTCAAATAGAATAGAAACGAAGAGACTACAAAGGCCACAAGTCCAATTACGCCGCTTTGACGGTAATATTGAGAATTGGTGTTCATTTTGGGAAACTTACCGTGTTTTAATACACGAAGACAACTCATTGAGCCATGTGGAGAAGATTAATATTTTAGAATCTATTTTAGACAACGAAGCAAAAGAGCTGTTAGGAGGTCTGCAAATGACGAGCGATGGCTACAACACGGCAATAGACCTTTTATTAGCGAAATTTGGAAGTGAAAAGAAATTAATTCGGTCTTTGAACCATGAATTATTAAATTTACCGAACAGCGAAAGTTTCGAAGAAGATGAAAAGCTTTACTTAAGAATTGAAAAGTTGTGTAGGCAATTGAAATCGTTGAACCAGAATATAGACGACGCACCATATTTCATGACCTTAGAGGGAAAAATATCCACAAAAGTTTTGGGAAAGTATCTTAATATTAAAGACGCTGAGGACAAAGACAATTGGAACACGGCAAAATTTAGGAATGCGTTAGGAAGGGCCATAACTCAAGTGAGAAATAAAGTTGAAGTAAAACAGAAAAGCAATTCCGTCCTTAGAGACAAGAAAGAAGAACCAACTATGAACTTTGCGGTAAATTACTCAAATAAAAATACGATAAGAAGATTCTCACCCGAAAAAGCTGAAAGGCCTAGAGGTAGAGAAGAAAAAAGAAGTTATAGAAGACCATTTACAGGTCAAAGTTCAAGTAATTCCGGGTCTCAGAGCCCGATAGAAGAACGAATAAAAATAAATTTAAAGAAATTTGTACCCCCACTAGGAAAAGAACCACGCTACCCACAAAGAGAGTCAAGTAGCTCGGAAAGTAGGAGTCCAACGAAATACCCATGCCAGTTCTGCGATAGACCGCATACACCCGTAGAATGTTGCAGTGTTAGGACTGCAGAAGATCGACGAAACAGAACAAGTGAACTAAGTCTTTGTTTTATGTGTCTTAAAAAAGGGCACGTCGCCAGCAATTGTTATGCCCAAAAAAGAAGATGCCTATTTTGTGGAAGAGCCAATCATCATTCAGCATTGTGTGAGTACAAATTCGGAAAAGTAAAAGAAATACAAGAGCAAAACAAAGGCGTTAGTGCCACAACTACACAAAAAGAAATTGTCGCAGCTTTTCAGTGTGTGGAAAGGAACTATTACGATAGACCCTTAGAGGCCAGCGGTGATCAATTAAAGAAGTACGGTGTTAGAACCGAAAAGTTATCTCAAATTTTTAAAGGGGGAGGGATCTACGATGAAACAAATACATCATCGGAATTGAACGTACCCAACAGTAAAAAATCGATAAATTTAAATAAGGTTCTTAGTAACCAGAAATCAGAAGATTTAAAACGAAAAGTGCGCGTTAAGACGCAAGAAGTTACTAACAGAAAGCCGTTGGTGGCGACATCACCGATAGTAATTATTGGAGACAAGAGAGCGTTAGAGCTTCGAAAAATATTTAAAGAGGAAAATTTACGAGGAATGGTCTTTGAACCAATGTCCTGGGACGCCAATCTCTTTGATAAAGAGATTCAACTCTCTAAAAGCGTCGACACATTAGTAGTATGGAAGCAAAATACAGACAACGGACTCTTTGAAGTCCTACGAAAGGCAAACGAGTTTAAGCATCAGCTGAGACGAATTGTCTGGATAAAACCAGTTGATGGGATAGAAATTCATTGGCTGTACAATGTTACGACATATAAGGAGCCTAAAGATTTACGTTCAATACTCATCCAGCTAAGCACTATGGGCACTCCATTAATCGCAGTGAGAAATAGGATGCGCGTAAGCAAGGGTGGAAGGGAAGTATTGAAAATGGAACCAAACAGCGCGTACTAGAACATGCGCACATATGATAAGGGCACAAAGAACAAATGGAGGAATTCTGGAACCAACTTCTCTTAAAGTGGGAGGATGTCGAAGTTCGACATTTTTGATAAAATATTAATGACTCATTTTTCTTGTACACTTTTTTCACGTGCTTAATTTGCTATTCCTCTTACTCTTTGTACTTTTCTTTCATAGGATTAATCACTTTTTTCTTTATTTAAAACACTAACTTTCTCAAGCTTTAAAGCTAAAACACTTCCGCCCTTAGTGGCATGAATGTAGAATTTTATTTTCCTATAAAAATAAAATCTTCTCCTTTATATTTTTTAATCTTCAACAATCACTTTAATACAAACTTTTTAAATAAAACTTTATGTTTTTAATTTGGAATTAATTGGATAATTTCTAATTAATATTAATCTAATATTTAAATTATTTTATTAATTTAATATTATTATTTATTTGGGTTGCTAAAAGAATCTGCCTATTTTGTCTGTTTTCGACAGATAAGTACCAAACTAAATTTATTATATTTACCTTTTTAATTTCAACTTCCAAAGAATTAATTTTTTCGTCTTTTTGAACATTTTCATCTTTTAATTGTTTAATATTTTCATCAATTAATTTTTGAGAATTATTTTTAATTTCTTCAATATCTTTTTCATGTTCAGAATTTATTTTTTGAATTTTCTAAAATTAATATTTAAAAATTTATTCGGTACTTGTCGGTTACCCCACGGACTTTTTTTGCGGACAGTTGTAAGGAATGGTTAAAAGTAAATTTAAAACATAATTTTAAATATTAAAAAATTATTTTTGAAGTTGCATAATCAAAGCAATGATTTAATTAAACTTCAAACTAATTTTTTTAATTTTTAAAATTATGTATTGTTAATATTTGGTCTTGAGGTCGTGTAATTGTCTTGGGGTCCTGTCTTTGTCTTGGAAAAATTTCGGTCTTGGACAGCTCCAAAACTGGCATTTTCTGCCTTAACTTATAAATAAAAAGTAATTACATTTTTAATTGCTGCTTCCAAAAGAATAATTTTTTCGTCTTTTTGAATATTTTCATCTTTTAATTGTTCAATTTCATTTTTATGTTCAGAATTTATTTTTTGAATTTTCTAAAATTAATATTTAAAAAATATTCAAAAAATATCCAAACCTTTAATTCTTTTTCCAAATTAATACTTTTTTCCTCTTCTTCAATAGATTTTAATTGAAGATCGTTAAACTTAGTTTGAAGATTAATTAAATCATTGCTTTGATTATGCAACTTTAAAAATAATTTTTGTAATTTATAAAATTGGGTTGGGGTCAGAAGAGTACCGGCGGTTGGGTACCTGAGCAATATTTGGGCCATACTTTTTTGAGTTTTGTACTATTCGAATAAATCTTTTATCAATCTAAAGCTCTGGATGTGAGGATAATTTTCGCAAACAGGATTGATTTGATCAGTTTATGATACAAAAAGTTATATTTAGATAAATGCGCGAAATCGTGATTTGATCTTTATTTTGGCTGTAACTTTTTGTATGATGATCTGATCAAATCACTCCTGATGGCGAAAATAATGCTCACATCCAAGGCTTTTGATTGATCTATTAATTATCTAAATTAATTAAGAATCGAACAAGATATGACCCAAAATATGGATTCAAAAAAATTCAACTGGCCCGTTCCGTTAAAATTATTTTTCTTTTATCTAATTTACTTTTAATTCCAAATATAATTTCAAATGTGATTTAGTTTATAGGAAGAAAATGAAATGAGATTTAAGCTATTTTATAAAGATTCAAAAATTATCCAAGATTCAAAAATTTTAAACTAATTGTCCTGGACTCCAAAAAATCTTAAAAATTTTAGATTTTTTTGCTTTTTTCTTAAGTACGAGTAAGTACGAGGTACGAGGCTGGATATAGGCATGTACGAAGTACGAGTACGAGCAAAATTGAAATTTATGAACACTGGTATCATAGCGAACATGGCTTAATCACAAAAATCCTGATATTCATACATAAATATTAGAGATTGGCCAAGAAAATTTCGTTATTACGCAATATCAATTATGCCCACCTAGAGTATTTTTTCATCGCAGTAGAAAGGGCGCGGCATTGAAAAAGGGGAATGTGATAAAAGTAAATTATCAAAAAATAATTCATAAAAAATTTACCTTTACAATTTCTTCTTCCATAGAATTTATTTTATCGTCTTTTTGCTTTAAACAAACATCATTTTCAACTTTAACTGTTTTTATTTGTTCCTCCAAAAAATTAATTTTCTCATCCTTTTGATTATTTTCTTCAATTAATTTGTGATAATTTTGTTTTATTTCTTCATTTTCATTTTTATATTCAGAATTTATTTTTTGTATTTTCTAAAATTATAGATCAAATATTATAAAATGACGTTTTAATAATTTTTATTGAACCCTTTTAGGGGGAACCATGTGAGATTCAGAATCTCAAATTTAGCGCAGGACCATATCTATGTTTATTTCCGACCGATTAGAATAATTCTAATATCATTCGAAAAGGCTTGACATGCAGAATATTTTTTCTATTTGTATCAATCTCAACCTTTGACAAAATGTGTTACTCTTCACTTATAGGGGATTTTTAATGCGTTTACGGCAAAAAATTTATATAGACTGATATTAAAACAAGAGCTAATACCTCTTTTACCTAACTTAACTAATCTTATATGGGAATTCTGGAAGGTTGCAGCAGGAAAAAATCCATAATGTGGCCAACTTTATATTTTTAAAAACTAAATTACCAGTTTAATTTCTTCCTCCAAAAAATTAATTTTCTTGTCATTTTCAGATTTTAATTGTTTATTATTTTCGTCAATTAATTTCAAAAAATTTTGTTTCGAATTTTTTTGTTGAGAACTGAGTTTTTGGATTCCCTGAAAATATATTTAATTTAGTGATTAAAATTTTGGAATTTCGGCGAGCTTCGAGTAAACAAGAAATGGAAAAAGTATGAGAAAACTTGCCTTTTCAAGTTCAAAATCACGCTTTTCCAGAGACAGATTTTTCTTCGTCATTTTATTCTAGAATATAAATTAATTTCTAAATTTATTCAAATTCAGCCAGATCTCTCTTGTAGTACGACACCTTCGTGCAGAAAGAATCGAAAGTAAAAGAGTAGGATCCAATGCTTGGACACTAGTACCAATATTCCCAATGTACCACCGAGCTATAACTTTGTTCAAAATTGTCGAATCCGTGGCAACCTGGTATGGTTCAATGCGGCTCGACCAGCTTAATCGAAGCACACCAGGGCGCCACGGGTTCGACAATTTTTAACAAAGTTATAGCTCGGCGGTACTTTGGCTCGTTTAATGTGCAGTGTTTTACAAGTTAAGTGTCCTACAACGTGATCAGACTTTTCAAATTTTTAACCTCCAATTTCTCCACACGTCGTTTTAAACTTTCATTCATATTTTGTGATGAACAAAAAGAACTACAAGTAGTTGACAAACCATCAATACTAGATGTTTCCAAAATATTACCAAAACTTTTTTCTGTAAGATTTTCATCTTCCTCTTCCAAAATGTCTTTTAATTCTTTTAAATATTCTTCTTCTACAAGCGTTTCATCTCCAATTTTATTTGAATCATCCTCAACATTATCAGAATTGATAGTGGAGAATGACCATTCTTCTAGTTGTTTTGGTGTTTTCATTATTTATTTTTTAAAAATTATCTCCTAAAAAAGTAATTAGAACTTTTGGATTGTTTTTGATCAAAAAATAAAAAATTTTTTCAACAAATTTGGACAAAAAATACGGAGAATAATAATCACGTAGATTCTTTCAAAAATTTATTTAGCTAGATCCGAATTTGTATAACATCAACTTGCCCCTTTCATCCAAACATATTCTATTAATTTTAATTTTTTGGAAAAACACTGAAACAAGTGAAACTAGATATATAAATTAAGAGTTTGAAAGTATTTAATTAAATTAATTATTTAATTATTTTTTATTTATTTAATTAATGAGTATTTAATTAAACAAACTCTAATAAATTAAGAAAAAGAAAAATTCAAAATAAGGCTCTAAATAAGACAAATTAGAGAAAATACAAATATTTATATGAGTGATACTATGAAGGGCGGGTGAAGTTGAATATGTACAAGTTTATATGTAGGTCAATGGAAAAGGTTAAATAATAAAATATAAAGAGGAATAAATTCAAATAATGTTTTGGGGAGATGTAGTTGATAAAAAGTAAATAAAGAAAAAAATATTTTGAGGGAAGAATTTGAAAAAATAAATTGGGGAAGGAAAACATTATTTTTATGAGAATATTTGTTGAGGGAATATTTTAAAAATATAAAAGATAAGAAAATGTTTTGAGGTAATTTTGAATTATTTCCGGCAAAACACAGACATTCTTATAGGGAGAATTTTCATCAATTTGACCCAGACATTTTTATTGGCAAAATATCGTCCTTCTCCATATATTTGAAAAAAATATGTCAACTCAAAATGTAATGAGGCAAAATAAAAAATAAAAGAAAAGATTTTTATTTTTAGGAATTATTATAAAGGTAAAATTGAAGTTATTCCGGATCCCAGACCCGAATTCGAGCTCGAAGTAACGATCAGTTTAGATACAAAATTTGTAATTTTAAAATTGAAGTTAAATTTGGGTCCGGGGTTCAAACAAATAAAATTTGAACTAATACTCGGACTGATGATTCTCGATTACCGCCTGGCAACCCTCTAAATTATCGAAAAAGAGCATCTTCCTCATATTTTCTAAAGAAATGGAGGAATGATAAAAAAATGGGCCCTATCTGAAATTAGGGCGGTAATCGTTTTTTTTCATAACTTTTTCTATTACTTTTTTTCCTTCCTTGATATGACAGAATGGTCAGCATTTTCTTCCTTGTTCAATTCCATTAAAGTTGCCTGTGGCATAATCAAATGAGTGATGATAAAGAAAAGGATTAATTTTTAAATATTTTTTCCTTATTTTCATTCCTTTGTAGTCCGAGTTTCGTGCGTGCTTTGTCTGTCCGTGTTCGTCCGTGTTTTGTCTGTCACACGGACGAACACGGACAGACAAAACACGGACGAACACGGACAGACAAAACACGGACGAACACGGACAGACAAAACACGGACGAACACGGACAGACAAAACACGGACGAACACTGACAGACAAAACACGGACGAACTCGGACAGACAAACACACACACCCGCTTTTGCGGAGGTGAGGGGTTTCATAGGTCATTTTAAAATTTATTTGCGATATATATATACGGCCTATTATTTAATGACTTTCTTGATATTTCTTGATACATTTGAAACACAAGACAAAAAGAATTTATGGAACTAGTACAAATTTGACCGATGGATACATGAAGGAAGCACTGTTTCGCCAAAATGCTAGAGCTAGAGGAGAATCAATATCAGCAGCATTTGTAAAAATATTAAAAAAGAAATATTGCCTTTAATTTTTTTTTGTAAAATTAATCCTTTTCGCGTGTAGTTTCCCTACGGCATAAATCAAATACAGAGAGAATTATATTGAGAAATTGACCATTATAAGGAACATAAAAAATTTGATTGCAGCATTATTTGCGTATACGGCCGAATATAACCTGCGAATATATGGGAGGGGTGTGGCAGAACCGAAAAGTGAATATTTTAAAAATATAAAAGATAAGAAAATGTTTTGAGGTAATTTTGAATTATTTCCAGCAAAACACAGACATTCTTATAGGGAGAATTTTCATCAATTTGACCCAGACATTTTTATTGGCAAAATATCGTCCTTCTCCATATATTTGAAAAAAATATGTCAACTCAAAATGTAATGAGGCAAAATAAAAAATAAAAGAAAAGATTTATTTTTAGAAAAATATTATAAAGGTAAAATTGAAGTTATTCCGGATCCCAGACCCGAATTCGAGCTCGAAGTAACGATCAGTTTAGATACAAAATTTGTAATTTTAAAATTGAAGTTAAATTTGGGTCCGGGGTTCAAACAAATAAAATTTGAACTAATACTCGGACTGATGATTCTCGATTACCGTCTGGCAACCCTCTAAATTATCGAAAAAGAGCATCTTCCTCATTTTTTCTAAAGAAATGAAGAATGATAAAAAAAATGCATCACAAAGAGAAGCTTTACACAAATCAGAAAAAATAATTGAATTAGGTTTTTCGATCTTAGGACGGGTTTCCATTATCACTTAATGGGTTCCCTTGAGAAATTTATTTGTAAATAAATAAATTAAAAGATTAAATTTATTCAAAACATTCAAAAATATGGTTGTCTATTCGGAACGGAACCGAGGTTCATTTTAAAATATACAAAGAATTTCCAAGAACAGACAATCCTATCCACAATGATAAAAAGGGGAGAGGAAGAAAAACTACAAAAATAAATTTGAAATATTACTAAAACATATTTTTTGATAATATTTTCTTAAATTTAAAACAAATTAAAAAGAAAACAAGGGGCATTCTTTTAAACATAAATTGAAAACAGAGATGGAATTTGTTTTATGGAATTTTGGTATAATAATTAAATTTATAAAAAAATTAAATTAATTTTTATTAAACAAAATTTAAATTTTTATGGAAAGAATTTAATTTAATTTTTTAGAAAATATAGAGGAAAACTAAAATAAAAAATTTTAATTTATTTATATATTGAAGGATTTTTTGCCCAGAGAAAGTTTTTTTGGAGAATATTTATCTGTTGAGAAAAATACAGAAGGAAAAAGGATTAATTTATATTTGTTGAGGGGACTCCACCCCAGAATATCGACACCCTAAATATCGTCACCCTAAATATCGAGCCCAAAATATCGAATGACCCTAAATATCGACACCCAAAATGACGAATTACCCAAAATATCGAAAATTTTTAAACTTCATAATTATGTATTCCAAGGACGGGCAAGTCTTTTTAACAAAGGGAAATTGTTCCAACAATGGAACAAACATCAATCATGATCAATATGTCCAATCAAAGAAGGGTGATCGATCCCCAAGGAGAATCTTGATCGGTCGCTATGGTCAGTTCGATCGAAAACACAATTCCTCGATGTTGGAACATCATTTCCGATCATTGGAATACATAATTATGAAATTAAAAAATTTCGATATTTTGGGTAATTCGTCATTTTGGGTGTCGATATTTTGGGTCATTCGATATTCTGGGTGGCGATATTTAGGGTGCGATATTTTGGGTGTCGATATTTAGGGGTGATCCCGTTGAGGGAATATTTTAAATTTAAAAAATAATGTTTTGAGGGATAATTAATGTTTAGAATTAAATTAAAAATAAATTTAAAGGGGTCACCCTGAAGCCTACACCATGAAACCTAAACTCTGAAGACTACAACTTTTTTTTAATTTTGTAAATTTATAAATAGGTACTAAAAATACAATTATTAAAAAAATTATTTTTTGAATGCCAAAAGTAAAACAATTGGAAAAATATTTTTTAGTTTTACACAATAACAAATTTAATAGTTTTTATGTTTTAAATAATGATGTCTAATTTAAATTTCTTTTTTGATTATTTAAATATTATTTAGGTATTTTAAAGTTTTGTTTAAAATGTTCTAAAACTGTTTATAAAAATTAAATTAATCACCCTTTCACTCAATCCTCAATTTTAAGAAACTAAAAGTTCGCAATTTTTGAATTTACAGCTAGATTAGACAAAGAGTCAAAATTTCTTTATATATTGAAGGATATTCACTATCTAGTCCATTAAAAACTTTTTAGAGTGAGTGTGTTGATTGGGCGATATTTCGTCCTAACAGCCACATACAAGTTTACCAAAAATTAGGATTTCAAAATTATTAGTAAGTATTCATTAAACCTTCACTAGATTTACATTAAAACCTCTAAGGTAATCTTAAAAGATTGATAGATGTGGGATTTTTTAAATAAAATTATGCCTATAGTTCTGTGACACATTTTTAAATTTTTACATTATTTTAGTTGAAGAAATCATTTTATGTAACAAATTTCGAAAAATATTTAAAAAAAATTGATAATTTAACTTGATGAAAAAAGCAAGACTAGACAAAAAGTCAGTATTTCTTTTAAAAAAAATCTCGTTAATTATTTTTGTGCAAATGTAAATTACCTAATCGAAATTCTCGTTTATATAAAACCAATTAACATTAAATCAGAGTGGATGTGTTGATTGGACGATATTTTGTCCTAACAGTTGACATATTTTTTTCAAATATATGGAGAAGGACGATATTTTGCCAATAAAAATGTCTGGGTCAAATTGATGAAAATTCTCCCTATAAGAATGTCTGTGTTTTGCTGGAAATAATTCAAAATTTCCTCAAAACATTTTCTTATCTTTTATATTTTTAAAATATTCCCTCAACAAATATTCTCATAAAAATAATTTCCAATCTACTTTTAATATTTTTACACTCTTTGGGCAAAAACTGTTTCTGTATATAAATATATTTTTTTTTGATTTACATATGTCTTAAACTCACATTTAGATTAAAAAAGAAAATTGAAATGAATTTTCATTCCAAAAATTTTTCATATTTTCACTAAAAAAATAAAATTGTCTCTTAGAAGAAAAAATGGTTCTACTTGACTTTATGAGTCCAATCAAACTTTATGAGTCCAATCAAAAAATAATTGGATTTTTCTTGGTATTGCAAAGTAGGGGTATGGTTCCAAAACATTTCTTCGTGTTCGGGACCTACGCCCACTGGGTCTGGGACCGTTCCTTGCCCTATCCCTCGAAATTTCGAAACTTATAATTGTTTTTCCGAAATTTTTAAAAATTGGCTATAACTTTCAGTAATTTTGAGGGATAGGGTAAGGAACGGTCCCAGACCCAGTGGGCGTAGGTCCCGAACACGAAGAAATGTTTTGGAACCATACCCCTATTTTGCAATACCAAGAAAAATCCAATTATTTTTTGATTGGACTCATAAAGTTTGATTGGACTCATAAAGTCAAGTAGAACCGAAAAAATTTCCCTTAATTTTAGATAAATTTATTTATTTAAATTCCATAAAACAAATGGAATTATTTTTTTCTATTCCTTTTTGGAGGTGTTTTAAAAAGATTTTTTATTTTAAATTTAAACAAATTTATCTAACTTTTTCTTAAAAAAAGTTAAATTTATACTCTATTAAGCACCCACTCCAAAACAAAATTTTCAGAAAATTAATTTTTAAAAAATATGAAAACACCAAGACAATTGGAAGAATGGTCATTTTCTACACAAAATTCTGATAAAGATGAAACGCTTGTTGAAGAGGAAGATGAAAATTTTACAGAAACATCGAGTATTGATGGTTTGTCTACTATATCTAGTAGTTGTTGTTCATCACAAAATATAAATGGAAGTTTAAAACAACGTTTGAAGAAATTAGAGGTAAAAAATAATTTTTTGTTTAATTACTAGAGTAAATTTCAATTGTACGAAGCCTTCACTTTACTGTCCAATTTTTTCTGCGCGATGGCTTCGTACAAATGAGAAGCTGACTTTATTTAAAAATATTTCTATTTTAGTTGACATTGAAAAATAATAATCTTTATCTGGAGAATAATAATTTAAAGATGGAATTGGCAAGTTTTTCTTGTTTAATTTTTGTCTGTCTGAGATTCATGTCTTGTAATAATTTTTATTAATATATAATTTTAGAACATTCAAAAAATAAATTCTGACCATAAAAATGAAATTGAAGAAATTAAAAATAATTTTCAAAAATTAATCGAAGAAAATATTAAACAATTAAAAGCAGAAAACGATGTTTATTTAAAACAAAAAGATGATAAAATTAATTCTTTGGAGAAAGAAATTAAGGAGGTAATTAATTAGTCTATTTCTTTTTAAATATAAACTAAATCACATTTCAAATTATATTTGGAATTGAAAGTAAATTAGATAAAAGAAAAATAATTTTAACGGAACGCCAGTTGAATTTTTTTGAATCCATATTTTGGGCCATATCTTGTTCGATTCTTAATTAATTTCGATACTTAAAATATCAATCGAAAGCCTTGGATGTGAGCATTATTTTCGCCAACATGAGTGATTTGATCAGATCATCATACAAAAAGTTACAGCCAAATAAAGATCAAATCACGATTTCGCGCATTTATCTAAATATAACTTTTTGTATCATAAACTGATCAAATCAATCCTGTTTGCGAAAATAATCCTCACATCCAGAGCTTTAGATTGATAAAAGATTTATTCGAATTAGTACAAAACCCAAAAAGTTATGGCCCAATATTGCTCGGGTACTCATCTGACCCCAATCCAATTTGATAAATTACAAAAATTATTTTTAAAGTCTATTTTGGAAAATGAATTAAAAGTTTGGATATTTTTTGAAAATTCTTTAAATATTAATTTTAGAAAATTCAAAAAATAAATTCCGAACATAAAAATGAAATTGAGGAAATTAAAAATAATTTTCGAAAATTAAAAGATGAAAATGTTCAAAAAGACGAAAAAATTAATTCTTTGGAAGTTGAAATTAAAAAGGTAAATAATTAATTTAGTTTTTTATGAAGCAACGCCCCACTACGGGAATGTTGTTCAAACCGGAAAATGTTGATACAATCAACTTTCTTTTAAAATAATTTAAAAGAAAAATTTTTCGCGAAATAAAATAAGAAAAAAATATGTATAGCCCCGAGAAAATTTAAATTATTTTTTGGTTTTTCAATTTAAGAAAGTAATCCAATACTTTTAGAAGATACTAAAACTAGAGTTGCACGAAGTGGAGGCCTCGCCGAGGCCGAGGTCCTCGGCCATTTTCAAACTCGACCTCGATTTTGCTGACCTCGACCTCGAAACCGAGGTCGAGGTCTTCTAGGAGAACTTTCACTAATATAAAATATATTGCCTATAAATCGGGGCTTCGATTTCTACGATTTTTCCTCATTTTGTGGTCATTATCATTTTTAAAAATGTGGATTTGCGGATTTATATGGTCTTCTGAAGATTATGAGGATTTTTTTTTCTTGTAGTTTTTAGGATAAAATGTAATTCTTTGTCTTTCTTGCCTTCCAAATAAAAAAAGAATTTTGACTTAAGGACCTTCCAAGGCGCTTAAAAAGGACGATTTTTCGAGTAAACAATTCACTACAACTATATAAGGACGGTAAAAGCATCGGCTCAAATCACTGCAATTTTTCGGTTAATTGTTCGGATTTTAATAAGATAGTCATTAGTAGTGAAAAATGCTCAATTCAATTGTTGGAGTCAAAAAACATAACGCATAAAATGATTTTAATTCAATTTTTCTGTTTGATAATTTTTTGTGGATTTTTGATATAGAATGCGGATTTTTAAAAATTTGAGATCGAAGCATTGCCTTAATTACTATTAATATTTTTAAAGGATTTTGCTAAATTTAAAAATGAATGGAGTGAGATTGATAATGAATACAAAATTTGTGACAATAAATGTGTAAATTCAAGCAACTCGTTTGGTCTTAGAAGGAATGGATTTGTAAATTTAATTGGTGATGAAAATATTAATTATTTGAAGGGGAAAGGAGGTAAATTATTGGAATTTTTGATTTTTCTAAGATTATTTTCAGGTTCGAATAAATGTGTGTTTGTTTATTCAGAAAATTTATTTGAGAAACTAAAAAATTATCCCAAATATTATTTATATTATTTTGAAATCAAATGTAAATTTGAAGGAGGGCCATATAGAGTTGGCAATTTGGAAATTGGTCTTAAAAATTTGAATACGAATATTTGTAATTTCTACTCTTCAAAGTATGGAAAGGTTATAACCGAGAAATTTGGAATATGTCAACTTTTTACGGGCTTGAATAATAATGATATTTTTGGTTGTGGATTAGTTTATCCTCCAACTAATAAATTAAATGAAGAATTTCCGTATGTATTCTTTACACAAAATGGAAAACAAATTGGTAATTATTTAAAATATTAAAATCAGTAATATATACAGGGTGCGGCAACTTTTCCGCCCCTTTTGTTTTGGCAATATCTTGCTTTAAAATTTTGATAATTCTATTTTATTCACAACTCTGAAAAATTTTTTGGAAAAAGAAATTTGGTTTAGAGATAATAAAGCCGTCAAACATCATTTCTAGCATTTTTATGCCAAATTTTAATTGACCTTATGACTAGAGTACGTCGAAAACCCGAGTTCGAGTTCAACCTTTTAGGTGAGTTATCAGACTAGATTATAAAATTTAAGACGATTTTTGTATCAAAAAATTTCTGAAACTCTTGGTATTAAAAAAAGAAAGGATTATCAAATTTTATTTAGTTTGAAGCGAGATATGGTCAAAAAAAGGGTCGAAAAATTTGCACCTTGAAAATAATTGTTTTTTAAGGTCGAGGTTTATTAGAAAAGGACAACTCGGATTTATATAAACCACATGTTGATCATATATATCTGTCTATTGAAACAAACTTTGGAAGTGATTTGAAGACTAAACCATTTAAATATGACATTTCAAATCATTTAATTCCTAATAATTTTTATAACTAGATGCTTTTTATCAATCTTGTTTTTTGATTTTCCTCTTTTGATTTATATTTACCCATTTTAATTTTCCAAGTTTTAAATAAATTTTGTTCTGAATTTAACATGAATATAGATTTTTTACAAACAATTCGATAATCATAACAAAAATTGAAATTAAAACATTTGTCGATGAAAATTTAAAATATGTAGGTATATAAAAATTGTTGCACACAATGATTAGAGTTGGTACCGAACTAACAATCAACAAATTTGTGCTTAATAGAAATTTAATAATATTTGAGAAAGAATGAAGTTAATTAGATGAACACATATAATCTTTTGAAAAATTTATTCAAAGATACATTAACCAGACACGCAAAAATACAAATAAGCACAATTTTTTAAATTTTACCTTCTCATTATTTATCAACTAAAACCAAACTATTTACTTGGTTTATTTAACAAGATATGGAAAATTTAAACACGCGATAAAATTAAGTCAATCATAAAGTGCAACAATTATTATATACATTTTTTAAATTATTTTTTATTTAAAAAAATTAAAAGCTTTGGGTAATTCTTCGGTTCGTACCCCCCACCCTTTTTCTGACCATTTTTTCATTTTCCTTTCCTTCATTTTGCTTTTCCTTGATTTTTCCTTCCGTTCATTTTTCTCCCCCTTTCTCCCTCATTTTTCATGAGGCAAGTATCAAAAAGCATTTATGAGAAATATTTATTTTTTTTCAACAGGGTAAAAAAGAGAAACATGATACCAAAAATTATAAAAAATCATAAGAGTTGAAAAATCATAAGAGTTCATAAGAGTTGAATCTATATGCCCACATAAAGGATAAATGAAATATCTTCTTTAATTCCAAATGCGTTCCTTAATTTCTAATTGTACTGGTTTATTTATGTAAAAAACCTTCAAAAAAAGTTCCACAGAGATACCCTTGTTCTTTTTTACAATTTCTAGTTGTATACCTCCAGTTGCCATACCGACGATCTTTCACATTATGTATCGTTGTTTTGCCACCACATGCTTTACATGTTCGTTTACCATGAAGAAGTCCAAGCTCTTCGAGCCAGGCTTCGAAATCGTTGTCGCTTAATCTTAGTTTGTCACCCAAATGAATCATGTTAAAATTTTTTAATTGCTCCATATTAGTTATTGACTGATGTAAATGTGTTTTTCCAGAGCTTTTCTCGTGCATATATACATACATAATCCTTTTTGATACTTGCCTCATGAAAAATGAGGGAGAAAGGGGAGGAAAAATGAAAGGAAGGAAAAATCAAAAGAAGGCAAAAATGAAAAAATGGTCAGAAAAAGGGTGGGGGTACGAACCGAAGAATTACCGAATATTTTTTAAATATTAATTTTAGAAAATTCTAAAAATAAATTCTGAACATAAAAATGAGATGGAGGATTAAAATTTTATTTAATAAAGGCAAATGATTTGACCGAAAAAAGTTTGGGGATTTATTTAATTTTGTTAGTTTATTGCAGACTTGCACATGGATACGGATTTTGCTATCCGTATCCGGATATATCCGTGGGGTCAATATCCGTATCCGTTTGTATCCGTCCGACTTTTGAGTCATATCCATCCGCGGATATCCGCGGATATATCCGTTTTTTCTCAAAATGGTCAGCCTGGCTAGAATTTTCAAAATGGTCAAATTTATTTAAATTCGGGTAATGGGTAGACAATGAGGTAATAATTGGATGCAAGTAGTATATACTCCAGTTTTATAACACTTTTTGGTAAAAAGTGTCATAAAACCAGAGTATATTTCCGAAAATTCAATTTTTTAAAAATATAATTAGAAATAGAAAAAATATTTGAAACCTAAGCCTACACGAACATTCTAAAATAAAAGTAAAAAAAGTAATTTAAAGCTTTTATTTGCAACAATTTCTTTTCATATTGCAGCGAATTCACTTAAAAAATTTCATTTTAAGGGCAATAATTATTTTCGCAAAAATTTTTGTCATGACATGTAATTATCAATAGTGTAAAAATTTTTTGTGAAGAAACCTATGTCTTTTTAGTGCGCAAAAAGCAATTAGAGGAATAAATTCAAGACATTTTACGAACAAAAGTTTTACAAAATAATTTGTGTTGATAAAACATTTTGATAAAGTATGTCGCAAATAATTAGTTTTTTTAAATTTTTAAGTGGTTAACTTCTAAATAGTTTTTGAGAATATTTGGAAGGCTATAGATGAAAAATAGGAAATCAGGAAAAACATTTAGAAATTTTAAATGTAAAAGCTTCTTGTATCATTTTTCACTAGGATATGAACTATAATCTATAATATACATGTCATTGCATAAAATTTAACCACTTAACCACATAAAATTAAAAACTTTTGAATCGAATATTCATAGAAATGGAGGAATTTTGTGAGGAAATTTGTGAGTAACGCAAATTTAAAAAATTACAAAATTATGTAGAGGTTAATTAATTCAAAACTCAGGTTTTCGGGTTACAAAATTAATATACTAGTCGAAAAAATAATTTGAAATCTAACATATATCAATGATTAGCATTGAGCACGGTCAATAACTAAAAATTCTAATAAAATGTATGTATAAAAAATAATTGGCCACTCATTTGTAGTCATACTTAAAAATGTCACATCAATTAATTTTGCAATATGTACAAAGAAAATAACCATTTAATTGCACAAAAATATGCACATTTGATTTCACTAAAAATATTTCGCAATAATGCCCACATAATTGCTCCACAAAAAATTGCCAACTTAATTGGGCCAAAAAACGCACAAAGTACATAATTTGGGCGAAAAGTTTTGAAATAGTTTGCCCATTTAAATGGCCAAAATTACTTATAACAATAAAAGAGTTAAAAACACAAAGGTTCGACTATAACATAATTGAGCAAAAAACAAGTTTTTTATAGTAATTATCTGTTCTAGAATGTTCTAGAAGCATTTCTGGTGCATATAAAAGAAGCTCGTTTTCGCCTTGTGTTTCATTCATAATATTTATCAACAATTACTTATTACTAAAAGCCTATCAACTCTTCACATTAAATTTATTTAAAAATCCAAATAATTATTAAATTTTCAAAGATTTAAATATTTTATAAATTATTTTTGCTATATAAAATGAACTCCCACCCAAAAGATGGTAAAAACTTTAAAATTTTAAATTGTAATTATTTAAAATTATTCAGTCGAAACAATTAATCTTGACGGCGATGAAACTCAAAATAATGGATTACAAGGTAACTATCCCGAAGTAAAATTTTCTAGCTTTAAGGCTCAATAACTGCTGAGGAAATAGAGCTATTCCGTGATTTTATTTCAAAACAACAAAAAAAGAAAGAGGCATCAGAAAATAGAAGAAGAAAGTCAAAGTCAAGTGGTACTTCGTCACCAGACAAATCAACACCGTCAAAGAAGCCTAAAACACATGAGAAGAAAATAATCAAAAATTCAACTGAGACTCAGGTATACTTATCTATCATTTCTTATATAAAGATAATTAGAAGGCAAACGATGGAGAAATAAAGCAAATGTCTGATAAAGAAAAGAAGGATGATGATGAATTGCATCAGGCTATTCTAAATTACGAGGGCGATTTTTCAGAATCTGAAGATGATAATCCTATGGGATCAAACGAATCAGTCAGCAAAAAAATGCGCATTGAAAGTAATTTTATATTTTGAAATTTTAAAATAAAATAATTTTAGAAAATTATCATAAGAGATTCACTGTGCCAGCGGCTCTGATCGATCGAGCACAGCTTCTTAAACATCAACGACGAGGGATATTCGTCTATCAGTGCGAATCTTGCCGCGAAAGTCAGAAAAAAAGGGAATTCTATCTATTCAGCACAGGGATAGATGGTCTATCTGTATTGACGATAGAATTGTGTGCTGAGGATCTTGATAAAAATATCTCTTTAGGAATGCATTACTCTGGATACTTTGGTAAGATGAAAATTTTTACGAAAATCAAAAATATTCTAGGGCATTCTAATAATGGACATCAATCAGGCTCAAAAATGTCAATGCTTGATCTTGGTAATCGTATTTTTAAATAATGAATATTTTTATTAAGATGACGATGAGTTTGAATTTACAAGAGGTGCGAGCATTACAAAAGGTACGGATAAGAAGCTTCTAAACTTGGGCAAATATTGCTGGATTCTTCACCAGGTATTAAAAAATTATTAAATTTTTTATACAAATTTTAGTGCGCACAATGCAGCGACCTTACAAAAAAACTGGCTAATGAACTCTTCATCAAGAAAAAGGGCAGCATCTACGAGCTCAGCTTCCCAGTAAGGAAATTTCGCAAATGATTAAATAATTTTAGTTAAGGTCTGCTCTTACTGCACAACAGCCAACATCGAGCACCAGCAAAAAACATATGGCACATTAAATAAGAAGAATTAAAAGGAAAATTAAACACCGCTTATTCGCTTAATATTGTTTAATAAAAATTTAAAGCAACCTTAATTACAAAAAATAATCGTTAAATTAACGATTTATAATTCTAATATTTTAATTAATCAATTTTCATAAAAAGTTTCAGTTCCTGTATGAACATGTTATTGAAGGTCTCAAAGAAAGCGTTATACGATTCTCGCGACAAATAAGCACGCTTGAGTATGTGCGCCAAGATGACAAAATGCTAAAAAATGAGCTATACGATGCTTTTATGCAATTTCATGAAAAACGCTATCCTCTAGCAAAATGTCAAATACATGAATATCTACTAAGGGAGATGAATGCGTTGGCAAAAATAGTATATTTTTATTCGTATAATTTATCAAATATATTAATTAAGGCTATTACTGAAGTCGTGAAGGATGAGTTGTATTTTGAGCTTCATAACCCATTTAGCAAATTCTGGGGTCAAATTGATCTTGAAATGGCAATTAAGATATTCAACAAACACGGAAGTATTCACGGACCAATTATGAGAGAAGGTTTGACAAAAAATGTTACACGTATTTCAAATTTTAGATTCACCAATAATATTCATGAGAGCTCACACGGATTCATGTAGTACTATTAAACCCAACACAGAGGAGAAGGGTGTGCAAACTGAAAATTCTTCGGATGACCGTGTCGTTACTGCTGAAACTGAAAAATTAAACGATCAGTAAATGGATACAACAACTAACTATAAAAATAATTTTTGAATAAATAAATATTTAAAATATACTCATATTTTTTATAAAAATACGTTTTAACGTTAATATCTAAATAACTATTATTAATTTTTATTATAGCATTTAGATGAGTCGTCATATAAGAAATTTTGGAGAATATTCTGTTAAACATTTTTATAAAGAAGAAGCAGCTGAGACTGTTAACAGCTCCAAATTCAAAATTGGTGTTTTCAGGTAAACTCAAATTTATATATCGAAATTCTGTTTATTTTAGAAATGTATTCACTGTTAAAAATATTGAAGATGCACCAGAAGGAAGTGATCAACTTTTAGAAGATTTAATTGATTACTTCATTGAAAAGGCAGACAAGTCAACCGGTACAAAAGCGGAAAAATGTTCAATAATTATACGAAGTGCAGTTCTTGAAAAACCAATTCAAATTCCGTACAGAGGTTTTGCGCAAAATACACCACAGGTTGTTATGGAACAACTTGATTCTGTTGATCAAAGTGGAAAAAGGATGGGAAGACCATCACTTTACAGCCAGCCAATACATATCGAGGTTTATTTGTATAAAAGTAAAAAAATCTGTTTTTATCAAGATTGTTATGGGACCTTCTCACGAAGAGGCTCTAGCCTTGATAGAGAAAGGAAATAGCGGAAGCGGCCGAAAATCAAGACATATTATGAAAGGAACAGACCTAAACAATCTTATTGAGGTTTTTAAATTTTAAAAATACAATATAACAAAATTTAGGTTCGCAATGATGATCTAGGTGAACCTTTCAAATACCATTGCCTTTTGTTGGCGGTTCAGCTAACATTGATGTATATTAATATGGACAATACACCAAAAGAAAAAATGAATTTTCAAAGAATTATTGCAGGAAAAGGAGCAAGATCCAAGACTCAACGATACACATTGATCAAGGATATGTTAATTCAAATGAAACGACACGGAATAAGATATCCTCTAAAATTGCAAGAATATAATGTAGAAGAACATGCCCCATTAATACAAAAATATTTTAATGAAAAATTTCCTGGTGAATATCGATTAGCTGTATTTGGAGAATATGGCCAAATGAAACCTTTATGGAAGGGAGCAGCTCGTGCTGAGAAGGATGTTTGTCTATATTTAAAGGATGGACATTATTATGGTATAAGAAAACTAAATACACTTTTTGGAAAGGATATGTATTATTGTCTTGAATGTGAATCAACCTACCACAGCAAAATAGAACATCGGCAGACATGTGCAGCAAAATGTCCACGTTGCTGCGGGATGGGAGCAGATTTTCCGTGTAAAGAGATTGAAAATTACGAAATAGATTGTTCTGAGTGTTTCAACTTGTTTAAAAATCCTGACTGTTACAAACGACATATTGAAAAGGGAATATGCCAGATTTTTAAAAGGTATTTTAAATTTTAATAATAAATAAAATTGAAAATAGATGCAAAGAATGTGGTCAAATTTACAAAGTGAATAACAAAGAAGAAAATGAAGGACATGTATGTTATATTCGTTTCTGTTCTCTTTGTCATTCACGGCATAGAAGGGACGAACAATGCTTTGTACAACAGATTGTTCCTAGAAAAGCTCAATCCTATCTTATGGTATTTTTTAAACAATTCGTAATAAAAAATTTTTTAGGTTGTATTTGATTTTGAATGCGAACTTATATCATCATCAAAAATTATAAATGATAATTCATCTAACGATGAAAATTATCAATTACACCATGTTAACTGTGTCTCGGTAATTTAAATTATAATAACTGATAAATTATAAATTAGGCAATGCTATTATGCGCAAAGTGTATGCAAAATAATAACTGGAAAGAAAAATATACAGGAGCCTGCAAAACTTGTGGACCAGGAATTACAAGAATAAAAAGTTGGACGGGTGCAAATTACGAGAATCCCTTGCGTGAATTCCTTGAATGGATAATCTTTGGACTTGATAATGAGAGAAAAGGAAAAACTCTTGCAATTTCTCATTATGGAGGGTTTGTACTGAATTATTTTTTATTTTAATATTTTTTCCAGACGTTATGATATGCATTTACTGTTGGGTGAATTGATCAATCACTTTGGAATTGAACCAAATATAACAAGAACCGGAAACAAACTTTACGAAGTTCTCATAAAGAAGAAAGATGGAATTTATCCACATATTTCTTTTCGCGATTCTTTTAATTGGATGATGCTCAAGTTGGATCAATTACCAAAGGCTCTTGGTCTAGATATTGATGAAGGAGGAAAATCATTTTTTCCTCACGGATGGAATCTTAATAAAAATATGGATGTTTTGTTGAAAAGTCTGCCAGCTAAGAAGTATTATTATCCCGAAACAATGGGAAAACAAAGAAGGAAAGATTTCGAGGAATGGTACGATATGCACAAGGACAGTTCATTTTTACTTTGTGAACAAATTGTCGAATATTGTGAGCAGGATGTACGCATACTTACGCACGCTCTTGTTAAACTACAAAAGCTATTCTTTGAACTCGCTACAGAACCATCAAAACGAGATGATGTTCTTGTATCTTCAATGACACTTGCTAGTGCATGTCTTCGTCATTTTTGTAAATTTCAAAATTCTACTAATATAATTATATTTTTTAGGTATAAACTATTTGAAAAGCAATCAGATAGGTATTATTCCAGACAATGGGTATCACAAAGATACAAACTACTCTGCAATCTCCATTAAATTTATTAAATGGCTTGAACATAAAACAGGCCTTCAAATTCAAAACAGACAAAGTGCAGAAGGCGAGTATAGAATTACTGTTTCAAATGGAAGTGTTTTGCGACTTGATGGATTTATTAAAGAAAAGAATATAGCTATAGAGTTCCTCGGATGTGCATGGCATGGACATAAATGGTAAAATAAGCTTCATTTTCTTACTTATAAATTTAGTCTTTATCGTCCTCATGAAATATGTCTAAACGGTAAAACAGCACTATATAATGACGACACTTTAAATGAACGAATCAATTTGTTAAAGAACGAGAACATACGTACCTACATATTTTGGGAATGCGAGGTAGTAAAGGCATTGGAAAATAATCCGAGAATGTCACTTTTCTTTGATGAATTGCCAGATATTGGACCTTTATTTCCTCGAGATGCTTTTCATGGTTTTATTATTTTTCAATTCTTATAATTATGTAATTTCTAGGTGGAAGAACAGGACCTTTATCTCTTAAATGCCATCTTGAAGACTCTGCAGAAAATGAATACGAAATCTCATGTTATGATGTGGTTAGTCTATATCCTGCGGTTAACTTTTATGCTTTCTACCCCATTGGTGAGACTTTATATAAATTTGTAACCATATAGTATTTAGGCCATCCAGAGTTATTGGATCTCAATCTAGATATAAATTGGACAAAACCTGAAGACTTAAGCCCTTATCGTGGAATATTTAAGTTATTCATTATTCCACCCGACGACTTATATTTACCAGTAATTCCAGAAAGAATACACGGAAAATTGGTATGTTAATTTAAAACAACGTAAAAATTTTCTAGATATTTCATCTATGTCATCAGTGTGCAATAGAGATAGAACCAGGTGTGGCTAAACGTAAACAAACTAGCTATAGCTATGGAAGGAAATGGTGTCAGCATGACGATAATAAGCGAGGATTTGTAAGCACAACTTGCTCTGTAGAACTTGAACTTGCTTTGAGCAGAGGTTATCGTGCAACAAAAGTATATAGTATATATAATTGGGAAGAGTGGTCTGATGAATTACTACGTCCATATGTTCAGGACATGATGCGACTAAAAATTGAGGTTTAACTTTAGTTTTAATAATCATAATTTTTTAACCAAGGCAAGTGGTTGGCCTAGTAGTGTTTTGTCGCCGGATAATATTGAACAAGAAGAAAGACTCAAAAATGATTTTATTGTGAAAAATCAAAAAGAATATGGTATTACTCTTGAGCCTTCAAAAATAGCAAGGAATGAAGGATTGCGCTATTTAGCTAAAACTTGCAATAATTCAATGTAAATAAATTTAAAAATTTAAATAAATAATTTTAGGTGGGGACGCTGGGCACTTCGCTGTAATTTAACTCAAGATTGCATCACAAGTTCCCCTATAAAACTTCATACAATTCTTAATGATCCTAAGCTGGAAGTCGGTGCTATAGAGATGTTGACTCCAGATCTTTTCGCTGTACCTTATAAGAATCGTCGCGAATTTGTTCGACCACACGATAAGTACAACATTATATTGGCCCTTATTACAACAGCAACGGCAAGAGTGATGCTTTACGACTTTATGGAAAAAATTGTAAATGACAACGAGTGTAAACTTTTATACACCGATACGGATAGTTGTTTTTTTGTACACAAGCGTAATAAAAAACCACCGTTTCGTGTTGGGGATATGCTTGGAATGATGAGTCGCGAATATGAAGAATGGGCTATTATATCTTTTTATACAGGAGGATGCAAACAGGTTTTTAAATTACACATGTATTCACTGTATTTTTTCTTAGTATGCAATGAAAATGAAGCACCGTGAAACTGGTGAACTAAAATATATTGTAAAATGCCGTGGACTTTGGGAGCAAGTTGACACACCACTGGACTTTAATCAATTCCGGGTATTTTTAAATTATACGTTTAATTTTATTAATTATTTATAGAAAATGGTAGAAGCATATGGAGAGGAACAGGATCCTGTGGTATTGCAGCGAACACATTTCCAACCGAACTGGCGCAAAGGACAAGTTACAAGTCGAACTCAAATAAGGTATTTGGTTTTTATTTAAAAAATATTAAATTTATTTAGACGCTACACACCAATCTATGACAAAGGATTTGTAGATGCTAATTTCGATTGTTATCCCTATGGATATCGGGGCGAGCCTATTAATGATCCAACAAAGTGATTTTTTAGTATAAATATTTTTTCATAAAAATTTTGATTGATTTGTTTTATACAATATATCTTTTATAAATTCTTATTTTGTTGTTTACAAATAGTTTTAGCAATATGATCAGTGATATCAATATAGGTTAATTTTTTAAATTACTTCAAATATAAAGATTTTTAGATAATACAACTTGTTTCCTAGAACGACTTAAAATAAAAATTACTGCGAACACGCATCCACCTTAAGAAATTATTGGAGAACAACATCAAAATATATTCATATTTCATTCTCAACGTTTTGGTTTTGACAACCGGTTTAGATCGTGTTTCACACTACTTGGAAAAACATTTAGTTCAGTTGAACAATTTTTCATTTGGCAGAAAGCACGTTTCTTCGGGGATTTGGAGATTGCTGAAGAAGTATTAATGCTAGATAATCCTATAGCTATTCGAAGAATTGGGAAACGTATCCGTGGATATAATCAAATTGAATGGAATTCTGTCCGCAACAAAGTAAAAAATAAAATTTATAATTCCATCATAAATTATAGGTCATGTACACAGGACTATGGGCAAAATTTACCCAGAACACTCAGCTATTCAATCAGTTACGTGCCACAGGCGATGGACTTATTGCGCAGGCGTCCGCATCAGAACTTTATTGGAGCAACGGCGTATGTCCAAAAAGTGCAAGACTGAAAGATCCTAGCCGCTGGGAAGGCGAAAATTATCTTGGAAAACTCTTGATGGAATTAAGAAGCGAAATCAACACTAGTATTTATTGATTCTTACAAAACATTAAAATCGAATTGTAAATTTTATTTTGAACAATAAAAATTTCTTCTTCTGTTCGTGCTCCTGTAATGATACACTTTCCAGTTGTGAAGACCAAAACAACTGTGCGAAAATCAACAAGTCGTAAGCACATACCCGGAAAAAATTCTGGGTTGTAAGAAATATGTTTAGCGAGCCACGTTGGAGGAGCAATTCTCATGGTGTCGTATAAGGCTTAAACAATAATTTTATGTTGTAAAAAGAGTAACCTGGTAAATTAATATGCCCAGGAAAAGCAAATGAGGATACAACATTTTGTATCTTAAATCCTCGCATCCTTATTGGTAAGGAACTTGCAGATGATATCATGTCAACAAAATGTCCAATCGCAATTTCCGAGTCCTTCACCGATTTTGTTCCAACACATACAATTCGACCGTTAGAAAATATTAAAGCCGTAGATCTAATTGGTTGCTGAATTCTAATTATAAGTGCTGAGAAACGTTCGGGAGCGTATTTAGAATTTTTTACTATTTCTGCAAGATTATAAAGATCAAGTTTACTATTTCTATCAAGTAGTTGAGCTGTAGAAACAACATTTTGAATAATTGCTTTAGGAATCATCTGTAATATATAAATGAAAACAAATTTCTTTACAAAGCAAAAAATGTTCAAAGCGCCTTTTACTATGGTTATTTCCGGTGCCACAGGCAGCGGAAAAACCCAATGGCTAATGAAATTTCTAGCAAATTGTGAAAAATTAATTGCCCCTCCGCCAAATAAGATATTGTTTTGTTTTGGTGAAATGAACGAAAATATATTTAAATTAAAAGAAATGGGAATAACAACATATAATGGGGTTCCAGAAGTCGAGATGATTAAAAAACACCAATTATTAGTCCTAGATGACTTAATGCTAAATATCCCTGTGGAATTTCTAGATTTATTATTCACGCGAGGATCGCATAATTGGGGTGTAAGCGTAATCTTTGTAACACAATCACTTTATGGACGAGATATCCGGACTGCTCGTGCAAACGCACATTATATTCTTTTAACTAAAAATCCTCAAGGATTATTACAGGTTCGTACGCTTGGGTCTCAGTTGTTCCCAAAAATGCTTAACTATTTCCTTGAGGCTTATCGCGATGCTACTTCCGAACAATTTTCCTATTTACTAATTAATATGCATCCAAGTGCAGAAGAGAATCTGCGTCTTTCCACTAAAATATTTCCAGGTGAAAAACAGACTATATATTTGCCTCTATAATATATAAGTGATCTTAAAACTATTATTTATAAAAAAATGTATGACTATAGTCCATACGTTAAAGAAAATTTTGAATTTTTACAGCGTTTAGCTAAAACATCTTCCGATAAAAAGAAAAACGCCTTAATTCTTTCAGCCAGTGCAGATCAAATATTAGCAATAGTTGAAATCTGTGCTAATATTTTAAAAAATAATTTTATATTAAATAGAAGACAGCGCAAGAAGTTAGCGCAATTTGCTGATTTCTATAGAGCTATCGCCCGAACACGTACTGAAAAAAGCGCCAGAAACCGAATACAACAAGGAGGTAGTGCCGCTCTAGCTGCTATACTTGTACCTGTCCTGGGAGCCTTAGCTGAACACATCATTCATAGATTCACACAAGAATGAAACATACAAAGAAAATGATTATGGTTCCTGAAAGTGAATATCTTACACTTTTAAGCATGATCAAAGGCGGAGATTTTCTTCAAAATGAAAAGGTGCAGACTGATTCAAAAATTAAACAGACTCTTAGTGATCCAAATTTAAGGGAAGATGTCAAAGCCCAAAAATATAACTGGTTATATAAGAAAAGAAGACAACTAAATCATGAATTAGAAAATAGACCTCAAAAAGTGATAATCGATGAAGGTAATGCGGCTAAAGCTCCAGAAGTTGCTCCTTACCTTGGTGACACTGCAGCCCCTAAAGCACGGATAACACCTGTACAATCAAGTGCAGAATATCAAACAGATTCAGAATTTACATCGACAAAACTAATGAAAAGAAGAAAAACAACACCTTTTAATGGAATTATTTCAAAGAGATATTCGAAAGATTTAGAAAATTATGTCAAAGATAATGCTGAAAAATTTCGAATACGTAAGAATGGAAGCTTCGAATCTAACGTCAAAGGAAGACTTGTAAAGAATAGTAATTTTACCGAAGTGCTCGAATATGTACAAGGTGATATATCGTCACCTCCTAAAGGTTTTAGTTTTCTATTTAATCGATTATCCAAAGACCCTTTAGTAAAAGAAATGATCAAAGAGACACAAGGAGAAAGTAGTACAGAAGAAAGTTCTGTAAGCCAATCCGGTAGCGGGAAAAGAAAGAAAAGAGTCTTGGTAAAAGTCTTGCCTATAAAAAAGAAAAATAAATTTATTCCTCAAATATGGGAAAAGCTTTAGATAACTGTTTATCGAAAATTTATTATTCGCTAAATTCTCCTGCTTCCTATGCAGGAATACATCGTGTTTATGAAGAAGCGAGGCGCAAGTATCCAAAGATAAAATTTCAGGACGTTTATAATTTTTTGCATAAGCAAAGAGTGTATACGATGCATAGACCATCCAGAAAAAAATTTCCAAGGCTAGTTACACGTCCAAGTGGTCTTCATACAGATTGGCAGGCAGATTTGGCAATATTTGATCAGATTGCTAGATATAATGATAATAACAGATACCTTTTAGTATGTATTGATGTTCTCAGTCGGAAGATTTTTGCATCACCTGTCAAAACTAAGAGATCAGAAGATATGATTGAGGCATTTGAAAAAATTTTCAAAATGTCAGAAGGTATCATGCCTCATAAATTGTATACTGATCGGGGATTAGAATTTGAGGCTAAAAGAATGAAGGAATATTTTAGAACAAAGGATATTGACAAGCGTGTAGTTTATAGCCCTGATGTTCATGCTTCAATGGCAGAAAGGGCAAATCGTACAATTAAAGAAAGACTATATCGATACTTCAGCGAAAAAAACACACTTCGTTGGGTAGAGGCAATTCAAAAAATTGTTTCTGGAATAAATTCAAGCGTAAACCGTGTTACAGGTGTTACACCTAATTCTGTTACTTTTAAAAATTCTCAAAATTTATTTGAAAGACTATATAAGGGCACTGATGATCATATAAAAATAACTTCTAAACTCGAGCCTGGACAAGTTGTCCGTATATCAAAAGAAAAGGGTAAATTTGAAAAAAGTTATTTACCAAACTATACTGACGAGCTTTTTCTTATACATACAACTAACGACGCACGTACGCCTATAACATATAGGTTAAAAGATTTTGAAGACACCCTAATTGAAGGAATATTCTATAGAGAAGAGTTGGTGCCCACGCAAGAGGATACTACTCATCGTATTGCCGAAATTTTAAAGACACGTACAACACGTACAGGGATAAAGCAACACTTTGTGCGTTGGGTTGGTTATAAAGATATTCATAACAGCTGGGTAAACGACAGCGACATAGTTCGACATTAACCATGGATTCATTTTATGTTGTTTTACCTTCAAATTCTGAAGATGTTGAAGGAAATACTACCTCAAAGTTTACAGTAAGGATGCCTGACACACTTGAGTTAGATTCAAGTTGGACTGTTGCACTTTCAAACATTATTTATCCGTTTTCATTCTCTTTACTTGGAGATTCCGAAGAACAAGAATCTATTACAATTTATCGCCGATATGGAAAGGAACTTCTATCTGTGCGAATCGAGATACCTGATTTGTCTTTTGCCTCAGAAGAGGCATTGGAAGAGGTCATAAATGCAATTTTACTTGATGCTTGGAAAAAGGAATTGGATCGTGAGCGAGAGGAAATGAGACTTGAAGAGAATAAAAAGAGAATTTATGGGAATTTTCGTAAAAGACGCGCTGTTGAGACTATAAGCGAACAATTAGTTAAAAATGGGTATTTTGATTTGTCAAAGGAAATTTCATTTAATTTCATAAAATTTTTAGGAAAACAAGGAATTCGTTTACCGCCTATAAGCCCTCATGCAATAGATGGTATAGAAATGGTTCGTTTCACTCCAAATCAAGATCAAATAGAGCTGATCAAACAAGCACTTGATGAATTTACTAATCCTCCCTCAGCCAATCAAAATGAAGAACACTCAACTGTTACTACTATCGAAGAAACCATTGAATCTACTCCGCAAACACAGCCCGAAGTTGAACAAAAAGAAAAATTGCCTACTGCTGAGTATGAGAGTTTCATTCAACAATTGGAAACGGAAGGTTACTTTGATATGCCAAAGGATCGTGCTTATAAATTTATTCAATATTTAAATAAAGAAATTAAGGGGGCAAAACTTCCAGTTCTATCTTCAGTTCCGGAAAGCTCTGTTGAAACTGTTCGATTAAAGCCGCAAACTGAGCAAAAAGATATAATAATAAATGCAATTAAAAGTTTTGCATCAACTTCCCCCTCTGAGCAGAAATCTGAAAATCCTTTACAAGAAGAAGTAGAAAATTATTCTAGTAAAACTGAGGAAGATAATTCTAAAGAAGACCTTGAAAAAACAGAGAGTTTGCCTACATCTGATGATCCTCCTATCCCAAAGTCTCCAGTAACAGATGCCCCTACTGAAGCTCCAGTAGCTTCTGAAGAAAAATCGGATGATATACAACAGGATACTGAAAAGCAAAAGGACAAAACTCCTTTAGACGGGAAGATAACATCTCTTTCTGATACTTCGCCAACCCTAACAGATGAACAAAAAACTTTGATAGATATGGCTGTTCGTGCAGCTACAAGGTCATTAACTAATAGTGTAGAATTGGCAAAGCAACAATCACACCTAAATAAAGATCTTAATCAGAAATATTGGGTAGATGCTCGTTATACGTATGCACTACTAGATGAAGAGGTAACATTAAATGAGACGGGGGTAACTAAGAGAAAAGTACCTTCAACCATTCTAAAATTGGTTGTAACACAATTAAAACTATTGTTTAGTCGAAGAAATGAAATAGATAAATGGATACAAGAATGTTTAGATGCAAAAGATAGGGTTTCAGAAGCACAAATAGAAACTGTAGCGGCAGAATCACGAGGCGATGTTACTGAAGCACGAAAAGCTGCAGATCGTGCTAAGGCCGCAGAACAAAAGGTTAAGGAATTAGCCGATCAAGTTGAAGAAGCTGTTGCGGGTCAGAAAATTTTGTCTGAAGAAATAGTAGGCAAAGTTAAAGCTGAACTTTCGAGACAAGACGATGAAATTTCATCAGCAAAAATAACAACTCCGGATGATGAAGAGCCTTCATCACACGAAAAAGATGAAAATTTTGAAAAGCAAGACGAACATGGATCTGAAGAGCCTAAAGAACCTTCTGAAGATAAGCAAGAAAATTCTAAAGAGCCTTCTACACACGAAGAGGAAAATATTGAGGAAGAATCTGAGTCAATAGATGAAGTCGCTGAACAGCCATCTGAGGATAAGTATGAAAAGGATGAAGAACCATCAGCGCCTGCAGGAGAGGAAAATATTGACGCTGAACATGAACAAGAAGTCGCTGAGACGCCTGAAGAAACATCTGAAGATACTCAAGAAAATGCTAAAGAGCCTTCTACACATGAAGAGGAAAATAATGAGGAAGAAGCTGAATCAAATGATGAAGTCGCTGAAGAGCCATCTGAAAATACGCAAGAAAAGGATGAAGATCCTTCGACAATCGTAGAAGATGAAAATACTGAACCTCATGAGGAAATTGAACAAGAAGTCACTGAAACGCCGGATGAAACTTCTGAAGAAATATTGGAAAATGTTCAAGAGTCTACGACACACGAAGATGAGAAAAATATTGAACCACGTGAGGAAATTGAACAAGAATTCACTGAGGAGCATGTAGAATCTGCTAAAGAAAAGATTCAGGAATTTCCAGGAGTTATTAATGAAGATGAAGAGCCTTGGACTCCCCCCTTAGAAGAGCCTGTACCACATTCAATGGGCAATCCTGAAGATAAGGAGTCGCATGAATTACCAACAATAAATGAAGAAGACGCTGTAGAACCATGGTCCCCTGAAAAAGAAGGCTTAGGAAAGCCACAGGAATCTCCAGCAATAATTAATAAGGAGACTGCATGGACTCCTGAAAAAGTGAGTAATCTTCCCACTATTGAAGAAGAACCTGAGCAAGAAGAAATTCAACCTGAGGATCTAAGCTCGCTGCCTGAGCTACCGCGCCCTGAAATGTTATTTTCTGATCCTCCTGAACGTCCTTCCTTTTGGAAAAGCTTCTTTGGTGATGGAGGTAGGCATGTTGAAGATAAAACCAAAGACAAAGAACTTCCACATCAAAAAAATGAACATCAACAAACAGCGCCTGAAGATTTAAATGATTCGGAGCCTAAGAAATTACATCTAGCTCAATATGCTTATCCTCCTGAATATTTAAAAATGCTTCTTAGTTTCTCCAATATACAACTCGCTGATCCAAAATATCAATGGGTTTCCATACTATACGATAAAGTGCATAAACGTTTCCATGTCTTCTTGCAAGGAAACGTACAATTTATTAAATTAAGTCGTCAACTAGCTTATACTCTTGGTTTCGATTCTGAGAAGGTTCATAGTGGACAAGTCGCAAAGTATATGCCTGATATATCGGGAGGTGTGCGTCAATTTTTAGTTTATTCACCAAAACTTGTTGAAAATAGCATAATAGGTAACGTAACTGCACCTTTATTACGTGTTGTTAATGTATCTGGTGCACCTGGAGAAAGTGTTTCAGAAGTATATATGACCGAACATCATCATCGTTTATTAGGTAAACGCCATCCAGACATTACTATTGAAATTCGAACCTTAACTGGAAAGCTAGTAAAATTCCATTGGGGAACTTGTATATTGACATTACATTTTCAACGCTCACTATTTTAAAAAATGACACACGTTGAGTTAGATCTAGATAAAATTGACTGGGAGCCATTTTTGAGTGCTCAAGACGGGGGTGGAAGATTACTTGAAGATAATCGTTATTTCCAAGGAACTAGGTATCAACGAGGATTTGGTGTACTTGGGGCTGTAGGGCGTTTTTTAATGCCTATTGTTAAAAATATAGCCACAACTGCGGGAAATGAGGCTGTAAATGTTGGAAAAAATATTCTCGAAGATGTTTCACAAGGTCGCTCAGTAAGTGAAGCATTGAAACAGCATGGAAGCGAAGGTCTTCAGAAAGTAGGAAAAAAACTAGAACAATGTGGGAAAGGCAAAAGAAGCCGAAAGAAAAAACAAAATGTTATTATAGATAATTTAGGAAAGAAACGTAGACGATATAGAGACCAACTAAGCCTTGATGACATCTGAGTATATAAGTATTAGCTTATTATTATTCAACAATCAAAATGACAACAATAAAGAAAATTGATAAAGACAGTACTGAAGGGGTTGATAATCGACTAACTTTCTTTAGTATACCATCAACAAATGTTGGTATTCAACGGTCCGCATACAAAGAATTGCTTCCCCTCAATGCACTTAATCAATCTGCAGGTCCTTTTATTTTCCGGTATTTTGGTGACTCACTCTATTTAGATTTGAGTAAGACATATCTGAGTCTTGTATTATCTCTTGAACGTAAAGTTGATGCAACGGGCGAATGGGTCCCCATTGTTAAAGACTTGGCAGGGAATTTTGCAGGTGATAGTTTTACGAGTGTTGCTCAATATTTAGGTTTAACTTGGATTCGTCGTTTAACTTTATCTATTAATGGTATTCAATGCTATGACTCAGGAATAAATTACGCATACAGATGTCTACTTCTTCATGAACTTGGAGCAGATCGTGAGGTTAGCAAAGGTCTCTATGAGGCTGCACTTTATTATAAAGATGCAGTTGACAAAAATGACTTTGAAGGTTCAGGGTTTAAATCACGAGCATCAAGATTTGCCAAAGGTCAGACTTGCAGATTACTGTCGCATTTGGACTATGATATGGCCAGACAAAATCAGCTTTTAATACCTAATAGTGATGTGCTCTGGACATTTTACAGAAATAGCGATGAATTCCTTATTCATGCACCAAAATATCGTAAAAAAGCTGGTGATGAATTATTAAATAATACAAATACATACAGATTACGACTTCATGATATGAGAATTTTTGTTAAACAAGTTGATTTAAGTATGTCATTAAATAATGCTATTGCCCGACATTTAGAACAGGCGCCTGCAAAATATGCCTATAGAAAGATTGAAATTCGGAGTGTTTTTCTTGGAAAAGGTCGCCAGGAAATTACACATGCGGCATTCACAAGTACGTGTCCGAGGCGTTTAGTTATTTGTTTTGTAAGCTCGCCTGCATATACTGGAAATACTGCGTTGTCTCCGTTCAATTTTGAGCATGCGAACTTGCGAACTGTTTCAGCAGAATTTGGGGGCTTCCAGTTTCCAGCTGTTCCTTATGATTTTGATTTTTCCAACGACAGCTTTGTACGTGCTTTTGTTGATATGTATGTAGGTATGGACTTAGATGCTTGGCCAAATTCAGATCAAAGAACTTTAAGCATAGGAATGAAAGAATTTTCACAGTCATCTTGTTTCTTTGTTATACCTATGACTTCAACGCTTGAGGATACTAATGGGCTGGAACTCATTAGACAAGGAACAACAACCGTTCGTTGTATGTTCAATCAGCCTGTAAAGGATGAGGGATATGAAATGATAATCATGGGCGAATTCGATGCAATAATGTCCATAAATGCGGATCGTGTGTTAAGTACTGATGGTTCTGTTTAAAATGAATTCTCTCCAAATCGAAAATCTACTTAAAAAATATAAACCTCTAAAAAACAAGTTTATTGGTGTCTTTTCTTCTGACAATATCCCAAATAAAACATGGACTAAGCATTTTTGTTTTATTGTAAATACTATGCGTAAAGGGACAGTTGGCGAACATTGGGTTGCTTGTTATTCTGATAATCCGAGTACAGTGGAATACTTTGACTCTTTTGCAGATGAACCGAATTGTGACATGAGACAATCTATGCTTGGTAATTTTTCAAAAGTAAAACAAAATAAATTTCCTTTGCAATCCCCTCTATCAGATACTTGTGGGCATTATTGTATTTATTTTTTAATATTGCGTTCAAAGTACAATTTTTCATCAACACTACAAAAATTGCATTCAATTCCTCCCGAAGGCCGTGACGCTTTATTAAGACAATTTATTCAGCGCCTTTCGTATATAAGATAAAGGTTACTATTTTAATTTAATTACTAAAATGATATATTCAATTTTAATACTATTTTCACTCTTTTGTGTTATGTTATCTACTAATGACAGTAATATCCTATTTCCATTGCACGGACCTTTTCCTCCGAATGTAAATGCTTGTTTTGCCATTGACGGAGGACATGCACTTTCTATTGGTCCTGCTATATCTCCAAACAAGGATATACTGCTTGTTTTGGCATATATTTTGGATTTGGGTTTATTATTTGTCCTGGCTGTATTATTTAGACTACATACAAATATCCGTAAAAAAGGGAATGATGGGATGACAAGTATTCGATTTACCAAAGGCCCTCTTAGTATATAAGAGCAATATTTTTTATTATAAATTAGTTTGCCATGCGTACTAACGACAACATGCCTGAATCTATTAGTTCTTCACCTCAAGTTCAATTAACACCACTTATTCAAATACTTTGCCGTTTCAATGGAGGATGTGCCCCCGAATCACTTCATCGCGAACTACGGAAAAAATATAATGAAAATATCAATTACTTGCAAACTCTTACTAGCATGACCAATGATGATGTTGCCATTTCAGGAATTGGTCAAAGAAATTTTACTGAACCTAGAAAGAAAGCTCTACTCACAAATCATCTAAAGCATCAGCAGATGGAAATTTATCCTAGCAAATTAACGAAAATGGGGGCTGATCAGATATTTGCTCTACGTGGATACTTACGTGTTACAATAAGACAATACTTTTATGTTCGACATCGAATTGATATTGCGTATCCGCAATTACCACTTATTTGTGTTGCTGGAGGAAGAAGACATCAATATTTTTACCCAATTGAATGTATAGATGTATTAGAAGCAGTAGAACAAACAGAAAATTTGTGAAAATATATAAGTGATAATTATTCGTTATTATTGTTAATAAAAAATGTTTAATAAAATTATTTTTGTTTTTATTTTTGGGTATGTGTACTGTGAATATCGAAGAATATGGAAAGTTGAGGAAGCTAAAGTATCCTTATTTCGAAGAACCCCCAAACCCAGCACGTTCAAACATGTTTTACATTTACCCCCTCAACCAAATTTTACAAATATAACTTGGACCCCGACTGGTCATGTATGGTTTATTTACGATGAGGAAAAGAAAGAATGGAAACAGGTATACAAACCAACATTTACAGTAGTGTACCACGAACCAAGTGTGTTTTCTTCTGCTTGGTTATTTGTAAAAGATACATGCTCAGATATCGTTGTTGCTGTCAAATCATTTGTCATTGAATCCGCAAAATTAACATTGTTTTTAGGTCGGAAACTAATTCCTATATAGAATATGTACCCCACCCGTGTATATACTTAAAAAATATAAAATCCCAAAAAATAAAATAAAAACTACAAAAAAATGATAAAAATATAAAATCTCAAAAAAAAATAATAAAAATATAAAATCTCAAAAAAATATTAAAAATTAATTTTCCTTAAATTTTTCATTCGTATAAATTTGTTTCACCCCCCTCATTTTTTAAATGTTTAATATTCTTTAATTCTTTTTCCAAATTTTTATAGATTGTATTATGAGTATGTATTAGACTTACATGACCGAAAATTTTCCAAGACTCAAGACTTGACCTCGAAGATTTCACCGCAAGACCAAGACCGAAAAAACGCAAGAAAAGTCTTAAGTTAAGACTCAAGACCAAGTCTTGGAAATCTCTAGTGTATGTGTAATTACAACTTATAACTCCCTTTGAAAATCTTTAAATGTTTATAAACCGAAATATATCTATTTTATAATTTTTATAAAATTTCGCAAATATATAAAATCTAAAAATTTATTTTTTAGCTAATAAAAGTTTGTTTCTTGTAAAATATAAAACATCAATTTTTGTATACGTGCGTCGCGCACTAAAACTTTCTTTACAATAATATTTTTTGGTAATTGCTTCGCGCGGTAAAAATAGTTTCATTGTTAAAAATGGAACATCATTTTTAGATAATTGCTTCGTTCTTTTTTGAAAGAAGCTACTGATTTAATTTTTTTGGGTAATTAGTTACTTCGCACGATCGAAATAAAAATTTTTTGTAAAATTATATAAAAGAAAAATGATTGAAAATATAAAGTTGAAAATATTATTTGAAATACAAAAAATCTTTTGGAAATGTTATATGGTTATAGTTTTTAATAATATTTTAAAAAATAATTTTAACAAATTTTACTACGGTTTTAGTATAATTTTTAAAATTTCTTGAAAAAAATGAAATATCTTTAAATTTCACTTAATAGTGTTTCAAATAAAAAATTATTTTTGAATGAAAAATACACAAGATTTTTTAGATAATTACCTATCGCAAAATGTAAAATTGTTCATTTTTAAAAATTGTTTATTCTTTCACAAACTTTTCTTTATTTGCAGGTAATTAGCGTTTGCGCGTAAAAAATTGTCAAAAACTATTTTTTGACTTTAATTATTGTGCGCTCAATGAAAATAAAATTTATTGGTAAAAATGTTTAAGTATTAAAAAATTTGAAGATTTAAAATTGAAGAGTAAATCTGAAAATTTAGAGTTAGTAGTATAGGTGTAGGATTTAAAAATTTTTTTACATTTCTATTTCTAATTACCCTTTTTAAAAAATTAAATTTTCGGAAATATACTCTGGTTTTATGACACTTTTTACCAAAAAGTGTTATAAAACTGGAGTATATACTACTGATGCAGCAAAAGTAACCTTGCTTATGAACATTGGAGGTTCGAAAATCGGAAGGCAGAGATAGGAATTCCGACCCAACGCTGCTTATCAGAAATTATATCGACAAAAAAATTTTGAAAATTTTTGAGAATTTTTGAAAAGTTAAATTCCCGGTTTCGGGCCGAAATGAAAATTTCGGTTAACTGAGATTTTAATTTTAGCACCGCAGGCGAAAATTTTGAGAATTTTGGGAAACAACGAAGCAAAATATTCTTCATTTTCAGCGCCGCAGGCGAAAATTTTGAGAATTCTAGAAGGGCGTAGGCCAAAAAAATCCACTTTTTTGCCAATCCCCTCGGAAAATTTTTCTTTTCCCAATTCGGGAGTGGTTGGGGGAATTCCTCATACCCCTCTGAAAACCTTCGTTTGCTCAGCTAAAAGCGAACGAGCTAATTTTGCTCGTACTCACCAATGAATTTGGCCTGAACTTGTACTTCGTAACTTAAGTGGGTAAGCACATTGGAGCGTCGTAGATGGAAATTTTTAAGCTGGAAGGCAAGAAACGAGTTCTTCATTGTAGCGCCGCAGGCGAAAATTTGAGAATTTCAATGATTTAGAAGCCAGATTTCTTTCTTTTTTAGCGCCGCAGGCGAAAATTTTAAAAATTTTGGAAGGCCGAAAGCGAAAAAAATTCACTTTCATTGCACCGCAGGCTGGAATTTTGAGATGGATATCCGCGGATTTGAAGCATCGTATCCGTATCCATCCGTATCCGTCCAATTTTTAAAAAAACACTATCCATATCCGTCCGTATCCGCGGATATCCGGATATTATCCGTATCCGTGTGCATGCCTGGTTTATTGAATAATTTGGTTTTTGTTAAAATTAAAAATAAATGGAAAGAAATTGATAGTGGATGTTGTGTCAATAAATGTGTAAATACAAACAAACCTTTTGGTAATTGTATTAAAGGAAATGGATTTGGAAATATAATTGATGATGAAAATATTAAATATTTGGTGGGGAATGGTATATAAATTATTTATAATTTTTAAAAGTTTTAAAAATATTTTTAGGTTGTAATAATGATGTTTTTGTTTATGCAGAGAATTCATTCAAAAAGCCACAAAATTGTTTTAATTATTCTTTATATTATTTTGAAATTAAATGTAAATTTGAGAAAGAATTAGGCCGTATCTGAAAATAATGCTGCAATCATATTTTTTCCTTCATTTTTTCCTTTCCATATTTTTCCTTATTTTGTACAGAAAGGTCAGACTTTTTCACTCGTTCACTTCCAATGAATTTCCCTGTGGCATGTTCAAATGTAATTATTGAGAAAAGATTAAAAGCAAAAAATAAAAAAATATTACATTTTTGTGTTGTAAAACATGGACAGACAAAACAAGGACGAAGACGGACAGACAGCAAAACACGGACGAACTCGGACAGACAAAACACGGACGGTCACAGACAGACAGCAAAACACGGACGAACTCGGACAGACAAAACACGACACACATCGGACAGAAAAAAAGTAAAGGCTCACAAAATTGAAGAAAAATAACCCTATTGCGCTTATAGTCTTAAGGCACAAATCAGAAATAGAGAGAAAAATATAAGAAAATTAACCTTTTTGAGAATAAGGAAAAAATTTGATTGCAGCATTATTTTCAGATACTGCCCAAACTTCTCCTTTAATAATATACCTTTACCTTAAAATTAATGTGTTTGTAAAATAATTTTGAATTAAATATTTATGTACCAATTTGTTTCCCGTTTTGTGTGAAGAAAACATAAGGAAATTTATTCGTCATATTAATTGAAGGATAAGCTATGCCACAACCAAAAAGATCATTATTATTAAAAGGTGTTGAAAGTTGAAATTCATCTTTTTCGTTTACGATTTTATGTTTGTACGCAGAATAATAAATATATTTTTCTGTACTACAATTTTTAAGACCAATATTCACCCATTTTCCAGCAGTATTTATATTTGCCTCAAATTTACATTTAATTTCAAAATAATATATTGAATAATTAGAACAATTTTGTGGATTGTTAAATGAATTCTTTCCATAAACAGCAAAAACTTTATTACATCCTAAAAATATGTAAAAAACATTAAAATTCAATAATTTACCTCCATTCGTCAACACATATTTAATATTTTGATCATTAATTAAATTTCCATATCCAAATCCTTTAATACAATTTCCAACAGGGTTATTTGTGTTTATACATTCATTGTCACAACATTTAGTAATATTAGTATCAATTTCACTCAATTTATTTTCAAGATTGACAAAATTCTTTAAAAAGTTATTTAATGAATTAAGGCAAACCAGGACGGGTCATTCGTACTTATTATTGATTCGTACTTATTCGGGTAGAGAAGGGGTTCTTGCTTAATTTTACTACGTACATACTACGTACATACCAATTTTACTACGTACATATCGTATTTTGCCACGAGACGAGTTATTTTCAATCTATTTTAGAAAAAATGTCAAAAATTTGAAAGTATTTTAAAATCCTAGAATTAGGAAAAAAGGAAGAAATCTTGCTCATTGGTTAATATTCGCTTCCATATTAATATAAGTAAGGACCATAATACAATCCATCAACACAGAAATCTTAATATTGAAAACATTAACCGCATTAAACCTATTCTAGCATACTGTCTAGAATTTAATGAAATTTCGCCCAATATAGAAAATACGATTAATGAAAAATTCAATAACTTTTTTAATCTTGTCCAGTCTATCACAGAACAATATATTCCGTTAATTTCAATTAAAGCTAAATCCGGTTTTAAATATCCAAATTACATAAAAAAATCAATTAAGGATAAGCAGAATCTTTTTAACCTCCTCAAACAAAATCAATGTTCAAAGATTGAGTATAATAGGGCATGTAATAGAACAAAATATCTCATTAAAAGCTACTTAAATTCCAAAATTTCTGCAATCTCCAATAATAAATCATTAATTAATAACTTTATTAGAAAATCGTTAAAACCTAAACAATATATACCTGTCCTGTTACATGATAATAAATATATCTTTGATGATGCCGAAAAAACCGAATTATTTGGAATGCATTTTTCTGAAATTTTTAATAATATATGCGGGTCTTATAATGATAAACCTCTCTTACTAACAAATAATGAAAATACACTAGATGATATTGATTTTGACATACTTTCCGTAGCAAATACACTAAAGGCTCTTCCAAACAAAAACTCCTCTACTCCTGCGGATATATCCTATAAGATTCTAAGAAATTGCTATGATATTTTTGCACCCACTCTTTGCGAATTATTCCGGATTTCTCTTGATTCCGGAGATATTCCTGAGGAATGGAAACATTCGACAATAATCCCCATATTTAAGAATGGAAATAAAACTCATATTCAAAACTATCGCCCTATATCGCTCACCTCAACAACTTGTAGGGTTTTCGAAAAAATATTAAGTTCTGAAATATTAAAATTTTTTCCGAAAAATAATCTGTTTTCGCAACACCAATTTGGTTTTATTCCCAGGCGCTCCACAACAACCCAAATGATAATAATTCTTACCAAATGGTATGAAGGATTAATTAACAATCAGAATACTGACGTAATTTATTTTGATTTTCAAAAAGCATTTGATAAAGTCCCTATAAACTATTTATTAGATAAATTACATTTTTACGGTATAAGGGGTAAGATTCACAGATGGATCAAGAATTTCCTTTACAATAGAACATTCTCTGTTAGGATTAATAATGAAACATCAAAAATCTTCAATACTCATTCTGGTGTACCACAAGGTACTATCCTAGGTCCCCTCCTATTTACTATTTATATAAATGACCTTCCAGCCAAATTAGGAAATCAAATTACCCCCTCACTATATGCGGATGACCTAAAAATAACTTATTCGTACAAGATAAATAGTACACTACTACAGGATGAAATTAATCTTGTTAATGATTGGGCTCATAAATGGGGATTAGCTATTGCAAATAACAAATCTTATGCATTGTATGTTGGAAACAAAAATCCTAAAACCCCATACTTTCTACAGGACCATAAAATAGAACAAGTAGAATTAGTAAAGGACCTCGGTATTTATGTAGATAATAAATTAACATTCAAAAAACATATTAATATAATCTCTAGAAATGCATTTCTCCGTGTTCATCAATTACTTAGGACTATTCATACCTATAACCCTAAAATTTGGGGAAATATTTTTAAGACCTACGTATTACCAATCCTCGAGTACGCATCACCTATCTGGAACCCAAAACAAAAAGATCTAGTAAAAAAATTATAAAGAGTACAAAAATTTTATACACGATCCGCTCTAAATAAATGTAGGAAAACAAAACTAAAATATAAAGATAGATTAATACTATTCCAATTAGAACCACTTCTTTTCAGGCGATATTATTTAGATTTAACTACTATGTATAAAATATATTTCAACCTCACAAGTTTAAATCCCACTGAACTATTTATACCAAACTCACGTCCCAGTAGAAGACATGATTACATGATCCAAGTTTCACGGAAAAATGCTAAAACTGCCAATTCATTCCTTAACAGAACTATACAAATCTGGAATCTCCTTCCTAAAGAGATCTTTCTTAACCATACAATAAATACATTTAAAATCAATTTAAGATTATGTTTACCACATATATTAGAGAAATTACATATATCAATTTAAATTCAAAAATATTTGTATTGCTCCCACAAATGAATAAAAGGGACCAATGGGCTTTTTCTCACTCTAATCCGTTCAAGTAAAAATGTTTTATTCACATTAATTTTGCTATATAAGACATATTTCTTTTCGACTTATATTTTTCTTCCTCATTTTATATTTAGCGACGTTTTTTAACTCCCCAATTTAAAAAAATTATTTTTAAATTTTAAACACGAATCATTTTTTTTTGCTTTTTTAAACACAAATTATTTTTGATTTTCTAAATATATCTAATTTAATTTAAGTGGATTTAAAATTTTTCAAAACTTAGCCAAGTTTAACACAACCTTATTTTATTTTACTGCCTTTAATTTTATTCACATTATGGCACCCCAAAAACATATTCAAACACCTCATTTTCACTCACATATTTTTTATTTAATTTTTGTCTCTCCATTTTAGCGGTATATTGTATATCCTTTGGAGATTTGAATAAATTTGAATTTGAACTAATTTTAACGATTTTCAAATAAAATTTATTGAAGAGAAGGAAAAAACTTTCAATCTTGAAAAGAAAAATTTTTTGCTTGAAAATGAATTGAAGGAAATGGATAAAGTTTGGATTTATTTTTGAATATTTCTTAAATAATTTTAGAAAATTCAAAAAATAAATTCGGACAATGAAAATAAAATTGAAGAATTAAAACAATTAATTGAAGAAAATAATAAGAAAATTAATAATATTGAGGAATGGATTAAAAAGGTAAATAAAAATATTAAATTTCTTTTAATATTTTAATTTTTTGAGGGAAATGAAATCCTAGAAAATGGCTATGATGATTTTATGGAACAAGCTAACAAACGGAACGAGCGAATTTCGCAAATGCTTGATGAAATAAATAAAAGGAAATTGATTTAAATTAAATTATTTTTTAACTTTTATAAATTTAAATGTGGTCTAGAAATGTAATTGTTTTTTAATCATTTTTCTGTAAAAACAAACACAACTTAAATACGTATTATTATGTGACAAGACTGAAAATTATACTTTTTAGACCACAATTTTTTTATTATTCAATTTTTTAAATACTCAACTGAAATATTCTTAAAGAATTGTTTTTAAACACAATTATTGTTAAATTTTACTTTTTGTTTTATAAAAGAAATCTAAAATTTGTTGACAATTTGAATTTTTTAATTTTAGTAAGTGATGATTCTAAAAAAGAAAAAATAGTAAAAGAAATTTCAACTTTTTTAAAGTTTAGTAATTCCTTTTATTATTCTCAACTAACGACATGTTTTTGAAAGAATTATTTTTTTGATAAAGAATCATTTGAGTAAATTTTAGCAGCGAAAAAATAAGGGAAATAGATAAATTTTAAAGATAATAAAAAACCCCGAATGCAAAATCACTAAAAATTTTGCATTAAAGAAATTTTGAAATAAAATTTTGGGAGAAAAGAAAAAAGGGATAATAAAGTTTAAAAAATATATTTTAATTCTTTCGATGATTTAAACAAAAACATAATAAATTAGCATGATTTTTAAATAATTTTTAAATAAACTAATTAGGATTGTATTAGAAAGTTTAGGACCACCCAAGTTCCATTAAGGATAACCCCTGTTTGGTGATTTTTTCGAAGTCTAAGCACATTTAATGACCAAAATCTAAACTTTCTTAAGGAAGATGAATTCTGTTCTGAATTAAAAGTAATTCTCATAATAATTTAATAAATAACGAGAGTATTATTTATTTAAAACAAAAAATTGGTTATTTTAATTGATAAAAAAATATTTTGAAAAATCATAAGTAAATTCAAACGTGTAAAATTAAAAAAAGTTGTTTTTCAATAAAATTCTTTAAGAATTGAATGTTCTAATATATCGTAATTAAATGGTTTAGCCTCCAAATCATTTCCAAAGTTTACTTCAACAGAACAACATATCAGCCAGATATAGGGTTTATATGATCCAAACTTCTCCTTTAATAATATACCTTTACCTTAAAATTAATGTGTTTGTAAAATAATTTTGAATTAAATATTTATGTACCAATTTGTTTCCCGTTTTGTGTGAAGAAAACATAAGGAAATTTATTCGTCATATTAATTGAAGGATAAGCTATGCCACAACCAAAAAGATCATTATTATTAAAAGGTGTTGAAAGTTGAAATTCATCTTTTTCGTTTACGATTTTATGTTTGTACGCAGAATAATAAATGCGTTTAGCTGTATTAAAATTTTTAAGACCAATATTCACCCATTTTCCAGCAGTATTTATATTTGCCTCAAATTTACATTTAATTTCAAAATAATATATTGAATAATTAGAACAATTTTGTGGATTGTTAAATGAATTCTTTCCATAGACAGCAAAAACTTTATTACATCCTAAAAATATGTAAAAAACATTAAAATTCAATAATTTACCTCCATTCGTCAACACATATTTAATATTTTGATCATTAATTAAATTTCCATATCCAAATCCTTTAATACAATTTCCAACAGGGTTATTTGTGTTTATACATTCATTGTCACAACATTTAGTAATATTAGTATCAATTTCACTCAATTTATTTTCAAGATTGACAAAATTCTTTAAAAAGTTATTTAATGAATTAAGGCAAACCAGGACGGGTCATTCGTACTTATTATTGATTCGTACTTATTCGGGTAGAGAAGGGGTTCTTGCTTAATTTTACTACGTACATACTACGTACATACCAATTTTACTACGTACATATCGTATTTTGCCACGAGACGAGATATTTTCAATCTATTTTAGAAAAAAATGTCAAAAATTTGAAAGTATTTTAAAATCCTAGAATTAGGAAAAAAGGAAGAAATCTTGCTCCTTGGTCATCCAAAATTCTCAAATTTTCGCCAGCGGTGCTGAAATGATGAATTTTTTTGGTCTGTCTTCCTAAGATTCTCAAAATTTTCTCCTGCGGCGCTAAAATGGAAGAATTATTGTTTCTTGTCCTTCCAAAATTCCCAAAATTTTCGCCTGCGGCGCTGAAAAAGGAAGAAATCAGACTTCTTAGCCTTCCATAAATTCAAAAAATATTCTTACTACCAAAAATTTCTTACTACCTTCTTACTACCAAATATCGGGACGAGCTGTACTCCTGGTACATACAGAGCAAGAATACATTTTTTAAATTGCATTTTTTATCGTATTTGTATGTTGAAAATTTTTCCCTTATGTAATTCCATATTAAACTTTTTTTACTTTTAACATCTTTCAAGCCGGTCCCTGTAATAGGGTAATATGTAATTACCCTTATGTATTTCTAACTGATAAATATTTTTAACAAAAAAACTCAAAATTTATTAATTATTTACCTTTTTACTTTCATCCTCCAATGAATTAGTATTTTTATCTTTTTGTTTTAAACAAACATCATTTCCATCAATTAATTGTTTAAATTTTTCTTCAATTAATTTTTGAAAATGTTGTTTTAATTCTTCAATTTTATTTTCATTGTCACAATTTAAGTTTTGAATTTTCTAAAATTATTTAAAAAAATATAATAAAAAATAATCTGCCATGAGTTGGCTAACTTTTTATTTCATAAAATTAAATTAATCACCTTTTTATTATCTTCCTCCAATGAATTAATTTTCTCATCATATTCAGCTTTTAATCTTTTATTATTTTCTTGAGTTAATTGGTGAAAAGTCTGTTGTAAATTTCTAATTTCATTTTCATGCTTAGAATTTAGTTTTTGAATTTCCTGAAAATACAATAATGAATTTAGTATGTTTTTTTGTTACAAGTTGGAAAGAGATAAATGAAAGTATAAACATTCGTTAGAGAATACTAACTAACAAATCCGAGTAAAATCATCATTACAAATTTGTGAGTTCTGAGAATTTTAAATAACCCAGTAATCAAATAATTTACCTTTTCAAGCTCAAAATCACTCTTTTCCAAAGCTAAATTTTTCGTTTCCATTTTAATCTAAAATATATTCACGTTCAACCGAATCTCAATTGTACGACAAGAACGTCGGAAATTAGAATTCCGACCCAACTCTGATGTGTATTGCCGAACAAGTGAGATTCACCTCTAGTCATTCAAGAATGAAATTTCAACCTCTAATTTCTTCATAAGTTGTTTTAAACGTTCATTTGTGTTTTGTGATGTACAAAAAGTACTACATGTAGTAGACAACCCATCTTCAATACTACTAGATGTTTCCAAAATATTACCACATTTTTCTGTAAAATTTTCTTCTTCAACAGGTGCTCCATCTCCAATTTTATTTTTTTCGGAATTGTTTGTAGAAAATGACCATTCTTCAAGCTGTTTTGGTGTTTTCATATTTATTTTTCAAGATAATTTTCTGAAAATATTTAGTTTTAGTATATTCTCCGATGAATTTTTAATACAACAAATTTTTCTCGTTTTGTCATAAATTTGGCAAAAATCTCAAAAATCTTCTATTCTCAAGGAAATTTTGTATTACAAATCAGAAAAAATATTTTTGAATTGAATTTTAATTAATTGATTTTAGGAAAAACGTTGAAACAAGTAATAAAATTGTGAAAAATAATAACAGAATATAATAGTAGAATTAGGAAAACACAGAAAAAATAAAACAATATTGATAAAAAATACGAATAAGCGAAAAACTTTGAATAGAATTTCCTTTTAAAAACGAAAATTCTTCATTGAAATATTCAAGTTTGACCAAACATGTGTATTTATTTTTCAAATATCAGCAATGAGAACCTCAACAAACGAGGATATATTTATATACAGAAACAGTTTTTGCCCAAAGAGTGTAAAAATATTAAAAGTAGATTGGAAATTATTTTTATGAGAATATTTGTTGAGGGAATATTTTAAAAATATAAAAGATAAGAAAATGTTTTGAGGTAATTTTGAATTATTTCCGGGAAAACACAGACATAAAAATATTTAAAAATATTCCCTCAACAAACAAATAAATTCTTTTTCCCCTCTATTTTTCCTCAACATTTCTAGTATTTATAACAAACTGTTTCAGACGTTTACTTCTGATATTTTTGATTTGGGAAAAAATAAAAAGTCTCTCTCTCTCTCGATATCACTAACCTTGCGAACTTGATGACTGATATGTAAACCTGAACAATGGATGTTTATTGGTATCCAAAATTTGTGTACAAACAAAAATATTTACTACTATACTAATAATTCTACAATTTATAACGAGAAATGTGAAACTATTAAACTTTCAACATGTTTTAATAATAAGGATATTTTTGGTTGTGGATTAGTTTATCCTCCAAATAATACGACGAATAAATTTCCATATATTTTCTTTACACAAAATGGAAAACAAATTGGTCAATATTTAATTAAAAACTTTTTTTTTCAAAAATTGTTTTTAAAGGTAAGGCTATGTTATTAAAGGATAATTCTTATTCATATAAACCATTTGTTTGGCTAAAATGTTGTTCTGTTAAAGCAAACTTTGGAAATGATTTGGAGTCAAAACCTTTTAAATACGACATTTCAAAACATTTAATTCTTAAGGAATTTTATTGAAAAATTTGATTTATTTTGTTTTTGATTTATTCTTTTTCAGTTTAAATTATCATTTTTTAAAATATTTTTTTTTAAATCTGTTATATAAAAACTTATTTTTGGTTCAATTTTGTAAATTTAAATAAATTATTGTTTTAATTTATCTAGACTTTATCAAAAATTTTCAATATTGGACCGAAATCCTCAATGTCCTACATTTCCGATATCTCATATCCCTCATTATCCTCTTTAATCCCTCCAGATCCTTCCAAATTTTAAATAAATAAAAAGTATGTAAAAAATCGTGTTGATCAAAAGTTTTTAGGTCTTCAAGGTATCGGCCTTCAGAAGTGTAATCAGGGCAAGTGTAAACAGGAATACCATAACTTTGCGAAACAAGTTAGACTCAGCTAGACGAGCTCTTTCAAATAAGCTATTATTTGCAAATTCGAATTTTTTACCTCAAAAGAGCTTACTCCCCTTGCCTTTTCAATTTTTGGGCTTCCCTAGGTACCATACCGACATCCCTAGTTCGACTCATCTCGTCAAGCTCTTTCGAATAATTGTTTGTAAAATAGTATTTCAAAATTGGTCCAGCCAAAAAAAAGTTAATAGAACCATTATTTGAAGATGGTTCTATAAAAAAAACAAGGAAATGAATAATAAACAAAGAAATAATAATGTAAAAAATATTTTTATATACCTGATTAAAAAATTGTTTGTAAAATAATTTTAAAATTTTCTTAATATTTATGTCATAAAATATAAATTTCGGGAAATAAAAATAAAATAACCATGAAAAATTAAAATATTATTTATTTAATGTAAAAATTAAAAAACTTAAATGAAAAAGTCAGAATATTAAGTGTAATTCAATAACAATATTACGATCAACATCAAACTATTTGTTTATCTTTAATGACGTGATTATTAAGATGACTTGTTATTTTTTGCCTGTATTTGAATAAAGAAAGACAATTATTGTTTAATAAAATACTCGTATCTCACTTTTTTCATTGCAACTTTTTTCATTCCAATATTTAATTGTCGAACCCCAAATCCCCTATTCAATCTTAATCCTTCAGTATTTCTCAGAAATCACTATTAATCACTCAACTACTCAATATCCCTCCTAATCATTTAAATTCTTCCTCCTTTATCAATCATTAAAATCACCAAAATCGCTGTTTATTTCCAATATCTCTATTGATACCAAATTCATCATTTTCACTCTTTATAACTTTAATCCCCAATTTTCTATTAATCCCTCAACTCCCTAACATTCCTATTCACGTCCTCTTAATCATTTGGATTCAGTGAGTGAATATAAGTTTGAAAAAGAAGCCACCCGATATGTCTTTAACTACCAAAAAAAACAGCCGAATCCCTCTATATAACTGTTTCTCAATCCTAAAATTCCCTTCAACTCTTTTTATCCTGAATTCTAAATCAACTTATTCGCTTCCATATCCCTATCCATCATAAAAACTCATATACATCTTTCCCAAAACACTCTATAACTCATATTCTTTATATCACTTTTACTCACCCAAAAACGCCGATAATCCTTTATAAAAGTGGAAATCTTAAAAAAGTGGAAATCTTAAAAAACTGAAATTTTTTACCATTTTTAATATGAGAATAAGATTTTTGAACGGAAAATAGAAAATATTCAGCATTTTTGATTTTTTGCCCCATATGTCGACCTTTTTTTGCAACCTAATTTTCATTTTTGTCACCTATTTTGGAGTTTTTGTCACCTATTTTAGCATTTTTTACAACCTATTTAGGTACCTATTTTAAGGTTTTTACAACCTAAAAATCCGGTCCCTAATTATAACTATTAAACTAAAAACTAGAGCTGTGAATTTTATGCATAAAAAAATCCAAAATATGCACTATAATATGCATAAAAAATTGCCGAAATATGCACGAAAATATGCAAGAAACCCAAAATATCCACGCAAATATGCATGAAAAATACAATTTATGCCTAGAAATTTTACATTTTTTTAGTGAAAAGCATTCAAACACCTATTTTTATTAAGATTACTCCCAGTTTACACGTATTGTTCAACAAATTGAGTATTTTTACTCTGCTGGACATTTTGAGATGAGGCGCTATGTCGGTGTGACATTTTGGGGTGGGACATTTTTGGGTCGCGTCAAAAAACAAAAAAAATTTTTTTCAAAATTTGTAATTTTTACAAATTTTTCACTTTTTGGCAGGATTTTAGGCAATTTTCGCGATATTTTTCCCCAAAAACCTCAAAATATCCACTAAAATATGCATTTATGCACCAAAGTCCGGAATATGCAAAAATATGCATTATATGCAAACAGAAACCCCCTCTAGAGTTTTCAAAACATGCGGAAAAAGTGTTTTTTGTGCATTATACATCGTGCTAAGTTTGTAAAAAAATATGCATTTGCATAAGAATCACAGCTCTACTAACTATTAACCAAATTATGGTCAAGCCTACTTTCTACTCATCACCTACTCCAATAATTCGATTGTTTGATTGTAAAATATTAATTATTTTAGTAATTTATTCAGGAGAATGATTACAAGGAACCATTTGATGATTTATATTAGGGTTGCGCCCCGAGCCTTCGGGGTTGAAAAAGTCGGGGGTCGGGGTTTTCGGGGTTGACAAAGTCGGGGTCGGGGTCGGGGTTGCTCAAATTGTTCGGGGTCGGGGTCGGGGCTAAAAATAATGTCGGGGTTCGGGGTCGGGGTTGAAGTGAAAATTTACAAAATCTGGCATTTTTATCCAACATTACTGTTCAAAATCAACATTTTTATTAAAAAATCAACTTAATCTTCATTATCTTCACTTTCTGAATCTGATTCGTTATTATTTGAAGGCGCAAGAAGTACTTTATCCAAGTTATCCTTCATAATCCCCAAACCCACAAGGTAACAGGTAACTCTTACTTCCTCACTTAAAGGGATTGAGGGAATCTGAAGGCATATCAGAGGATTAAGTTGGATATAATGGGATTTAGAGGGATTTGAAGGGATATTGTGGATTTGCAAGGATAACGAGGGATTTAAGAGTGTTGGGGATTAATCACCAGACCCTTGATAAAATCCCTCTGTATCGTAAAGGCATTCGTTATACTTGTTATTGCTCTAAATCCATCAATTTCTCCTAAAGCCTCTGTATCCCTTCATTGAGTCTAGCGCCGCAGGCAAAAATTTTGAGAATTTTGGAAGGTCAAGAGCCAGATTTCTTCCATTTTCTGCGCCGCAGGCGAAAATTTTGGAAAATTCATGGCTAGTTTAAAATTTCTAAAAATTTTTTCAAGTTTAAAATATTAAAAAAATAAATATGCAAATTTAAAATCAGAAACATAGTTTAAAAATATTTATTTTTGAAAAGAAAAACTTTCTAAGCCTTATTTCCATCCATGGATTTGAACTCCATCACTACCAAAGTATCTAGATGGGTGATGTCAGTTAACCTAACCCCTCAACCACCGACCAACAAAAGGAAATAAGAGAAAATATAAATATTCCTTTTTCTTTTCCTTCTTATATTTAACCGATCTCTAGTTAATTAATGCAGTTTGAGTCGGGGTCATGAAAATTTTTCGGGGTTCGGGGTCGTCGGGGTCGAACTTTCGGGGGTCGGGGTTTTCGGGGTTGGGAATGTCGGGGTCGGGGTCGGGGTTTTAGGTCAAAAAATGTCGGGGTTCGGGGTCGGGGTCGGGGTTAGTCGGGGTCGGGGCGCAACCCTAATTTATATCCTTGTCAGAAGTTAGCCTTAGATTCCCGACCTATGCCTTGAATTAATTTGGAAAATAAATAATAAATTTAAATTAAAAATTTATTCATTTCCAATCTCTTTGCCGAAATTATTGTTCTGTAGTTTTAAATAGATCATTTGAAATTTCAAAAAAATTCAAAAACTTACTTTGGGCATAGTGCAGCTCTTCTATACAAAATTTTTAGACCTCGGCTCTCAGGTATTAAGTAACCCGACCCATCCCTGGTGCTCTTATGTATACTTTTGTGCAGCGAGCATTAATTAACAAATAAACTATTTTTATAACTTAACTGGTTTATTTATTATAATTGATAAAAAAATATATACCAAAACAAGTAAAATAAAAAACGAAAGTAAATTTTCAATAAAATTCTTTAAGAACTGAATGTTTTGAAATATCATAATTAAATGGTTTAGCTTCCAAATTATTTCCGAAATTAGCTTCAACAGAACAACGTTTCAGTTCAACAAATGCTTTGCATGAATCGAAATTGTTTTTTAATAATATACCTTTGCCTTTAAAAATAAATTCTTGTTAAATAATTTTTAAATTAATTAATTACCAATTTGTTTTCCATTATGTGTAAAGAAAACATAAGGAAATTTATAATTCATTTTATTAGTTGGAGGATAAACCAATCCAAAACCAAAAATATCATTATCCTTCCAAGTAAAGGATAAAAGTTTAAATTTTCCAGCTTCCCCGTTATATACTGCAGCAGAATTAGCATTAAATTCAATTCTTTTATTAGGACTACAATTTAGACATATACACAGAAATTTTGCACAATCTTGTAAATCCACTACAAATTTACATTTAATTTCAAAATAATTTAAAGAATAATTGAGACAATTTTTTGGCTTTGTAAATGAATTTTCTGCATAAACCCGAACAAATTTATTACAAACTAAAAATATTTTTACTTCAAAAATTCTAAACAATTTACCTCCTTTCTCCTCCAAACAATTCATATATTTAATATTTTCATTGTCAATTAAATTAACAAATCCATATCCTTTAATACAATTACCAACAGGTTTGCCTGTATTTATACATTTATTATCGCAACATTTACTGTAATCACTATCAATTTGTTTCCATTTATTTTTAATTCCAACAAAATTCTTTTTAAAAATTATTTAAAAATTTAATTATAATTAAAAACTAACCACAGTTTTAAAAATCTCATTGTTCAATTTAATTGTTAAATCCCCAATCTTTTTCTCAAGTAATTCAACCTTTTTATAAAAATTAAATTTTATTTAACTTAAAAAAATTTTTTTTATTATTTAAATTTAATAATTTGTTATTTAAAATATTAAACCAAAAATTAATATTCGAACTAAAAATTAGTGATTGGTATTGAGCGTTTTGCAGCACCGGGTCCGACTTTTTAAAATCTTGACCTAGGCTTCGTTTAGTAAAAACTAAATTAATTATTTACCTTTTTAATTTCAACTTCCAAAGAATTAATTTTCTCATCTTTCCGAGCATTTTCAGCTTTTAATTGGTTAATATTTTCTTCAATTAATTTTTTTAAATTTTGATTTGTTTCTTCAATTTTATTTTCAATGTCACAATTTATCTTTTGAATCTTCTAAAATTATTTTAAAAATTTTTAAACGGCATAATAAATTCTAATAAATTGTCAATATTTTTGTTAGTATAAAATGATTAGGGTCTCTCAAAATAAAGCTAAAACCATAAATTTTGTGAAAAAACTTGTACTTTAAATGAGCTAACATAAAAATTTATAGCAACCCTTTCATACCCTTAACTTTCATTTAGACTTTGAATGAGGAAGCTTGATGAGATGAGCAGTTTAATTTCAAATTTAAAATTGAATTCAGGTTTGAAATTCGAAATAAATAATATCTAACTCATATACGGAATATATAGCAGGGGTGTGCCGAAAGTGATTTTAAAAAGCGAAAGGCGAAAGACGAAAGTCCAAAAAAGGCGAAAATCGGCGAAAGGCGAAAGACGAAAGGCGAAACTCGCACACCCCTGATATATAGGTACACTTAATTACTTACTGGAAAACCTCTAATTATAAAAAATTTTTATTTTAAATTAAATATTTTTTTTACTTCATTAGTTTCTTCCTCCAAAAATTTTATTTTCTCATCTTTTTGTTGAAAACAAGCATCATTTTCATTTTTTAATTGTTTAATATTTTCTTCAATTTTATTTTCATTGTCAGCAATTATCTTTAATTCAAAAATTAAGTACTATTATAAAACAAAACATTGTCTACCTTTTTATTTTCTTCTTCCAAAAAACTAATTTTATCATCTTTTTGCTTTAAATTTTGCTTCATTTCTTCAATTTCATTTTTATGGTCAAAATTAATTTTTTCAATTTTCTAAAATTATTTTCAAAAAATATTTAACAAAAAAACCCCCTAAACTTTATTCATTTCCTCCAATTGATTTTCAAGAAAATTTTTCTTTTCCAAATTAACAATCTTTTCTTTCTCTTCAATAACGAAATTATTAAAATTAGTTTGAAGTTTTATTAAATCATTGCTTAATTTCCCAACTAGAATCCAATCAGAATTTGGTGATAATCCTTCTTCAGCCATTTTATGTAGAGATTTTTTTTTTAATATTTTAAAAGAAAAATAAAAGAATTTTTATTTCAAAAAGGAAATTAAAAATTAAAAATATTTTAAATTAAAATTAAAATATTAAAAAATTAAAATAAATTAAAATTTAATTTAAATTAAAAAAATTGTAGTGGACAATAAGATAGTGAGTAACAAGCATCCGTGATCCCGGGAATGCTATTTTGCCGCACTCTAATAGCTATTAAATAAATTTTTTAAACAAAAATTAAATGTTTTATGGAGAGCTTTTAAACTATAGGTAATAAAGTTAATTGAATAAAATAATATTAATATATTGAAGGATTTTTTGCCCAGAGACAATTTTGTGCGAATATATAAATGTATGTTGAGAAAAGGAGGGATGAAAAATTTGAATTAATTTTTTTATTTGTTGAGGGAAGATTTAAATAAATTTTTGCCTAAAAAATATAATACATACTTTTTAAAATATTCCTTTAGAAAAAATGATCATATTAATTGTTTGGAAGGGAAAGAAGTTATAATTAGAATTCATTTTTTGCAAATTTTTTAGGTTTGATAAATCTGTTTTTGTTTATACAATCAATTCATTCAACAAGCCAAAAAATTGTTTTAATTATTCTTTTTATTATTTTGAGGTTAAATGTACTTATAAATTTAAAATATTCCCTCAACAAATAAATTAATCCTTTTTACTCTGGTCTTCTTAACATTATCACACCAAAACCGTATTTGGGCAAAAAACTCTTCAGTATATAAATAATATATTTACTTTAATATTTACCTTTAATAATTGAAAATAAGTTTAAAATCTCATAGATTTTTTCTGGTTAAGAATATTAATTTAATTTTTCATAAATTTAACTTTTACTTATTATTTTAACAAAATTCCATAAAATAATACATATAATACCATGTTTGTGGTTAATTTTCCTCTGATTGATTTACTTATCAAACAAATTTTTCAACATAGTCGAAGTGTTTTTATGGCTTAGAATCAAAACTTAATTCAAAAAATATTTTTTTCTGATTTGGAATATTAATTTTTGAGAATCGAACATTTATTCATCTGTCCAAATTTGTAATAAAATTAAAAAAAATTTATTGTATTGAACAAAACAATTTTAAAGTTTTAATTAAATTTCAGAATATTATTTTTTTCAAATATGAGAACACCAAAACAATTAGAAGAATGGTCATTTACTACAAACAATTCTGACAATATTAAAAATGAAATTGAAGCTGAAACAATTGTAGAAGAAGAAGAAATGTTCACAGAAGAAATCTGTAGCAATATTTTGGAAACATCAAGTATCGATGGTTTGTCAACAACTTATGGGTCTTTCTGTTCATCACAAAATATAATTGAAAGTTTAAAACAACGTTTAGAGAAATTAGAGGTTAAAGGTTTTGTTGAATTCTTTATTTTTGGATTTTCAGGGAATGCAAAAAATAAACTCTGAATATGAAAAAGAAATTAAAAATTTAAAACAAAATTTTCAAAAATTAATTGAAGAAAAATTTCAACAATTAAATGCTGAAAATGATGTTTATTTAAAGAAAAAAGAAAATTATTTGGAGGAAAAAATTAAACAGGTAAATAATTAAATTGGTTTTTAAAATACCTACTTTGCGATATTATCGATAACATGATGTTGTGTCAGTACGAAAATTTTGCTGAATAAAAAGATATATAGTACGAAAATTTGTTTCAGCATATTTTACTGGGTACGCAAATTATGGAGTTAATTAATTATCATTTAGAGACTTAACTATAATATGAAAATACATATTTGAATCGACAGATTTAAAATTAAAAAATTATCACAAAATTTCTCGTTATAAAGTGTGTATCTATTTCGGTTAACCCGATAATTTTGTTTTTCTGTTTCGCACAAAATAAAACGATATATTTTAAATCTAATTAAATTTAGAAGATTCAGTTAATCGATTTTGAAAATCAAAGTAAAATTGAAGACATAAAACAAAATTTTCAAAAATTATTTGAGGAAAAATTTCAACAATTAAAATATGAAAATGATAAAAAGGAAGAGAGAATTAATTTTTTGGAACAAGAAATTAAAAAGGTGAGAAGACTTACATAAATAATAATAAAATAAAAATTTTGAACAAGCAGATTAATGAGGGGAGGAAGGCAAATGATTTGATTGACAAAAATAATGGTGATTTAATTAAATTAAATAATGAGAATTGTGTGGTTAGTTTATAATTATAATTAAATTAGTTGAACATTTTTCAAGAATTTTGTTAAAACTCAAAATAAATGGAGTGAAATTGATTTTAGAGATAGATGTTGTAACAATAATTGTATAAATACAAACAAACCTTACGGAAATTGTACTAATGGAAATGGATATGTAAATTTATTTACTAGCGAACATATTAAATATATTAATTGTTTGGAGGGAAAAGGAGGTAAATTAGTGAATTTTTGATATCGTACTGGTTCTTAATATGAATTCTAATTTTATATATTTCGAATATTTATCCTAATTCGAAATCAATTCTGAAATTAAGAACTAAAATTTTATGTTTAAACTGATCGTCATTTCGACCCGAATTTATGGCCAGGATTCGAATAAATAAAATTTGACCCCATATTCCTCATTTTTTATGAGGAATGAGTAAAAATCATCACATAATACCGACTATTACCAATTTTTAAATTAAAAAATATTATTTAGGTTCTGATAAACCTGTTATAGTTTACGCAAAGAATCCATTTAACAAACCACAAAATTGTCCAAATATTTCTTTATATTATTTTGAAATTAAATGTAAATTTGTACAAGAGTTATATATATGCAAAGCACGAATGACTATTAGTCTTAAAAATTGTACTACAAATAAACATATTCGATATATTGCAAACTCTGCTGTAATTATACACGAGAATGCTCAATCGTTTAATCTTCCACCAGTTTCTTTCAATAATAATGATATTTTTGGGTGTGGATTAGTTTATCCTCCAACTAATATGAACAATTCTCCTTATGTCTTCTTTACACAAAATGGAAAACAAATTGGTAATTAATTAATTAAAATTGTATTACTACAAAAATTGTTTTTTAAAGGTAAATGTTTATTATTAAAGGATAATTATGCTTCATATAAAGCATTCGTTGATGTGACATGTTGTTCTGTTAAAGCAAATTTTGGAAATGATTTGGAAGATAAACCTTTTAAATATGACATTTCAAAACATTCAATGCAAGAACGTTATTGGTAATTTATTTTATAAATTTTGCTTTATTGATTTGCCTTTTTTATTTATTTCTTATCGATTTTATTTGGTTCGAAAGTTAAATAAATTATTTTTCTTGATTTATTAAAATAAAATTATACTTAAATGTAATACTTGAAAATATACCTTTAATTAGATAGTCTTTAATTTCTTTAGTCAAATTTTTTTTAATTGCTTATAAAATGTTAAATAAAATTGCATTTTACATTTGAATATGAAAATAGAGACTTCTTTTACCAAAAAATTTTAATAAAAAAGGTACAGGTCAAATCCTTATACTGTATGTATATCTTTTTCAAATTACATTCTAATTAAATACAAATCTTTTATTCAAAATTCTTTAGTCAAAAAATTTTTTAAAAATCAATTTTATAAAGATTTTAAAATATTTTTCAAACTGAGATTATTCTAATTTGTCAATTAAAAAAGATAACAATCAAATCATCTTTAAATGTTAATAACTAACTTCGTCTGCCACAACCCACCCCCTTTTTTCTGTTTTAAATGTTTTATGGCAAACTATATGTCATTGAACAAGCTCTTCTAGCTGATAGTGATGTTCGGGAGTGAAAAAAAGTCGAGACCGAGACCGAGTCTCGGGTCGAGACCGAGAGTCGAGACCGAGACAACTTTGATCATTCCTGAAGTTAAAGTTCCATGTTTATATCATATATAAATTTGCAGTCTATTTAATTGCTATGTGTTTATGATTCATTTAAAAAAAAATTTCTCAAATCACATTTATCAAAATCAATAATCATAGTTAAAGTGAAGGAACAATTGACGTTTTCCATGTTCGGGTGTCAATTGATTTCTTTTTGCATATAAATATTGCTAGGATGCGAAAAAGTACGTTCTGATTCAACAGTTGAGGGAGGTGCTGATAAATATTTTCTGACAATTTTTTTATTGACGGATAAATTGTATTTTCCTTCCAGTATTCAATTGGATCAATTGAAACAATCTAGTTGACTAGAGACAATCTAGTTGATAAATTAACTAAAATATAAAATAAATGTAAAAATGTATAAAAATATCAGAATTATATATCAAATTTCATCAAAAAACTTGATATTAAAATTTTAGATCAATCCATTTTATCGCGAGGACTCAGTTGAAACACTTCGCCAATTTCTCTATCTCAATTTGTTCGTGTCGAAAAAAAATTTCAAAATGGTAAAAATACAATAAAATTCAACAATAAAATACAAACATAAAATTCAAAATTTTCCGTCATTAGGGGTGTAAATTTAGTCTCGTTTTCCGAGACTAGAACACCGAGACCGAGAGCTCAAAAAACCCGGGAAATTTCCCGACTCGGGAACCGAGACCGAGAGTCTCGAACATCACTACTAGCTGAGTCGAATGGCACTAAAATCATCGAAATCTGTCATAAATTAATATCACCATCCAAATTCACCGATTTACCATTTCTCGTCAACTCCTATTGTAAAATGATAAAAAGAAAACAAAGGAAAAAATATATTATTTTGAAAAAAAATGTTTGAATATTTAGTGGACAAAAAAAGACTTTTATTAAAACTGCCAAACATTCCAAAAAATATTGAAGAAATGTTTATTGTTCGTTGCTGGTTAGAACACCTATTTAAATGTGTTTATGGACAATTACATTTAGATATAATTGTATTTAATCCAGAAATGATCAGTATTTTATTTGACAACGATAAAACAATACCTACTCGGTTTCACTTTGAAAGCCTATTTATGAGAGCTGGAAATAAAATATTTGAAAATGTTATGAAATTCGTTTTAAATCATTTGACAATTTATAAATTCCTTTACATTAGTTTTTATTCATTTGACATTACAGAGCAAAATACAAATATTTTATTCAATATTCTAATAAATGGAGGCAATAAATTACCAAGAATTCATTTAAGAAGTTATAAATTAGCAGGGCTTTATGATCTTATTATGGAAGTATCTACTAATTTGTAAATAATCTAAAAAATAAATTTAAATTTTAGTATATAACAACATCTATAAATTGCTCGAAAATGGTACCTCATATTATTTTTCATTTTTCTACTTCTGCTTCTTCCCGTTTTAAATTCAGTGAAAGAGCAGAAAAAATTGAAATTGTTCGATTAGATAATAAAACACATACAAATTACCAAATTTCCAATATTTACAATCCAAATGTGAAATTTGCAATTTGTAATGAAGAATGGCATGGTGAAATAGGTTCTATTCATATCAAAAGAATCTAACGGGGAATATAAAAATTCAAACAAAAAATTTAAATTTATTCGGCAACAAATTATTTTTAAAAATAATTATTTTTTCATTGACCTCTTTTGATTTAATTATTTTTGTTTTATAAAAGGTTTTTTAACAGGTTAAAGCCTGCCAATTTATTTTTAAATATTTCTAAATTAGGCACATTTTACTATAAGTTTTTTAACATTCAATTAATTATTAGTTTTTAAATAAAACTAAAAATGGGCAATCACGGTCATTTTGGTGTCTTTCGACTCAGCTCGACGAGCTCCTTCGAATTAGCTAACATTTGTATAATCGAATTTTTGGCTGTATATGAAATGAAGTCCCAAATCAAATTTTCTTCCATTTCTGAGAATGGGTAATTTCCCTTACATTTCTCTCTATTTCTGATTTGTGCCGTAAGGCTAAAACGCAAAAGGATTATTTTTCTTTAATTTTCTGAGCATTTACTTTTTTTCTGTCCGATGTGTGTGCGTGTTTTGTCTGTCCGAGTTGGTCGGACGGACACAGACAGACAAAATACGGACAGACAAAAGACGGACGAACTCGGACGGACAGACAAAACACGCACACACATCGGACAGAAAAAAAGTAAATGCTCAGAAAATTAAAGAAAAATAATCCTTTTGCGTTTATAGCCTTACGGCACATATCAAAAATAGGGAGAAATGTAAGGAAAATTACCCATTCTAAGAAATGAAAGAAAATTTGATTTGGGACTTCATTTCAGATAGGGTCGAATTTTTTACCCCAAAAATCAGCTTGCTCACCCTATGGTCTTTCGATTTTCAATCTGCGAGTTTTCATCTCCGACAAAGTTTCGATCTCGGTGGGCTTATACTGAAGTACAGCCTTGTTAAAAAATAAAAATCTTATTGAAATAATATAAAATTAATAAATTTATTTCAACAAATGAAATCAAATTTCGATTTTCGTCTTCTTAAATTCAATTCTTTTTCATTATTTTGACTTTATTGTAAAAATCCCATTCATCACTATCTTCTTCATTGCAAAATTCAAATTTCACTTTTGTATTGTGAATATTGGAAATTTGGTATTTTGTATATTTAACGTCATCTACTTGCTTAATTTCAACATTTTCTGCTCTTTCACTTAATTTAAAAGGTGGCGAATTTGAAAAATAAAAAAGAATATCTGGTACAATCTTTGAACAATCTTTCGATGTTGCTATATGCTGAAATTTAAATTTATTTTTTAATTTATTTATAAATAGATGGATTACTTCCGTAATAAGATCATAAAGCCTCGCTAGCTTATAACTTGTAAACATAATTTTTGGTATTTTATTGCCTTCATTTATTAGCATATTGAATAAAATATTTGTATATTTCTCTGTGAAATCAACACTTCTAAAATCGAAAGTAAGAGATTTACAAATTGATAAATGATTTGAAGCAAATTTCAAAACATTTTCAAACATTTCATTGTAAGCAAGTAAACAGGCAGATTTTATGTTAAATTGAAAAGGGATTGTTTTGTCGTTATCGAATAATATATTGATCATTTCTGGATTAAATACAGTATTATAAAAATAAGCATATTCAAAGGCACAATTAGAAAGTTGTTCTAACCAGCAACGAACCATAATCATTTCTTCGATATTTTTTGGAACGGTTGGTAATTTTAAAAGATAAAAAGGGTTTCTGTCCACCAAATAAGTTGTTCTTTCAATATTAATAAAAAAGTTAAATTCATAATTACTCAAAAATAACGGAATTGATTTGTCTATCGATGTTTGCCACTAACAAAAAATAAATGAAATTTAATTTAAAAATTTAATTAACCTTCTGCATAAGTTGATCATTTAGAGTAAATTCAAAAACAACAGATTTAGGTTCAATCAATTTATATTTAAAATATATTTGTTTATTTTCATCAATCTAAAAATTGAAAAAAGGGTTATTTAATAAATATTTACTATTGACAGTTTATAAAATTTCATTAGTGCCAATTCCCCCTCATATTTATTAATTAAATTGCAAAAGTAAAAATTTGTTAATTTAAAAGAGAATAATTGGTTGAAATTAAGACATTTTAATACATCAAGTTGAACTTCAGTTGGCAGAACAAACATTTTAATTATCTAAATAAGGCTATAGATATAATTTACCCGGTGGCTAAAGTATCAGTAAATTTGACTAATTCTGTCTGATCAGAACAATCTATGCAATCTTTCTCCAACGCTTATACTTAACTATTACCTCGCCACAAAATTTAGAAAAATACTTTTTGAACTAAATTGTGAATAAAAATTAAAAATTCTAATTAATATTGTAAAGCATATAGCTATTAATTTCCTAAGGCTGAGCAGTAGGCGGCGTGGTGTAATGGCTAACACATCAGTCCGGTCTACTGAAGATGCTGGTTCGCTCCCAGCCGCCGAATAACCTTTTGCACTAGCTAAAGGAGAGAAATAGCTATAGCCCAGCTGCTTTACTGGTAGCACCGGATGGTTCAGCGAACGCTGAACGTATGACGATCCATCCCATAGGCCCTGGGTTAGAGAAAGGAAATTCCGCCAGAGAAGGCGATGATTTAGTTTACCCCGCAGGTGAGAGAAAAAGCGGGAAGAGGGCAGATAAGAAGACTAGGGACAGTCTTCCCTGGGGATGGAGGTGTAAAGCATATAGCTATTAATTTCCTAAGGCTGAGCAGTAGGCGGCGTGGTGTAATGGCTAACACATCAGTCCGGTCTACTGAAGATGCTGGTTCGCTCCCAGCCGCCGAATAACCTTTTGCACTAGCTAAAGGAGAGAAATAGCTATAGCCCAGCTGCTTTACTATATTTTGGTTTTTTCTCCATCTAATTCCCAGCCCAACTCTTTACATTTAATTGACATACTTTTTTCAAATATTGTGGAGAAATGACGCCTATCTTCCCAGTAAAAATGTCTGGGTCAAATTGATGTAAATTCTCCTATATTAAACTTAAAAAGAGGAAACTTTCCCTAACAAACTTGATTTATTCAACTTTACTTTTAAGTTCATAATCTACTCTTTCATGTGAATGTTGTACTTATAGGGGTTTTTGATAAATTATTTTTTTATAAATATATTTCCAACACATTTTTAGCCGGTTAAATCTTGACAATTTATTTTTAAATATTTTCAAAATATAAAAATTATTAATCTCCTAGTTCTTCAAAAAATGTTTAATTCTTTTCCAACAGAAATAAAACTTGATATTTAAAAATTCTCCAGTTATGAAGAATTATGTTCAATTAAACAAACAAATTTGTATTTTAGTGCTTTTGTTAATAATTTTGAAGGGGAACTTGCTAGGGAGAAACTATATTATATCTATATTGTAATGATTTTTAATTAATTTAATTTTACGAAATTTTTAGAATGATATCGATCGATTCGAAAAAAAACCTCATAAATTAGTTAATCCTAAAACTATAGATTTTGATTTTCCATTGAATGAACAATTTGAAGAGAAGGTCAATTTAAAAAGCTATAAAATTCAAAATTTCCTTCCTTTTTAGTGGAAAAATGGACTAGAAACCCCAATTCCTTTGTATTTGCCTAATCAAAATTTAGATAGCAACATTGTTGATTGCTTGTCTAAAGGTTAAATTTTGTTTAATAAAATTTTATTCAACCTCAGTTTGCGAGTTTAGAAAGATTTTATGCAGCCGTAAAATACCGTGTCTTATAAATTCTCTTAGCTTCTACTATACAAAAGGGGAAATGCAAACTCCTGGCTTTAGTTTAGTATACCGGAGTCTTAGTTTCGACACAAAACTCATATCATTCGATTTGTCTAGCGAGCTGAGTCAAACGGTACCAGTCTTTTTTGCCGGAGATGCCTCTGGACCGAGATAAACGCCGCGCGAAGCGCGGCGTTTTGCGGTTTTCGGTAAATAAATTTTGTTTGGACTAAAGTGTTTCCATTTTCTTTTAATTCAAAATTTTTAAGTTTGCGTCGGCAAGTCCCAACCTATTATACTTCAATTGCCAACAATTATCAAAAGCAAAGAGGACTTGAAAATTGTTTATTATTATTTAAATAAATTATTTAATTGTTCATTTAACTATTGCTACTTTGAAAACTTTATATTCAATCCAGAATTAATTCAATTATTATTTGGAAGAGTTCCTAAACAAATTTATGTTCGAGAATGCGAACTATTTATTAATGACTACAATTTTGAAAATATATTTAAATTTACTTTAAATAATTTAATTAGCGAAACTCTTTATATTTATTTTCCTCTGTCCACTGACATAGAGAAATCTCAAGATGATTTATTTAAATTTTTAATAAATGGAGGAGACAATTTTGAAGTAGTTGAGTTGATATTTAATAATTCTCCAGGATTTGTGGATGATATTACTATAAATGTACAGATACTTTATAATCGTATTATCGAAGTTTATTTTTGGAAAATTTAAAAATAAATCCAAATTTTAGTATATAGCAACAGCTAGAGATTATTCAAAAATGTTGCCTTTTATTCTTTTTAAATTCTCTAATTCCACAAGTCTTAAATTAAGTGAACGGGCTGAAAAAGTTGAAATTAAACAATCAAATATGTACAAATGTACAAAATACCAAATTGCAAATATTCACAATCCAAAGACGAGATTTTCATTTGTCATTGAAGAAGGAATGGATGAAATTATAGTCTATAACTATAATATATCTATAAAAATAAATCTATAAATCTATAACTTATGTTGAAATTATAGAAATGAAGGAGTAGAATTTGAAAGACAAACGCATGTCCTAAACTAGAGCCAAAATTTATTCAGAAAGTTTTTCGGAAAATCTTTCAAAAAATTTTTTATTTTTTATTTTATTTTTTTTTATTTTATTTTTTTTATTAAAATTTAAGTATATTAATTAAATGTTAAGTAAAATCTGCATAAAATAATTTAAAAAATAAATAAACAGACTTTATCTTGTTAAAAATTTGATGAAAATAAATTTAATACAAAATAGCAAAATTAAAAAGAGTCAATGAAAAACAAAAATTTTTAAAATATTTAATCTTAAATGAAATAAAAAATAAGCCTATTCAGAAATTGACTTAAATTTATTAGAAATTTTGAAAAGAAAAAGATTTTAATTTCAAAGTATTTCTTTATGAAATAAGGATTTTTAAAATGATTTCTTAAATTATTTTATGGACGATTTGCGAGGAAAAAAATTTTTAAATAAGGTCAAAAATATTATTTTAACTGCTCGACCCACGTTTCCCGTTGAAAAATCGCTGTGATCGAAACAGTTTTCGACTTTGTTCTTTTTAAGTTCACAAAATTTTTGTGAATATTTTAGCTGCCGTTTAACCGTATGTTAATTATGCAAAACACATTTTTGAAAAAATAATCATATCTTATTCGGATATTCTTTTATTTTCTGATTTTTAATGGCAAATGAAATGACTAAAAAAAGAAGTCCAATGAAAGTGTATAAAAGCATATAGATTTGCTAAAAAAATTTGCAACACACCATAGTGTGTTTGTCAGGCACTGATGAACAAATACTTATACCGCCTCCGCAATAGATTGAGATATTTTCAATTTGTATTAATTTGTTCCCGTTTTTATCAGAATTATTAATTTTAACAACAGTTGTGGGAAAAGTGTTAGTAAACTTGCAGTTCCATCCACTAGGATTTACAAAAAAATAATCGTTGTTTTCATATTTTGCATTAAATTCCAATAAAATTTTTATTTTATTTTCGCCACTTTCTTCATCACTTTCAGTCAATTCCATTTTCAATAATTTTATTTTAAAACTTTTATCCTCATTTTTGTTATTTTCTGTGGATTCAACCAAAATTCGTTGATTAATTTTATAAAATGAAAAACAAAAAGAAAATATTAAAAATAATATTTGAGAAAAAAATAAATATTTGATTAAAAACATTGTTGAAATACTTCTTTTGAATTAGTAAAGAAAAAATATTTTCTAATAAAAGTTATTTTAAATAATTAAAGCTTTATGTCAGATTTAAATGGATTTTATACACAGACTATTTATTGTATATCATTTAAAATTAAATATTGAGAAATATTAATTAAATTCACATGAAAAATACATAAAGGTAAATTAAAAACAAATATTTCAAAATTATTTAATTATTACCTAATATTTTGTACTTTTTGTTTATTAATTAGTATGTCCTTTTTAGAGCTTGTACTTTTATAAAGTGCGGCATTTCTTTATCATTAGTCAATAAAAAAGTACAAAATTAAAGAATAAATATTTATTTTAAATAAAAATGCCCTTTCCCAATGTTACTATTTTCCATTCAATAAATGCACTTAATCGTTTGTATATTTCAGAATATGTAAAAATACAAAATTTTATATAATTATTATTTTAATTTTATATTTAAATAAAATATGTAAGTAATCTAATATAAACCCTGGGCTTAACATTGGGAAAGGCTGCTCTATTTGGAAGGAATTTAATTGAAAGAGTTCAAGTACTGTAAATGCTCGAATAATTACCCTCTCTCAAATAATTACTGGTGAAAACGGGAACAAATTCATGTGAATTTAATTAATATTTCTCAAGAAAAATATTTGTCAATATTTAATTTTAAATGTTAGACAATAAATAGTCTGTGTATAAAAGTCCGCGCAATAAAGCTTTAATTACCTTTATTAAAAAATATTTTTTCTTTACTAATTCAAAAGAAGTATTTCAACAATGTTTTTAATCAAATATTTATTTTTTTCTCAAATATTATTTTTAATATTTTCTTTTTGTTTTTCATTTTATAAAATTAATCAACGAATTTTGGTTGAATCCACAGAAAATAACAAAAATGAGGATAAAAGTTTTAAAATAAAATTATTGAAAATGGAAATGACTGAAAGTGATGAAGAAAGTGGCAAAAATAAAATGAATATTTTATTGGAAGTTAATGCAAAAAACAAAAATGATTATTATTTTGTAAATCCTAATGGACGGAACTGCAAGTTTATTAACACCTTTCCCACAACTGTTGTTAAAAGTACTGGTAAAAACGGGAACAAATTATTACACTTGGAAAATACCTCAATCTATTTTAGAGATGGTATAAGGATTTGTTCATCAGTGCGTAACAAATACACTATGGTGCGTTGCTAAATTAAAAACGCATCTCATTTTTAGCAGATCTCTGTGTTTTTATTCACTTTTATTAGACTTCTTTTTTTAGTCATTTTATTTCCATTAAAAACATATATGATTACTTTTTCAAAAATGTGTTTTGCATAATTAATGCACCTTGGTTCATACGGATTAAAAGCAGCTAAAATTTAACAAAAATTTCTATGGAAATAAAAAGAATCAAGTCGAAAACTGATTCTATCACAGCAATGTCAAACCCACGTTTTCAACAGAAAACAAGGGTCGAGCAGTTAAAATAATATTTTTAACCTTGCCTAAACATTTTTTCCTCGAGTCCATAAAAAATGCTAATCTTCTTATACATACATAAACTTGATCTCATCGGTTTTTAGAAATGACTAACTCGTAAATTTTTTAGGAATTAATGACTTTGCTACCTATATTTAATGGACAAATCAATTTGGAAGCAAATCAGCTGTCAGAAGATAATATTGCAGGAAATAATATTTATTATCGTAAAGATATAGGCATAGACGGTGGAAGGGCTTGGTTAAATATTCCATTCAGAAAGAATTATAAATTAACAAGATTAATATATTTTTTGAATTATGAAGGACCTAGAAAAATTTTAAAAAGAGAAAATTATGACAAGGTTAATTTATTTGAACCATTTTTTTTAAATGCCAAAAAACCTGAAATGATAATGGAATATTCTCACATTGAAATTTGTCTAAAATTTAAAAATCCAGGCAATTACTTTGTAATTGTTGTCAGAAGATGGGATGAGGGTTGGCTTGAATTTTTTGTTAAAATAAAAAAAGAAAATGAGGAAAAATGTGTTTTCAAAATGTTCAAGAAAATGAATGATTTAGAGAAAAAAGTTTTGAAAAGTTTGAGACGGTCCATAGACATCAAAGTGTCAGAAACGGAAAGAGATGATATTGAAGATGGTCAAATGGGTGTATATAATGATTACACATACGTCTTCGCAAACCAAGAAAAAGTTTTCGGATTATATTCAATTCTGAATGAAGGAATATATGAATTTCATTTAGACAAAGAAGGAATAACGAGGGAAGTGGAGATGGTCGATTCGGATAACCAAATTGTCAATTTAAAATAATAAAAGATAAAATAATTTAAGAAATCCTTTTAAAAATCCTTATTTCTTAAATTTATACTTTGAAATTAAAATCTTTTTCTTTTCAAAATTTCTAATAAATTTAAGTCAATTTCTGAATAGGCTTATTTTTTATTTCATTTAAGATTAAATATTTTAAAAATTTTTGTTTTTCATTGACTCTTTTTAATTTTGCTATTTTGTATTAAATTTATTTTCATCAAATTTTTAACAAGATAAAGTCTGTTTATTTATTTTTTAAATTATTTTATGCAGATTTTACTTAACATTTAATTAATATACTTAAATTTTAATAAAAAAAATAAAATAAAAAAAAATAAAATAAAAAATAAAAAATTTTTTGAAAGATTTTCCGAAAAACTTTCTGAATAAATTTTGGCTCTAGTTTAGGACATGCGTTTGTCTTTCAAATTCTACTCCTTCATTTCTATAATTTCAACATAAGTTATAGATTTATAGATTTATTTTTATAGATATATTATAGTTATAGACTATAATTTCATCCATTCCTTCTTCAATGACAAATGAAAATCTCGTCTTTGGATTGTGAATATTTGCAATTTGGTATTTTGTACATTTGTACATATTTGATTGTTTAATTTCAACTTTTTCAGCCCGTTCACTTAATTTAAGACTTGTGGAATTAGAGAATTTAAAAAGAATAAAAGGCAACATTTTTGAATAATCTCTAGCTGTTGCTATATACTAAAATTTGGATTTATTTTTAAATTTTCCAAAAATAAACTTCGATAATACGATTATAAAGTATCTGTACATTTATAGTAATATCATCCACAAATCCTGGAGAATTATTAAATATCAACTCAACTACTTCAAAATTGTCTCCTCCATTTATTAAAAATTTAAATAAATCATCTTGAGATTTCTCTATGTCAGTGGACAGAGGAAAATAAATATAAAGAGTTTCGCTAATTAAATTATTTAAAGTAAATTTAAATATATTTTCAAAATTGTAGTCATTAATAAATAGTTCGCATTCTCGAACATAAATTTGTTTAGGAACTCTTCCAAATAATAATTGAATTAATTCTGGATTGAATATAAAGTTTTCAAAGTAGCAATAGTTAAATGAACAATTAAATAATTTATTTAAATAATAATAAACAATTTTCAAGTCCTCTTTGCTTTTGATAATTGTTGGCAATTGAAGTATAATAGGTTGGGACTTGCCGACGCAAACTTAAAAATTTTGAATTAAAAGAAAATGGAAACACTTTAGTCCAAACAAAATTTATTTACCGAAAACCGCAAAACGCCGCGCTTCGCGCGGCGTTTATCTCGGTCCAGAGGCATCTCCGGCAAAAAAGACTGGTACCGTTTGACTCAGCTCGCTAGACAAATCGAATGATATGAGTTTTGTGTCGAAACTAAGACTCCGGTATACTAAACTAAAGCCAGGAGTTTGCATTTCCCCTTTTGTATAGTAGAAGCTAAGAGAATTTATAAGACACGGTATTTTACGGCTGCATAAAATCTTTCTAAACTCGCAAACTGAGGTTGAATAAAATTTTATTAAACAAAATTTAACCTTTAGACAAGCAATCAACAATGTTGCTATCTAAATTTTGATTAGGCAAATACAAAGGAATTGGGGTTTCTAGTCCATTTTTCCACTAAAAAGGAAGGAAATTTTGAATTTTATAGCTTTTTAAATTGACCTTCTCTTCAAATTGTTCATTCAATGGAAAATCAAAATCTATAGTTTTAGGATTAACTAATTTATGAGGTTTTTTTTCGAATCGATCGATATCATTCTAAAAATTTCGTAAAATTAAATTAATTAAAAATCATTACAATATAGATATAATATAGTTTCTCCCTAGCAAGTTCCCCTTCAAAATTATTAACAAAAGCACTAAAATACAAATTTGTTTGTTTAATTGAACATAATTCTTCATAACTGGAGAATTTTTAAATATCAAGTTTTATTTCTGTTGGAAAAGAATTAAACATTTTTTGAAGAACTAGGAGATTAATAATTTTTATATTTTGAAAATATTTAAAAATAAATTGTCAAGATTTAACCGGCTAAAAATGTGTTGGAAATATATTTATAAAAAAATAATTTATCAAAAACCCCTATAAGTACAACATTCACATGAAAGAGTAGATTATGAACTTAAAAGTAAAGTTGAATAAATCAAGTTTGTTAGGGAAAGTTTCCTCTTTTTAAGTTTAATATAGGAGAATTTACATCAATTTGACCCAGACATTTTTACTGGGGGAATAAGCGTCGTTTCTCTACAATATTTGAAAAAAGTATGTCAATCCAACGTAAAGAGTAGGGCTGGGAATTAGATGGAGAAAAAACCAAAATATTAATTAGAATTTTTAATTTTATTCAGAATTTAATTCAAATAAGTATTTTTTTAATTTTGTGGTGAGGTAATAGTTAAGTATAAGCGTTTGAGAAAGATCGCATAGGCTGTTCTGATCAGACAGAATTAGTCAAATTTACTGATAGGATGAATTTTAGGATGAACGACTAATGATTGATTACAAAAAAGGTGCTGTTATATCTTTAGCTTTATTTAGATAATTAAAATGTTTGTTCTGCCAACTGAAGTTCAACTTGATGTATTAAAATGTCTTAATTTTACTCACTTATTCTCTTTTAAACTAACAAATTATTACCTTTACAATTTAATTAATAAATATGAGGGAGGACTGGCAAGAATGAAATTCAATTCTTTCACTTTTGTAATATTTATTAACTAATTTTCTCTCAATATTTTTAGATTAATGGAAATCCAACGTTAATTTTACATGACATTATTGAACTTAAATCTGGAGTTTTTAAATTAACTTTAAATGATCAACTTAAGAATAAAGTTAAATTAATATAATATATAATATTAATTTCTTTTATCTTATTAGTGGCAAGCAGCGATCGACAGATCAATTCCGTTGTTTTTACATGAATTTAAATTTGATAGAACTTTTGTTTGTATTTCTAAAGGTTTACAAATATTTTTATAATTTATTAAATTTTGGCATGGGGAATTGACATCATGGTTAACGGAATTTTTGTAGATTTTTCGAGCAGCTCCTAATGTCGAAACTTAAGGGGAGCCAATAATTATATGACAGCTGATTTAGTGAACTTTCGTTTATTTTCCCTACAGGCCTTATTTAATTTTAGAATTGTTTGTTTTTTTCTTTTGAATATGAATTATAAAGTCGTAAAAATATTTAAAATTTTGATACTTTAAGCTTAAATGTTTTTACATAAAAAGTATGGGGTCCTATAATTTTCTGACAGTTTTTAAAATAAGTACTATTTTTTCTATATAGTTGACAAAAAAACAAAAAGTCTTCTATTAAAATTGCCAACCTTTCCAAAAAATATTGAAGAAATGATTACTGTTCGATGCTGGTTAGAACATTTATTCAGGTGTGCTATTGTAGGTGCTTATATTGATACAACTATATTTAATCCAGAAATGATCAATATATTATTCGATAACGACAAAACAATTCCTCTTCGGTTTAACTGTCAAAGCCTACTTGTGATTGCTCACAATAAAATATTCGAAAATGTTTTGAAATTCGTTTTAAATCATTTAACAATTTATAAATTATTTAACATCAGTTTTTGTGACGTTAACAATACAGAGCATCACAGAAATATTTTATTCAATATTTTAACAAATGAAGCAAATAGATTACCACAAATTCGTTTACAAAGTTCTAATTTATCAAGGCTTTATGATTCTATTATAAAGGTAGACTATCGATAAGACAATTTTAAGGTACTATTCATTATCTCCCCGCAAAGTCGCAATATTTCTTTCCTTAGTTGCAAATTGCTCCTTACATTTCTTCCTTAATCAATTTCACTCTATTTTGAATTTACCAATTTTGAATTTTAGTATATACCAATTTTGAATTTTAGTATATAACAACATCGAAAGATTGTTCAAAAATGGTGCCTGTTATTATTTTTTATTTTTCTTCTTCTGATTCTTCCCGTTTTAAATTCAGTGAAAGAGCAGAAAAAATTGAAATTGTTCGATTAGATAATAAAACACATACAAATTACCAAATTTCCAATATTTACAATCCAAATGTGAAATTTGCACTCTGTAATGAAGAATGGAATTGGAGAATAAATTCTTGTATTCATATCAGAAAAATTTAACGTGAAGTATAAGAATTCAAACGAAAATTTAATTTATTCGACAACAAATTATTTTTAAAAATTATTATTTTTTCATTAACCTTTTCTGATTTAATTACATATTATTGTTTTAAAAAATTTTGTAACAGGTTAAAGCCTGCCAATTTATTTTTAAATACTTCTAAACTGAGCACATTTTACTACAAGCTTTTTAACCTTTTTTAATTAATTTTTTAAATAAATTTACAAAAAATATTTCTAATCACCTTTTAATATAAGGTTTTTAAACATTTTACAATCTATTCGTATTGCTTAAACAAATTGAAAAAATGTTTTCTCTGCCAACTGAAGTTCAACTTGATATTTTTAAATGTCTCAGTTATGAAGAATTATGTTCAGTTAAACAAACAAATTTATATCTTAGTGATTTTATTATCAATTCTGAAGGGAAACTTGCTCGGGAGAAATTTTATAAAATTGATATTGTAACGTTTTTTAAATTAATTTAAATTTTTAAATATTTTTTTAGAAGGATATCATTCTATTAGAAGATGTTCCTCATAAATTAATCAGTCTCGAAACTGGAAATTTTGGCTTTCCATTAAATGAACATATAGACGAGAAAGTAAATTAAATTGGAATATTTAAAGATTTCCTCTCATTTTAGTTAAAAAATGGAATAGAAAACCCAATTCCTTTGTATTTACCTGATCAAGATTCAAATAAAGATATTGTTATTTGCTTAACTAAAGGTTTAATCTTACTTTTTTATACACTAATAAACCTTAATATTTATTTAAGAATAACTTACTTATAATCTTAATAATATGTAAAAAATAAATCTTACAATTCTCCAGTTCAATATTTTTTTCTTGGGAGCACCAGAAATGGGTCGGAACAGACAGGGGTGTCGGAAATTGGAATTCCAACCCACCTCTGGTAGTCACTCCACTCCCTAAGTTCTAATAATTATTGAAATCCGGGACCTAAGTGAATGTATTCTCGACAATCCATTCGCTTTTTGATAGCTTTCGTGATGTGTCCTGGATCTCTTAAATTTTAAAAATTTGTATCTTCCTAACAGCAAAGACTGCCAACAGGCTATTTTCGTGTCTGGATTGTCCGAAAAGTTTTCTTTAACTTAAAATGTTTTTAGTAAACAACGATAAAGGCCGTTATCTTCTGGAACTTCCAACAATTATTACAAACAAAAATGACTTAAAGATTGTTTTTTATTATTTAAATAAATTATTTAATTGTTCGTTTAAATGTGGCTACTTTGAAGAATTTGTATTTAATCCAGAATTGATTAAATTATTATTTGGAAAAATTCCTAAAAAATTTTATCTTCGAACAGCTTGGCTGCCTATGGAATACAATACTATTGGAAATGGATTAAAATTTATTTTGAATCATCTAATCGTTAGTGGAACTCTTATATTTGATTTTCTTTTAAATAAAGACAAGACTAAATATGTTGATATTTTATTTAAAATTTTAATGAGTGGAGACAGGTTTAATAAAGTCGATCTATCTTCGAATAATTTGCAGAAAATTTTTGATCTTATTATAAATGTATGTTTTAGTTTATGTACTTTTGCACTATCTGTCCGTTAAGTTCAATTGGGTTTGCCCGACTGAGAACAAAACCGATATTTTTCTTAATTCATCCAAACCCTGCTATTAATAGAATAAATAAAACTTAGACAATCTCAATTTTTCGACTGAAGATTTTTGTAAGATATATTTTAAGTACCTAAATTAGGTATATATTTTTATTTTGGAGATCTATTTTACTGACCCTAGAAAAAATTGGCGAGGGATTTGCTAAATAGTATTTTTTTAGTCTGCCAGTATGTAATATCTAGTTTATTTTTGATTTAATTATAGCACATAGTGGAAACATCAGAAGACGTCTCTAAAATGTTGAAACAAATAAATTTAGTTGGTTATAATAAACAGCTTATTTTAATTGAAAAAGCAAAGAATATTAAATTGAAAATTGATATTATGTGCCGGCAATTATTCGGCTTTTAGCATTTCTTTCACCAGAAATTATGGTTCCTTTTGTTTTGGATTTGTATGTTTTTAAAAATTCTTTAATTTTTAAAGTTGTAATTTCTCATTTTATTTTTTAGAGTCTATTCATCTCTTCAAGCTTTAACCGAACCTCACCGATTAATCCAAGCTTTAAAAATTCTTTCACCTATCTGCGTAGTAATTTCACGGCACGAATTAAATTATGAAAAGAAATCGATTTGGACTAGAATTTTTAATAAAATAATGAATATATTTATAAATCGAGAAGAAGAAAATGAAGTGAGAGGTTCTCGATGGATTGCGATCGATTTAATGGGTGATCTACTTGAACAATTGGATATTTACAATACCGAGAAAACTCAACTTATTTTTCGGGTTTATTTTAAAGTATTAGGTCCACAACTTCATTTTTATTTAGGTATTGGCAAATTTCATGATGTTAATACCAATAGTGGATTGTTCCCAAGCTCCATTAGTTTACAGAGATTTATCACCAGAAGAAGAACAATTATGTGCAAAAACTGCCTCCTTTGAATTATTTGTCGAAGAATTGATGAGAAAAATTTTTTCAATGATCGATTTTCTTGGAAATAGTGTCAGTGACAGACACGACTTGGCATCAACAAAAAATGTTGGAAAAAATATGGAAGAATTTGTTATTGAAAATGGTGTACTGATAATTTTTCGTTCGTTAGTGAGAAATTGCAGTTCTACTTTTTATAATGTAAATTTTATTTGATTCTATAATAAGTGAACCCTAAACTGGTAGAATCATAAAAATTTAATTTATAATTTTACGTCTTTTGGGTTTCGAATACAACTAAATTCATTTTTCGAAATAACGGTTGTAGCTTGTGAAAAATTATTCTGTTAATTTAAGCATTGAAATCCAATTTATTTTTATTAATAGGCTTTTTAAATTTATTTTCAATTTGTGTATATTTTTTTCAGCGGATTACTGACCAATTTTTCAACTTTGTTAATGGGCACTTTTATAACTCAAAACCGGCCATGGATACAATAACAAAAATGGCTGGAATGCTTGTTGGAGTATGCTTTTAATGAATAAAATTAGAAAATTCATTTTTCAGAACGATCCACAAGTTCAATTTCCTCGATTTTTTAACTTTGCTGTTCGAAAGTTTGATGAACATTATCACAGTTTTTATTTATTTTTAATTATTTTCTTAAAAATATTTCATTACTTAGTCGATTCTGAGGCAGAAGAGGAAGTCGATCGTGCTTTGATTTGGTATTTAAATTTTGCTGCGGAACTTGTTCGCAGTTCTTCCGGAAATATAATTATGGAAAATCGAAATTTAATTGATCCATTTATTGAGAAAATATTGAGGTTTAAATCTCCAAATATTTATAAGGTTTTTGAATTTAAAAAATAAATTTTGAAAATGTTTTTTAGTTGGTAGCTATGTTTGCTCATAATGTTTTGAATTCAATTTGTTCAACTTATCCAATTCCAAATTGTTTGAGAACACGTTACGACCAGCCTTTCGATAAATTTCTTCCTATAAGGGTATAATTTTTTGATTTTTTTTCGCTAATATAAAAAATTTTGATTTTTAGCATTGTGCTGAGCCAATAAATAAAGATCATTGGAAAATAAATTGGCATATCCCAACAATTGAAGAAGTTGATTATGCTTCCGAATTAGTTAACAAATTTATTACAACACCATTAGAGCAACTTTTGGATAACTTTAAAGACAGAAAAGAGTATACTTTTAAATATTATTTAAAAAAGCTTTTATCCGTTGAGGAATGGGTTGAAGAAATTCGAATTCCTTTTTTTATATTTTCGTTGTTTACTTAAAATCTGTAAATTATTGATCATTCGTCAATATTAAAAACCTTTTACTAAATTTATTTTTTCTCTTTCAGCAAAGAAATTTTGAAAATTTTAAAAATCGCCCATCATGCTTTAATGGCCTGTTCTCATTTGTTGCCTTTCTTTAATGATATGCCTATAAATCTTATTCCTATGGCTGTTCCAAATGTTGTATTGGACATTGTTACTATTCGTCGATATGTTAAAAGTTTGTGATTTTAATATTTTGTAGGATATTAGAAGTAATTCATAAAGGTTATAGTGTTCATTTACTGGGCATTCCTTTATGTGTAGTTGAATTTTTAAGGGTAATAGTTATTGTTTATTATCGTGTATTTAAAGCTCAGTCCCATTTACTATTAATCGCTTAATTTGAATTAAAAATTTTCAGAAATCATCGGCCCCAGTGGCAGCAATTATCGCCTATTTTTATTCTACATTGTTAAACAAATTGGAGAAAAGTTGTTAAATGAAAGAGAAAACGATACAAAATCTTCTATTGAGGTTTTTAAAAAAATTTTTGGATTTTTTCAATTTATAAATTTAAAGGTTCTTTATCTTATCCGAACTTTAACACATGAACGTGGTGCTAATTCGGTTTGAATTTTATTTTTGATTATTCAAATAGTTACCTTACAAATCTTGAATTTAAAAAATTTTTTGCTCAATTTTTATAGCAAAAATACGAGTAAAATTGAATTTTTTTATTTCTGATCCTTATCAAATTCTTTTTCTCTTACGTATTTTTTTGGCTTTAAGATACTTTTTCTGCTCATTATTTAAAAATGTTTAATTGATTTAATTTCTATATTTTAGACAAACTACAAAAATCAATTGAAAGCGTTTAAAATGGTAAAAGAATTAACAAGTGACCCGATGAGTGGCTCACGCACTATTGAACAAATAATGGAAAGGAAAATATTTTTACTTCACATGGTTTGAATTTTTTTTCTAAAATTTAATTTTACTTGGATAGTTGTATAAGCTGTCCTGATTTTTAAAATTTTCCCTGACATGTGAAAATTTAAGTTTTGCTTTTATATTTCCCAACTGCTTATATTTAGCTAGTTTTTTCAAGAATTTTAAAACTTTTTCAGAAAAGATTAGTTTATAAACCTCTAGTGGGTTTTACTCCATCACATTTGGAAGCTCTTCAATTAGCTTTTCGTTATGCTACATCAACATATACTGCAGTAAGACAAACGGCTCAAAAATTGCTTGACGATTCATTTAACTCCTGGCCTTACTCCTACAAATTTTTTGTCGATAATTTGGTTAAAATACTTGAAGACAAAACAAAAACGACACCACAGTTTAAAGTAGGGAAATTTTTTTATTAAAGTATTGATTTTGATTTTCATTCACAACCACTGTCTTTTACTTTAATTTTTTGCTTTAACTCTTAAAAATTTATTTACTATTTTAGGGTGTTTTACACATTCTTTCGAAGGCAAAAGAAACCTCAATGATTAAAACAGAAGTAAGAATTTTATTGAATTCGAATAATTTTTTGTTTGAATCCTGAACAGGCAATCACAAATGAATTGCTATTTTAAGTTTAATTCTGGATATAACCAAAATTTATCGAGCTAACACTCCGGCACACGTTTTCATTTATACGTCAGCTTAAATGGGGGGGGGGTGTAAAGTTAAAAGTGGGTATTTATGCTTTCGTGGTCCCAAAATTCATAGTTGAGCCTTTGCCGGGTGACTTTCCTTTTTGCATTACTTTTCTGTCAATTTTTAAATAAATTATTTTTATCTAGGATGAAGAAACAACGTTAAGTATTTGGCCTGTTTTGTCTTTAGCTGAATCGCCAGATCCAAATAAACAATCAATTGTTGCTCTCTTCGATTTTGTCCAGGATTTGATTAGAAATAATCATACATCTTTCCAAATTGAGTTTAAGGTTTATTTGTTTTTTAAATTTTTTGGGATTTATTAGGATTAATTATAAATTTAGGAATCCGGATTCTTTAGCACTTGTGGCTAAAAATTTTTAGATTTTATTAAAATAAAAATTTATTAAAATGAACAATAAAATATTTTTAAGTTTCCTAACACTGTTTTTCAATTTGCTGATGCTTTACTTGAAGATCATGAAGGAAGTGTGCATATATCTTTACCGTTGGTTTCTAGAGAAGAAATTAATGGATCAACAGAAAGGGAAACAAAAATAAATGCCGAACATAAAAGGTTATTTTAATTAATTTATGTTATTTTACGAGGAGTTTTGAACCTATTCTGATTTTTGAGGGAAAGGTTTAAGTGTTTTAATTAAATCCAAGAAAATTTAAATTAAATTTTGAGATTTTGTGTAAATGTTTAAATTCTTGAGAATTAATTTGATCAATTTAAATTCTGATTTCTTTGAAAAATTTTCAATAATCCTTTCAGATTTTCAATAAAAATTCTAATTTTTAATTTTTAGCACTTACCACTCTATTGCAAAAAATCTATTTACCATATGTTGCGATAAAAATTTACATTTCTGTCAACTTTATTTTGCTCACAGTCTTTTGAGACTTTTATTACGACGTGATATTTGTCACGTAAAAGTTAAAGCCTACTTTTATCGACAAAAAGAATAAGAAATAAATATTAAATATTTATTTAAAGAAATAAAATACAATCTGAAAATATAAAAATATTTTAAAAGGATTTAGAGAACGGCTTGGCGTTCGGAAGATTAAATTAAATTAATGAACAATTAGATGTTATGTGTGGATATTTGCCTATTGTTTATATAGGGCCCCATCCGCGATATAGTTAAAGAAAGAATGTGAAAAATAGTATGGAAAGTAAAGAAAAAGATATGTTTCTCTAACTATATCCGGTGGATTGAGAGGTCAAAGTGTTAGCCTATGGGAAAGAAAATGCATGGAAATTTCTGTCCATGACAAATAAAAAATATAAAATTTATTAAATTATTTATAATTTAATTATTCGTGTATTTTTACACGACAATATTATGTTACCGAATGAAATTGTTCTTCATTTCTTTGAATTATTAATATCTGATTCAACAAGAACAAGAAAATTAGCAATTAGTTTTTGTGCTCATTGGTTTAAAATCAATAGGCAAAAGGCAATTAAAATAGTTAAAAATATTGAATTGGATGAAGAAGGAAATAATGGAGTTGACGCTAAATGGCCAATCAAATTCGGAATTAGAAGAGACAATAGGTTAAGAAATGAATTGATAAATAATTTTAACTATTTTTTAGTTTTCTTCTATATGATGCTGATCAACTACCTAGTGTTCAAAATGAATGGGATGAGTGTGAATTCCACCACGTGAGGATTTTTTAATTTTTGTAAAACATTCACATAATTTGTGGTATTTAATACATATTTATTTTCTGAAGTTTTCCGTAAAATACGTATAATAATTTTTCAAATATGATTTTTCTGAATGTTTTATTTGTTTTCGGAATTTTTATTAAACTCTTTTGCGGAAAATACATCTAATAATTTTTTTAATATCTGATTTTCTTCCGGATCGGTTCAAATTTTATTTCCGAAAATTTTTTAAATTAAATTCAAAGTTTTTTGTAAACAATTTTATTTATATTAAAAAATTAATTTTATAGAAACCGCATTGGGGATATTATGCTTGGCCAAATGAATTTAAAGTATATGCGTCTCCGTCACAACAAGACTGGGCAAATCGCAAATATGCCCAATTTTCTGGAATTGAACGTGAAATAATTAAAATATTGAGAAAAGGAAGATTTTTAAATAAATTTCTTGGTCTTTTGACGTTGGAAGATGAGGTTTTATTTTATTTAAATGTATAATTTAATTTTAATTAATTCTCAGAAAGAAGAATTTAATGATGATCATTTTTCTTTGGTTTATGTGAGTTTTAATGTTTTGAATTTTGGTTACTTCGGAAAATCCTTTCACTATGATTTTTTCGGATTTTTCAGAAAATAATACAAAATATCAATTCAAACGTTTTTAAAAATTTTTTGTTTTCAGCGTATTTTCCGGACTTTTAATGATACTATGTTAGAAGACTTTACTGATATTTTGAATACTCTTCTTATAGAGGAAAAGGTATAAAATATTGTAATTATATTCAAAGTAATATTTCTTTAATTTTTTGAAGGTAAGTTGTCAAAAATTAGCAGCAGAAATAACTGCTGGGATTATTTGTGGATCTAAACTGTGGAAATTTGAAAAAAGAGAAAAATTGATAAATTTGTTAAATCTTAAATTGGATACAGTTTTATTGCAAGTACTTCAGGAAAATGAAAAATATTGGGGAACGTGTATTGCAACTATTGTTTGTTTTTTTTATTTTATCTTGACTTAAATATATTATAGTATTTTTTCCGGAAATTGTTTAAGTTGAATTAATTTTTTTCGGGAAATGCTTTTCGGAAAATATTTAAATTAAATTCTGATTTTTCTGGAAACATTTGAAAAATTTATAAGTTATTCGTTGTTAATAATTTTGTTTTAATAATTAATATAATTTTTATTTTTTTTTCAGTGTCGTTCTTGTGAACCTCGCCAAGTTGGATTTCTACTTGAATTACTTTTCGCGATACTTAAAGCTACAACAACTGTTAGTAGTAAAATGAAATCGTGAGGAATTAGTAGCTTTTTATTTTCAAAAAAAATTTTTTTAGAAGAATTTATTTTCTTCATTGTGCTTTATACGAATTTGAATGGCGCGTTCCTTTTGAATGGAAACGTTTATATGATCATTGTTTTGAATTAACTAATAATTCATTCCAGAATGTTCGTCACAGTGTTGGAAGGTTAAAAATTTTTTTTTTCAATTTGGAAAAATTTTTATAGTTGTCTCGCTACTTGTGCCCTTTTCCATCACAAAGATGCGTTTTATTACCCAGAAATTGATCCAAAATTTAAATATTTAAAAATTAGTAGAATTATTGATGAAATTAATGCGAAGATTGAGCCTTTATGGAATGAAGCATCAACTTCTATTCAACCACAAAATAATGTTTATTTAATAAAACGTTTTTCTTCCAATGAATTTAAAAAAGAAAAGCTTCATTTATTAACATTAATATCGTGCCTTTCTTCACATCAATCAATGACTGGAAAATATTTGGATACAAGTTCAATCAGGCTTTTGCCGTTATTTATACATTACTCTAATGACAGAACGTGAGTTTTTACAGAATAAACATTTTGGGTTTGATTGTGTAAAATCATGAATATTTTCGTGACACAGGAATTCACGATACAAAAACTGGAAATATATTTGGATACAATCGTCTCTCTTTAATTTTATTTTTTTTCTTTAATATCGTTAGTAAAGTTCAGGATTTATAAAGGGTATTTTCAGTTATAAGTTCAGTTAAGCTTTTACCTTTATTTACACATTACTCTAATGAATTTTCCTCTTTGATATTTACCTCTTTTCTTGTTTCAAAAAATACAAAACTTTTTTTAATATTTTAGGAATGAAGAACTTAGAATTTGTTGTATTACGTTTATTTTGCAATATATGGGGTTATCTTTTATTTCCAATGATCAATTCGATGTGCTTTTTGAAGTTTGTCAAACTATTCAGGAGAATGGATCTTGGAAGTCGAAAATCACGTTATTTTTTAGTTAATCTTCTCTCTTTAATTTTATAAATTTTCAGGCTTCTTAGATTTTTACAAGTATTTGTTTTTACAAATCTTTTTATTTTACGAGCTAACAATGGAAATTTTGATCTTTTACGATCGTTACTTTTCGAACTTTTGGTTGATTGTCGATTTGAAGTTCGTGAAGCGTGTGCTGAAACTTTAAGTGGATTGAGTAAGGAATTTTTTAAATTCTCAACTAAAATTTAAAAATATTTTTCAGTTCGTGCTGGAATCATTTCTGTAGATGAACAACTTCTGAAAAGCGTGGAAACGCTCTTGTCTTCACCACAACAAACAATTGAAAGACATGGTGGTGTATTAGCTATAGCTTCTATTGTTGTAGCTTTTCCATATTCTGTCCCAGCATTTCTGCCAAAATTGTTGATGGATTTGTGTAATCATGTAACTGAACCTCAACCCATTTATGGAAGTGTTAAATGGGCAATTTCTGAATTTAAGGTCTTATTTTATTAAGGGGTAAAAAGTCCTTTAAAATTAATTTTAACTATTTTCTTTCTGAAATTGCATCGATTTGTTTTACCTAAATTCTGGTTTTTCCGAAAGCGATTACTCTGATTTCCCGAGAAATGTTGTATTTTTTGGAATTCTGGTTTTACTTCGATTTGATTTTCTGAAAAACGTCTAAAAACTGTTTTTTAAATAATTGCTGTTGTTGTAGTGTAATGGTAAGTGTTGTGGGTTTGTTAGTGTGATCCTATTAATGATTTTTGAATGTTTACTAGTTATGAATTGTGTTTTGATCATTTTTGTTTTATGTGTGTGTGTGTTTTGTATTTTGTGTTTGATATGTAATATTTAATTTCAGCAAATTTACATTGATTTCAGTTTGTGAGCACTGGCTTGGCTTCATGCTTGATATTTTAACAGTCCCATATAAATATTTTTTTAATTTCAGCGGACGCATCAAGATGATTGGGATAAGCATGAACAAGAATTTACAGAGGATCAGCTACAAATATTAAACAACATTTTAACCTCATCATATTGTTATATTTAAAATTTTTTTTTGTTTTTCATGATGGAATTGTCACAAATATGCTCAATTTTTTTCTTTGTTTAAAAAATACATCTCATTGTTTTATCATTTTAATTTATTTTCATGCTTTATATTTTTTTCATTGCTCAAAAATTTTTGTTATTATTTATTCATATTAAATATTCAAGGATAAATTTTTTTATATATTTAAATCTCAAATTGGCTAAAATTCATTTTTATGAAAGCAGTCTTTTTTCTTAACCCCCGTTGTTTTCTTTTATTTTTGTTTCGTCTTTCCATTTTTTCTTCTCAATTATTCCACTTGCAATTTTGCCATAATTCTCTGATTTTAATATTTATTAAATGTTAAGGAATCTAGTTTAAGGATGTTAAGGAATCTAGTGGGTAAATCTTGGGTTCGTACCCCCCTCCCTTTTCCTTCGTCAAAGTATTAAAAATGGTCAGTCAGTCTTGTTATAGCACTCGTCGAGCTGTGTCGAATGACACCGAAATTAACTCCCGGTCTTAATTTTAGGCCGAGATACAGGCAAAAAACCGTGCGCAAAACGCATGGGTTGCACAGGCGTCTCATCGACAATAATAGGACTACTTTATGTCATAATTTTTTCAAATCTTGTTCAATTACGTTGATTTTGATGTCATTCGAATAAGCTCGAAAGCTCTTTCAAATGAGCTATTATTTGTTTAATCGAACTTTTATCCCAAAAAATGAGCTTGGTCCACCCTTTTATTTTTCAATTTTCGGGGGTCTGTATCTCCCACAAAGTTAAGACTGGGGGTTGATTTTAGTATCATTCGACACAGCTCGACGAGTTCTATAACCTGAGACGGACTGACCATTTTTTATACTTTGAGAAAGGAAAAAGGAGGGGGGGGGGGTACGAACCCAAGAATTACCATCTAGTGTTAAGGATGTTAAGGAATCCTTTTTAAGGCAGCGGGAATTAAAGAAAGGTCAAATATGTACAAGTTTTTTTTTTAATAACAAAAATAAATAGGAATAAATTTAAATAATGTTTTGGGGAAATATTGTAAATTAATAAAAAGGTGAGATAATTTTAAAATATTTTTTGAGAGAATAATTTGAATAAATGGGGGAAAACAAGCAGAATAAATGAAAATAACAGGATCAACCCAATAACAGGATCAACCCATCATTGATTTGAGAGGATTCTCCTAATAAATTTTAGATTTCTTTGAAATTTCGACCTAAAAATGAGATTTGGAAAATATTCGAAAATATAATTTAACTAAAATTTTGATGATAGATAAAATAAAAATCCATAAATTTTCGATAAATCCATCATTGATTTGAGAGGATTCTCCTAATAAATTTTAGATTTCTTTGAAATTTCGACCTAAAAATGAGATTTGGAAAATATTCGAAAATATAATTTAACTAAAATTTTGATGATAAATAAAATAAAAATCCATAAATTTCCGATAAATCCATCATTGATTTGAGAGGATTCTCCTAATAAATTTTAGATTTCTTTGAAATTTCGACCTAAAAATGAGATTTGGAAAATATTCGAAAATATAATTTAACTAAAATTTTGATGATAGATAAAATAAAAATCCATAAATTTTCGATAAATCCATCATTGATTTGAGAGGATTCTCCTAATAAATTTTAGATTTCTTTGAAATTTCGACCAAAAATGAGATTTGGAAAATATTCGAAAATATAATTTAACTAAAATTTTGATGATAGATAAAATAAAAATCCATAAATTTTCGATAAATCCATCATTGATTTGAGAGGATTCTCCTAATAAATTGAGAGGATTCTCCTAATAATTTTAGATTTCTTTGAAATTTCGACCTAAAAATGAGATTTGGAAAATATTCGAAAATATAATTTAACTAAAATTTTGATGATAGATAAAATAAAAATCCATAAATTTTCGATAAATCCATCATTGATTTGAGAGGATTCTCCTAATAAATTTTAGATTTCTTTGAAATTTCGACCTAAAAATGAGATTTGGAAAATATTCGAAAATATAATTTAACTAAAATTTTGATGATAGATAAAATAAAAATCCATAAATTTTCGATAAATCCATCATTGATTTGAGAGGATTCTCCTAATAAATTTTAGATTTCTTTGAAATTTCGACCTAAAAATGAGATTTGGAAAATATTCGAAAATATAATTTAACTAAAATTTTGATGATAGATAAAATAAAAATCCATAAATTTTCGATAAATCCATCATTGATTTGAGAGGATTCTCCTAATAATTTTAGATTTCTTTGAAATTTCGATCTAAAAATGAGATTTGGAAAATATTCGAAAATATAATTTAACTAAAATTTTGATGATAGATAAAATAAAAATCCATAAATTTTCGATAAATCCATCATTGATTTGAGAGGATTCTCCTAATAAATTTTAGATTTCTTTGAAATTTCGACCTAAAAATGAGATTTGGAAAATATTCGAAAATATAATTTAACTAAAATTTTGATGATAGATAAAATAAAAATCCATAAATTTTCGATAAATCCATCATTGATTTGAGAGGATTCTCCTAATAAATTTTAGATTTCTTTGAAATTTCGACCTAAAAATGAGATTTGGAAAATATTCGAAAATATAATTTAACTAAAATTTTGATGATAGATAAAATAAAAATCCATAAATTTTCGATAAATCCATCATTGATTTGAGAGGATTCTCCTAATAATTTTAGATTTCTTTGAAATTTCGATCTAAAAATGAGATTTGGAAAATATTCGAAAATATAATTTAACTAAAATTTTGATGATAGATAAAATAAAAATCCATAAATTTTCGATAAATCCATCATTGATTTGAGAGGATTCTCCTAATAAATTTTAGATTTCTTTGAAATTTCGACCTAAAAATGAGATTTGGAAAATATTCGAAAATATAATTTAACTAAAATTTTGATGATAAATAAAATAAAAATCCATAAATTTTCGATAAATCCATCATTGATTTGAGAGGATTCTCCTAATAAATTTTAGATTTTTTTGAAATTTCGACCTAAAAATGAGATTTGGAAAATATTCGAAAATATAATTTAACTAAAATTTTGATGATAGATAAAATAAAAATCCATAAATTTTCGATAAATCCATCATTGATTTGAGAGGATTCTCCTAATAAATTTTAGATTTCTTTGAAATTTCGACCTAAAAATGAGATTTGGAAAATATTCGAAAATATAATTTAACTAAAATTTTGATGATAAATAAAATAAAAATCCATAAATTTTCGATAAATCCATCATTGATTTGAGAGGATTCTCCTAATAAATTTTAGATTTCTTTGAAATTTCGACCTAAAAATGAGATTTGGAAAATATTCGAAAATATAATTTAACTAAAATTTTGATGATAGATAAAATAAAAATCCATAAATTTTCGATAAATCCATCATTGATTTGAGAGGATTCTCCTAATAATTTTAGATTTCTTTGAAATTTCGATCTAAAAACGAGATTTGGAAAATATTCGAAAATATTTTAACTAAAATTTTGATGATAGATAAAATAAAAATCCATAAATTTTCGATAAATCCATCATTGATTTGAGAGGATTCTCCTAATAATTTTTGATTTCTTTGAAATTTCGATCTAAAAATGAGATTTGGAAAATATTCGAAAATATAATTTAACTAAAATTTTGATGATAAATAAAATAAAAATCCATAAATTTCCGATAAATCCATCATTGATTTGAGAGGATTCTCCTAATAAATTTTAGATTTCTTTGAAATTTCGACCTAAAAATGAGATTTGGAAAATATTCGAAAATATAATTTAACTAAAATTTTGATGATAAATAAAATAAAAATCCATAAATTTCCGATAAATCCATCATTGATTTGAGAGGATTCTCCTAATAAATTTTAGATTTCTTTGAAATTTCGACCTAAAAATGAGATTTGGAAAATATTCGAAAATATAATTTAACTAAAATTTTGATGATAGATAAAATAAAAATCCATAAATTTTCGATAAATCCATCATTGATTTGAGAGGATTCTCCTAATAAATTTTAGATTTCTTTGAAATTTCGACCAAAAATGAGATTTGGAAAATATTCGAAAATATAATTTAACTAAAATTTTGATGATAGATAAAATAAAAATCCATAAATTTTCGATAAATCCATCATTGATTTGAGAGGATTCTCCTAATAAATTGAGAGGATTCTCCTAATAATTTTAGATTTCTTTGAAATTTCGACCTAAAAATGAGATTTGGAAAATATTCGAAAATATAATTTAACTAAAATTTTGATGATAGATAAAATAAAAATCCATAAATTTTCGATAAATCCATCATTGATTTGAGAGGATTCTCCTAATAAATTTTAGATTTCTTTGAAATTTCGACCTAAAAATGAGATTTGGAAAATATTCGAAAATATAATTTAACTAAAATTTTGATGATAGATAAAATAAAAATCCATAAATTTTCGATAAATCCATCATTGATTTGAGAGGATTCTCCTAATAAATTTTAGATTTCTTTGAAATTTCGACCTAAAAATGAGATTTGGAAAATATTCGAAAATATAATTTAACTAAAATTTTGATGATAGATAAAATAAAAATCCATAAATTTTCGATAAATCCATCATTGATTTGAGAGGATTCTCCTAATAATTTTAGATTTCTTTGAAATTTCGATCTAAAAATGAGATTTGGAAAATATTCGAAAATATAATTTAACTAAAATTTTGATGATAGATAAAATAAAAATCCATAAATTTTCGATAAATCCATCATTGATTTGAGAGGATTCTCCTAATAAATTTTAGATTTCTTTGAAATTTCGACCTAAAAATGAGATTTGGAAAATATTCGAAAATATAATTTAACTAAAATTTTGATGATAAATAAAATAAAAATCCATAAATTTTCGATAAATCCATCATTGATTTGAGAGGATTCTCCTAATAAATTTTAGATTTTTTTGAAATTTCGACCTAAAAATGAGATTTGGAAAATATTCGAAAATATAATTTAACTAAAATTTTGATGATAGATAAAATAAAAATCCATAAATTTTCGATAAATCCATCATTGATTTGAGAGGATTCTCCTAATAAATTTTAGATTTCTTTGAAATTTCGACCTAAAAATGAGATTTGGAAAATATTCGAAAATATAATTTAACTAAAATTTTGATGATAAATAAAATAAAAATCCATAAATTTTCGATAAATCCATCATTGATTTGAGAGGATTCTCCTAATAAATTTTAGATTTCTTTGAAATTTCGACCTAAAAATGAGATTTGGAAAATATTCGAAAATATAATTTAACTAAAATTTTGATGATAGATAAAATAAAAATCCATAAATTTTCGATAAATCCATCATTGATTTGAGAGGATTCTCCTAATAATTTTAGATTTCTTTGAAATTTCGATCTAAAAACGAGATTTGGAAAATATTCGAAAATATTTTAACTAAAATTTTGATGATAGATAAAATAAAAATCCATAAATTTTCGATAAATCCATCATTGATTTGAGAGGATTCTCCTAATAATTTTTGATTTCTTTGAAATTTCGATCTAAAAATGAGATTTGGAAAATATTCGAAAATATAATTTAACTAAAATTTTGATGATAGATAAAATAAAAATCCATAAATTTTCGATAAATCCATCATTGATTTGAGAGGATTCTCCTAATAATTTTAGATTTCTTTGAAATTTCGATCTAAAAATGAGATTTGGAAAATATTCGAAAATATAATTTAACTAAAATTTTGATGATAGATAAAATAAAAATCCATAAATTTTCGATAAATCCATCATTGATTTGAGAGGATTCTCCTAATAAATTTTAGATTTTTTTGAAATTTCGACCTAAAAATGAGATTTGGAAAATATTCGAAAATATAATTTAACTAAAATTTTGATGATAGATAAAATAAAAATCCATAAATTTTCGATAAATCCATCATTGATTTGAGAGGATTCTCCTAATAAATTTTAGATTTCTTTGAAATTTCGACCTAAAAATGAGATTTGGAAAATATTCGAAAATATAATTTAACTAAAATTTTGATGATAGATAAAATAAAAATCCATAAATTTTCGATAAATCCATCATTGATTTGAGAGGATTCTCCTAATAATTTTAGATTTCTTTGAAATTTCGACCTAAAAATGAGATTTGGAAAATATTCGAAAATATAATTTAACTAAAATTTTGATGATAAATAAAATAAAAATCCATAAATTTTCGATAAATCCATCATTGATTTGAGAGGATTCTCCTAATAAATTTTAGATTTCTTTGAAATTTCGACCTAAAAATGAGATTTGGAAAATATTCGAAAATATAATTTAACTAAAATTTTGATGATAGATAAAATAAAAATCCATAAATTTTCGATAAATCCATCATTGATTTGAGAGGATTCTCCTAATAATTTTAGATTTCTTTGAAATTTCGATCTAAAAACGAGATTTGGAAAATATTCGAAAATATAATTTAACTAAAATTTTGATGATAGATAAAATAAAAATCCATAAATTTTCGATAAATCCATCATTGATTTGAGAGGATTCTCCTAATAATTTTTGATTTCTTTGAAATTTCGATCTAAAAATGAGATTTGGAAAATATTCGAAAATATAATTTAACTAAAATTTTGATGATAGATAAAATAAAAATCCATAAATTTTCGATAAATCCATCATTGATTTGAGAGGATTCTCCTAATAAATTGAGAGGATTCTCCTAATAAATTTTAGATTTCTTTGAAATTTCGACCTAAAAATGAGATTTGGAAAATATTCGAAAATATAATTTAACTAAAATTTTGATGATAGATAAAATAAAAATCCATAAATTTTCGATAAATCCATCATTGATTTGAGAGGATTCTCATAATAAATTTTAGATTTTTTTGAAATTTCGACCTAAAAATGAGATTTGGAAAATATTCGAAAATATAATTTAACTAAAATTTTGATGATAGATAAAATAAAAATCCATAAATTTTCGATAAATCCATCATTGATTTGAGAGGATTCTCCTAATAATTTTAGATTTCTTTGAAATTTCGATCTAAAAACGAGATTTGGAAAATATTCGAAAATATTTTAACTAAAATTTTGATGATAGATAAAATAAAAATCCATAAATTTTCGATAAATCCATCATTGATTTGAGAGGATTCTCCTAATAATTTTTGATTTCTTTGAAATTTCGATCTAAAAATGAGATTTGGAAAATATTCGAAAATATAATTTAACTAAAATTTTGATGATAGATAAAATAAAAATCCATAAATTTTCGATAAATCCATCATTGATTTGAGAGGATTCTCCTAATAATTTTAGATTTCTTTGAAATTTCGATCTAAAAATGAGATTTGGAAAATATTCGAAAATATAATTTAACTAAAATTTTGATGATAGATAAAATAAAAATCCATAAATTTTCGATAAATCCATCATTGATTTGAGAGGATTCTCCTAATAAATTTTAGATTTTTTTGAAATTTCGACCTAAAAATGAGATTTGGAAAATATTCGAAAATATAATTTAACTAAAATTTTGATGATAGATAAAATAAAAATCCATAAATTTTCGATAAATCCATCATTGATTTGAGAGGATTCTCCTAATAAATTTTAGATTTCTTTGAAATTTCGACCTAAAAATGAGATTTGGAAAATATTCGAAAATATAATTTAACTAAAATTTTGATGATAGATAAAATAAAAATCCATAAATTTTCGATAAATCCATCATTGATTTGAGAGGATTCTCCTAATAATTTTAGATTTCTTTGAAATTTCGATCTAAAAACGAGATTTGGAAAATATTCGAAAATATAATTTAACTAAAATTTTGATGATAGATAAAATAAAAATCCATAAATTTTCGATAAATCCATCATTGATTTGAGAGGATTCTCCTAATAATTTTTGATTTCTTTGAAATTTCGATCTAAAAATGAGATTTGGAAAATATTCGAAAATATAATTTAACTAAAATTTTGATGATAGATAAAATAAAAATCCATAAATTTTCGATAAATCCATCATTGATTTGAGAGGATTCTCCTAATAAATTGAGAGGATTCTCCTAATAAATTTTAGATTTCTTTGAAATTTCGACCTAAAAATGAGATTTGGAAAATATTCGAAAATATAATTTAACTAAAATTTTGATGATAGATAAAATAAAAATCCATAAATTTTCGATAAATCCATCATTGATTTGAGAGGATTCTCATAATAAATTTTAGATTTTTTTGAAATTTCGACCTAAAAATGAGATTTGGAAAATATTCGAAAATATAATTTAACTAAAATTTTGATGATAGATAAAATAAAAATCCATAAATTTTCGATAAATCCATCATTGATTTGAGAGGATTCTCCTAATAAATTTTAGATTTCTTTGAAATTTCGACCTAAAAATGAGATTTGGAAAATATTCGAAAATATAATTTAACTAAAATTTTGATGATAGATAAAATAAAAATCCATAAATTTTCGATAAATCCATCATTGATTTGAGAGGATTCTCCTAATAATTTTAGATTTCTTTGAAATTTCGACCTAAAAATGAGATTTGGAAAATATTCGAAAATATAATTTAACTAAAATTTTGATGATAAATAAAATAAAAATCCATAAATTTTCGATAAATCCATCATTGATTTGAGAGGATTCTCCTAATAAATTTTAGATTTCTTTGAAATTTCGACCTAAAAATGAGATTTGGAAAATATTCGAAAATATAATTTAACTAAAATTTTGATGATAAATAAAATAAAAATCCATAAATTTTCGATAAATCCATCATTGATTTGAGAGGATTCTCCTAATAAATTTTAGATTTCTTTGAAATTTCGACCTAAAAATGAGATTTGGAAAATATTCGAAAATATAATTTAACTAAAATTTTGATGATAGATAAAATAAAAATCCATAAATTTTCGATAAATCCATCATTGATTTGAGAGGATTCTCCTAATAAATTGAGAGGATTCTCCTAATAAATTTTAGATTTCTTTGAAATTTCGACCTAAAAATGAGATTTGGAAAATATTCGAAAATATAATTTAACTAAAATTTTGATGATAGATAAAATAAAAATCCATAAATTTTCGATAAATCCATCATTGATTTGAGAGGATTCTCCTAATAAATTTTAGATTTTTTTGAAATTTCGACCTAAAAATGAGATTTGGAAAATATTCGAAAATATAATTTAACTAAAATTTTGATGATAGATAAAATAAAAATCCATAAATTTTCGATAAATCCATCATTGATTTGAGAGGATTCTCCTAATAAATTTTAGATTTCTTTGAAATTTCGACCTAAAAATGAGATTTGGAAAATATTCGAAAATATAATTTAACTAAAATTTTGATGATAGATAAAATAAAAATCCATAAATTTTCGATAAATCCATCATTGATTTGAGAGGATTCTCCTAATAATTTTAGATTTCTTTGAAATTTCGACCTAAAAATGAGATTTGGAAAATATTCGAAAATATAATTTAACTAAAATTTTGATGATAAATAAAATAAAAATCCATAAATTTTCGATAAATCCATCATTGATTTGAGAGGATTCTCCTAATAAATTTTAGATTTCTTTGAAATTTCGACCTAAAAATGAGATTTGGAAAATATTCAAAAATATAATTTAACTAAAATTTTGATGATAGATAAAATAAAAATCCATAAATTTTCGATAAATCCATCATTGATTTGAGAGGATTCTCCTAATAAATTTTAGATTTCTTTGAAATTTCGATCTAAAAATGAGATTTGGAAAATATTCGAAAATATAATTTAACTAAAATTTTGATGATAGATAAAATAAAAATCCATAAATTTTCGATAAATCCATCATTGATTTGAGAGGATTCTCCTAATAAATTGAGAGGATTCTCCTAATAAATTTTAGATTTCTTTGAAATTTCGACCTAAAAATGAGATTTGGAAAATATTCGAAAATATAATTTAAAAAAAATTTTGATGATAGATAAAATAAAAATCCATAAATTTTCGATAAATCCATCATTGATTTGAGAGGATTCTCCTAATAAATTGAGAGGATTCTCCTAATAAATTTTAGATTTCTTTGAAATTTCGACCTAAAAATGAGATTTGGAAAATATTCGAAAATATAATTTAACTAAAATTTTGATGATAGATAAAATAAAAATCCATAAATTTTCGATAAATCCATCATTGATTTGAGAGGATTCTCCTAATAAATTTTAGATTTTTTTGAAATTTCGACCTAAAAATGAGATTTGGAAAATATTCGAAAATATAATTTAACTAAAATTTTGATGATAGATAAAATAAAAATCCATAAATTTTCGATAAATCCATCATTGATTTGAGAGGATTCTCCTAATAAATTTTAGATTTCTTTGAAATTTCGACCTAAAAATGAGATTTGGAAAATATTCGAAAATATAATTTAACTAAAATTTTGATGATAGATAAAATAAAAATCCATAAATTTTCGATAAATCCATCATTGATTTGAGAGGATTCTCCTAATAAATTTTAGATTTTTTTGAAATTTCGACCTAAAAATGAGATTTGGAAAATATTCGAAAATATAATTTAACTAAAATTTTGATGATAGATAAAATAAAAATCCATAAATTTTCGATAAATCCATCATTGATTTGAGAGGATTCTCCTAATAAATTTTAGATTTCTTTGAAATTTCGACCTAAAAATGAGATTTGGAAAATATTCGAAAATATAATTTAACTAAAATTTTGATGATAGATAAAATAAAAATCCATAAATTTTCGATAAATCCATCATTGATTTGAGAGGATTCTCCTAATAATTTTAGATTTCTTTGAAATTTCGACCTAAAAATGAGATTTGGAAAATATTCGAAAATATAATTTAACTAAAATTTTGATGATAAATAAAATAAAAATCCATAAATTTTCGATAAATCCATCATTGATTTGAGAGGATTCTCCTAATAAATTTTAGATTTCTTTGAAATTTCGACCTAAAAATGAGATTTGGAAAATATTCAAAAATATAATTTAACTAAAATTTTGATGATAGATAAAATAAAAATCCATAAATTTTCGATAAATCCATCATTGATTTGAGAGGATTCTCCTAATAAATTTTAGATTTCTTTGAAATTTCGACCTAAAAATGAGATTTGGAAAATATTCGAAAATATAATTTAACTAAAATTTTGATGATAGATAAAATAAAAATCCATAAATTTTCGATAAATCCATCATTGATTTGAGAGGATTCTCCTAATAATTTTAGATTTCTTTGAAATTTCGACCTAAAAATGAGATTTGGAAAATATTCGAAAATATAATTTAACTAAAATTTTGATGATAAATAAAATAAAAATCCATAAATTTTCGATAAATCCATCATTGATTTGAGAGGATTCTCCTAATAAATTTTAGATTTCTTTGAAATTTCGACCTAAAAATGAGATTTGGAAAATATTCAAAAATATAATTTAACTAAAATTTTGATGATAGATAAAATAAAAATCCATAAATTTTCGATAAATCCATCATTGATTTGAGAGGATTCTCCTAATAATTTTAGATTTCTTTGAAATTTCGACCTAAAAATGAGATTTGGAAAATATTCGAAAATATAATTTAACTAAAATTTTGATGATAAATAAAATAAAAATCCATAAATTTTCGATAAATCCATCATTGATTTGAGAGGATTCTCCTAATAAATTTTAGATTTCTTTGAAATTTCGACCTAAAAATGAGATTTGGAAAATATTCAAAAATATAATTTAACTAAAATTTTGATGATAGATAAAATAAAAATCCATAAATTTTCGATAAATCCATCATTGATTTGAGAGGATTCTCCTAATAAATTTTAGATTTCTTTGAAATTTCGATCTAAAAATGAGATTTGGAAAATATTCGAAAATATAATTTAACTAAAATTTTGATGATAAATAAAATAAAAATCCATAAATTTTCGATAAATCCATCATTGATTTGAGAGGATTCTCCTAATAAATTTTAGATTTTTTTGAAATTTCGACCTAAAAATGAGATTTGGAAAATATTCGAAAATATAATTTAACTAAAATTTTGATGATAAATAAAATAAATATCTATAAATTTTCGATAAATCCATCATTGATTTGAGAGGATTCTCCTAATAAATTTTAGATTTCTTTGAAATTTCGACCTAAAAATGAGATTTGGAAAATATTCGAAAATATAATTTAACTAAAATTTTGATGATAAATAAAATAAAAATCCATAAATTTTCGATAAATCCATCATTGATTTGAGAGGATTCTCCTAATAAATTTTAGATTTCTTTGAAATTTCGACCTAAAAATGAGATTTGGAAAATATTCGAAAATATAATTTAAATAAAATTTTGATGATAAATAAAATAAAAATCCATAAATTTTCGATAAATCCATCATTGATTTGAGAGGATTCTCCTAATAAATTTTAGATTTTTTTGAAATTTCGACCTAAAAATGAGATTTGGAAAATATTCGAAAATATAATTTAACTAAAATTTTGATGATAAATAAAATAAATATCTATAAATTTTCGATAAATCCATCATTGATTTGAGAGGATTCTCCTAATAAATTTTAGATTTCTTTGAAATTTCGACCTAAAAATGAGATTTGGAAAATATTCGAAAATATAATTTAACTAAAATTTTGATGATAAATAAAATAAAAATCCATAAATTTTCGATATAATAGATTAGATAACGTTGGAATTCTAGAAGTAAAAAGCCTATTATTGTCCTTAAGTTTACTAAGATTTCCTACTAAATAATAGATTAGATAACGTTGGAATTCTAGAAGTAAAAAGCCTATTATTGTCCTTAAGTTTACTAAGATTTCCTACTAAATAATAGATTAGATAACGTTGGAATTCTAGAAGTAAAAAGCCTATTATTGTCCTTAAGTTTACTAAAATTTCCTACTAAATAATAGATTAGATAACGTTGGAATTCTAGAAGTAAAAAGCCTATTATTGTCCTTAAGTTTACTAAGATTTCCTACTAAATAATAGATTAGATAACGTTGGAATTCTAGAAGTAAAAAGCCTATTATTGTCCTTAAGTTTACTAAGATTTCCTACTAAATAATAGATTAGATAACGTTGGAATTCTAGAAGTAAAAAGCCTATTATTGTCCTTAAGTTTACTAAGATTTCCTACTAAATAATAGATTAGATAACGTTGGAATTCTAGAAGTAAAAAGCCTATTATTGTCCTTAAGTTTACTAAGATTTCCTACTAAATAATAGATTAGATAACGTTGGAATTCTAGAAGTAAAAAGCCTATTATTGTCCTTAAGTTTACTAAGATTTCCTACTAAATAATAGATTAGATAACGTTGGAATTCTAGAAGTAAAAAGCCTATTATTGTCCTTAAGTTTACTAAAATTTCCTACTAAATAATAGATTAGATAACGTTGGAATTCTAGAAGTAAAAAGCCTATTATTGTCCTTAAGTTTACTAAGATTTCCTACTAAATAATAGATTAGATAACGTTGGAATTCTAGAAGTAAAAAGCCTATTATTGTCCTTAAGTTTACTAAGATTTCCTACTAAATAATAGATTAGATAACGTTGGAATTCTAGAAGTAAAAAGCCTATTATTGTCCTTAAGTTTACTAAGATTTCCTACTAAATAATAGATTAGATAACGTTGGAATTCTAGAAGTAAAAAGCCTATTATTGTCCTTAAGTTTACTAAGATTTCCTACTAAATAATAGATTAGATAACGTTGGAATTCTAGAAGTAAAAAGCCTATTATTGTCCTTAAGTTTACTAAGATTTCCTACTAAATAATAGATTAGATAACGTATATAAATAATAGATTAGTAGTATATGTACCACTTTTACATCAAAAATTTTTATCTAAATTTTCGATGTAAAACCTTCACAAAAATTTTTCAATATGTTTAGGGGGTTTTAAAAATTAAACCACCGTTGCCTAACTTGCCAGATCGGACGGGTTGGAGTATTTTCAACTCAGTATGATCGTACTTACTGGTCTGTTAAATTTTTCATATGTAAATAATTTATTCGAAAAAAATGGTTGAAAATAGTATTGAAATGGAAGTTTTAAATAATTTGATCGAGTATAACTCATTGATCGAGTATACACATTTGATCGAGTATAACTTTATCAATCTTGATCTAATCCAAATGAATATTATATCAATTAAAAGCTCTTGATAAGTGATAACTCGATTAATCAATTCTGATCATCCATTAAAAAGTTATAACTTGACAAATGTGAAAACCCAAATTATTGTCCTATTAGGTTATAACTGTTTAATTAAGGTAATTTAAAAGTTATAAAAATTGTCACAAAAATTATCCAAAAAAGCAAGCCAAAATATTATAAATACATTTAAACTAAGAGGAAAAAAAGTTGTAGGTCAAAAAATCCAATTGAAAAGCAAGCCAAGCAAAAAATAAAGGTTTTTTGGAGAATATAAGTTATTGCAAAACATGTAAATGAATGTATGTGAATGTGAATCAAATATTACCTAATGTGAAAAATATATACCTAAATAAACCTAATGTGAATCACATTAGGTATATTTAAAGATTTTTTGCCCGAAGACGAAGCCAACTTATTCCTACGCTATCATCTTAATCGTCTAAAATTCCCTTATATTCCTCGATATCCAGCTTATTTTTAAAAATATGAAAACACCAAAACAATTAGTTTTTTTCTCCAAACAATTCTGATGATATTAACAATAATAGTGAATGCTACAACCAAATTTTGTAACAAGTGTTAAATTTATTTAATTTACCAAATCCTTACCAATAGATTTCCAAATCAAAATTTTAACCTAAATTATTTTATTTAAAATTTATTCCAAAAGAAATTTATATTATAATATTGGGTTAAAACCAAATTGAGGGGGAAGATGATTAATGAAGCAAGGAAAAAAGCTGGAAATAATAATAATGTAAAGGTTTATATAAGGCTAAAAATAAGGTTGAGGAAAATGTTAAAGAATATCAAAAAATGTGGTGATTAATATGAAGGTGTAAAAAATTTGTAAAAAATATATAAAAAATAAGGAACTTATTTACTTTAACTACCCACCCCATTTATTCGCAAGAAGTTCATCAATCAAACTTAATTTTTTTCAGAAAGGTCAGCCTTTCTTTCTTCCTCAATGTTACTGTCATGTCCGATGTTCATGCTGTGGAAAAATTGTGGATGAGAGATGGAATAGAACCATCACGGAAAGAGCCCAGACCGAAGCACAACCGACTGTGCCACCATCCAACCCGATGACGTGTTATTTATTTTCATTTATATTCTTTCTGCAAGTCCGGACACAACAGTTACTCAATTTTCCCTGTGGCATATTCAATGAGAGAAATTAATAAAGAAAAGATAAATTTTTCTTTCCAATTTCACCAAAATAGAAGTTAACGTTTGAATCAATATTCTTATTTTTTCCATTTTAGTTATTACCACATGGTTAGGCAGGACCATGTACTTTTTTGGTACCATTTTTTTTATTGTTGTCTTTTTTACATGAGTTCTAACTTCTCTGGCTGTGCTTATTTAGTTTGATAAACATGGACGAATCAAAAATCTTAACATTCACGACTCAGTATTCTGAATAATTAAAAAGGATGATAACGAATTTAGGAAATCAAGGACTAAGTGGTAATAACTAAAATGGAAAAAATAAGAATATTGATGGAAACGTTAACTTCTATTTTGGTAAAATTGGAAAGAAAAATTTATCTTTTCTTTATTAATTTCTCTCATTGAATATGCCACAGGGAAAATTGAGTAACATCGAGGAAGAAAGAAAGGCTGACCTTTCTGAACAAATTAAGTTTGATTGATGAACTTCTTGCGAATAAATGGGGTGGGTAGTTAAAGTAAATAAGTTCCAAAAATAATACAAAATAATGATTCATAAAAAATAATAATATTTTAATGTTTTAAATAAATTTTCCGGGGTCAGTCACGACACTCCGCGCGCAAATAAATTTCCAAAGTTTAAGGATAAGGCGGTTAATTATAAAAGGAAGAAGACAATAGCAAATAAAGAGTAGGAAGATTAAAGAGACAATTAATATAAGAAGATAGCGCGGAAAAATTAAATATTTAAGTAGGTGAGTTAGATCAATAGTGGATATTTCTTCCATCCAGCTCTCATGGTTTTCCTTCCAAGCTGTTCCAACAGAGCCTTCAGGATGATCCAATTCGGCATTTAATTCAAATTTAAAACTTGAAGAACCGCAAAATATTTCGCAAGTTTCCTTTATAATGGCGTGATTTAAGTGTATTGAAATTGTTCTATTTTCCCCCTTTGGGTTACAAATCGTGAATGTATTTAAGGAAGGGCAAATTATATTTCCCAAGGAGTTGCCGAAATCTGTAACACACGTCATTTTTAATTTTGCGCCCTTTTGACAATTGTAGCATCCATAAAGTTGTAGGAACATATTTCCATTTAATTTCAGGTGACTTTCTAATTTCTTCTATTCTTCTTTTAATAAAAATTGGTTGTTTTTCTTGATTGCTTATTAAAATCCAATTTAAAACTACTTTACTGTCCGACCATATAAATATTTCTTTTATTTTTAAATCTATTTCTTTTAGTATATATTCACTTAATCTTTTTCCTGCAATTGCTCCCATAAGTTCCAATTTTGGGATTGTAAGTATTGATTTTAGAGGGGCTAATCTCCCCTTAGCCATTATAATTGATGTGAAAATTTTATTTTTGGATTTTGAACGTAGGTAAGCTACGGCTCCAAAAGCATCCTTAGAGGCATCAACAAATATATGGAGCTCTAGCGGAGTTGCTTCTTTTAAGATTAATCTTCTAATTTTAAACAGTCCATGATCCTCTTTTAATTTATCCCATTCTTCACATTGAATATTTGAAATTGGGTCGTCCCATGTTTTTTCTTTATCCAACCATAATTTTTGCAAAAAAAGTTTTCTTGGGAGATTTACTGGTAGTAACATTCCTAGTGGGTCAAAAGTTTTAGCTACTTCTTTTAATATTGTGCGTTTTGACCATTTTTCTTTATTTTTTATTTCTTTCATTTCAACTAAAATTACATCTTTATCTAGGTCCCAACCAAGTCCAAGTATTTTTGTTAGATTTAAATTTTTATCTCCAAAATTTTTATTTATTTCTTCACAATTTGAACCAAGTTCTTGTAAAGGCATTTTCGCTTCATTAAAAATTTCTATGACTGAATTACATTTTTCTACCGCTTCTTCTTTTGTTTTTGCAGAAAAGAATCACGACAGTGAAGATAAAACACTTGTAGAAGAAGAAGAGAATTTTACGGATAAAAGTTATAGTAATAATCAGGATGAAATTTTGGGATCAAATTCTTGTTCTTCTTGTTGTTTATCACAAAATATGATTGAAATTTTAAAACAACGTTTAGAGAAATTAGAGATAACAAATTTATTTTCTTGTTGATTTTCTAAAACGGATTTCAATTGTACGATATTTTCAATTTACAATCAAATTTTATGCAATAAGCTTTCGTACTCGTGGAATCCGACTTATTTAAAAAATAAATCTATATTTTAGTTAAAACTAGAGTAAGTCGAGTTCGAGCGAGTTCGAGTATACTCGACTCGATCGCTCGGGTTTTTTTCGCCTTTACTCGGGCTCGGAACTCGGAATCCTAATACTCGGATTACTCGTACTCGGACACTTCATACTCGACAGACTCGGTTAAAACCGAGTATTTTTATGCCCCTATCTGCGGCCCAAAAATGTAGATTTTTGGCTTAAGGATCTTACAAATTTCTCAAAATTTTCGCCTTCGGCGCTGAAAAAAGAAGAAATTTTGCTCCTAGCCTTCCAAATTTCTCAAAATTTTCGCCTGCGGCGCTGAAAAGCTGGCACCAAAGTCCCAAAAGTTTTGCTTGCGGCACTGTAAAGGGAAGTTGAATGGTATATCAGATGATCTGGACAGATTAAGGAGGATTTTGAGTTATATCGTTGAATGAAGTTACTGGATTTTAGTGATATTTTTTCGGATATTTCAAGGGATCTAAGGATATAGCAAGAGATTTGGCCTTCCGAAGCTTGGGTGTTCCTACTTGGCCTTCAGAAATTCTCAAAATTAAGAGCAACGGATCTCTTGATCACCTTTCGACAATATACCTAATCCGACGATATCACTTAATCTCCCGAATTTCCCAGATTTTGCGCGTAATACACCCAAATTCCACGATAATCAGCCCAAATCCCGCTTAATCCCTTAATATCCATCTCATTCCTCTTATCACTCGATATCCGCATAATCTACACAAATCCCCCGAAATAATATTATCCATTGACTTTCCACCTGGAGCCAACATTTATCATGGGCGTATCATGGAATTTCGGCGGATTAAGAGGGATATAGGTGGATTAAGAAAATAAATGGGATTTGGATGATGATCCCCCGCATCACTGTCAATAAATGCCCAATACTCAGCACTGATGATGAATAGTCTTTAGTAAAAGTATTGTTTTTATTAAAATTATTTTAGAATACTGTTTTATAAAAATTACTCGATTACTCGTACTCGAACTCGGCCTAAAAAGTTGAACTCGTACTCGAACTCGGGTTTTTCAAACTCGGATTACTCGAGCTCGGTTTTTTCCCAATTACTCGGTACTCGACTTACTCTACCTTTAACCCACAGACAGAAGACCCAAGGACAGAAAACCCACAGACAAAAGACCCAAAACCTTTTTCCTATTTTTATTCTATTGTGCTTCAATATTGGCTCCTTACCTATGGCATTTTTAGGTTTTTTGTGCTGCGGAGTATGTCAGGCATGCCCACTGCACCGGTAATAGGAATAGGTCAATGTTACTACTGAAGAACCCAGCGACCGTTGACTCCCAGCGAGACGCGTGCCGCAAAACCCCGCGCGAAGTAAGTCACGTACTTACAAATAAGTACATTAATAATTTTGGAAGTACAAGAGTCGATTTATAAGTACTGTACATCCAAAATAAGTATGAATCCGAACCCTGAATATTTACCAATTTGCTTTCCATTTTGTGTAAAGAAAATGTAAGGAAATTCATTCGATCTATTAGTTGGGGGATAAACTAATCCACAACCAAAAATATCGTTATTTTTCCAAGAAAATGTTGAAAGTTGAAATGTTCCTCCTTTCTCTTTATATATTCCACCATAATTTGCACAATAGCGAATATAATTGTATGCACTACAATTTATAAGACCAATATTCATATATGATTCGCTACTATTTAATTCTCTTTCAAATTTACATTTAATTTCAAAATAATATAAAGAATAATTAAAACAATTTTGTGGCTTTTTGAATGAATTTTCTGCATAAACACGAACAAGATTATCATAGCCTAAGAATATTTTTAAAATCTCCCAAAATTTATAAATAATTTACCACTATTCCCCACCAAATATTTAATATTTTCATCATTAATTAAATTTCCAAATCCATTTCCTTTAATACATTTACCAATAGGTTTGTTTGTATTTATACAATTATTGGAACAGCATCTATTATAAATTTCTTTCCATTTATTTTTAATTTTAACAAATACCACACAATTCAATAAACTAACAAAATTAAATAAATCCCCAAACTTTTTGTCGGTCAAATCATTTGCCTTTATTAAATAAAATTTTAATTTAAAAAATATTTTTTATTTATTTTAAATATTAAAATTAAATCATTTTCTTTTAAATTATTTTAAAAGAAAGTTGATTGTATCAACATTTTCCGGTTTGAACAACATTCCCGTAGTGGGGCGATGCTGCATAAAAACTAAATTAATTATATTTACCTTTTTAATTTCAACTTCCAAAGAATTAATTTTATCATCTTTTTTAACATTTTCATCTTTTAATTGTTTAATATTTTCATCAATTAATTTTTGAAAATTATTTTTAATTTCTTCAAAATTATTTTTATGTTCAGAATTTCTTTTTAGAATTTTCTAAAAATATTAAATTTAGTTAGCCTTTTGCCAGTTTCGTTTTCAATTATTTTATATATCTTTACCACATACCATAGGTTCTAAAATACAAGACTATGTACTTATCTCTATAGAACTGTGTATTTACCCTCTTTAATCCTAATAAATATTTCGATCACTTTCAAAAAAAGGTTTTAAAATATCCGAAGAATTTCCAAGAACAGACAATCCTATCCACAATGATAAAAAGGAGACCTTATAAAATTATAAAAAATTGTAAATGTTTCAATTGTCTAGTGGAAATATTTGCTGATATTTTCCTTAATGAGTTTGGATTTAATTAAAAATTGTTTTAAAATTTGAGTAAAATATTGGGGAGGAATATTCACAGAGAGGACTACTACATACATATTATGTATCTAAACAGGAGAATATTTGGCAGAATTAAAATTATTGGAATCTTCCATTCCCAAACCCTCTATATTAGGGTGGAGCTCGTCTCGTATCTCGTGTCTCGTATCTCGTGAAATCTCGTGTTTTTTAGAGGTCTCGTATCTCGTGTCTCGTATTTTGCCACGAGACACTAGATATTTTTAATCTATTTTAGAAAAAATGACAAAAATTTGGGGCTATTTTAAGATCTTGCCCATTGGTCTCCCATTGGTCTTCCCATTGGTCTTGCCCATTGTAGCTATTTATACCAATACATGTTCCGCAGGTTTAATGGAAATCAAAAAATTTTTCAACATTTAATGGAAGAGATTAGAATCCAATTTCCTGTCACTTGATATTGTATTATTTAAAAATTGTATTATTTAATAAAATCTGATAAATTTTGTTTGGACTCATAAATTTTGATTGGACTCATAAATTTTGATTGGACTCATAAAGTTTTGTTTGGACTCATAGTTTTATTTGGACTCATAAATTCGATTGGACTCATACTCTAATGTCCGCCTATTAATCCTAAAACATTATCTAAACATTTAGGCCAATTTATAGTTAGAAATGCCTATTTAAAAAGCCATCAAATATTAAGAATAATGAAAACAAGGGAATTAAATAAGTTTAATACTTGCTTACAAATCATATGTCCGATCACAATTAGAATACGCGACAGAAATTTGGAATCCATCTCAAAATAAAGATATAATTAAAATAGAGAAAGTTCAAAAATCTTTACAAGAATAGCATTTAAAAAATGTGGGTTAGTTTATAAAAATTATAAGGAGCGGCTAAAAATATCCAATTTACATGAACTAAGTACTATAAGAACAATATCTGACATGACTACTACTGTGCCGAACAGGCACAATTTTGCCTCAAAATTTAATTAATTTTATTTTATTTTCAATTTTATTTATCGATTCCGCCCATTCTATTTATCTCTCATTTTCACCTAACTTTGCTTTGTACCGCCCATCTTCTCCTCTATTTAACTTTTGACTTTTATGTGAAAAGTCAGCTTTTGAGCTCTCAGTTTAACTACCAGCTTTTCGGAACTACCAGCCAGTTCCTGCCAGCCCAGTTTTGTTTTCCCCCTCTATTTTTATACCACTCACATATTTGGATTTTAATTTAATTAAATAAAGTTTTTCTTTTAAAGTATCTTTTCTCTGTTTGAGTCTAGGGGTCTTGAGATACAAATTGCCATACTCGGCACATAAAAATTGGAGCCCCGTACGGGTCAGTGAATACCCGTTATCTTCATCACGGCTAGTGCCGATCCTTGGATCCCTAGTCCCAGAACGAGTAGCAGGCCCAATAGTGCCCACCGTTCTTTAAAAGTTTTTCTTATCGAGTGGGAACGACCCACTGATAATCTTCCCGGCGCAGAGCCGAATCTTTGAGTACCAACAAGTATTTTTGGCAATAGTGCCATCAGTTAATTTCAGTAGCGACCTTTAACGATTGCCGGCCCCAAAGTGCCCATCGTTACCTAATTAGCAAAATACCGAGTGCCGGCCCCAAGTGCCCGTCGGATAAACGATTGCCGGCCCCAGAGTGCCCGTCGTTTAATCAAATCAGTCTACATCCAAGTGTCGGTCCCAAGCACCCGTTGGACATCTCATACTCAAGTGACCCCTCCCAGACTCAAACAGTCCTTTTGGCCGACCAATCAGAGTTTTGCCCTTTTCTTCACTTTTTTACTGTGTGCATATCAGCATTGCACATCTGGCCAATTTTTCCTCTCTATTTATAAATAGGAAAAAGTTTCCTTTGTTTTTCGGCCAAAGTACAGGCCAAACCAAAATAAACATTTTGCACATTTTTCTGTGCACATTATTACATAATACTTTTATTCCCCTTCTTTTGTACATTTTACACATTCTGGGGTAAAAAACAAAAGAATTGTTTATCTTTATAAAAATAAAATTTTTTCATCGCTAAAGAGCGAATTTTTTCTAAAAAGTTAGAAAGGAAAGAAAAAACCTTAAAGAGGGTTTTTACAGAAGAATTTATTCACGGCTCAGATAGCCGAATAAACACATCTGGTGTTTTTCTTAATTTTGTGCACATTCTTTGTGCACAAATTATTGGAAAAAATAAATTAATTTTTTTTAATTTTTTATAAACTTTAAATTTTTTTGTATTTTCTGCACGGCAAAGGCCGAACCAATTTAAAGATTTTCATCACGGCTCAGATAGCCGAAGTCAGATTTATCGGTTGAGACTGACCGAACCCCTTTATTTGACTGGTGTGCCGGTTAGAGTCCCCACCAGTTCAGTCATTATCTCATATCAGAAATCTCAAGTTACTTAATCATTATGCCATCTTCAAGGGCCATCCGGTCTCAGCTAGGACCAGCTCTCAATTCATTAAAGGGGCAATTAGTGTCCGCTAATCATTTGTTAGCCACTAATCAGAATAATCAGAACTTAGATCAAATACGCGCAGCGCGTTTTCAGTTAAATCGTACTCTAGATCGAGTCGATTCTTTACAAGGTAAATGGGCTCATTTCCTCGATAGCCTTGAGGGAGATGATCTTGCCCAGGAGGAACAATTTTATGAGAGATTCTCACCCCGAGCAGCGGGAGATCCAGACTATAATCATTTTATGGAATTAGTTGAGAAAGCCAAAGGAGTTTTGGGCGATCTCGATTTCCTTATTAAAGAACAATCGGTACCCTCAGGCCAATCCAGTCAGGCAGGAGTATCCGAAGTATCAAACCAGTTATCCCAAGTCACAAATAAAACAGAGCGGCAGATCCCGCAGATTATTAAACAAGAGACCCAGTTCCCAACCTATATTATAGAAACCAGACTACCAGAACTTAAAATGGATCCATTCAACGGCGATCCCAAAAAGTGGCCTACCTTTTGGCGAATGTTTCTATCAACATTGACCAGCGTCCCATGGATAATATCAGAAAGATGAGTTACCTTTTCAGCTTTTTACAAGGACCAGCAAAGGATTTAGTAGCAGGTTTTGTCCTTACCAACGAGAATTAGACCGAGCTTTAGATTTGCTCAAATCACGTTACGGGAACAGCCGGGCCATTACAGAGGCCTTAGAGGCTGAACTTATGAACCTTACCCCACCCAACGACTCCAGCCATTCCTTAAGGGCATTCGTTGACTCGGTGGAAAGAATTTGCCGTCAGTTAGAGGCATTTGGAACGTTGGATCAGTCCCCATTCGTTTCCACAGTTATCAAAACCAAGCTACCCCAATCTATAGTTGCCAAGTTAATTGAGAAGGAACGATATTCCCAAGTCAGATGGGACAGTACCAGACTTAGACATGAATTATGTAACCTAGTTGAGATTAGTGAGGAGGTTAGGCGATTTTCACAACTCAAAGTGAGACATCAAGGAGATCCCATCGTCCCTCCCGTCCATCAGAGAAATGATTACCGTCCTAGAACAGGACATACCGAGCAATTCTATTCATTCTGTGCCCAATCGCGACCTATTCAAAGCCGACAGTTGCCCCCTCAGGGTAAAAGATATTGTTCTTTGTGCAACGAAGGAATTCATTTCCCGAGCGAATGCCCGAGTTATTCAACACCTCAGGCACGTTTCCAAAGATTAAAGGAACAGAGACGTTGTTTCCGTTGTTTGGGAGAAGGACATTGTGCACGAGACTGTCCTTCATCTAAGATTTGTGCCCATTGTCAAGGTAACCATCACGTGCTAGTATGCACGAGAACTCTGAACAATAATCAGGATTTTCTAGCCCCAGAGGACGATAGTTATTATCCCGAAAAGCAAATCACCCAGATGGCTTTAGGCCAGAATCAGGGTCCAGTTATTAATTCAAATAAAGCGTCAGTACGACACCAAGTACAGCAAGTTATAGATCCTCCACTTGTTCAAACTAATATTCAATCCGCTCAGAAGGTTGTAGTTCAGGAACGTGTTCCAGTCGCAAAAGTTGTAAAATTTACCGAGCCGTTACCAGTTCTACCCAAGATAATGACATTATTTACTATTAAAAAGGAAATAGTTAACCCAGAGGTGGGCACAGAGCCAAATATTTGCCCTCAAGCAGAGAAGCTATTAATGAGTAAGAAAGTTAAAGAGAAAGAAGAGAAGCAAATACAAGGAAATAATGGTGTTAAAGAGAACACGTCAACAGTTGACGATCAGATTACCCATCTCGAAAATAATAGAGATTTTTCCAGTTATGAAAGTTTGAATCTTTCACCAGATTTGCCTTATAACAAGTTCCAAATAGAGAAAGTTAATATAATTACCGAACCAGTAGATTTGCCTTATCACAAGCTGCAGATAGAGAAAGATAATAGAATTACCAGACTCGAACTTAATAAACCAGCCGCCCAGAAGCAGATCCATAGTATGGTTAGTGCACACATCGAGCGACCAAGCGTTGATGTGAGTGTCCAACCCAAGAACCAAACATCTCTCAGTAATTTTTCTGTAAAGGAACCAGTACTCCTACCAGGGTTTGTAGGACTTATACTGTGTTTCCGACTTCCCAAATTCATGGCACCCACCGACTTAGAATCAGCATTTTTAATGGTCGGGTTGCACCAAACCGACCGAAAATTTACCAAGTTCCAGAGGGTGAAAGACCCCTTCAATCTTCCTTTAATAGGGAAAACTAAAGTTTCACATACAGTATTACCAGAAAAGCTATTTCCTAAACAAATATTAGACGAGAAAACTCACGGAGCCAAGAAAAGGCTATAGAAGCCAAAAGAAAGTACCCAGGAAAACCTAGCCGGACATGGAATTGCCCTCATTTTAATTTCTCTGATAATTAAAATATACGTTAGCTGTAACCACAAGGACCAAATAGTAGTCTGTAGAAAAAAGCGGACCGTCAAAAGGAAGAAAATTCCACCTAATATACCATTTAGAGCATTTAATCCCATGAATCAGACTTTAATAAACAGAAATTTTATACCCATTTATTTTATTTCGATAATCAGTATAATTACCTTAATCATTAGTTTCAAACTCAATTTTTCAAGTACACTAGCATTTTTTATTCCCATCATTTTATTTAATTTTTTGCGAGGTGGGGAAGGGGTCAGAGACCCAGACCACAAAGTTTCACCGGACCCCACCAGAATTTTTCAAAAAATTTGTATAAACAAATTAATTGTTAGTAGCCCGCCAGAGGGAAATATTATATTATTCATGTCAGAGCAGAGTTTAGCACTTTTCCAAAGTTACGCGAATAAATTGGTCAATAGCCCTAAGAAAATGTTTGAATTACAAAAGGGCGAGAGCCATCAGTTTGGGCGAATGTGGTCTCCCTTAATTAAACCAGAGACAAAAACAATTAAATGGCTAAGCGGTGGAATTTTGTCAAAGGACGGACCTTTCACTAACAATCCCCCTCTATCTATTTCAGCTACATTAGCTCAAGTACTTTTTATTTTATTTTTAAAGAAATATTTTCAATGGTTTCTACTGGCACAGCTAAGCCTTCCACCGAGATTAGTAGCTCGGAGCATTCAACCATTCCCATTTGTGGCTATAGAGCCGATTTTTATCGAGAACCATACTCTTTGTTTGTTTCCTAACCCATCGCGGTTGTTCTCCGTGTTTCCTTACCCAACAACAAGTTTTACTTCAGAACAACTAGAAAGAGCATATTTTGAAAAGTTGGGCAACCCAGATACAATTGAGTCTTTTGATGTTTTGAATGAATGGTTGGATTCTGGCAGCGATATTTTAGCATCAACTAAAGAAAGTATTCTCGACTTTAATCAAGAGCAACAAGCAGATAATGCATCAAAAAGAAATAAAATTGTAGAAATTGATAACAGGCCAGAACAACATCAACCACTATTTTATTCAATTTTGAATCCTCTTCCTGCACCCAACAAAGTAGACCACCAGAAAAGAAAACAACTAATGCAACAACCTTCACAACAACAAAATATTGGGTTGGAAACCGGTAAGGATAATGCTTTGGAGGGAAATATCAAAGGGAAATTAGAGATAAGAGAAGAGAAACAAGATTTTGAATTTATGCTTCAGAGAAAGCAACGAAAAGAATATGACCGAGCTACACGGCGTAGAGCCGAAGCGAATCCCACAAAAATTAAAAGTAAAGAAACCACCCCCAGGTCCGAAGCCTTCGCAATGCCAGCCGCTTCCCCATTCAACCAATTACAAGACCGTGCCCGAGTGCATCCGCAGCGGATGTAGAGGAAAACCTCATGTTCAACCAGTTTTCCTCATGTTCAACCAGTTTCCCTCGGAATGCGAGATGGAATCGAACTCAACAATGGCAATCAATCAGAGGAAGAAGACAATTGGAAGAGCCGATGATTAAAAGACATTTTGTGATTATTTTGGACATTCATTTTTCTTCCCTCTTCTCCTCTTTTCTCGCCGAGGGGAATGTGCCGAACAGGCACAATTTTGCCTCAAAATTTTTATTATCTCTCATTTCACCTAACTTTGCTTTGTACCGCCCATCTTCTCCTCTATTTAACTTTTGACTTTTATGTGAAAAGTCAGCTTTTGAGCTCTCAGTTTAACTACCAGCTTTTCGGAACTACCAGCCAGTTCCTGCCAGCCCAGTTTTGTTTTCCCCCTCTATTTTTATACCACTCACATATTTGGATTTTAATTTAATTAAATAAAGTTTTTCTTTTAAAGTATCTTTTCTCTGTTTGAGTCTAGGGGTCTTGAGATACAAATTGCCATACTCGGCACAACTACCTTTAAAATAATTAAGGGACTAACATGTTTAAATCCGAATAAATGCTTTATCTTTTCAAAAAGATCATTACGCAGGCCATTATTATTAAGAGTAAGAGGTCACACAACTAAAAGTCAGAGGAATTTCTTCCATAGAATAGTAAAAGAATGGAATTGTCTTCCCTCGGAGACTATTAAAATTAATAAGCACAAGGAATTCAGGGAATTATTAAAAACATTGTACTGAGTTTTGAATGGAATTTACAAATTTAACCTATATATTTGTTTCACATATATATTTTTCAATTTTTTTACTGATTTTCATTTAATTTAATTTATTTTGTATGACCTTTTTTTGTATTACTTTCATTTGTTTTTTTTTCACCACTATAATTGCGCAAATGCGCTAGTGGTTTGCTCAAATAAATAAAATAAAATTTGGATTTATTTTTTTAATTAAAATTAAATTTTTAAAATAAAGAAACGAGTAAGAAAATAAAATTAATCAAAAAAATTCTTTAGGTTTTAAATGTTCTGAGACGTTATATTTAAATGGTTTAGATTCCAAATCATTTCCAAAATTTGCTTCAACAGAACAACAATCAAGATAAACACATGATTTATATGAATCGAAATTGTCCTTTAATAATACACCTTTACCTTTAAAAAACAATTTTTGTATGGTTATTTTAATTAAATATTTACAGGGTTCGGATCGATAAAATGTTAAGTGTAAGTACAAAAAGTTCAATTTGGAAGTACATAGGGGGAAAATTTTCGTGTCGACGCAGAAGACCCACAGACAGAAGACCCAAGGACAGAAGACCCACAGACAGAAGACCCAAGGACAGAAGACCCACAAGGACAGAATACCCACAGACAAAAGACCCACAACTTTTTTGTTTTACTTTTTTTGTAAATTTTGGCGCGAGGAATGTTGTTAATTCTGTTTTCCTTAATAAGAGATTAATCCAACAACGGGAAAGTTGTTTCAATATTAGGGAAGGTTGTTCTAACAATCGGGAAGTTTGTTCCAACAACGGGGTTGTTATTTTAACAATGGGGAATCTTATTGCAACAACGGGTTCCAATGATGGAAATATTATTGTCCCAATTACCGGGGAGCCTGTTTAATGAAGAGGAATCTTGATTTCCCGGATTTTCGGGATTTTGTTCCGGAAAATCCGGTCCATGTCGTGTAAAAAATCAGATATAAAAAATAGTATAAAAATAACTAATTGGCCTTCCCAAATTCTCAGAATTCGCACCTGTTCACTAAAAAAGTAGAAATCGGGCTTCTTGGTCTTTCAAAATTCCCAAACTTTTTGTAAGTGACGATGAAGGGGAAAAGTAGATCAAAGGGATATTTAGGATCAAGGGGTATTTAGGATTAACTGGATTATAGCGAGAGTTAGTTAAGTCCCATGGAGGGATATAGAAGGATTATAAGCGATCAAGGGTATTGGAGATATGCAAGTATATCGGGGATCTTTGGAATAGTAGAGATTAGTTAATTATTTCTTAGAAAATGGAGGGATATCGGTGGATATAAGCGGATTAGTGGAATTATAAAATCTTAAAAAGCTACATCCCTTGAAATTCCCTGACATATCCGATTTACTGGTTAAGAAAGACCAGTAAATCCTGGTTCCTGTTATACACAATTTACGGAAAGAATAGATATCGGTGGATTTGAGATCTTACCCCTACATATATTCTCAATATCACACGCTATTCCTACATATCCCAATTAATCACCAGACTTCAAATCACTTTATAATTTAATGATCTAAATCACACTCATCCATAAAATTTAACGGTAAAAATTTTATTAGTTAACTTTAGAATTAATTTTGTGCCTTGAAAAATTGGAAATCTCTTTCAGAAATTTCAAAAAAAATTTTCTAAAGTTTTAGTTAAAAAATTTTCTTGTGGGTCTTTTGTCTGTGGGTATTCTGTCCTTGTGGGTCTTCTGTCTGTGGGTCTTTTGTCTGTGGTTCTTCTGTCCTTGGGTCTTCTGTCTGTGGGTCTTCTGTCACTACGCCGTTCCGCCAACGGGGGATGATGTTCCGCCAACGGGGATGATGTTCCGCCAACGGGGGATGATGTTCACCCAACGGATAATTTTCCTCTGGAGACGAAAATTCCTAGCGGAGACGAAAATTGCGGAGACGAATATTCCGTTTATTTCCTTGGAGACGAATATTCCTCTGGAGACGAAAATTCCGAAAATGTTGGAGACGAAATTTCCAGAGACGAAAATTCCGTACACCGGGTTTTCTCTGATAAACTGATGAGTAAAAATGAAATGTTGACTGTTTTATCCGGTAAACTCTTATAAAACGAATTATTCAAAAACAACAAATTTATTTAAAAAAATAAATGATTTTCCTCGTCATTTCCAATTAATCAACATCAGAATCTTCATAAAATTCCTTAATCACAAAATGTTTTGTGATGTCATAACAAAAAGGCTTAGTCTCCAAATCATTACCAAAATTTGCCTCTACAGAACAACATCTTAACCAAACAGTCGGTTCATAAGAGTCAAAATTATCTTTCAATAATACAGCTTTACCTTAAAAATAACTAAAATCTTCTAGACTAAAATTTTACTAACCAATTTGGTTTCCATTTTGAGTAAAGAAAATATAAGGTAACTTTTTAGGTAATTTATCAGTTGCTCATTTTTGGAAATCATTTTAATTTTTTTCAAATTTTTTGCAAATTTTATTTCTCACAGTTTATTTTTATATTTTATTTTTAATATTTTTAATTTTAATTTACCCGGTCCCCAACATATTTCTGACCCCTCCCCCAATTCTCTGTCAAAAATATTTCGGTCCCAGACTGAATCCTCGTACTTGTACCTTGTCACATGTCAATCAATCATAGCCTGTCACTTTTCATGTACCTTGAAACTTGTACCTGTCAATCAATCAGAAACTGCCACTTATCACTCCGGGAGCCGAAGAGTTTCCCAAACACTGGTTTCCGCCGTCATTTGCGGTGCGGGAGCCGAAGATCTCCCCCACACCCTTTGGTTTCCCTTTGTCATGCCGCATTTCCCGCACCACTACTTGTACAAGTACAAGGAATTGTTGGTGTGGGAGGTGGAAACCTCCCACACCCTTTGGTTTCCTCTTTGTCATGCCGCCATTTCCCCGCACAAGTGCGGAGAAATTGATGGGGGTAGGGGGTGGGACCCCCCTACACCCTTTGGTTTTTGCCGACAGACCCCTCCCCCTCTACAAAGTCCCTCTGACAAGTGGGACTTTGTGGGGGGGGGGGGGGGGGGTAACTACTAATGTTCACAATTGTATTGTCTATAAACTAATGAGACAATTCATATAATGATAAAAATTTCCTAAATTCACTTTTGACATTTTTCCAAATTAATATAAATTTAATTCTAATAGCCAAAAATGATTGAGAACAATTTTGAGAACAGTTTAGTAATTATCTATTCAGTGACTTATCCCTTAATTTTAGCATTAACTTACACTTGGATTTTGTGTCATCATATTGCTTGAACTTTGAATTAACTCATCACCAGAATCATCAGAACCATCACTTGCCTCTTCGACAAAAAGTTGTTTAATATCATCCAAAATAGCAGAAACTCGGCAACGAGGACAAGTCTTTGACTGAAAATTTTAAAAATAGAATTTAAAATTAAATTTCCTTACCCCTTCAGAAATCCATTTAGAAACACATTCGTGATGGAATGTGTGATTACAATTTTTCAAAGTATAAACATTGTCAGGACGTAAACGAAATTGGCAAACAGTACAACGACCAAATTTGTAATAAACCATTTTTAGATTTTAAAAGACTAAATAAAAAATTCCAAAAATAATAACAGAATATAATAGTAGAATTAGGAAAACACAGAAAAAATAAAACAATATTGATAAAAAATACGAATAAGCGAAAAGCTTTGAATAGAATTTCCTTTTAAAAACGAAAATTCTTCATTGAAATATTCAAGTTTGACCAAACATGTGTATTTATTTTTCAAATAACAGCAATGAGAACCTCAACAAACGAGGATATATTTATATACAGAAACAGTTTTTGCCCAAAGAGTGTAAAAATATTAAAAGTAGATTGAAAATTATTTTTATGAGAATATTTGTTGAGGGAATATTTTAAAAATATAAAAGATAAGAAAATGTTTTGAGGTAATTTTGAATTATTTCCGGGAAAACACAGACATAAAAATATTTAAAAATATTCCCTCAACAAACAAATAAATTCTTTTTCTCCTCTATTTTTCCTCAACATTTCTAGTATTTATAACAAACTGTTTCAGACGTTTACTTCTGATATTTTTGATTTGGGAAAAAATAAAAAGTGGTCATACAAAGTTAAAAATTCCCCTCTTAATTCTATGAAACAACCGTCTTTTAATGTTTTAGAAAGGGAATAATTATTAAATGGATTAATTAAAACTTATTTTTAAATTAAAGAAAGTTTTTAAAGATTTTTAAAAATTTTTCAATTTAAGAAGACTTGAATCCTTAAACTCAAAGGAATTTTAGATTTAATTAAAAATTTTTTCTACAAAATGACTGAAAAAGGATTAAATTTTGATTTGAATTAAAATTAAAATTCTTTTTTAAATTAATTTAGAAAAAAATTTTTTAAGCTAAATAAGTGAATTGATGACTTATTATAATAAAACTTTATACTGAATTAAATAATCTTCAAATAAAATTTAATGAAGTGAAAGAAAAGACTGCCAATCTTGAAAGGAAAAATAATTCTTTAGAAAATGAATTAAATGAGACCAAAAAAGTTTGGATTTTTTAAATTATAAATAATTCAATCATCCATTAACACCTTTAATCCATACAATCGTACGATAACCTCTTAATTCATCTAAATCCCTCGTAATTCCCCTTTAACCCATATCTCTCGATATCCCTCTATTGATACTGAAACCCTTTTGAAAAAGAATATTGATGGAGTTGGTGTGATTGAAGGGGATAGAAACTAGTGTTCGGCATTTGCGATTTTTCGAGATCGAGATCGAGATTATCGAAAAATCTCGATCTCGAAAAAATCTCGATTTTTCCAAAAATTGATCGAGACGAGATCGAGAATCTCGAAAAATCTCGATCTCGAAAAATCTCGGTCCAAAATTTTCGAGATTATCGCGATATTTCGAGATTTTTTATAATCCCTTAGAATTGAATAAAAATTTATTTCAATCAATATAATTATGATCTAAATGTAAATTTAATATTTGTAATGAATCAATGGAAGGGTTTGGTTAAGGAATATCAACATTTCAGCTTTTTCTGGACTCAAAAGTGAGCGTACAGGCCTTTCATTTTTTCTTTACCTGGTACTCATACCTGCCAATTTTTGAGCATTTTGGAATCCAAGGAGCAATATTTCCTCCAAGGATCCTCTTAATCCCAGAACCCTTCCATGCGCCGCAGGCGAAAATGTTGAAAATTTTGAAGGTCCTTAAGTCAGATTTCTTCCATTTTTTGCGCCGCAGGCGGAAATTTTGAAAATTTTTTAAGGCCTGAAGCCAGATTTCTTCCATATTTCACCGCCGGAGGCGAAAATTTCGAGAATTTTGGAAGGCCTCAGGAGAAAAAATTCGGGGTCACTTTAGTACGTGGGTGCAGGCTTTAATTTACAAATGTTATACCATTCGAAAGAGCTAGACGAGCCGAGTCGAATGCCACCAAAATTAGCTCTAGGAAAAATTTTTGAACCGAGATACAGCGCCCTAAAGTTCGAAAAACCATAGGGGGGACCAAGCACTTTTTTGGGGTGAAAAATTCGAAAATGCAAATTATACCTCATTCGAAAGAGCTCGTCGAGCTGAGTCGAATGACACCAAAATCAACGAAATCCGACTTGATTGGACCGAGATCTAGACCCCTAAAAACCGAAGATCCAAAGGGGCGATTTTTGGAATAAAAAATTTTTTATACAAATAATAGCTCATTCGAAAGAGCTCGACGAGCTGAATCGAATGACACCAAAATCACCGTGATTGAACAAGATTAGACAAAGTTATAACACAAAAAACCTAAACCTATGGAGCGTCGGCGAGGCGCTTGTGCAAAACCCCGCGCTTCGCGCGGGGTTTTGCGGCACGCGCCTCGCGGGGAGTCTACGGGCGATGGGTCTGGGCTCGTAACATAAACCTATTCCTATCTCCCTTGCTCTGGACGTATTTGGGGCCTCCGTAGCAGCAAAAATCTCTATAGATGCCATAGGTAAGGAGCTAAAATAAAAGATCATAACTTTGTCCAATCAAGTCGGATTTCGTTGATTTTGGTGTCATTCGACTCAGCTCGACGAGCTCTTTCGAACGAGCTATTATTTGCATATTCGAATTTTTCAGCCCAAAAAAGTGCTTGGTCCCCTCTATGATTTTTCGATTTTCAATCGCCTGTATCTCGGTTCAAAAATTTTTCCTAGAGCTAATTTTGGTGGCATTCGACTCAGCTCGGCTAGCTCTTTCGAATGGTATAACATTTGTAAATTAAAGCCTGCACCCACGTACTAAAGTACAGCCAAAAATTCTATTGTTAGAGCCGCAGGCAAAATTTTTTTGAAGTCTAGATGGTCATGAAGCTTAGACTCTCCATACCAACCCTACTTTCGGCCTAGTACTGAAACTTAGTTGAGGTATATACAAGGGGGACTCAACCCGGATTTGGGACCCGGACTCCGGAAAAATCCGGCCGGATCCGGTCCGGCCCCGGTCACTAGTAGACTAGTAGATATAAATTTTTTTATAAAAATAAATATAAAAATAAATATTTATATCGGTCACTAGTAGATATAAATATATGCAAGTAATTTTTTGAAAATTGAAACAAATAATAATTAACAAAACGCCAAAATTTATAAATACTGATCACGAAAAATCTTTTTTAAAAATATCGAAATATCGAAAAATCTCGCGAGATTTCTGACTTGACCGAGACGAGATCGAGATCGATAATCTCGAAAAATCTCGATCTCGAAAAATCTCGATTTTTTCAAAAATTGATCGAGACGAGATCGAGATCGATAATCTCGAAAAAAATCTCGCGATATCTCGAAAAATATCGTCGATATCTCGTCTCGTGCCGAACACTAATAGAAACCTCAACTCACACAGAATTATGGCCCACAATCGAAATACCGTACCATTGGTTCTAAAATTCAGAACTGAGTACTTATCTCTATAGATCTGAGTATTTATCCCTTTTAATCCTGAAATATTCCATTTTGATATACCCTGCCAAAAGTTATAGGTTCAGGAATGGACTCATACTTATTTTTTTGGGAATCGTAAATAAATTTGTTGAAATTTAAAATAATAAATCTCTTTAAAAAATATAGAACCTCCAAGAAAAAATAGAAAAAATAAGCAAGGTATTTGTTTCATTGAATTTTGGATAAATAAATTTTCCTTAGCCTAAATTTAAATATTATGGTGAGGTAAATGAATAAAAAAATATATACCTATTTACATGAAAGGTTTTTTGCCCCCCCCCCCAAATGACGGTTTTGTTGTAAAGAACTTAAAAAGTATTTATATTTTTATTTGAGAATATTTGTTGAGGGAATATTTTAAAAAATGAAAGATAAGAAAATGTTTTGAGGAGGAACTCAGGCTTAAATTTTCCGATAAAAATCTCATGCACAAGCAAATAACTTCAATTTTCCTCAACCAAAAGACATATTTTTATAATGTATTTACATTATATTTTTCCATAAAATTGAAATTTTGATTAAGAAATATTTTAATTAATTATTCTTTGTAAATTTAAAAAAACAACCGTCTGGTTTTTCAATTCTTTTTTTTTAAAAACTTGTTTTGGAGGCCCATTTTTTTAATTAAATGATATTTTTTCATAGTTAGTCGAATTGTTTCAAATAAGTTATTCAACTAAAACTTATTATCAAAAGTTTTTAAATAAATATTTTTAATTTAAAATTAATATTGAGTGTGTGTTGCACTACATATTATCTAAATATCTAATTATATATCCTTGTTTAACCTCCAACTAGATAATTATCTTTATACGAGAGTTTGTGTTATAAATTCTTAGATAAAACTCAGACTTTTTCATCAAAACATGACTTAACAAATAAAAATTCTTTACATTGATTACCCTGACTTTTCCTAAATTACTTAATTGTTATTAGATTTTAGATTTTAATTTTACAAAATGTCTGAAGGATCTACAAATTCTGATTTTGATTTAGTGGTAACAAAAATAAAATAAATTAATTTTAATTAATTTTCAGCAAAATTGGCTAAACAAAAATAATAATGATGATGATTTTGATATTCAAACAAAATTTGCTAATCTTTTAATTGAATTTAATGAAGAGAAGGAAAAGAATACTAAACTTGAAGAACAAATAAATAAGGTGAAAAGGGGGGGGGGGGTGAGGGATATTTATTTTATCATATAAATTTTCATGTTAATTCTTCTGTTTAGACCCCCACCATTTTCCTGAATCTCTGACCATTTTAAAATCTTTTGCTTGATCTTTAATTTAGCACATATCATTCGAAAGAGCTCCTCTCTGGGAAGGCTTTTTGTCCTTCTGCAAGGGATTAAAACAAGTGATCATAACTTTGTTCCTTTAAGTCAGATTTCGTTTATTTTAGTTTTTTTTTATTTATTTTATCATATAAAGTTAGTTCTATTCGACTCCTCTCGAAAAGCTCTTTCGAATAATATATAATTAGCCATAACAAAATAACAGATGTCGCAAAGGGATTCAGGAAAATGGTGGGGGTCTAAACCGAAGAATTACCATTTTCATTACCTACCTACATAGATAACCATTTATGGGTTTAAAAGCCTTAAAATCTCTAATTTAAATTAAAGATGAGTGTCTCATACGAAAAAAAGATTGGAGAATTAACAAATAAGTTGGAACGATTGAGTAAAAATTGCAAAAGAGCGGTTAAATTTATTTAATTTTATTAATTAAATATTTAAAGCGTTATGTACAAATTAAAAATAAATGGAGTGAGATTAATGATGTTTGTTGTGTTAATAAATGTTTAAATGAAATAAACACAAATAATATAAAATGTATTAAAGGAAATGGATTCGTTAAATTAATTGATGATGAGAATTGTAAATATATTAATTGTTAGGAGGGGAAAGGTAAATAAATAATTGGATATACTTTAGCCGGTGGCCCACTCAGAAACGGGTCAATCTGCATACCATTCGATTCGTGTAGGCGAGCTACGTCGAATGGTACAACTCTATATGCGGAAATGCCCACGAGCCGAGATATAAGTCCTTAAAAACCGAAAAAAATCGGCTGGTGGCCCCTCTTCCCTAATTTCTACAAAATTATTTTATTACTTATGTGAAAACGAGATTATTATTTTTTTAGGTTTTAATAAATACGTTGAGGTTTATATTGAAAATAATTTTGCTAAACGAGAAGATTGCATTAATTATTCACTATTTTATCTTGAAATCAAAGCTAAACGGGAAGGAGATAACCCTGCTTACAACTGGATAACTATTGGTCTTGAAAATATTAATAAAGCTGTGATTAATTTGCTTCCAGTTTATGGAATAATTGAAAACGAAAGATGTCAAGTATAGTAAAATAGATCCTTCTCCCTATTAACTATGCGCTGAAGCGGTGGGCCCTTTCCCAGTTATTATAGGATACAAGGGGAGAGTGTGATCGGGACATCCTAGAAGACCTTCGGGGTTGATCAAGTCCCTCAGTAACTTCCCTACACCGAAACACACCTAAGTGATAAAAGCGCTTTTATTCAATAACTAGGAAAATACGAACAATAATATAATGTTAGCTAATACATAATAAAGGAATAAAAAAAGGGAAAGCTAACAATAATGAACCGTGTATATCTGTGATCAAATCACTTAAATAAACATACAAGTGGGAGGGACATTAAGCTAGTAAATTGGTTGAGATAATGTGAACGGAAATAAATATAATTGAACAAAGTCCTTCCAAGCTCAATATTTCCTGGGAAAGGGCATTAGAGTCCTACACCTCCCTTGCCCATCTAGACCGTCCCTGGTCGTCAAAATTGTTTGTAATCCTTTTAGTTTTGATTGTTTTTCTTTTTATTGGATGGCTGACCGAAATCAAATTTCTGAGTACTTTGAGAATGTCTAATGTTATGACCCATTTTTGGAGGGTCATTTTTCTTTGCCTGTGGGCAAACTAGATTCACTCCCCTTATTTTTCTAGGACCGTCTCTGGTCCGAATGAATATTGTCAAAAGCTAAGAATTATAGTGTGCCTAAGCACTCCGCGAATGCAGTTTCCATATTTTGTTTATTTTCAGGCGACATTCTCAATTGACTCTTTATTTGATTTCGGAGTCCCAATAATTTTACTGAAAATATTGTTTTTGCTCCCTAAGGAATTGTTTTATCTTTGACAGGTATACCGAGCTTTCGTGTTTGTCAGATATGTAACATTGAAAAATGTGGTTTGGGTAACAAATAGTGTAGTTTAATTGGCATATTTAAAATAATATTGGTTGGAAATAAATAAGGCAGAGTAAGTAACAGTCAGAGAAAAATGTAAGAATGTAATTAGATTATAGTTCCAATGTAAATGATTCTAAAATTGTATGAAAATAAGTGGTATTTGAATATTTTGAGGAAATTTTTGAATTGAATGATTTTTAAAATAAAATACAATTAAAATACAAATTTAGGGATGTAATCTGATTATAGTAAGGGATATTAGAATATTTAAATGACATTTTGAAAATAATTTGGTAGAGAAAAATGCTCAACATAAAATATTGATTTTTTTATTTAAATAATAATATTTTGAGGTGTGAGTGTGTAGGATTGTCAAAAATGAATTCACCTAAGTAAATGCTTAAGACGTTCATGATGTGAATTAATACATAACTGGGAAATTGAATAATATCATTTTAAACAATTTTGAGGTATTATTAAATAGCTTGGGGAATATTATATATTTAAATGAAGTTGCTAACTATATGTCAAAATGAGGCTTGATGGAGTTCGAACCTGTTATGGATATTTAGATATTGGGGAATATTATATTTTGAGGTATTATGAAATAGCTTGGAATAATATTTTGAAATAATATTATGAAATAATATTTTGAATATATTTTGAATACCTGTTTTTTTTGATAATGGGAATATTAGAACTTATTAATAAAAGCTTAAATTGAAATAATATGTATATATTAGGTGTAACTGGTTATAAAATATTATTTTGCATTACAAATAATACCTAAGTATCTAACATTAAAAAATAATATTTTGGAGGATAATGAAGGGAAGGTAAGACAGTATTAGTGCTAAAAATTTATGTATTAGTTTTATGAAAAATAAGGATTTGTTATAATCCTGTTCTTTCATAACCCTTATACAGATTTAGAGCATTAACATTGTCTTTTGGAAATTTAAGGAAAATTGTACAATTCTTCATCTTTAGTATTGAACATTGCATCGCCGAAGCGCTTCAATCAGCATTGTACCATTTTCTTTGCAAGCCAGTCGTTAGCATTTATGCATGAAATAAAAAAAAATTAGAAATTATTTAATAATTATAAACTTCCAACCCTCTTTTTACCATCAACTCACACAATGCATGTCATGTTCAGGTAATTCAGTGTTGCAGCACAACCTGAAATATAGTGAGTTAGTAAATATTCATAATCAATTTTAAACAAAACTTCTCTTCTATAATTATTTAAAAAAAATTTCTTGATAAAAAAAACTTTCCTTCGTTTTGCTTAACGTTTTCTCACAAAATTTCTTTTACCTTCCCCATAAATCACCGAAGTTGTCACCAAAGCTTGTTTGCTGATCATTGGCAAGTGGACAGCGATGTCTTGCTATTGTAGTTAATTGTCACTAGTCCATGCGCATTTTCATTTCATGAACTTGTATTGCCAATTCATTTACCATATCCCTCAACTCTTGTTTTTCGTCTACCCAATTATCATAGCTTTGATTCTCAATTTGTTCAAAATTTAGTTTATTACAATACTTACAAATAAAGCATATATTAGACAATTGTTCATTTTGTTCATGTATCACCCTGTTTTGATTGTATTCATTATTTGATATCGCCGAAGCGTTGCTTGTTGATTGAATTAATTCATTAGGATTTGTTGAAATTCTGTTTGCGTTAATGGATTGGATGTTTGATGAGTTGTAGCTACTAGTTCCTCCACCGATAACTCCTAGCTCTAACTCTTGTAAGTAAGCGACAAGCTTTTTGAAATCCTTTCGACCGATTAGAGGACCTACAAGGTGGAGCGACCGCCGAAATTCCGGTCTTACTTTTTCTATAAGTGCCCTACATAACATTTCTTCTTTTGCTTCAGCTGGGACATGAGATGACGTGGTATTTACCAATGGTACCAATCTTTTGATAAAATCACTTATAAATTCCCCTTCCTTTTGATAGCATGCCGCAATCCTTTTATAAGCTAGTTCTTTAAAGTGAGGGCTGTCTAATTTATTTTTAATATTTTTCAATGCATTAGACAAAGTATTCTTTTCTGCGATTGATAAACATTCAAATATGTATCTAGCTTTATTACCTAAGTATAGTTTGAGTCTGTTAATCTTTTCTAGCTCTGTCCAGTTGGTTCCAAAAACATCAATATAATCTTTAAATCTTACTATCCATTCATCGAACGCCGAAGCTGTTTCACCAGTGAATTCTACTAGTTGTGCAACGCTATGAAATCGCTAAATCGCTATCATTAAACGCTATGAAATCTTCACCGATTTTTGATTCAGACATTTAATTATATATTTTTCGCCGAAGCAATATGAGAAAAGAGCACAAAATCAAAACAAAATCCAAGAACTTGAATATACACCCTCAACAATGAAGTAAAATTAATTAATATAACGCCGAAGCAAAGTAAAATCCAACAAAAAATTATTTGACAACCAGTTGAAGTGAACACACAAAAACTATAAAATAATTAAAATTATTTTGAAAATGTTTTTATTTTTTGACAAGCTATCTAGTTTAACAGTTAATGTTGCTGATTATAGTTAGTGGATGCCAAATTTATTGCCAGAAAATGATTTTCTGAATAACTTTTACGTAATTTCTGATTTATTAAGTAATTTCTAGAGATATTTCATTAAATATAATATAATGTTTTAAATATATATGACATATAGTTAAAAGAAGAGATGGAATGACAGTACAGTATATTAATATAAATAGACAACTATTGTTCAAGACCCAAAAAATTATCTCGTAAAGTCAGAGAGTGCGAAACAACAGAATCAGAAACAAATGTGATTCAAATAATTGAAATAATTATTTTTAGTATTAAGTATTCCAGCTAACTTAATCATTCGATTTCTAAACCAGCCATAATTTTTAAAATTATTTAAACTATTTTAACTCTTGACTATTATTCGTAATTGTCTAATAATCTGAGATAACAGTTATTCTTGTTTATACTATTTAATTTTTTTAAGTAAAATTGTTTGAAAGAATATTTTCCAAGAATATTCTAAGATAAAATAAAAAAAAGATCAATGCAGATTATGAAAAGAAAGAAAATTTTAATTACGAATGGAATTAAATCAATCCAAACATTTTAATTATGTCCCCTAAAGGCAGCTGAATTTCACAAAAAAATTTGAATAAACTACGGCCTAGACAGATCCCTTGTGTTTCAACAATGTTTTTTTTCAACCCCAAACTTTACTCTATTTCTAGACAGTTTGAGTTTTGGACTGTTTGAGCCATAAACTCCCCTAACAGGACTGTAATTAGAATCCGAAAAATAATTAAAATTTCCAAAAAAAAACTAAATTGTAAATACTCAATTATAAATGTTTCCAGACTTCCACAAACATACAAATGTTTATGTCAAGTTGTGTTTGTGAGGAGAATTTAAGTTATGATAATTTTGTTTGTAAATTTGAATAAGCTTTAGTATTAAGACAATAAATTAAAATTTCCATTAAACTCATTTACTATACTATTTTACAATCCTTGTTAAGACATTTAAAATGTTTAATTTGTGTTCTGTATGATGCCATAAAAGCAGATTTTTTTAAAGAAATTTAACTCAAAGAAATAGACATGGATTTCAAAGTAAAGAACCTTTCTCTCTCTCTTTTTCTATTACCATACTAAACATCTTTTATTTGAAGAAAGTTATTGCTGGGAATAATTTGGCCACTACTTTAACTAATTACCGAAGTTTAAGAACCGACTAAATATCTTTCCTATTCTCTCTCATTCTAGATTTAAATTCTCTTCATTTAGCTAATATTGGACTACAATGGTAAAAGATGAAACGAAAACTGAAGTTGTTACCTGGTATGGATTGAAGCCATACAAACCGAGTAAAATTGTTTTTGTCTAAGGTGTTTCCGGTAACCAAAAGCGAAACACATTTCTTGGTCTTGTTACGGTATTTCTTTAGGAATGTCTTAACTTGGACAAATGAAACAATAATTAATAAATATGTATTGCTTTTATAGGAATAAACGATAAACTGTTCTTACAGCTAAAAAGCTAAAAATGAGTTTTTTTTTATTCAGAAATTCGGAAATTTCTAAAAATAATGTAAAAAGGTTCTTTACGTTGGAATTATGAATAGAAGGAAAAAATAACGATATAAAAATAAGTGTTTAAAAATCAAAATAATTTATAATTTATCATATTTTTTTTTGTTAGTCTATAAATCCTAAGGTTTTTGAAGTTTTTGAGAGAAGTTATTATTTAAAATTATTAAGGGCTTTATGTATAGAATTGCATATAAACAGATTACAAAAATTAAGTTGGTATTTTATAATTGCATCTACTAAAAAAACTATTTCAAGTCATTTGAAATAATTTTTAAAGATCGCCTTAATTATTCAAATGAAAATTAAAACTATAAAATGGATATTTAATTTTAGACTTTACAAATTAGAGTACACATAAATATGTATTTCACTGTTTAGCTGATAAATTGTTGGAAATATTTAATGAGTATGTTGTTGTTAATATCGGTATTTTATTATAAAATACATATTTCATATGTAAATTTGATAGAATATGAAATAGAAATAAAAGAAAAATTGAGAAAGAATAGATTGCAGAATATATCTTTTTTATATATAAATTCGAGATGGAATTATTATAAAATTATTATAAAATTTTAAATTGTCGAATTCGTTTCTAGTTTTTCTGAAAATGACTCGAGTTTTCTGAATAATATACAGAAAATAAAACCGAGAATAAAGGACAGCCAGATTTTACAGGAAAAGGTTTTGACAGCCAGATTTTACAAAAAAAGGTTTTTAGCTACCCTCGACCTGGTCTATTCCGAGTCTCATTATTGGTATTTACATTTTAACGTAAAAAAAATTTTTTTTAACCCCAAAGGGTACATTATGACGAATTCGACTGTATTTAAAATAAATTAATGAATGTTCTTAAAAGTATTATTAGCACCTTAAAAATATGATTCTCAACCGTGATTATGAATTAGGAATGTTAATAAAAAGGAGTCGGAATAATTACTGGTAAATTGTTAAACATCATGTTGACTTTGAAAACCCTAAGGATTTTAGCACTAAATGAGAAAAAGGAGAATACATATAATTAAAATATCACTCTTAATACTTCCAATAATTTGAATGTAATACTAAATTAAAGAAAAATGCCAATAATGTTTGGATTTTGTTTTTCATATACTTTAAAACATCGCTAAAAAAATAAGTTTGATTTAAATACCAGGGGAACCGTAATATCATAATTGGAAATCCCGAAAATGGTTCAGTAAAAATTCTTAAATTAAGTAAAAATTCAGACAAGGCCACATAAATTGATGACGCATTCATTAAAATTATTAAACCACTTTTAAGTGGAAAGATGGGAGAAAATCAGTCTATTACCAGGGATACTGAAAATTTAATCGTAAAACTATTTATTTATTTCTAAATTCATAATTTATTAATCAAAATTGAACTAAGGCAAATTTATTTTTAAAAGATCCTATTTCTGAAAAAGTCTGTTTTTTTTTGAGTTTAGAGAAAATCTTTTTCCAAAATTACAATACCCCCTTTTTTGAAACCAATAATTAGATTTTTTTGATACACATGTATATTCTTGTTCAGAGCCGACTTTTAAAACCGAAAATTTTACGATATTTTTGCTAACTTTAAGCAAAAGGAAAAAGAAAATTTTGTTTTTTTTTAATTTTAAAACAAGAAATTCCTTTTTTTTGAAAAGAAATTCAAAGAGAAATATTGAATATCGAAAAAGGAGTGTTCGTGGGTCGGTTCTGAACTTTCTGTATTATACATAAAATATCGTTTTTTAAATTAAATTCTTTAAAAACTAAAATATTGAACCAAAAATTGAAGGGGATGGATTAAGGAAAACGATGAAAATACAGATGAAGAAGTAGAAAAGATTGTGCATTTGAAAGTTTAGAATGATTATCTGAAAATAACAAATAGTTTGTGAAATGATTTGAAGGGTTGGAAATAAAAAAATGCCCAAAAAGAAAATTTTAATTGTTTAAATTTTTGGTCAAATAAGGCTAAGAAAACAGGAAAACCATAGTTTAAGATTAAGTTTTAGGAAATGGTTAAAATTACCGCAACTGTAGAACAATTGACCAATAGTTCACAATAACCACTAGTTCAATTTGTGGACAAATTCCTGAAATATCATAATGTTAGGACCAAATATATATAAAGAAAGGATTAACTTTAAAAATTAGATTCTGACCAAATTAAATATAAATTATTATGAAATTTCGGCCTAGAATTTTTAGAAATTGTAACACAAGCGAATGTAAATGAAATTTTACTTAATGAAAGTTTAACCCTCTCTCAAATAATACCATACAAATTTTTTTGGAATCAAACTGAGTTTGTTATAAGGAAACTGGGATTAAAAAGGAAGTTACAGCTGAGGAAATCTGCCTGACTAAAGTACAATTTTAAATACTAAACTATTAAATTTTCTAAAGTTCGGACCTAGAATTTTAAGTATATGTTTTTAAATACAAACCCACCGCCAATTCTTAACAGCTAACACTTCAATTTGCACACCGAAGTATAAAGTTCCAATCCAATGTAATTTAAACCGAAGTTCTATTAGATTAGTGTAGTCAAAAATGAAATTTTTTGTTTGAATATAAAAATTTTTTTTTAAATAATTTGAATAATTTATAATAAATCTGAGTTATTTGTAAATTATTAAATTTAAAAAAATTATAATACCATATATGCTAGAATAATTACCCCACATAAATTAATTAATATATTAGATTATTTGAGTACCCATTTGAGTTTAAAAAAATTAACTTAAAAAAAAGGAAAAACATTTTTTAAACGAAATGTTTCAAATATAAATTAAAAATCCAAATATAAGTAATATATTTAAAAAAAATATTAATTAATATAATTAAATTCAAAATATTTCCATTAATAATGAAGGAGAAAGTCCATTAAATGAAAAAGCACAGAAAAATAAAGAAAATTGTTATTATTCTTTCTGAGAATTTATTGTTGTAATATTATCTGTTAACATATTATTAATAATTTTTTCTTTTAAGTGTTAAAAAAATTTTTTTTCTTTTAAGTGTTAAAAGCTTTTTTTATATAAGTGTAAACTATGAGTAAAAAAAGAAAATAAAAATTTTTGTATAAAGTCCAACCGGAAGTGAATTAAAATAAGTTAAATTATATATTTTAATTTTTTTTGAGGTTTTGCTTTCGTTTTAGGTTTTTAAAGTTTTATTCTTTTTAAATTTAGTTTTATATACCCGAAGGTTTTTTGATAAGTTATGTTTGTTAATTTTAAATTTAATGTATATTTTTTTGAATTTTTATATGAATTTAACCCGAAGGTTTTTTAAGTATACTATTTTATTTAAATTTATATTATACATTTTTTTTAATAATTATTTTCTTAATAAATAATGTATTTAACCCGAAGGATTGGTCTTACGCGCGCTGCCATATATTTATTTATGTTTTAAATTTCTATACCGGTTTAAATTACTTAATTTTTATAAAATTTTCTTAATATTATGTTCGGGCTATTACCTAGTTTTCCTTTAATTTTTCCCCCCTTGCTCCTCCGGCGAGAATCTTAGCCGGTGCTACCAGTAAAATAGATCCTTCTCCCTATTAACTATGCGCTGAAGCGGTGGGCCCTTTCCCAGTTATTATAGGATACAAGGGGAGAGTGTGATCGGGACATCCTAGAAGACCTTCGGGGTTGATCAAGTCCCTCAGTAACTTCCCTACACCGAAACACACCTAAGTGATAAAAGCGCTTTTATTCAATAACTAGGAAAATACGAACAATAATATAATGTTAGCTAATACATAATAAAGGAATAAAAAAAGGGAAAGCTAACAATAATGAACCGTGTATATCTGTGATCAAATCACTTAAATAAACATACAAGTGGGAGGGACATTAAGCTAGTAAATTGGTTGAGATAATGTGAACGGAAATAAATATAATTGAACAAAGTCCTTCCAAGCTCAATATTTCCTGGGAAAGGGCATTAGAGTCCTACAGTATTTAAACTTGAAGATTTTTGTTGGAATGATGAAGATATTTTCGGTTGCGGATTAGTTTATCCTCCAACTGATAAATTAGCTAAAAAGTTACCTTATATTTTCTTTACTCAAAATGGAAACCAAATTGGTTAGCAAAATTTTAGTCTAGAAGATTTTTGTTATTTTTAAGGTAAAGCTGTATTATTGAAAGATAATTTTGACTCTTATGAACCGACTGTTTGGTTAAGATGTTGTTCTGTAGAAGCAAATTTTGGTAATGATTTGGAGACTAAGCCTTTTTGTTATGATATTACAAAACATTTTGTGATTAAGGAATTTTATGAGGATTCTGATGTTGATTGATTGGAAATGACGAGGAAAATCATTTTTTTAAATAAATTTGTTGTTTTTATAAATTTGTTGTATGGAATAAAGCTGTTCCCTTTGGAATAACGGGGAAAATCATTTTTTTGAATAATTTGTTTTATATGAGTTTACCGGATAAAAAGTATACTTATTTTAGAAGGACGATATTTTGCCAATAAAAATGTCTGGGTCAAATTGATGAAAATTCTCCCTATAAGAATGTCTGTGTTTTGCCGGAAATAATTCAAAATTACCTCAAAACATTTTCTTATCTTTTATATTTTTAAAATATTCCCTCAACAAATATTCTCATAAAAATAATTTTCAATCTACTTTTAATATTTTTACACTCTTTGGGCAAAAACTGTTTAAGTATATAAATATATTTTTTTTTTGATTTTCATGTCTTAAACTCACATTTAGATTAAAAAAGAAAATTGAAATGAATTGTCATTCCAAAAATTTTTCATATTTTCACAAAAAAAATAAAATTGTCTCTTAGAAGAAAAAGTTTCCCTTAATTTTAGATAAATTTATTTATTTAAATTCCATAAAACAAATGGAATTATTTTTTTCTATTCCTTTTTGGAGGTGTTTTAAAAAAGATTTTTTATTTTAAATTTAAACAAATTTATTTAACTTTTTTTAAAAAAAAGTTAAATCTATACTCTATTAAGCACCTACTCCAAAACAAAATTTTCAGAAAATTAATTTTTTTAAAATATGAGAACACCAAAACAATTAGAAGAATGGTCATTTTCCACACAAAATTCTGATAAAGATGAAACGCTTGTTGAAGAGGAAGATGAAAATTTTACAGAAACATCGAGTATTGATGGATTAACTACTATATCTAGTAGTTGTTGTTCAACACAAAATATAAATGGAAGTTTAAAACAATGTTTGAAGAAATTAGAGGTAAAAAATTTTTTTGTTGAGTTCAATTTCTTCTGACGAAGATGTTGTACCCATCTATATTTAAAAATAAATTTGGTATTTTTCTGTTATCCCTACCCCCTTTTGCGGATTTTACGGACTGTTTTATGTGTAGACATTAATAAAGAAAAATTATTTTTAAATATAAATGACAGATTTTTAAATATGACAGATTTTTAACAATAATACTCAAATAAAATAAATAATGATTTTTTGCAATGTTAATAAATATAAATAAAATTAGGATCAGTATTAGCGTTTATGGGGTGAGAAGCAAAACCAGGAATTACAAAACACGGAACAGACAAAGCCCTGACAGTAAAACGAGGTTTACCAAGACACTCCAACACACAACACGGTCTCTTCACTGTGTTTTTGTTGTTCCTTGTTTTGGTAATATCGGTTTTAAGACCGTGCAGTGCCCTTTGTTTAAAAAGAACTGCTGATTCGCGGCATAGACTTATGGGTGAAAAGAAAATAAGTATTTATTTTTGTTAGGTATTTATTAGAGTGTCTCCTGACGGTTCAGAAAATTTTTCCCATTATGTACTTATAAATTAGATCCTTGACATTTTTCGATAACATCCCTGTAAAGGGAAATACGACTAATTTAAAAATACCTAAATTTATATTTTAGTTGAAATTGACAATTAATGATCAAGCTTTGAAAATTCATAATTTTGAACATAAAGAGGCAATATTTTTTATTTCATTTCTTGTATCAGAAATATTGGTAATTCCAAGGATTGTCCCCCCCCCCATTTTTTTCATTTTTTCCTTCCTTAAGAATGACATAATGGTCAATTTTTCTTCCTTCCTCAATTTCACTCTAGTTCCCTGTGGCAAATTCAAATCAGACATTCCTCTCAAAATAAGAGGCATTAACAAAGAAAGGATTAATCTATGAATCGATTAACATTGGTATATAACATTAGAATGTTTTGAAAACATCACATTCTTAGTTAAAATTAAAAATATGGAACAACTGAAAAATTTTAAATCTTCGCATCTTCATGAAAAACTACGATTAAGCGACAACGATTTCGTTGCATGGCTTGAAGAACTTGGACTTCTTCATGGGAAACGTACATGCGGTAAATGTGGAGGTCGAACAACTATTAAGGTAAAAAAAGACCGCCGATACGGATGTTGGCGCTGTACTATAAGGGATTGTCGGGCTGAACAAGGTTACTTATGTGGTACCTTTTTCGAAGGAACTGTGGCTGAGTTCTTTATTAGGAATCCCGTCAATGTTAATCCTTTCTTTGTTAATGCCTCTTATTTTGAGAGGAATGTCTGATTTGAATTTGCCACAGGGAACTAGAGTGAAGTTGAGGAAGGAAGAAAAATTGACCATTATGTCATTCTTAAGGAAGGAAAAAAATGGGGGGGGGGGGACAATCCTTGGAATTACCGAAATATTTTTAAATATTATTTTTAGCAAATCCAAAAACTCGAGACTAAACATAAAAATGAAATTAAAGAAATTAAACAAAATTTAAAGGAAAAAGACGAAAAAATTATTCTTTTGGAAGCAGCAATTAAAAATGTAATTACTTTTTATTTATAAGTTAAGGCAGAAAATGCCAGTTTTGGGCTTTAACTTTTTGAAGATAAGATTATACTTTTTTCATTTCTTATCTGCTCAAAATTTCTAAAACTAAATCAATTTGTGTTAATGATATTATTGTATAGTATGTTAGTAGTCTTTCAAATAAATTTTTGTATCGCTGTTATGTATCTGACTTCCGGTATAGAGCTGTTCAAGACCGAGATTTTTCCAAGACTAAGACAGGACCCCAAAACAATTACACGACCTCAAGACCAAATATTAACAATACTCAAACAATACTCAAATCTGGTTTATTTTTAGAGCTTTCGGCATGAGCATCTATTATTTAGAGGAATTTATAGGAAATGTAATCAAATCTAGAAAAATATTGGGAATTTGGCTTGGAAAAAATTTTGATTTTTAGCGCCTCAGACTCTAAAAATTTGAGAATTTTGGAAGGCCAGGAAGCCAGATTTCCTCACCTCCACATTTTGAAAGTGATCAAATATTTATAGGGATTAAAGAGGGTAAATACCCAGTTCTATAGAGATAAGTACCTAGTCTTGTATTTTAGAACCTATGGTATACGGTAAAGATATATAAAATAATTGAAAACGAAACTGGCAAAAGGCTAACTAAATTTAATATTTTCAGGAGATACTACAAATAAAGTCTGAACATGAAAAAGAAATTAAAATATTGAAAGCTGCAAACGAAGAGAATTTAAAGCAAAAAAATGATAAAATTAATTATTTTGAGGAAGAAATTAATAAGGTAATTAATTAATCATTTTCTTCCTATAAACTAAATCACATTTGAAATTATATTTGGAATTAAAAGTAAATTAGATAAAAGAAAAATAATTTTAACGGAACGGGCCAGTTGAATTTTTTTGAATCCATATTTTGGGCCATATCTTGTTCGATTCTTAATTAATTTAGATACTTAAAATATCAATCGAAAGCCTTGGATGTGAGCATTATTTTCGCCAACAGGAGTGATTTGATCAGATCATCATACAAAAAGTTACAGCCAAATAAAGATCAAATCACGATTGCGCGCATTTATCTAAATATAACTTTTTGTAGCATAAACTGATCAAATCAATCCTGTTTGAGGAAATAAACCTCACATCCAGAGCTTTAGATTGATAAAAGAATTATTCGAATTAATACAAAACCCAAAAATTTATGGCCCAAATATTGCCCAGGTACTCTTCTGACCCCAACCCAATTTTATAAATTACAAAAATTCTTTTTAAAGTTGCATAGACAAAGCAATGATTTAATTAAACTTCAAACTAGTTTTAATGATCTTCAATTAAAATCTATTGAAGAAGAGGAAAAAAGTATTAATTTGGAAAAAGAATTAAAGGTTTGGATATTTTTTGAATATTTTTTAAATATTAATTTTAGAAAATTCAAAAAATAAATTCTGAACATAAAAATGAAATTGAGGAAATTAAAAATAATTTTCAAAAATTAATTGATGAAAATATTAAACAATTAAAAGATGAAATTGTTCAAAAAGATGAAAAAATTAATTCTTTGGAAGTTGAAATTAAAAAGGTAAATATAATTAATTTAGTTTTTATGAAGCATCGCCCCACTACGGGAATGTTGTTCAAACCGGAAAATGTTGATACAATCAACTTTCTTTTAAAATAATTTAAAAGAAAATGATTTAATTTTAATATTTAAAATAAATAAAAAATATTTTTTAAATTAAAATTTTATTTAATAAAGGCAAATGATTTGACCGACAAAAAGTTTGGGGATTTATTTGATTTTGTTAGTTTATCGAATAATTTGGTTTTTGTTAAAGTTAAAAATAAATGGAGTGAAATTGAGAGTTTCTGGAACTGTTGTGACAATAATTGTATAAATACAAACAACCCTGTTGGTAATTGTATTAATGGAAATGGATTTGGAAATATAATTGACAATGAAAATATTAAATATTTGGTGGGAAATGGAGGTAAATTATTTATAATTTTTGGAAGTTTTCAAAAATATTTTTAGGGTGTGATAATCGTGTTATTGTTTGTGCAGAAAATCCATTCAAAAAGCCACAAAATTGTTTTAATTATTCTTTATATTATTTTGAAATTAAATGTAAATTTGAAAAAGAATTAAATGGTAGCAAATCAGATATGAATATTGGTCTTAGAAATTGTAGTACAAACATTTGTATTTCCTATTCTGCAAAATCTGGTATAATATATCCCGGATCATTTAATCTTTCAACATTTTCTTGGAATAATAACGATATTTTTGGTTGTGGATTAGTTTATCCCCCAACTAATATATCGAATGAATTTCCTTATCTTTTCTTTACACAAAATGGAAAACAAATTGGTAAATGTTTAATTAAAATAACCACACAAAAATTGTTTTTTAAAGGTAAAGGTGTATTATTAAAGGGCAATTTTGATTCATATAAACTACTTGTTAATCTTAAATGTTGTTCTGTTGAAGCTAATTTTGGAAATAATTTGGAGTCAAAACCATTTAAATATGATATTTCAAAACATTTAATTCTTAAAGAATTTTATTGAAATCTATTTTTTGATTAATTTTATTTTTTATTTACTTTTTTCATCAAGTTAAATTATCAATTTTTTCAAATATTTTTCGAAATTTGTTAAAAGGAAAATTTCAGTTGATTTGTTTATCAAATAAATATAAGGATAACATGATAGATCTTTGATCAAAACTTTTTATTGTTCGATTTTTAAAATTAAAATTTGCTTTTCGACGAGACAATTATTTGGACATATAATTTTTGAAAAAAAAACTTGTGTCCACTGCCTAACTGTCCACTTACTCCCCAATTGTCCACCATCCAAATATCCGTGTCAGGGCAGTTCTTCGAAGGACACGTCTTCGACAGAAAAAACTTCGAATTACCAAAACTTCGTCCGACAAAACTTCGAAATACCAAAACTTCGACCAAAGAAAAAAATCTGCATTTTCAATTTTGCCTTTATATCGAAAAATGATTGCCTTTATATCAAACAATGAACAAATGAAAAAAAACCATATAAATCGAAAGGATTAATTTTGAGAATTAAATTTGAGGTATCTCATTTTGAATGTTTTTAATGTAATATTAATAATAAATGTATTAATTTTGACTTTTTAGAATTATGTTTATCAAATCACCGAGAAACTAGCCAATGCTAATTCACCAAGGATATAGATATTTTTTAGAAGTTAATAAAAAGGATGTGTTCTACTGGGTATGTAATAAATCTAGAACTCAATTGAAGTGTAAAGGAAGAGCTAAAACTGGAAAAAAATATCCTCATATTTTTTTACAAAAAACCATATATTTTTTTATATTTTTCTAACAATTCAAATCAGTAATTTAGTAGACAAAAATGCAGATTTTTTTCTTTGGTCGAAGTTTTGGTCGGTCGAAGTTTTGGCTGGACGAAGTTTGGTAATAGTTCGGATGAGACCCCCCTCCTTTTTCCTTACTCAAAGTATTAAAAAATGGTCAGTCAGTCTTAGGTTATAGAACTCGTCGAGCTGTGTCGAATGACGCCAAAATCAACACCAGAACTTAACGTTGGGCCGAGATACAGACCCCCGAAAATTGAAAAATACAAGGGTGGACCAAGCTCATTTTTGGGCTAAAAATTCGATTAAACAAATAATAACTCATTCGAAAGAGCTTGTCGAGTTGATTCGAATGAAATCAAAATCAACATAATTGAACAAGATTTGACTAAGTTATGACATAAAGTATCCTATTGTAGTTGGTGAGACGCTTGTGCAAAAAGAAGGTTTTTTGTCTGTATCTCGGCCCAACGTTAAGATCTGGTGTTGATTTTGGCGTCATTCGACACAGCTCGACGAGTTCTATAACCTAAGACTGACTGACCATTTTTTAATACTTTGAGGAAGGAAAAAGGAGGTGGGGGGGGGGTCTCATCCGAACTATTACCCGAAGTTTTGATACTGGGGATATCAGGAGAGGATTTGGAAGGATAACGGGAGACAAATTCAGAATTCTCGCCTTAGCGCCGCAGGCGAAAATTTCGAGAAATTTGGAGGCCTTAAGCCAGGTTTCTTCCATTTTTTGCGCCACAGGCGATTTTTTTGAGAATTTTGGAAAACCTGAAGACAGATTTCTTTCAATTTTTGCCGTTAGATTAGAAGGATAACATAGATATAATTATGCAGAATAAAACTTTTAAATATTTTAGTGATAAAAATAATGCCCTCTTGTTTGCCCACTTTTTGGCCAATTTGGCTCCCTTTTAGAGAAGCCATGCCCCCCTTTTGTGATTTGGAAAGGGACACCTGGTCAAGGAAAGGGACACGCTGGTTTGAATGGATCTTATTTTCCTAATATCTAAATATCTTCCTCATATCCTCTTAGTCACTCGATCCTCTTAGCCTACTTAATCCTCTAATCTCTCAGAAATCCCTCCAAATCCCCGATATCTTTTTAAATCCACCTTAATCCCAGTAAGTCGACCGATATTCTTACATTCCCTGAGGTCAACTGATCTTCCCCTTAACCGCTCTTGATCCTCCTTCATTTTCAGCGCCGCAGGCGAAAACTTTAAGAATTTTTGAATTTTAAGAATTTTTACAACCGTATTTCATTCTTTTTTAGCGCCGCAAGCGAAAATTATGAGAATTTTGGAGCTCGAGAAGCCAGGTTTATTCAATTTTTGTCCTCAGACTGGGTATATTTTTTGCGTTAAAATGGGCCAAATTTACGCAAAACGCAATGCGCTCACCCCCGATCCCGATTTTATGTCATGATCCTGATCCCGCTCAACTCTAATAAATTTTCCATATCAAAATCTTACCTAGGCCAATTTCTATGCGAATTTTTTTCAAGTTTCAATCTCAAATTCAAGTTTCAAATAAATGATTTTATTCTGAATTTAAGATATAATTTATATATAATTAAATTTAATTATACATATATACCTAAATTAAATAAAAATTTTTAGCGTCGCAGACTAAAATTTTGGAAATTTTTGATAATGAAGCAGACAGATTTCTTCCATTTTCAATTTTGGAAGACCAAGGAAATTTTGGAAGACCAAGGAGCCAAATTTCTTCAATTTTTTGTGTCGCAGGCGAAAATTTTGAGAATTTGGACAAAATCTCCATTCGGAAATATTCTTCAAAAATTCTCAGAAATCGGAAATTTTTCCAAAATTTCGGAAATCGGAAGGGAAAATACGTCGGAAATCGGAATTCCGACCGACCTCTGGTCTCGACCTCGATCTACTCTAATATATATTATATACATAAATTGTCAAAATATAATAATTTCATGTTTATATAATATGGCAAAATTATATCTTATCTGTAAAAAGGAATTGATTATATAATTTTGAATAAAATCAATATTTCTATCAGAAAAATTGAAGAAAAGAATAAATGTGGATTTGACCATTTTTCTTCACTCAAATTTTTGGCAAAAGAAGGGAGAATGAGAGGGAGGAGCTTAATTTTTATTGTTCTTTTTATTTAAAATTTTTTTAGTTAAATTACTTTCATTTTTTGATTAGTCTTTCTTTTCTAGGTCGATTAAAAAAGAACAGTTATATTTCCTTTTCATCCTATCCATTTCCCATTCAAAGAATTTAATGAGTTAAAATTTTTTAAATTAAATTCTTCCTGTTTATTTCCACTTTTTTTTTGTTAATTTATTTTTCGAATAAACTTTCCTTAAATCAAAAAAATATTTCTTTTAATCCAGGTTCAAAAAATGGTTTATTTCCGATTTGGTAAATGTATAATTTGCTGCTATCGTTTGCGTCCTGACAATGTTTATACTTTAAAAAATTGTAATCACACATTCCATCACGAATGTGTTGCTAAATGGATTTCTGAAGGGGTGAAGAAATATAAGTTATTTTTTAAGTTTTACTAGGGGTTGTGACTATCGAGGTCCGACACTGTAGTCTTTTGATTTTTAAATACATAAGTATTAATTATAAAATATTCAAAATTCATTAAAGAAATTTTTCAAATTCAATTTTTAACATTTTTTAGTCAAAAACTTGTCCTACTTGCAGAGTCCCTGCTATTTTAACAGACATTAAACAACTTTTTGTCGAAAAAGCAGGTGATAGTTCTGAAGATTCTGGTGATGAATTGACTCAAAGTTCAAGTTATATGACCACAAAAAATCTGACTGTAAGTTAATAATAAATTAGGGTTATTTCACTCAAAACTTCACAAAACTCATTAAATTTTGAGTTATGTGAATTTTAAATTATCAGAATTTCTTGAAAGACTTACTAATCTTAATAAAAAAAATTTTTCTTGAAAGTAAATTAAAAGAAATGGATAAAATTTTGGGGTTTTAAATATTATTTTTAGAAAATTTTAAAAATGAATTCTAAATATGAAAAAGAAATTGAAGAATTAAAACAAAATTTTCAAAAATTAAAAGCTGAAAATGTTCGAAAGGACGAAAAAATTAATTCTTTGGAAGAAGAAATTAAAAAGGTAAATAAATTTTAATTACTATTGATCCTATTTGAATTTTGTGTTAACTCTTTTTTATTTGATTACAATTTCAATTCAGAAGGAAAAAATAAAAACTAAAAAATTTAAACATGATATTACAATTAAAGTTTACATAATAAAAGTTAATTAAAGTTTATTTTGATAAAGATCGCCTTTACGGCATTTTGATCCGGAATGGATCCTATTTTCCATTCTGGAAAATAGCATCCCCCACTTCCCGTGATGGGGGAAATTAAAAAATTTGAGTTAGGGATTTGGGTTCGCCGGTGAGTCCGTTCACCTTTGCAATATTCTTAATGAAAATTTTAAGTATTTAATGTTCAGGTATAGAATTTTTTGTTAGATTTTAAATCGAAACTAATCATAATTTACTTTTAAAAAGGCAAATAATTTATTTGGAAAAACGATTGGTGATTTAATTAAATTAAACAATTTGAATTGTGTGGTTAGATTTTAAATAATTTAAAAATTATTAAATAATTTTTTAAAAGAATTTTGTTGAAATTAAAAATAAATGGAAAAAAATTAATAGTGGATGGAATAAATGTTGTGACAATAATTGTATAAATACAAACAACCTTATTGGTAATTGTATTAAAGGATATGGATATGGAAATATAATTGACGATGAAAATATTAAATATTTGGTTGGGAATGGAGGTAAATTATTTAGAATTATTGAAAGTTTTTAAAAAATATTTTTAGGTTATGATCAATTTGTTCGTGTTTATGCAGAAAATTCATTCAAAAAGCCACAAAATTCTTTTAATTATTCTTTATATTATTTTGAAATTAAATGTAAATTTGAAAAAGAATTAAATGGTAGCAAATCATATATGGATATTGGTTTTATAAATTGTAGTACAACCAAGTGTATTCGCTATTATGCAAAATCTGGTGAAATATATAACGAGAGAGATGAAGATTATGAACTCGACAATATTTCATGGAATAATAATGATATTTTTGGTTGTGGATTAGTTTATCCCCCAACTAATATATCGAATGAATCTACTTACGTATTCTTTACTCAAAATGGAAAACAAATTGGTAAATAATTAATTAAAATAACCATACAAAAATTGTTTTTTAAAGGTAAAGGTGTATTATTAAAGGACAATTTCGATTCATATAAACCACGTGTTTGTCTTGTGTGTTGTTCTGTTGAAGCTAATTTTGGAAATAATTTGGAGTCAAAACCATTTAAATATGATATTTCAAAACATTTAATTCTTAAAGAATTTTATTGAAATCTATTTTTTGATTAATTTTGTTTTTTATTTACTTTTTTCATCAAGTTAAATTATCAATTTTTTCAAATATTTTTCGAAATTTGTTAAAAGGAAAATTTCAGTTGATTTGTTTATCAGAATAAATCGAAATCTGACTTAAATAAACATAGTTATGACATTTGTTTTAATCCCTTTCAACATCACAAAAAGCATGTCCATTGAGGTCCATTCTCCAAATCGAACCGATCTTAGTATCATTCTACTCAGCTCGAACAGCTCTTTCGAATGATATAATATAGAATAAAAAAACTTTCAAATTTCTCTTTCTCTTTCGAAAAAAAATATATGTCAAGCAAACAAGCTCAGAATGGTCACAGAAAAAAAAGGGGGGGGCCAGCCTTGGAATTACCAACAAAATCAGATTATAATTTACTAAATGATCTACTATATTGTATTACTTTCCCAAATAAGAAAGTCAAAAAGAATTAATTAATTTGCTGAGGGAACATTTTAAATTTAGAATTAGGAATAAGAAAATGTTTTGAGACGTGTCGGGCTAACTCAAGGAACAGAAAAATCAAGGAACGACCTAATCATGGAATGACCAAATCATTTTTTAAATCAAATTTTTTCTTAAATCAGACAAAACATGTATAGGGTACATATATAGAATATCGATGTACATACATGTGCGAACTCACCTTAAATATTTAAAATATTCCTCCAGAACATTTTCTCATAATTTTTGATTAATAGAATGAGAAAACTTACATTACCCTCCCTTAGTTCCCCTTTTTTTCAGCAAAACATAACTTAACAAATAAAGATTCTTTACACCGACTAACTTGACTTTTCCTAAATTTCAGGCATTATAAAGTTAATTTTTATTAAATTTTAGATTTTAATTTTACAAAATGTCTGAAGGATCTACAACTTCTGATTTTGATTTAGTGGTAACAAGAATTAAAAATTAATTTTAATTAATTTTCAGCAAAATTGGATAACCCGAAACATTGATAATAATGATTTTGATATTCAAACAAAACTTTCTAATCTTTTAATTAAATTTAATGAAGAGAAGGAAAAGAATGCTAAACTTGAAGAACAAATGAATGAGGTGAAAAGGGGGAATGGGAATATTATTTATTTTATCATATAAATTTTAATGACCTTGAAGATACAGGGGGTCCCAGATTTGCGTTTGGCCTTTCGCGTATTTGACCTTCGCGTGTGGCTTCTTTGAATTTAAATTTCGATTTAAATTCGCGTTTCGCTTTTTAAAATCTGTTTCGGCACACCTCTGATAGATAACCATTTTTGGATTTAAAAGCTTTAAAATCTCTAATTTAAATTAAAGATGAGTGTCTCATACGAAAAAAGATGGGAGAATTAACAAATAAGTTGGAACGATTGAGTAAAAATTGCAAAAGAGCGGTTAATTTTATTTAATTTTATTAATTAAATATTTAAAGCGTTTTGTACAAATTAAAAATAAATGGAGTGAGATTAATGATTATTGTTGTGTTAATAAATGTTTAAATGAAATAAACACAAATAATATAAAATGTATTAAAGGAAATGGATTCGTTAAATTAATTGATGATGAGAATTGTAAATATATTAATTGTTTGGAGGGGAAAGGTAAATAAATAATTGGATATACTTTAGTCGGTGGCCCACTCAGAAACGGGTCAATTTACATACCATTCGATTCGTCTCGGCGAGCTCAGTCAAATGGTACAACTCTCTATATGCGGAAATGCCCACGAGCCGAGATATAAGTCCTTAAAAACCGAAAAACATCGGCTGGTGGCCCCCTCTTCCCTAATTTCTACACAAATTATTTTATTACTTATGTGAAAACGAGATTATTATTCTTAGGTTTTAATAAATACGTTGAGGTTTATATTGAAAATAATTTTGCTAAACGAGAAGAAGATTGCATTAATTATTCTCTATTCTATTTTGAAATCAAAGCTAAACGGGAAGGAGATAATCCTGCTCACAACTGGATAACTATTGGCCTAGAAAATATTAATAAAGCTGTGATTAATTTGCTTCCAGTGTATGGAATAATTGAAAACGAAAGATGTGAAGTATTTAAACTTGAAGATTTTTGTTGGAATGATGAAGATATTTTCGGTTGCGGATTAGTTTATCCTCCAACTGATAAATTACCTAAAAAGTTACCTTATATTTTCTTTACTCAAAATGGAAACCAAATTGGTTAGTAAAATTTTAGTCTAGAAGATTTTAGTTATTTTTAAGGTAAAGCTGTATTATTGAAAGATAATTTTGACTCTTATGAACCGACTGTTTGGTTAAGATGTTGTTCTGTAGAGGCAAATTTTGGTAATGATTTGGAGACTAAGCCTTTTTGTTATGACATCACAAAACATTTTGTGATTAAGGAATTTTATGAAGATTCTGATGTTGATTAATTGGAAATGACGAGGAAAATCATTTATTTTTTTAAATAAATTTGTTGTTTTTGAATAATTCGTTTTATAAGAGTTTACCGGATAAAACAGTCAACATTTCATTTTTACTCATCAGTTTATCAGAGAAAACCCGGTGTACGGAATTTTCGTCTCTGGAAATTTCGTCTCCAACATTTTCGGAATTTTCGTCTCCAGAGGAATATTCGTCTCCAAGGAAATAAACGGAATATTCGTCTCCGCAATTTTCGTCTCCGCTAGGAATTTTCGTCTCCAGAGGAAAATTATCCGTTGGGTGAACATCATCCCCCGTTGGCGGAACATCATCCCCGTTGGCGGAACATCATCCCCCGTTGGCGGAACGGCGTAGTGACAGAAGACCCACAGACAGAAGACCCAAGGACAGAAGAACCACAGACAAAAGACCCACAGACAGAAGACCCACAAGGACAGAATACCCACAGACAAAAGACCCACAAGAAAATTTTTTAACTAAAACTTTAGAAAATTTTTTTTGAAATTTCTGAAAGAGATTTCCAATTTTTCAAGGCACAAAATTAATTCTAAAGTTAACTAATAAAATTTTTACCGTTAAATTTTATGGATGAGTGTGATTTAGATCATTAAATTATAAAGTGATTTGAAGTCTGGTGATTAATTGGGATATGTAGGAATAGCGTGTGATATTGAGAATATATGTAGGGGTAAGATCTCAAATCCACCGATATCTATTCTTTCCGTAAATTGTGTATAACAGGAACCAGGATTTACTGGTCTTTCTTAACCAGTAAATCGGATATGTCAGGGAATTTCAAGGGATGTAGCTTTTTAAGATTTTATAATTCCACTAATCCGCTTATATCCACCGATATCCCTCCATTTTCTAAGAAATAATTAACTAATCTCTACTATTCCAAAGATCCCCGATATACTTGCATATCTCCAATACCCTTGATCGCTTATAATCCTTCTATATCCCTCCATGGGACTTAACTAACTCTCGCTATAATCCAGTTAATCCTAAATACCCCTTGATCCTAAATATCCCTTTGATCTACTTTTCCCCTTCATCGTCACTTACAAAAAGTTTGGGAATTTTGAAAGACCAAGAAGCCCGATTTCTACTTTTTTAGTGAACAGGTGCGAATTCTGAGAATTTGGGAAGGCCAATTAGTTATTTTTATACTATTTTTTATATCTGATTTTTTACACGACATGGACCGGATTTTCCGGAACAAAATCCCGAAAATCCGGGAAATCAAGATTCCTCTTCATTAAACAGGCTCCCCGGTAATTGGGACAATAATATTTCCATCATTGGAACCCGTTGTTGCAATAAGATTCCCCATTGTTAAAATAACAACCCCGTTGTTGGAACAAACTTCCCGATTGTTAGAACAACCTTCCCTAATATTGAAACAACTTTCCCGTTGTTGGATTAATCTCTTATTAAGGAAAACAGAATTAACAACATTCCTCGCGCCAAAATTTACAAAAAAAGTAAAACAAAAAAGTTGTGGGTCTTTTGTCTGTGGGTATTCTGTCCTTGTGGGTCTTCTGTCTGTGGGTCTTTTGTCTGTGGTTCTTCTGTCCTTGGGTCTTCTGTCTGTGGGTCTTCTGCGTCGACACGTCCCCCGTTGGCGTAACAACATCCCCGTTGATGTTCTGTCAACGGAGGAAGCACAAGGGGGCTCATCTATGTCTCAACATGTTCCGTCAGCGAGGATGTTGTTCCGTCAACGGGTAAGTTTTCCTCTGGAGACGAAAATTCCTAGCGGAGACGAAAATTCCGAAAATGTTGGAGACGGAAGTTCCGAAAAGTCTTGGAGACGAAATTTCCAGAGACGAAAATTCCGGCACTCAGAAACCCCAAAAAGAAGTCGCCATTTTTCAAAAATACAAGTTATTCTATTTTACTTCTAACTCCTTCAACTTAATCCTAGTATTCTGATTTTTTGCCAGAAAATAAGCAACTCTCTTAGGATCATAAAAAATATAATTTGAAGTCTGGCAACACTAATTGAAGTTTATTATTTAATCCGTTTGGCACAAGGGGGCTCATCTATGTCTCAACATAAGTATAAGAATAAGATAAAAAGGATTTGGGTAGAAATAATTAAATTAAAAAGTTTTAAAGTAGATATCGAGGCATTCCCTCCATAATACTCGTGTTTTAATCAAAATAAATAATAAACGCAGCGTTTTTATTTTAATTAAAATTTCATTAAAATTGTTTCTCGTTAAACGCGCAATAACTGTGTTATATTTTATTGAAAGTAGATTGGGCAAGCTAATACTTGGGAAATTCTTTGTGAAAGAAGACCCCTACAGAGCTGGAATTACCGTGGCTGTTGGGGACTACATATTATATTGCATGCATATTATATTGCATGTCATGTCAGGCTTTCATGCGAGGTGTAACATAATTTTCTCAATTAGATATGTCCATGACTCTTGGTTTTTGAGCCTTGACTCAAGACTTTTCTTGAGTTTTTTTTCGAACTTTGTTTTGGGGTGTAGTCATTGTCTTGGTACGACTTTTTTGAGCAGTCTCTTTACTATTTAAAAATTGCTCAAATTATTGAAATAAATTCGCCAAATATGACCATAAAATATGAAATAAATTGGCAAATTATTCACAAAAACTGCCAAAAATTAATGAAATATTGAAATAAACAATGGCTTATTCCCTAGTAAAAATTTTAAAAAAAGTTGAATCTAAAAAATTAATCCTGTTTTCAAAATTGCATATTAGGTTTATATTTTGGCGTTTGGTGCGCCACGTGAAAATTTTGGCGCACAGCCCTGATATGTATTGACCATGATTGTACATGTTCATAAGATAAATTTATATTATCTATATAGGGTTATAGTTCAGTAAAACTGAGAGATGAATATAATACAAAAGTATTATCCAATATTTTTTTCCAAAAGTATTGGAAAAACTTTTAGTTTGTCTAAGAATCTAGTTTCATTGATCTAGTTCTACATTAAAGCTCGGACAAAAAAATTTCCATAAAACTGTTGCAATAAGTTTGCTAAAGATACACTTTTTATTTAATTAAAAATTCATATTTTGTTTAACATTAGCTAACTATTGTGCTTATCTTATAGTTAGAGCTTTTTATTATTTTACAAAAATTAGAAAATCCTTCTTAATAACAACAAGTAGCAATGTTTGGATTTCTTGATGACATTGAAGAAGAAGCTGGACATCTTGGGCAACGTGGATTTCTACATTGTTGCGTGCGAATGTTGTAATTGTAGCATCTTTTTGCTCTTTTAACACGAAATTGTTTTGGCTTAAGATAAATTTATGATATCGATATTAGATCTGGCCCATATCTCGGGAATTACTGAGGTGCTTAGGGAGAGTACTTTTGTAATTTTGAAGTACCTAGTGAATGCCCTGAGGTAGCTTATATTATTTCCGCAAATGCATGGCCCCATATCTAATTATAAAATACCTCATCAATAGCAACAACAGGAGCAGGTGGAGGTGCCAAATCCACAATTTGTGCAATTAAAGCAACTACGAATAAAAAGCAAAGAGTTGAAGAATACATTTTTATTTTAGTATTTTGATGGGGTTTTAAGATTAGAATTTAAAAATATTTATGTTTATTATGTTCGGATTATTCTCTTATTTATAAGACTTTAATCAGCTGTTTTTTCAAGCAAAATTAAAAATAAGTTGTATGTTTACTAAGATATTTAGTAAAACTTTCCTTTTCTTACTATGGCATTCCTTTTCCAGACTTTATCCACCGTTAGAATTTAAATAATTAAAAACGAGCGGTTAGGCCCCGCTTCGCGGGGCCTAACCCCTCTTTCTCATATTTTAGTTTTTAATACTAAAAGGCACAAAAGTACACAAATTTTAGGATTAAAAACCGATAAGACAAAACGAATGATTTTGGTAAGAAACCGGACTGAATTGTTGATTATTCTGCTCTTTGATTGATTTTCTGTTCTTCTATTTGTGGCGAAATGAGTTTATACTGATTATAATATGATCTGTGTTCAGATTTTCAATTCATATATTTTCCATGATGAAACACTGATATTTGTTCTGTATCTGATCTCACTTTTGATCTGATTTTATAGTGTGATATTCGTTCTAATTTTGATCTACTTTAATTCTGATTTTGATCTTACCTTTTTCTGTTTTTCTATTACGATATCTGTTTTTATTTATCTTCTCATGCCGTTCTGATTTTATATTGTGATATTTGTTATGAATCTGATTACACTTTTGTTTATTACCATCTAAAGTTCTTTCTGACTTTGATCTCACCTTTTTCATTCTAATACCTATTTGTTCTGATTTTATATTCTGATATTTGTTACAATTCCGATCTCTTTTAATCTAATTTTCTTTGTTCGATTGTGATATCAGCTTTGTTCTGATTTTTATTTGATATTTGTTCTGCTTATAATCTCTCTTGAAAATTTTCTAATGTGATATTTGATTGTTTTTGGTCTCGCTCTTGCTCTGATTTTCTATTCTGATATCAGTATTATATTTTTATATTTGTACGGTCCTGGTATTTGTTCAGACTTTGATCTAAATTTTGTTCTGATTTTATATTCCGCTATTTGTTACGATTCTGATCTCACTTTTGATCTGATTCTCTATTCTGATATTTGTTACGATTCTGATCTCATTTTTGGTCTGATTTTCGATCTGAGTTTTGTTCTGACTTTGATCTGATTTTATTCATTCTGATTAGCATTTGTTCTGATTAGTATTACGGTTTGTTAAACTTTGTCAGGATTAAGTGAGTGATATCCTATGATATCAAAACTTAATATGGGACGATGATTCCGCTTGGTTGATTGAAGAAATATCAGCGGATTAAAGGAATTAAGAGTGACAGGAATTAATTGGGATTTGAAGTAATATCAGAGAAATAAGTAAACTTGGAGGCGTTCAGCACACGACAATACAACACACGACATTTCGCCAATGGTACTATAAGCTGTTTTTTTGGGGTAAAAAATTCGGATATGCAAATAAAGAGCTCCTCGATCTGAGTCGAATGACACCAAGATTAACGAAATCTGACACGGGAAAAAGTCAGTTTTCTGACCTTTTCAGAAAAGGTCAGAAAAAAGTCATTCACGCTGCGAAGCACGGCCATCGTGTAGCGAAGACCATGCCCGGTCTACCCTCCGTAGCAGCACAAAAACAGTTGTTCCAGCGAAGATTCTGATTGTCTTGGCGAACTGTCTGCTGTGTGTGTCGAAGGCGAAAATTTCGTGTCGAAGGCGAAAATTTGAGATGGGTTTCCGTGGATTCATAACCGTACACATTCGTCATCATATTCGTCCGCATACGAATATATCCGGGGATATCTGGATATCATCCGCATCCATGAGGAGGTCTGCATTCGACTAATAAAAAAATTAGTTGCAAAAATATTTAAACATGTGTGCGAAGCAGAATAACGAAAAAATTCTCTAAAAAATATGGGACTCAAACGTCTTTTTTGGGTGGCGATCCTTTGATGATCGATCTTTTAATAGCGACCCTTTACTACTTTTTGGCCGTGACGACCTGTTAATACTTTTTGCCTGTGACGACCCTTTAATACTTTTTGGCCGTGACGACCCTTTAATACTTTTAGGCCGTGACGACCCTTTAATACTTTTAGGCCGTGACGACCCTTTACTATTTTTTGGCCGTGACGGCCCTTTAATACTTTTTGGCCGTGACGACCCTTTAATACTTTTTGGCCGTGACGACCTTTTAATACTTTTTGGCCGTGACGACCTTTTAATACTTTTTGCCCGTGACGACCCTTTAATAATTTTAGGCCGAGACGACCCTTTACTACTTTTTGGCCGTGACGACCCTTTAATACTTTTTGGCCGTGACGACCTTTTAATACTTTTTGGCCGTGACGACCTTTTAATACTTTTTGCCCGTGACGACCCTTTAATACTTTCTGGCCGTGACGACCCTTTAATACTATTTGGCCGAGCCGATCCTTTAATCGTTTTTAAACGTTGCGACCTTTGAACGTTTTTAGCCTCGGTGATCTTATGTTACGACCAATTTATTTCACCTCTTATTATTGTTTTACTCTAGTTGTTTTACTCTAGCAATAATGCAAAAGTATGTTTCTCTGTGTAAGAGAACAGAAGAATACTCTGACAGCAGCCGACTGGTTTTTCTCTTTTTTTCTCTACTCTTAACTCTTTCTTTTCTTTTTCTATACTTTTCAACACAAAAATTTTCGTTTTGATAAAAATTCAACTTTCACGATTAAAAAATGCAAAGTGAAAACTTTCCAAATAATATAATAGACGAGCGTTTGTTCGCCGCTTCGCGGCGAACAAACGCTCGTTTTAACTCTTTTGAAAATTATTTAATTTTCCTTTAAAATCTCATTTTTTTAATCCACGAAACCCTCGTTTTTCTTAAATCCCCGAAACCCTCGTTTTCCTTTTCTCCTCAGGTCCTTCGAAAAAGTTCGTTCTAATTTTTTTCCAGCATAACCTTGATATCCCTGTTTTTTATAGATTATATTGTTAATTATATTGTCTTTTTGTTGACCTAATTTAACGTTTCGGCTCTTAATATATTTTAATTTCCTTTAACTCAGTAAATCCTTGATTTTTCTGCTAAACCGCAAATTCCCCTGGTATCCCTCTATCTTTACCAAATCCGTTGATATATGCTTGTCATCTAATACGCCGTTTTCATCACATAATCTTTGTTTTTCTTTTAATCCCCTCAAATCTTTTGTTCTCTTTATCAATCTCTCAAATCCGTTGATATTGTATTTTCCCTTCAGACAATTGTTATATTCTTACCTGATTCTCCAAAATCCCTACAATTATCTTGATCTTTCTGCTAATCCCTAAGCCCCTCAAATCCCCTGTTCTCTCTATTAATACCCGAATCCAGTGATGTTTTTCAGTTGACTTTATGTTAATCATCCAAATCTTCCTAAATCACTCTTTCACATAAGTACTTTTTTTTCTAGTTTCCCCAAGACATCTTGAATCTTTTGATCTCTCTATTAATACTTTTTTCCATTTTATCACTCTTTTCCTTAGAATCCGTTGATTTCTTTGTTAATCCCTCAAATCCCTAGAATTTACTGGTAATCACTCTAAACCTTTGTCCTGTTAATCCCCATAAACTCCTTATATCCGTTTTTCTTTAAATCCATTTATCATTTAATTAATTCCCCAAATCTCATGAGTTCCCTCTTGTCTTTTGTTCTCTTTATCAATCTTTAGTTCGCATTTTCCCTTCAAACCTTTGACTCTTTTTCACAATTCTCCCAAATCCCAATAAATATCTTAATCTTTCTGCTTATCCCCCTTTTATTTTTTTAAAGCTACTGATATCGTTCTATCCCCTCAAACCCATTAATATCTGGTTCCTCAAAACCTTGGATATTTCTGTTAATTCCTCTTTAGATTAGAACTCTATTTGTAACCCAAATCCGTCAATATCTCAGTAATATTTTAATCCTGCCTCGTTATTTCTCCTCCAAATTAACTTTTATAAAACCTAAATTCCGTGCTTACTTCTTTAAAATATATCATAACACTTGGTCTTATCCATCCCATGGTCTCATCCACTATGGTGCTTGATATCTATGTTAGTAACCAAAAGCTTTGATTATATATGAGTTTCCCAAATCTCCAGATATATTTTCAAAACCTATATTCCTTGATATCTATATTAATCCCTCAAATCCATTCTTTCCAAGGTAATCCCCCGATTTTTCTTTTTATCCCAGAAATCAATCGATATTATAAATCTCTTTTTTGTTTATTCACCAGAACCCTCGGCAACCCTACAAAACTTTTGAGATCGCGTTTTATCGCTTCGGGACCCTTGTTTTCCCTGGTAATTTTTCAAAATAATTGATACATTCTAATTACCCAAACTTCACGGTATCACCCTTAATCCACTCAACTCCTGTTATTTGTTAATCCCCAAAATCCATTAATTTATAAAAATCCCTGGATCAATCTTCCTTTTTACCAAATTCTCTCAAACCCTTTGATTTCTCTATTAATCCCACTTATTTCCTAATATTCTTTTAATCGCAACAATTATCAAATATTCTCAATTTCCCAAACTTCACGGTATCCTTGTTTTCCCTGGTAATTTTTCAAAATAATTGATATATCTCCGATATCCGTCTTCTCCTAATCCCACCAAATTCCCTGAAATCCAATATAACTTTTTACTCTAGTGATCCGGTTTTCTATAAATTGTAAAATATCTCCGATATCCGTCTTAATCTTTCTGATTCCCATATCACTTTTATTACACATAATTCCCCTATATCCTTCTAAATCACACAAAATTAACTATAGTACACTCTGTTTCATGAGTGTTAATACCGTTTTCCCAAATCGTTGCCCCTTTTAATCACCTGATATCCCTTTTTTACTTTTTTTTGCTTTTTCCTTTTTTTCCTTCTTAATTCTCTTACTTCCCATTACATCGCGAAGACCTTGTTCAGACCTCTAACCCCAAGATCCTTCTTAATCCATTAGTTCACTTATAGATATCAACTTTTTATATATTTTTTAAAAATACCCTTTTCATATTCACCATAGCATCTTCGGTTATTTTCTTATTCACTTTTAATCACAGTAACCTGTTAACACTTTTAATTCCATACAGCTTAGTCAACATCAAACGTAATTCCCCTGTCTTAATGTAACTATTAATACTCAATATCCTTGATATTTTTCTCAAGCACACAGTAATCCCCCTATAATAAACCAACAAACCCTTCCTATTAATAAAGTTATATCTTTATTCCAATTCCTGACCACCAAATTCCCTGAAATCCAATATAACTTTTTACTCTAGTGACTATCCTATATATCTCTTAACGCACAAAATCCTTCTTAATCCTTACAATCCTTCGATATACTTTGAATCCAAATTAATCACCTTTATCTCGTTAAACACCAAATTCCTAAATATTCTTAATCTCATTAAATTCTCCGATATTATACCCAATCAGTGGTGAGCGCATTGCGTTATTTGCATTAAATTTTGGCCTTGCGTTGCGTTTTGGGTAAATTTGGCCTGAATTAACGCAAAAAACGCAAAAATACACAATCTGAGGACAAAATTGTTCTCCAATTTTGTCCTCAGATTGTGTATTTTTGCGTTTTAAGGTGGATTTAAAAAGATATCGGGGATTTGGAGGGTTTTCTGAAAATTCATCAATTTCGAAAAATATTAATGGATTGCATCAAAAGTATCTGGAGTGGTTAAGAGAAAGATCAGTCTGGCTTCTTGTCTTTCCAAAATTCTTAAAATTTTCGCCTGTGGCGTTAAAAAAGAATGGATTACGGCTATTTTGCCTTTCAAAATTCTTAAAATTTTAGCCTGCGGCGCAAAAAATGAAAAAGTATCAGGAGTGGTTAAGAGAAAGATCAGTTGACCTCAGGGGCGATAAGAATTTCGGTCGATTTACTGAGATTAAGGTGAATTTAAAAAGATATCGGCGATTTGGAGGGTTTTCTGAAAATTCATCAATTTCGAAAAATATTAATGGATTGTGAGAATTAAGTAGGCTAAGAGAATCGAGTGTCTAAGAGGATATGATGAGGATATTTAGATATTAAGAAAAAAGATCCATTCAAATTATCGTACATCCTTTTAAATTACCAAACCTGCACCGATTTTCTTTAGAATTAAGTAGGCTAAGAGAATCGAGTGTCTAAGAGGATATGATGAGGATATTTAGATATTAAGAAAAAAGATCCACTCAAATTATCGTACATCCTTTTAAATTACCAAACCTGCACCGATTTTCTTTAGAATTAAGTAGGCTAAGAGAATCGAGTGTCTAAGAGGATATGATGAGGATATTTAGATATTAAGAAAAAAGATCCACTCAAATTATCGTACATCCTTTTAAATTACCAAACCTGCACCGATTTTCTTTATATCCTCAAAATCCTCCTATATCCCTTCAATCCCTGATCAGGGTGTTGAAGAGGGGGGAAAAGCGGCATAGCTTCCTTTAGAGAGCCTTGCCCTCCTGCATGGCTTCTCTAAAAGGAAAAAGGGGGCGAAATTGGCCAAAAAGGACTCTCCCGTTATCCTTCCAAATCCCCTGCTATCCCCTGTGTCAATTCATAACTACCGATGACCTTTATTCTCCGCTATCTTCCCAACTCACCCGACATCCGTCGGTAATCCCGTGTCTCCTTGATCCCTCCAAATTAAATGATAATAATCCCTTTTTATCCCCGATATCACTTCAAATCGTTACCCATCAAACTTGCATGTATCACAAAATCGAGTAGGACTCCCTGACTTAAGTAATAATACTTCAATTTTTAACTGAAAAATGGCTAATACTTGATTAAATTTTTTTACCTATTTTGCGTTCTTGCGTTTGCGTTTTGCGTTTTTCACGATTGCCTCTTGCGCTCACCCCTGCCCCAATACCTTTTAATGTCCTTTTCGGACTCTAATGAGTGCACCATTTTAGTTTCATGTTTGCGTTTATATGGCTTCGGTTAATTTTCAAAAATGTTTGCGATTAATTGAAAAATTTAACTGCCTGCGACTAAATGGCAGACGCGCTGTTTATTGTTTACGATTATCTTTTTTTTGCGCTGAGAAAGTGAAAAACAACTTTTTTCTCTTTTTTTTTTGTTTATTAAAATTTTCGTTTCAAAAAAAATTTATTTTCTTTCCTTAAAAAATCTTATTTTGGACTTTTTTAGTATAGTAAATTATTTAAATATGTAAAGGGGTATTTCTGGTATTATAAAGTTATTATAAATTATTTATTTCCTTGTTTTTTCATTTTTAAATAATGGTTCTATTCGAAAGAGCTCGACGAATATTTAGTAAAACTTTCCTTGTCTTAGTAAAGCATTCCTTTTCCGGACTTTTACAGTTAAATTTTAAAACAATTAAAAATTATTTAAATATCTATGTAAAGGCGTATTTCTGGTATTATAAAGTTATTATATTTATTCAAATACAGGCAAAAAATAACACGTCATCTTACTTATAATAATCACGTCATTAAAGTTGAACAAATAGTTTGATGTTGATCGTAATATTGTTATTGAATCGCTCTTAATATTCTGACTTTTTCATTTAAAATTTTTAATTTTTACATTAAATAATATTTTAATTTTTCATGGTTATTTTATTTTTATTTCCCGAAATTTATTTTTTATGACATAATTATTTAGAAAATTTTAAAATTATATTACAAACAATTTTTTAATCAGTCCGCTTTGGAGGAGCGTTGAAAAATAATACTCCCGGGAGTGGTTTATCGATATATTATATTGTCCAATTTCTGAATAATTGCACTAAGCTTATGATTTTGTAACTTAGGAAAAAGCTCAATTTAATAGGACAGTATTTATATATCAATTATCTATTAAAAAGTACATATAAGCTTTCTAATTTTACCACAAATTTACTAAGTATTTAACATTTTAGGGTCCCTTCTTAAAACGTTATTGGCTAAAAATATTTTAAAATGTTATTATACAATACTGGGATCAGAATCGAATTTTGCAAATTGGTCGAGATCCTGATCCCGTTCAACCCTAAATTTAAATAAAGAATACACTTTAAATTTCATTTACTTTATTTTAATTTTGTTAATTAAAAGTTTGCTTGAATAATCTTTTGTATTATTTAACGATTCCTTTCATTTTATTATTCATAGGTTTAACTTTAGTATTAGTTAAATCTGAGCGCTGATATTCGTCGGAATTATCCTCGATCCGCTTTTAATAATTACAGGTGGCTTTATATTTGTTGGAGTTTTCTGACCAAATATATATGTGTAATAAATACTACAAATTGAAGCATCCTAAAAAATAATATTTAAGTTAAATTGGTTTTACTTAATATAAAGTTTCTTAATTTATTAAACGCTAAGAAAACTCAATAATAAAAAATAAGATACCGTATTTTCTCTAAAATAAGCCCCCCCTCCAAAATAAGCCCCCCCTCTAAAATAAGCCCCCTCTAGAGGTAGATCGAAAAAAATAAGCCCCCCCTCTAAAATAAGCCCCCTCCTAAAATAAGCCCCCTCCCCCAAAAAATTTTTAATTGTTGATTAATTTTTGTGTCCCCTTCAGAGTTGAGTCTCCAGGAGGGATATAGAAGGATTAGAAGTGGTTAGAAGTGTATTTGGAAGATTAACAGATATATAAAGGGATCAACGTACATAGATATCGAGGGATTTTAGGTGATTAATAGCGATATCGGAGGACTTTTAGGTTTAATGGGATATATATGGATAGTGAAGATTAAGGGAGATTATGAAGGATATTGGAAGGATTAAAAGGGATTTATGTAGATTAAGAGATTAAGAAATTTCGGTGATTAACCAGAATTTCAGGGAGTAATAGTGAGTTCATTGGATTAATATGGTTTGAACGGATATCTGGGGATATTTGATATTTGCTGGATATCAGAGATATTGGTCATTTGTAGGAATATCGTAGGATTAGTGGAGTCATGGATCTCGGAAGATAAAGACGGATATCTGGGAAATTCTTCGCTATATCCTCTAAATCCCATCAAATCCATTGATAACCCTTTTAATTTCTGAAAATGCTTTTTAACCTTTATCCCACTGACATCTCTTAATCCTCCAAAATCCCTTGATATCCCTACTAATTCCAAAAACACAAAATGCTCCCTCTAAATGTCTCAATATTCACCATAATCCTCCGATATCTCCGACTTAAAGGCATATCTAATCTGAAGGATCAATTGACAGAGTACTTGATAAGTTTTTGGACAAGGATTTTTCTTGAAAAGACTTAGTATAGGATGAATCTTATTGAATTTTAGAAAAATTTTTTCTAAATGTTTAGTAATAAATTTTAGTTTTTGAAAAATTTAGACATCGAAAAAAATAAGCCCCCCCTCCAAAATAAGCCCCCCCTCTAAAATAAGCCCCCTCTAGAGGTCGATCGAAAAAAATAAGCCCCGGGGCTTATTTTAGAGAAAATACGGTATTTTATTTAATGTAATAGAAAAGGGAAAAATATTAAATATGATTAGTTAAATAACTTACTATTAGAGATCGGAAATTTTGTTCCGTACCGTTTTCCGTACCGTAATACCGTATTATAACGATACCGATAAATACCGATAAAATTCAAAATTTTACCGATCCGTATAACGGTACGGAATACCGAAAAAACCCGATAAATACCGATAAAAATTTATCGGTATTCCGTACCGTATTTAAAAATAATTTAGTTAACAATGATTATTTTTATATAAAAATCTTAGTTATAAAGTGAGTCGCATGGACTAAGATCGATTTGGAGGGATATCGGTGGATTTTCAGTGATTAATTTTGAAAATTATCAAAGTCCAAGAAGACTTTTTTCCCTTGAAATAAAACATGAAATTTTCATCGATCGGTATTATCGGTATTCTGTTTCTTTTCCATTCCGTATACCGAAAATACCGAACGGAATACAGAAAAATACCGATACCGAAAAATACCGATCAACATCAAAATTTTACCGTACCGTATTACCGATACGAAATACCGAAAAATACGGCCGTAGTACGGTACGGTCCGATCTCTACTTACTATAGTACATAAAGTAATTGCCATTTCATTAGCTATAGAAACAGAAGGTGTGATTGGAACCTGAAAATTATTTAAAAATAAAATAATTTTTAAATAAATTATATTATTAATGGATACAAAAACTTTCAAGATTTAAAAATATTGAAAAAGCTCCAGGTATAACTTCAAAAAGAATTTCCATGTAAATTGCAAATTTGACCATACGATTTTTCTAAAAATAATTATAACTATTAAAAAATACTTTTCAACCAAAATTCTAGCTTAACTTTGTGATTGACTTGCAAAATGTTTTAAAGACCAAAAGAAAAAAATGCAACAAATAAGATTTAAAAATCCAAACATATTTTTAATAAAAAGTTGAAATCTATTTTGATAACCAGACATTAAGCAATCTACATAACGACAAGTCTGTGTAGCTGCTTTAAAAATTAAATTATTAAGCTTCTATTAAATTATGATACTTATATAGACTTTATCCAATTTATTCAAATGATAGGTTATTCGAAAGTGCTTTTCGAGCTTAGTCTAATGAGACTAAAATAATTTAATAAATTTAAGACTATTATATATAATTGAATTTCGGTGATTAGATTGTTGTCTAGTTATCCCTTTGGGAGAGCTTTAATCGTTAATAATTTAGCTTGAATTCAACCAAATTAATTTATTTTGTCACATTCGAATCAACTCGAAGAGTTCATTTGTATATAATTCAAAAATTTTTTAAAAATTATCAAGAAATAGGATACAATCTATACAAAGTACAAGAACAAGACTTCTTATAAAATAAAATTAGTTCAAAGTTTATAGCTTAAATTTATAGCCTAAATCACATTTAAAATTTTAATTACTTCTATTTAATGGAAGTTCATTCAAATAAAGTATTAAACTTATAAAGTAGCAAAGTATCAAACAACAAAGTCCGATCCATTTAAATAGTGTTTCTAAGTATTTATTAGAATTTCTAGACCAAAGAATCAAACAACGATCCAACATAAGAATAAAAGTTGCAATCGGGGCACATGCAAAATAATTTAATTGCCATATTCCTGTCCAAAATATCACAATTTGTTCTTCTGGTGAGCGCAAATCACCGGTACGTATCGTTTCGTCAAGGGATTTCCAACGAATAAATTCACAAATTGGATAGGCCAAACAAGTAAAAGTGCAAAACAAATGAAACAAAAAATATGTCCACATTGAAAAATTCAATTTAAATGCAAAAGGTTTACTTAAAATAAAGTTAACTTTTATGTATAAGTGCTATGAAATGATCATAGATGAGACAGCGACCTTTTACGGCTAATCAGTTTTTGCGTGTGATATTTAATGTTCGATGTTAGAAAAGTAATTTAAAAAATCAAAACTATTATTTATTTATAAAAAATTTATTGAACGCATAAAAATTCCATGGGACTCATAAAAGTTCATTTTAAAACTTGATTAGGGCCCAAATTTTTTAAAATATTTTTTAAAGAAAATTTTAATAAATATTTTCCAATTTTAATTTTGAAGAACCACAACAATACAAATTATTATTTACTAGACCAGGTCACGGATACTGATTTTGGTATCCGTATCCGGATATTTACGGCGGATACAGGCGGATATCCGCAGGCATTTTGGTATTATCTGTATACATATCCATGACCAGGTCTGTTATTTACCATTTAACTAAGAAAATAAGTTTTGAGAGTAAAATAAGTATAATCAACTGAGCTATAATTAATGGTATCATAACAATAAATACATAAATTAATTCAAATTGTTTATTGGTGGTTATCCAAAAATATCTAACTGCTGGGGATGTTGAAATAATACTAGGACTAGTTGTGGTGTTATTTGATAAAATTAAATTAAATGATGAATTGGACATTTTTATATTTCTAATTTTAAATATAATATTTAATAATAAAATTATTGTGTTTGAGAATAAAAAAATTATTAAAATTTGAGAATTATAAAATATTACATATTTAGCTTTAAGTAAAATAATTGGTGCGTAAAAATTATTTTTGTATTTTTAGTAATTATTAAGTACATTATGTCTAAGACACTGTAATAATAACAAAGATATTTTCAAATTTAATCATTCATTATAACCAATTAAAAGATTTATTTAATGACTTCTTTTTGTGTTTAATATATTGTTACTTAAAATTACCTATTAATTTTTTACATTTGAATAAATATATTTTTACACAAGCTTTAACAAGCTTTTTTAACAAGCAAATAATTGTAGTATTTTTAAAAGTCATTATAGTATTTTCCCGCACAAGTCGGGGAAATCAAAAGGTTTGGGCCACTTTTCGCTTCCAGATCCACCAATTCCGTGCACAAGTGCACAGAATTAAATTTGGTCTGTCGGCATGATCAAGGGGAAATCAAATGGTGTGGGGCGTTTTTTGAATTATAGGTACAAGTGACAAGTACAAGATTTTGATTGATGAGTGGCAGGTTTGATTGAGTACACGTACAAGGTACTTATGCCTTGTACTTCAAGTTGGGTGACAGGCGAGTTAATTTGTTTAATTACTTGTACAAGGTACTGTGTGTGTGTTTACCTCAAAAGAGCTTACTCCCCCTTGTCTTTGTCAATTTTTGGGCACGTCCCTAGGTACCATACCGACACCACTAGTTCGACTCATCTCGTCGAGGTCCTTCGAATAACAAATCATTTGTCGAAATTGGTCCAGCCAAAAAAAGTTAATAGAACCATTATTTAAAAATAAAAAAAACAAGGAAATAATGTAAGACATATTTTTATATACCTGATTAAAAAATTGTTTGTTAAATAATTTAAAAATTTTCTAAATAATTATGTTATAAAAAATAAATTTCGGTAAATAAAAATAAAACAACCATGAAAAATTAAAATATTATTTATTTAATGTAAAAATTAAAAATTTTAAATGAAAAAGTCAGAATATTAAGAGCAATCTAATAACAATATTACGATCAACATCAAACTATTTGTTCATCTTTAATGACGTGATTATTAAGATGACGTGTTATTTTTTGCCTGTATTTGAATAAAGAAAGGCAATTATTGTTTTATAAAATATAAAATGACCAAAATTTTTAATTATTTTAAAATTTAACGGTGGATAAAAAGTCCGGAAAAAGGATGTAAGAAAAGGAAAGTTTTACTAAATATCTTAGTAAACATACAACTTATTTTTAATTTTGCTTGAAAAAACAGCTGATTAAAGTCTTATAAATAAGAGAATAATCCGAACATAATAAACATAAATATTTTTAAATTCTAATCTTAAAACCCCATCAAAATACTAAAATAAAAATGTATTCTTCAACTCTTTGCTTTTTATTCGTAGTTGCTTTAATTGCACAAATTGTGGATTTGGCACCTCCACCTGCTCCTGTTGTTGCTATTGATGAGGTATTTTATAATTAGATATGGGGCCATGCATTTGCGGAAATAATATAAGCTACCTCAGGGCATTCACTAGGTACTTCAAAATTACAAAAGTACTCTCCCTAAGCACCTCAGTAATTCCCGAGATATGGGCCAGATCTAATATCGATATCATAAATTTATCTTAAGCCAAAACAATTTCGTGTTAAAAGAGCAAAAAGATGCTACAATTACAACATTCGCACGCAACAATGTAGAAATCCACGTTGCCCAAGATGTCCAGCTTCTTCTTCAATGTCATCAAGAAATCCAAACATTGCTACTTGTTGTTATTAAGAAGGATTTTCTATTTTTTGTAAAATAATGAAAAGCTCTAACTATAAGATAAACACAATAGTTAGCTAATGTTAAACAAAATATGAATTTTTAATTAAATAAAAAGTGTATCTTTTAGCAATAGTATTGCAACAGTTTTATGGAAATTTTTTATGTCCGAGCTTTAATGTAGAAAACTAAATTCTTAGACAAACTAAAAGTTGTTCCAACTCAATACTTTTGTATTAGATTCATCTTTCAGATTTACTTAACTATAAACCCTATAGAGAAAATATAAATTTATATTATAAACATGTACAATCATTTAAAATTTTGGAAGGCCATGTTTCCAGATTTCTCCTTTTTAAAGCGCCTCAGGCAAAAATTCTGCGAATTTTGGCTGTACTTTAGTACGTGGGTGCAGGCTTTAATTTACAAATGTTATACCATTCGAAAGAGCTCGTCGAGCTGAGTCGAATGCCACCAAAATTAGATCTAGGAAAAATTTCTGGACCGAGATATAGGTCCTTGAAGTTTGAAAAACCATAGGGGGGACCAAGCACTTTTTTGGGGTGAAAAATTCGAAAATGCAAATGATACCTCATTTGAAAGAGCTCCTCGAGCTGAGTCGAATGACATCAAAATCAACAAAATCCGACTTGATTGGACAAAGTTCTGATCTTTTCTTTTAGCTCCTTACCTATGGCATCTGTGGAGATTTTTGCTGCTACAGAGGCTCCAAATACGTCCAGAACAAGGGAGATAAGAATAGGTTTATGTTACGAGCCCAGACCCATCGCCCGTAGACTCCCCGCGAGGCGCGTGCCGCAAAACCCCGCGCGAAGCGCGGGGTTTTGCACAAGCGCCTCGCCGACGCTCCATAGGTTTATGTTGCCTGTTTTTGTGTCTTAACTTTGTCTAATCTTGTTCAATCATGGTGATTTTGGTCTCATTCGACTCAGCTCGTCGAGCTCTTTCGAATGGGGTATTATTTGTATAAAAAAATTTTTATTCCAAAAATCGCCCCTTTGTATCTTAGGTTTTAGGGGCTTATATCTCGGTCCAATCAAGTCGGATTTCGTTGATTTTGGTGTCATTCGACTCAGCTCGAGGAGCTCTTTCGAACGAGGTATAATTTACATATTCGAATTTTTTACCCCAAAATTGAGCTTACTCCCCCCTATGGTTTTTCAAACTTCAGGGACCTATATCTCGGTCCAGAAATTTTTCCTAGATCTAATTTTGGTGGCATTCGACTCAGCTCGACGAGCTCTTTCGAATGGTATAACATTTGTAAATTAAAGCCTGCACCCACGTACTAAAGTGACCCCCGAATTTTAGAAGCCAAGAAGCCAAATTTCTTAAATTTCAAAATAAAATATGGAATCCAAAAAAGTCCAAACAGCCACGGTAATTCCAGCTCTGTAATGGTCTTCTTTCACAATGAATTTCCCAAATAAAATATTTTTAAAGATAGTATAGAAAAAATAGTGAGTAATTATTAGAGAGGATAATTATTTCAACATTTACGCTATTAAATATTTTATATATAACGATGATAGTACAATAATTAAAAATAATTTTTATAAAATACACTTATTTGAATTATTTATTTTTTAAATATCTCTTTATCATAAAGTATTTTTTTGTTTTAAATTAGTAAATCAATAATTTTTCTTTAAAATCTCAATGAAAAGCTAGATTAAATTTTAAAAAATTAGCTGGATGGAAAAAATAATTAAAGGATTCAAGCAATTTACTGTATTTATACTATCCAAGCATGATTTCCATACTCCCGATAGGATGTGAAATTTTGTTATGTATAATTTTAAACAGATTTATTGTGTCATTAATAAGGCTGTGATTTATAGGCAAATGCCTTTTTTCTGCGAGCTTGGCATGATGTAAAACGTTCAAAAAACATGTTTTTAGCATGGTCAGAGAATTCTAGCATGACTTTTATTTTGCCTATTCCTGCATATTTTGGATTTTTGATAATTAGCTTAAGAAAGAGTTTGCAAAAGTTTAGCCACCGGGCAGGATTCGAACCTGCGACCACCTGCTAGTTGTTGCTAGGAGCTTTCGCTCACTATATGCAGGAGCTCTACCTCTGAGCTACCGGGGCGTCGACTAATGCTTTCTCTTCTTCCTTTTTAGATCGTTTAACCCCCGCCTAAGCGTTTTAAATGCTGCTGGGTGAATCATCCTTACACTTATAATTCAAAAAATAACGAGTAAATGGGTATTTTCTTGTTTTTGTTTCAATTTTATAGGTCTGATAACCTTTTTTTCATGCCTATTTTTGTGCCTTTTTTGGCTTTTTGATGCCTATTTTAGGCGCCTATTTCACTCATTTTACTTGCCTAACTATCACAGCTTTACTGATAAATAATCTTTCAGAGATTTTTAATAAATTGTTAGATTTTTCAATAAAACTCTAGACGGATCTTCAAATGAAATCCTTTAAATTTTTTGTTGAAGTTTAGGAGATATATAGAAGAATTTCCCGTATCCGTCCAAAAACATATATGCATTAAGAAGGATTAAGAGATTTTTATTGACTAAGAGATTTCAGTGGATTAAAAATTCAAGTTTTTTATTTTTATATTTACTTTAGGCAAACATTAAACCAATTTAACTGTTTGTGTTTTTAAAATTTATCCGTTATTTTTAATTCTAACAAGAGACCATTGTTTACTGCACATTGAATTTATTATATTTTTTTTTACCATTCGATAAAGGACCCCCGATTTCCTATTGCGAAGTAATATCCGTTTTCTTGCAAAATGACTTTGGGCATGTTGTGACCGTTCAAAGTTTCAGTCTTAGGTAGTTTGAGAATAGGGAAAAGAGGGAAAAGAAATGAACTATTTTAAATCTAAAATGTTCCCTCAACAAATAAACCTTTTTCTCAATATTCAAAGCAAAAATTTTCTCTAGGCATATCCCTTCATTTAATATTTTTAATTCAGTTTTTTTTAAATTGCCTAAGATTGGAATTTTGGTAAAGAAAAAATTTATTTTTATAAATTTATACTACATATTTTTGGTGGTTAAACATTAGTTATAATTCCAAATTTATTTATTCTTAATTCTGATTAAAGTTTTAAAGTTTCATTTAAAGTTTATTACAGAATTCTGAAATAAAATTCTGAATAATTTTTAATCCTAAAAATTTAATGGATTAAAAATTTTTAATTTAATTTAATAAGGAATAATAGTCAATAATATTTTTGATTTAATAGATCTGAAAAAAGACAACGTCAAATTCCATTATCAATTATTTAATAAATTATACCTTTCTCTCAAGTTTCTTACACAAAAATTTTTTTAATTAAATAGGAACTGTAATTAATTTTTTAAAGTTATTAATAGATGAGAAGATAAGTAAAATCATATTTTAAATTTTATCAACAAAAAATTCAGGCTAGATTTTCTAACTAAATACATATTCTGAGTTTATTTAAAAAAGTTGACTCTATCTGAAAGGAGTGCTTGCTTGAGTTTTTTCCTTATTTCCTTAGACTGCCTAGGAATGGTCGATTTTCCTTTATATTCGATATTTTTTTGTAAGGCAAAAATTTGTAAAAGGGTTAATTTTTTTCAATTTTTTGCTGATTTTGTTTCACTTTTCATACATTTTATGCTTATTTTTCAAAAAAATTCTGGTTGTTTTACCTAAAATGGCTTCGAAAAAATACAAATGTTGGTGATTTTAATCGTGGCAGGGTAAAACACGGATCAGGCACGACATTGAACGACAAAACACGGGCTTGCCAGCATACGAAACGACTAAAATACAGGCCATACCAAAACACGAACCAGACCGTGTTTTGTCTGTTCCGTAATCTGGAAATTCATTTGCGCTTTACCCGATTTTAAAGAAGTTAGGAAAAATAGGAAAGGAAAAAGGCCGTTCTAAAAAAGGAAGGAAAAAAGTCAACCAGGCACTCCTTTCAGATAGAGCCAAAAAGTTTATTTATTCTGGTTTTATTTATTAAGGTGTATTTAATTCTGATTCCAAGTTTATTAATAAAACTTGAGAAGTATTCTGTAATTGTTACATCGTTTAGCAATGAAACGTCTTTTTTAGTTTTCATCCATTAAACGTGCTTAGGGGTCATTTGAGTATATTCAAGAGGATATGCAAACATCTTTGATTGTCTATAACTTTTTATGCTTTATCCAGTCCAAATGAAACTTACAACATTTGAGAGCCCTTTATAAGTACTATCTTTTTCTCCAACTAGATGTACCAAATTTTATCACTTATCAGAATGTTTTGAGCCAATAAGTGTGAAAAACACCAAATTATTGCAATTAATGAGTTGTAACTTTTTAAGTAGCGATCAGGCGTGATCTCTAGAATTGGAAAAAAGCTACCGCTAATCGAGAGTTTTCGATTGATATAAGAACCGCGCGGATTGGATCAAGTTTAAAAAAGTTCTAGTCGATTAGAGATGTCTGATTCTCAATGGCCGTACTCAACTGGCCATTTCAGAGAAGACGATGAAATTTTGAAATAAGAGTGATTGTATATTGGTAGAAAAATGAGATTGTTGATTCAAGAAACATCTTAAATAAGTGATTTTGGGGTTGTCGTTTTCCGTAAAATTTTTTGGCTAACCAAACCCTAACAGAAAATTCTGATTTGAAAACCGACAACCCTAGAAAAACATTAAAAATTTATTTTATACAGAAGAAAACGAAAAAGTTCGTTAAAATCTTTTAAACATTTAACTACTTGTTAAAATGAAAAGGAAGGTTGGAATCAAAAAGCGTAAAAGAAATGCAACTTTGAAATTCAATCAGCAATTATTTAATAAGTTTTCGGGTATTTATGAGGTTATTTTAAATTTATTTTTTAACCCTTTATTAAAAATTTTTTATAGCACATTGCATTTCACATGAATAAAAGTCGAGGAGGAAAGGTTTTTTTTAATTTTGGAATTTTTATTTAGAAATATTCTAGATACTGGTTCGAGTTAAATTGGCAAATAATGAGCGAATCAGTTATTGTTTTAATGAAGAGGAGTTGAAAATTGGTATAATTTTTATTTATTAACTCATACCCTTAAACATTCCGCCTCTTTTTTCTACCCTTCTACTTAAGAATAGAACTGGGCAGGGTTTCTTACTTCCCTAATTTCACTCCATTTACCTTATGGCATCTTTTATATGGCTGCAACAGGTAGTTGTCCGACGCCATTTTCTTTATCGCCCCAAGGCCGACACAGAATTAGGTGTTGTTTTATTTTTTACTACGCACACATGCCCCACGTTCTCCGTCTCAATTTTTCCAGCCATGCATCTAAATCGTTCCCTTAAGGACCATAAGAATAGGATGAAATTATGGGTGAAAGAAAGTTGCACATTTCCACCCCTTTTAAATAGTCAAACTGAGAAAATCTCCTCAAATTTTTCCCTTTTCTTATTTCGGCGGGGGGGGGGGGCTTTAGCCCCAGAAGCCCCCCTGGCTGCGCCCCTGCCGTACACCAAAAAAGTTGGGGAATTTCAGACTACGAACTTCTCCGTCCTTATGTGGTAGAATATTCCTCGACCTCTCTCTCCGTAATTCTAATATATTACAAATTTCCAATTCCAGCATTAAAATCTTCTTCAGCCCAAAAAATCTTGTATCAAGTAATCAGTGGAATTGGTAAAGAAACTTTATTATGTGATGATGAACAGACGTTATATGATTTATTTAAATTGCTTGGAAATTCTGATTTGGTAAAATTTTGAAAATTTTTTAGAAAGTCCTTTTTTACTAAAATTTCAGAAAATATATAGAAAATTTAAAATTAATTTAAAATAAAATTTAAAATTAAATTTAAAATTATTTGTTTTTTGATTCTGAATTTGCGGAAAATCAAAGGTCCCTGAATTATACTAAAATATTTTTTAAAAACTCAAAATTTGGGGAATTTGATCCTTTTTATGGACTTCTCTGTCCTTCCGAATTAAAAATATTTTCAACAAACTCTTGAGGTATAAAAATCTTTAAATTTAAAAAATATATCGGATTAATTTTATATTTTTTAAAGTTGTTTTTGCGTGACTATAAAATTTTGGCAACAAAGATTTATTCAAAAAAATTAAAGTCTTTTACTCCAAAATTTTTGATTAAAACAAAAGTGGCAAATAATAATAAACAAGTAAATTCGATGACTAAAAATGGAGAAAATGATTATCAAATTACTAAATATATTAAACAACACGCACATGCCAATTCTTTTTTGAATACAAAATTAAAAGTAAAGGTTTTTTACTTGTGTAATTTATCTTCATGAGCCCCGCTCACTTATCTTCACTCTTTTCTTTTAAAAATGACATTTGGGTCAATATTTTCCTTTCTATTTATTTCATTTTACCATATACCGAAAGTATCCATATCTGAATTTTAGTATCTATGGTCCAGTGCTGTTTGTGTGGACGGCAACCCGGGGGAATGACGTTCTCTATTACCAAAAAATTTACTGCTCACAGCATCGTTCACGACACAGACCACAGTAGAGGAGAAATTCTATTCTACGTACCTAAATATTTTTCCTGTTTTTTATAAGAAAAAAACTTAAGATAAGAGAGAGGTGCTTATGGGGGGGGATTACACAAGTACCGATTTATTTTTTAAATACTTTTCTAAATCTAGAAAAGTTTAAAAAATTAACTAATATTTTGGCCAAAATTTTATTCAACAGATTCTCAAAAAACTTTTTTCGTTAATTTTATCAAAATTGACTATTTTATCATGAGAATCAAAAAATTTTTTTCTAAATTTTGAGATTTTTTAAATAGATTGAGATGTCAGAATATCGGGCTTCTACTTTAAATTTGAAGAAAAATTTATTTTCCAATTAAAAAATTTTTTCTCTCTATGAAATTAAACAATTAAATAAATGATCTTTTAAATAATTTCGAATCCCTTTTTCCCTGGATATTTGACTCCTTAATCTTTTTTCTTATTTAGAGTCATCCAACTAATTTGAAAGCACTCCCCAGGGTCCCTTTGAGTAGGCGTACTCTCGGGAAGTTTGCTAATTTTCTGGTGATATTGTTGTTGTTCAGCCAAATACAGCCTGTTTATGCTGGAAGTGAAATAATTTTGGGTGTTACGATCCCTTTGTTTGTTATCTTAATTGGTGTGGTCATATTTTTGTTATGTTACTTTGATGATAGCAATGATTCAAATATTTTACAAAAAATTAAAATTGATGAGGAGAAGCAGATTGAAAGTGAACAGGTATTTTGTGTACTGTTTGTTATACTTAGGTACATATAAGTTCAATTTTCTGGGGGGGGGGGGGTTCACTCCTAGAATTTGTGTGGATTTTTTTATGTTTGCTGGTGTGTTTTGCGAGTGGTTTAATTTATTTTTTAAATGAAAACTTGAAGTTCTCCAAAATTTATAAATTAAAAGAAATATTTTTTTGGTAAAAAATAGTTTTATGTTATTATAATACATATTGACTTAAAATTAAGTTAAATGAAAAATTGTCCGTCCTTATAAACCTCCTCCTTTTTTAAATTTATTTCGGACAACCTTTATTTTTATTATATTTTCTTAAAGCTTCAACATCTTTTTTTTTGTCTTATAATTTTTAAATTTTTTGGAGAAAACCCAATTATCCCTAGAATTGTGATTAGGTATTTAGTTATGCAGACACATAATGTCTGCAACTTTTATCCGCGGTTGTGGATCTTTTCTATAATTTTCTGTCCACTAACAATTCTGTTTTGAATTTAATTCTGATTTTATAAAAATAATAATTATAAAGTCAGATTAAAACCAGCACTAATAATTCTTGTTCTTGATTCTGATTTATTCAGATTTAATTCTGATAATCTTATATTTTTCTGGTCATAATAACATATTTATATCAGAATTTAAAATCAAGTTTTTATTATTTTTTTAAATTCTGATTTTAATAATTCTTATTTTTTAAACCAAAATTAAATTAAAATTAGAATTTTTATTTTAAAATCATAATTAGGGATAGTACTTATGAAAAATTTGATAGAATAAACTGCGGTAAAATTTTGTGCACTTATTTTCTTGACAAAACCGTGATAATAACTATTTTTAGAGTACAGTTTTCTGACTCTTATTGGATGGTTCAAATAATAATAAATTATTTTCTTTTTTTTTCAATTTTTTGGAAAATATTAACTTGTAAATTTGTTTGGGTTATTAGGAAAACAGCCCCATTTTTTTAAAAATCCGTCTAATATAAATCTTAAAACTGTATTATTTTGTGAATGTGTATGATGGCTTGAGTTAATGGATTTGATAATAAAATTTTTTTTATAATTTTTTTAGAATATTTAAAATTTAAGTTGGACATAAAAACGAAAATTTGTTGAAAGTCAAAAGAAAATTTCATTTATTTAATTGAGTTTTGTGTGATTCCGGAGAGTTTTGCTTAAATTGTTTATCTGCAACTTCCTGGAATGTCTTATATTGTTTTATTTTTGTGGTCTCCGGAAAATAAATATCTTTTCTTTTATTTTCCGAAAGCTTATTTAATTTAATGTTTAATTCATTTGTTTTATGCTTTTAAAATTTGTGTTGTGTTATTCGTTTCCGGAAAGTTTAATATCTTTGATATTTATGTGTGCGAGTGTGTGATTTTGTTAGAATTTATGTATATTTTTGAATTTTTTGTGGAAAAAATGTATTAAATTGAATTTGTTTATATATGCTAAAAATTCGGGGAAAATAAAAAATTAAAATATATATTAAAATTTTTGAAAGGTTTATGATGAATTAAACGAAGAAAGAAATATTGAAGAACTTCAAGAAGAGCCAACCCAGTCTTCATCTATTGTTGATAAAAAAGGTAAAAAATATATTTAAATATATAAATTATAATTTTGTTTCAATCTTATATTTAATAAGAATTTTGATATCTTGTTTATAAACCACCCCCACCCCTATTAGAGTCTCAGATTAATGTTCCTTCCTTATAGTCAATCATTTCACTCAAAAATTATAAGTATAAGGTAGAAAAATAGCAGCTGTTAAAATCTTTTTAACGGCAAAATCATCATTTCTGAAGACGAAAATTCGACCATTCTGAAACAGGAAATAATAAGAGAAAATTAATCTTAGACTCAAATAGGAGTGGAGTGGAGGTTTATGAACAAAGTACCAGAATTTGGTAAAAAAGGAGAACATATTTAAAAAACAAATTAATTTTCGAGGGTTTTTGAAATTAAATAATTTTATGTTAAAAAATAGTATGTCATGTAATAATTTGAATAGAATTTTTAGTGGGAATATAAATAATATTTTAATTCTAAATTTTATTTGAAAATAATTAGAAATGTAATTAGTTAAAAAATTACCACGATTTAAAAAATTACCACGCTTATAAAATATTTTTTCAAATATAATATTCGAAAAAAATTTTTCCAACAAAAATTATATTCATAAAAAATTATTTTTCTGATTAAAAATGAATTCAAATAATAAATTTTGGAAATTAAAATAATATAGTTAGTATTATTTTATTTTTTCAGATGTTAAACCATTTGTTTTCAAAGAAAAAACTATTCTAACAAGACAAAATTCTGAATTGTGTTTAAGATGTTTTGATAAAATAAAACGTTCTCCGTCCGAGTCAAATATTTTTTTCAATGTATGTCTTAAATTGGTTATTTACTATGCAATCGAAAAAAATTTTTTCGAAAGGCTGATCAAAGCCATAACCTTTGTTTAATCCTTAGCCAAAAAAATTAGGAAAATTTTTTTTGGGGTTTTATGAAATTCTCTTAACGAATTCAAGAAATTATAACCTCACCTAGATCATTCCTGTTTTCTGGTTTAAGTTGTCCAGTTATTTTAAAATTTTTATGGGAGATTTATAGATACTATTGGACGATATGTATACCTGTAAAATCGAAAAATTTCACTTAGTAGATTTTTATCGAGTTTTTTCTGAAAGTTAGTTAGAACTGGGTTTAAAATGTTATTGTAAACACAATTTTTTTCAAAACGTGCATTTAATTAAAAAATTTATAGGCATATACAAGTGGGAATTTATATGATGATGGTGGAGTTAAGAATTCAAGTTATTATGAATCGGCTGCTGATTCTAAGAAAGTTATATTACCTATCGGTACCTTTCCTATGTTGGCTTGCGCATGTGATTTTTTTATTTTTCTGAAATTTAAATTAGAAAATTTAAATATTTATGGGGTATCCCTTTAAAGAAGTAACCAGTAGTGTAATTATTTTTATTAGATTTTTTTGCCTGAAATTCAGTTTTTTATTAAAGGCTTAAAGTAAAAAATATTTTTATAAAATAATAAGGTCCGAAAAAACAATTAAGAAAAAAATACAAAATTTTTTTCTTTTTAAAAATATTATTATGAAAAATAAATTTAACGTTTATTAAACAAATTTATGAATGGGAAGAAACAGAGGGGGGGGGTGCTTATTTGGAAAAAAATAATTTTATAAGTTTCAGACATTTTTAGTATTTTCGTTCTTATAGGGAACTTGGATGAGAATACCAAAGAGAAAGTGTTTCATGGCGAAGTTCACACCATCAGTGTTTCATTGTCTGAACTTCCTATTGCAGAAAACTTTACTTTTATGCCTGGAGTGCCTATAACTGTACAGTATTCTGCCATGCGTGCGATGCTTTACGTGGAAAGATTTTGTGCCAGCAAAGGAATTACAATGGTCACCGATAAGAAAAATAAATTTGTCTTCGACTTTTTGCCTGTAAGATATTTACTAATATAAACTTTCTGTAAAATTGGGTGAAGGGATTCTGAGAATAATCCTATTCAAAAAATTTTCTGTAATCAATTTTTTCATTTTGCACGTTTTTCTTTATTTTCCCTTTTTTCTTGGCCAAAGGTGGGTCGGAAATTCCGAAGGTGCCGGAAATCGGAAATGTCTCATAAGTCGGAACAAGGAAATAGGGTACTTTATTAATATCCCGCCCCCTCCCCATTTGAGTCTCAGATTATTTTTCCGTTTTTAGCAAGCATTTATTTTTCTCAAGTTTTGCAAAGAATTGCGGATTATCTGCCTACTTTTTGATTTTTTTTTTCTTCTAACTTGCCTTTTACCTGTAATGCTTGAGAAGACTCAATAGGGAGGGGGCGGGATATTAATAAAGTATCGCAAATCTGTCTAAATTTTTGAAGTTTGTAATCGGGAATGCCAAACGACAAATGTCACAGAAAAAATGTCCTAAATATAATTATAATTCCAAATATAATTCCAAATTGTTAAGCAAAATAATAAAGAGGCTACTTATGTTGCATTATTGGATTTAAGGGAATATAGAGGGAGTCATATTTGAAGAGATTAAAAGAGATTTGGGTGATTAGAAGGGCATCATTAATCTATAGGATTAATAGGGATATTTAGTGTTAAGATGGATATCAAGAGACAAAATTGAGTGTTGGGGAGATATTCGCCTGCGACGATAAACGGGTCCTTGTATTTTCAGTTGAATTTACCCAAGTAAGAGGCGAAAATTTAGGAAATCGGAAGGATTTTCGACCCACCTCTGTTCTTGGCAAATATTTTCATCTGGGGTTTCAGTTATTTGCGATTTATGTTTTGAAATAAAATTAAGCTTAAAATTTTTTAAATTTGAAAAAAAATTTATTAAAAAATTTTGTTAAATTTTTTTACTTTAAATTTTAGCCAGATGTTAATCGAGACGGTGATTCGGGAGGAATTGCAATTATTATCGCAATAATGAGCAGAATTTTAAATTTGCAACCAATGAAAGGTACTTATATATTTAGGTTTAATGTATACTTTTTGCTTTGTACTATTAAAAATTTTCTTTTGTTTTTTATTTTTAAGGATTAGTGGCTACCGGAGCTTTATATCCGGATGGAAAACTGAAGGCCATTGGAGGGCTTAAATATAAAATTGATGCTTCTGTAAAATTGGGGAAGACACACATACTTTTGCCTGCTGAAATGGAACAAGAATTTAATTCGTTATCAAGTGATGAAAAGCAAGGAATTACGGGGCTGTTTTGTGATTACTTCGAGTCAAAATATGACACTATTTTTCCTCCTCCAACATAAATTTCTACAAATAAATTTTGTAAATTAAAAATTCATTTGATAAAAGTTCTACCCTTTAAAAAGATTCATTCTTTCGATTAGGGTTTGGGTCAAAAAAAGTGTCTCAATCCCCTATACAGATTTTGCCCATTTAAATACCTAACTTACAGAGAATGAACCTTAGCACATTTTTAGGAAAAACTTGACAAGCTTCCCAAATAGACTAGCCTTTGTATAACCTAATTTTAGGAGCAGTGTTTATAAATTTCAGATTTTCACTTCGTATCACCCCTAATTTTGGCGTCGTACTCGTACTTGTATCGGCCTATTTTTGGTCTCGTACCTCGTACCAGCCTATTTTTTTGCTCGTACTCGTACACATATTTCGTACCTAAGTACGAGTACGAATTTTGATACAGATTTATAAACACTGTTTAGGAGCTCTAATCGAGATCTTCTGTAACCAAAAATGAGTCCATTACCTCGGTGCGTGGACATTCTAAAGATTATGGTTTTTTTCAGATTATTAAAAAGAAAAATTTTGTTTGTCACAGCCTCTTCAGATTTCTTTTTGATTCTTGAAGTTCATGTTGTGTTCGAATTTTCGAGTGTCTAATTTGTTGTTCAAATGGTGTTAGAACTAGAGTTCGACATTCTCAATTTGCCGGGCCCGGTATCCGAGTTTTTTTCTTCCAATCAGACCCGGGCCGGGTTTTCCGGGCTAAAACCTCGAAAACCCGGAAGCCCGGAAAACCCGGATTTTTTTACACCGGCCCGGACCTTTTTTTAAAATTAAAAAAATGATCAAATTTTAGCTTTTTCGCTGAAATTTTTCTTATTTTGAATAGAAAGTTATTAAAATTTGGTGTCATCTTTCATCTATACGTGTTTATTCAAAGGATTTAGAGATATTAATGTGAATTTAACTGATTAAAGGAAATATTGGTGGATTTGGCAGGATCCGGATGGATTAATAGGGATTTACAGGGATTAGATAGTCCCCGATATACCTCTAACTCCTCGTTATCCCTCTCTATGATTATTTAATCTTGGGATTTGGTGGGTTCAATGTGAATTTGGAGGATTAAGCTAGATATCGATTTACTTTGTTTGCGCGATAAATATGCGTAATTTGACTTAGATTCACATACATGGCGGCAGAACAGAGTGAATAACTGATCCTCCCCTAATATGCTGTTGTATTATGGGGAATATTTTGTTCCAAAAAATATTAATAAAAGTAATAAAAGCTAAATTTTTAAAAATAAAGCAAGTAAAAAATCGTAGTGTCATATCGGACAAAAACTGATATTAGATTCGTGATCAGAAAGGTCGATTACCTATATAAAATTATTTTCAGGAAAAAATAATAATTTATGAGGTTCTCCCCAATTCTTCACCATTAGCAATTAAGAGGCATATCGGTCATTTGGAATGATTAAGTGATAGGTAAAGCGCCGCAGGCGAAAATTTTTCAATTTTTGGATGTTTAAGGAGCCAAAATTGACAAAAAGGTAAGAATATTTTACAAAATTTACTCGAAGTATACCGGGAACCCGAAAATTCGGAAAAACCGGATTTTATCAGAAACCCGGTTTCCGTGCTACCGGGCCCGGAAAACCCGGTCCCGGCCCGGTGTCGAACTCTAGTATTGACTATTATTCAATTATTTGGATTATTTATATATTGTTTTTCCTTAAATGGTTATCCCATTCGGAATTATAGAGATTGTAGGTTGCGATGCACTGACAAAGAGCTATATCTTTTGTTAATCCATATATTCGCAAAATTGATATTTGCTGCAGGGAAAAATGCGTAGTAAATTCGGAAGACAGGAGAAGCCTACATTTTCAATTGCCAAAGGAAATAATTATAAATAAATATAATTGTGAATCGGTTTATATGGAAAGGGATAGAAAATATAAAGATAGAATAACATGCCCAGCAATTAATCCTTGCAAAATTGTATCAGGACTTATGGAACGAATAATTAATATTCATTGTGAGTCAAAAGAAATATTAATTATAGCTGGAATTGTCATCGGATTTTTAATAAGCATATTCTTTAGTATATGTTTATGCATTTGTAAAATAATGTTTATATTTGGTAAAATAATTTCACTTACCTGGTGGCTTATAAAAATGATTGCCAAAATATTTAGGAAGAAAAAGAGACCAAATAAAGACGATGATAACAAATCATTATTAAAAAATCCTGACAGAAAATTAAATAAGGACCGGAAGAGAAATAGACGTTGGAGGAAATTGGGATTATTGGTAATAATTTTTAGCTTTGTTCCTTTAATTAATGCCGAAGTGGAAGTTGTTTCAGTACAGGCTAAATCTGAAGATTGTTATCAAAAATCAGGAAAATCATTCTGTAAAATTAGTACTGTAAACACAATTACATTGCTACCTGATAATCAAGTAGCTTCGTTCACTATTAAAGATGAAAAAGGAATTATTATTGGAGATTGGAATTTGTTATGAAAGCCCTTTCTACTACTTGTAATCAGGAAATTTTAGAATATTTACGTTCATTTGACGTGAATATAGAATCTGTAAAGAAATGTCCATCAACAGGCACGTGTAGAGCAGGGAAATGTAGCAATATTAAAACTAATGAAAAAGTTTTAGAATTAGAAAAATTTGAAAATTATTCTGGAAATTCGTTTTGTATTGAAGGCCAATCATTGTGGTGATGTAAATGCGGGTTGCCTGGAACAACCTGCTACTTTTACAGGATATACGCGACACCAAAATCGGAAGAGATTTATACATTAGTCACATGTCCCACTTGGGACTATATGGTTGAAGTTGAAATGTCGATGATTTTAATAAAAACAAGGAGAAAACCAAATTTTTACTTCATCCTGGCCTTACAGTACATTGAAAGGATTTAAAAATTACTTTATGAGATCTTACACCACCAATTGCACCAATACTAAATAGTATATTCATTGTTAGTAATTCAGGAATTGCTATTGTTGATGGATTTACTTCGTATTTAGATTGTGGTAAAAATTTCAGGAATTTTTCTGTGTTCGTTAGCTAAAGTATGCCAAGAATGTTGGGAAGATAATGAATTGGAAAGAGTTTCATGTACTTGTTTCGATAATTCGATAGAAAAAATAATTAAAGACCCTACTAAAATACTGCCTCTGGATGTTCAAAGAGTAAAATTGCGCAGTATTGGAAAGAAAATATTTAGTGAAACAAATATTTACCCATTCAAGTAATGGTCAGAATAGATAATTGGACAATTGCCGCGAACATTGAACTAACTTTATGTAAAGTCGAACCAATAAAATTAACAGGATGTTATTCATGTTTTGGCTCGATATTTAGATTTAAGTGTAAAACAAATTCAGGAAATACGTTAGCTGAACTAAAATGTCAGGATAATACTTTTACCGCTCAATGTTCAAAATTAGGTACAGAGCAGTATGTTGTACTTTCTTTTAATAAAGCTAAAGTTTTGGAAACGTGTGAAGTTTTGTGCCCGGCTGGAAAATCGAAATTTACATTAGAGGGTAGATTAGAATATTTCTGGCTGAGTTTTATCCTCATTTGTATTTTTATAAAAATTATTTTTAAGACGCTCTTTTATTTTTTTGGTTTTGTGTATATAAGATTATTCACTGTTCTATTCTTATTCTTTTCTCTTACCCGCGGAGGGTTTAGCAAAGAAGAGAAAGAATTTTCACTTATGAACAATGTTGGTTGGTTGTATTGAAGAGATAAAACAGGCATGTGGCGTCTATTCTTCATTTTTTTATATTATATAAAATTTTTTATATAAAATTCTATAAATTTATTTTACTTTTAAAAAATATTCTTTAAATAAAAATTTATTTTTATTTTTCAGGGAACTACTATATTACCATTATTAAATTATTGATTGATTAGAACAAGAGGGCTCTGAAGAGACCGATTATCGGGCGAGAGAAGTCAGAGAAAAATTTTTTTCTCTGCCCAAATAACTGGTCTCTTCAGGGCCCTCTTGTTCTAATCAATCAATAATTTGCAAACCCAATCCTATTGGGCGTTGCGGGGTTTGAATGGAGTAGGTCGTGGGAGAAGTAAAGTTGTATCGGAAGGCGATCCAGGTTGCATCAAAGGGTATCAAACGAAGCCTGAAGCGGTGGTCGAGTCGAGTGGGGCCGGCGGCTACTAAATCGATAATTTATTTAATAAAAACCTTTGGCTCTCAACCTGACCGCACTCAAAAGGTAACAATCATTTCAATGCCATTTACGAGAGCCAATTCAGTGCATTATTTTTTAATTCGCTAGGCGACCCGCTCAACTGGGAAAGAAAAGTGTGTTCTAGTTCTACACAAGCTCTCTAAAGGTATCTCGCTTATATTTTTTGCAATGCTGGATTCTTCAACTGAAGTTATGAATCCTAGTTTACGCAGAACTCGAAGTAGTAAGATCCAGCATAATAAAATCATGGGAAGAATAATGAAATGTAGCAATAGCAATAATGGTATTCCATAGGCTACAGTGGGATTCAAAGCACTATCTTTTAAATCATTGCCAGCAATTTTTAAAAATTCGAATGTTATATTCTGTGTAGTATTGGAAATATTTTGCATTGCAAAAATTAATATTTTTAAATTATCATTATTTATACAACTTTTCAACCTAGATTTGAATCTGTAACTATATGTCTATTGTAATCTATCATAATCATCTGATCAAATTCACCTAAAATAATCATTTCAACACCTCCAGCAGGAATGGGAGTATTAAATTCTAAACGAATACTAGTAGTTCCACTTTTGAGAAGCTCAAAACCACAAGAGTCATCGAGTGTCGATGTCAAAGGTATTACAAAAAAGGTCCACCCATCTTTAAATCGTGACATTGAAATATCAATGGAGCGATCTGAATTAGCCATTCCAAGAGCTTCATACATGTTCACAAAAGCTCTAACAAACAAGTCTTGAGCAAACTTTAGCTTGTAAGCGACCATAGGATAAATATGGCCCCCAGTATGAACCGAGATATCCCTAAAATCAAATGGTTTAAAATTGAATGGGGAAAGCGCAATGTCACCATTAAAGGCTTTATTTGAAACTAAGGCAACTGTAATGCGCCGCGGTATAGCCGATTTTTTTTTTCAGTCCGCCCTGAAGTAAGCTAAGTAGATTTCATTTCAGTTCGCCGAACAGCATACGTAGCAGGTTTAGATTCAAGAATCTTATAAATGTTCATGTTAAGCGATGGTTGCACTTCAACCATTTTCGAAAATAATTTAACGTCGTGAACATAAAGTCTATATTGATTATTATCGCCTTCTTTGATATTTTGTAATATAAAAGCATCCTTATTTTTGTAAATGCTAAAGTGAATATCTAAATTATTAAGGAGAAATAATTCTTGATTTCCCAAATCAAAATCAAGGCGCGAAAGGAATTGGGAACGTTTACCGTTTGCAAAAATAGAGCAACGATTTTTGAAACCATCATCTGTAAGATCATCATGCTTTTCGGTTCTGTAATATCCAATAGATGCAAGAAAATGTGATTTAACGTTGGCAGGAAATGATAACTCATTAGTAATATATGCTTTATGAGGATAAAGAGTAGCACTATCATAAAATTCAGTATTACCAACAGTTACCTTCAACTGTTGAACAAATGTTTGACCAATACCTTGAATCGATCCAACATTATTATCTGTTGCTTCAATATCTACCCATTTACCAGTAGTTCCCAACTTTTCAATTGACAACTCGAGGTAAAGATATGTGCGAGATAAGTCAGTCCAAAGATTATCACTGAACAATCGAAACAAATACGGTGAATCTTGTGTTATTGTAATAAGAGGGAGAATTTCTCTAAAAAAGGACCGGACAACAGAAACGTTTGTAGCAGGGGTCTAGCCGACCCGATTCCCGAAAATCGGGAATTTCCCGAATTTTTTGGGTCGGGAATTCCCGATTCCCGAAATCGGGAATTATAAATTTATCGGGAATTCCCGATTCCCGAAATTTTTCTGAAAAATCGGGAATTTTCGGGAATTCTGAATAATGTTTTTGCAATTTTATTCATTGTATATTTGATTTATAAGTCATAAATTTTATTTATTACTTGATTTATTTTAATTTAAGCAAAACTTTATTACTAAACAGTTTTAAAATGAATGACAAAGGTTGCTGGTGGTATTATTTTACCAGGCAAGATAACTCTGCTAAATGTAATAACTGCAGTTGGGAGGGCAAATATGATTCAAAACAAGGAACGAAGATATTAAAATTTCATCTAGAAAGAAAGCATAATGAGCTCTACTTACAAAAATGAATGGCAACACAAAATCATGAAAAAAGACAAGAAACAGCAAAACAATCTTCTCTTAAAAACTATTTCTCTTCGTTGATTTCCAACCGTTTATTATAGCTGAGGATCTAGGTTTTCGACGTGTTTTACAATATCTCGCGCCAAGTTATAAGCCCAAGTTAATTTTAATTTAAATAAATTTTAAAACATTTATTTAAGAAGTGCTAATTATTATAGTCAAACAGTCATTCCAAAAATTTATTGTTCAGTGCTAACAAAAGTTAAGAAAATATTGGATTCCACAAATTTTCTTTCATTTACTGTTGATGCATGGACTTCAAAAAATCAATTACATTCACTCTTGGCATTGACAGTTCATTACTTAGACGAACATTTTTTGCCAAAACATTTTGTTTTGGATGCACAACCTATTGTCGGATCACATAAATCAGAAAATTATTTAGAATTATTGAAGGTCTATTTTTTAAATTACTTTTAAATAAATATTTAGGAATCTCTTAAATTATTTGAAATACCTCCGCAAAAAATTCATTTATTCCTAAGAGACGCTCAAAGTTAGAAATCGATTAAAAGTAGAAAATGTTAGAAAGCTTTTATTTTTATCAGCAAATTTGCCTATTGTTGATTTTGAGTACTAATATTATTTTTTGAATATTGAAATAAATTTTTTTCTCTTATTTTCTAAATTTTTAAATGAATATAAAAATTTCCCGAAATTCCCGAAAATTCCCGAAAATCGGGAATTTCCCGACTTTTTTGGGTCGGGAATTCCCGATTCCCGAAATCGGGAATTTATTTTTTCTCGGGAATTCCCGATTCACGAAATCGGGAATTAAATTTTTCTCGGGAATTCCCGATTCCCGAAATCGGGAATTTCATTTTGATGTCGGCTAGAACCCTGGTTTGTAGGAGGTACAGAAAAAATACTTAATGCACTGTTAAATGCCAACGGGCTGTTTTCATTAATTTGTTTTGGGCAACTCATTTTAGTAAGTTCCTAACGTGTCTACTCGTAATCGTTTTTGGGGGCGGGATTTTTTGGTAGATTTTTTAGTATATTTCTTTTTGAAATTGGGAATAAAATTAGGAGGGCCGATTCGAGAATATGGATGTTTATTTATAGTTTTTGGTTTAAGATCCGGTATTGCGTCATTCATTTGCCCGATGGCAGGGGACTTTTCTATATTCTTGTATCGTTTAAAATCAAAACCTTTTCCACTTTGCTTATCAACATTTTCAGCTGCTTTTTGCAGTAAATTTTTCAAGCCTGATTTACCTTCAGTAACAAGAGATTCTTTAAGATTTTTTCCCTCTAAGACATTGCTTAAAACTCGATTACCGGATTCTAAACCCTGTCTTCCAATAGCGCTACCAATTTCCTTACCAATCGGGATTAAATAACGAAGAAAACTTCTAAACACTGATCCCAATCCATTACCTCGTTGGTAAGGAACGCCGCGAAAAACATTATAGCCGCCCCATTGATTGGTGTTTTCAGTTAATGTTGACCAGTTTATATTTGCAGGATCAAAATCAATGTGCATTGTTATATTATAAGATTTACTATTTAAGTCATCTATTTATATTAAATATTTGAGTATTAATAAATTCAGATACGAATTTATCAGCATTAATTCCTTTTAGTAATGAAATGATTTTATTCATTGAAAAACCTAAGCAGCGCATATAAAGAAATAAGATAACATGATTGCCACAAGTACTAGAAAATGGTCGTTGTAACATAACAGAATTAAATTGGACTTTGTTAAACTTATTTAAATAATTTCTAATATGATGACTTATCGGCGGCCAAATGCCTAAAGAGTCATAGTATTCAATACTACTAGTTGAATTGCAAAATAGTGCTGTCCAGTGTGTTCCAGATAAATTGCTCTGATCTGTATTAACTACAAAACAGAACGGGAAAGAATTACTCTTATTAGGAATATAGTCTGAAGCAAAACATCCTACATAAAATCTCTTTGTAACAATATTTCTTTTTAATACTTTATCAATTTGAAAGGTATTCATTGTCAAAAGTATGAAGTCTTTATATAATGTAATGTTAATGTACATGTTCCATATTGAAATGGCATCAATGTCTCACTAGAAGTTCTAATTTCAATAAAAATTTCAGAAATTTCTTTTACAAGTAATTTATGGTATTGAACACATAAAAATTGTTCTTCAATTATTTCATCTTGTTTACCTCTAATTGTTACAATTCTAAGTACTGGAGCTGTCACATCGCCTATAACCATTGGTTCAATTAATCCAGGTGCATAAACATGGAAGCAGAACACGCCTCCTCGCATGTCAGGCATAAAATTTGCAATACATGTTTCAGTTAAAATTTGCCTATCAAACCCTAATCAAAAATCAATTGCCTATCAAACCCAGTTAATTCAATTTTTTCTACATAATCACTATCGATGGATAAGGAAAACCTATTTTTATAACTATGGAATTCAAAATTGCATGCTAATCTAGGTTTACGAAATACTTTTATCCAAGGGTCAAATCCAACCTCGTTAGTTACCGAAATAATTTGTTTGAAATCATCAGTCTTTTTTAAATTTTCGATATTCACCAAATTAGTAAAAATTTCATCTTCACTTTTTAAGCTAGGAACTTCAGTATCTTCACTAATAATTACGTGTTCTTCAATAGTCACGTTAGATACTGGCTCGGTCCTTTTCTGAGAGAGTTCTTTTAATCGTTTATACTTATCTTTAGCTCGGGTGCGAAGTTCTTTTAATTTATTTGTATGCTCAATATGAAAGCTACGAAATTTTTCAACAAGTGTTTCACTTCCTTTGTTTAAGGATCTATCTAAATTATCTTTTAAATGTTGAGGATTAGTTAAGGTATTGGAAGGAACAGAAAATTGAACTACATCCCCACTTTTCCAATAAACAGTTACAGTTTGTTCATTATTAGTACCTAAGGACGGCCAGGAGTGTGGATAAACCATAACGGCTAGGCCGACATGCCACTCAGAATTAAATTGCAACGTATGAGGTAATCTAACTTTAAAGGAATTTGTTCTATTTCCTTATATGTTAGTGTTAGAAGGAATAATAACATAAAATGAAGTCATTTTTTTTACAAATTAAAAAAAACTTTTATTTATGTATAATTATTATCTCCAAGTTATAGAATTAGAGGGTATCCAACTGTTATGTTCCGGACCATAACCTTTCCAACTTACAAAAACATAATCTTCCCCATCGCGTTTCCTTTTTTTCAAAACTTTATTAATGTCATATAAATTCTCATCCTTTTTATAATTTGCTTTTACTAAAATTAAATCATTAGAATAAAACCATCCCTTAATCTTTTCTTCATTAGTCTTTAATTTTGTATGTAGGAGGCTGATAGGGAACTAAGCGGACTTTATCAATAACAAAAATCTCATCTGTGAAATTTGGCAAGTAGCCCTTTTGAAATATATGCTTATATTTTTCTATTCGCACTCTATCTCCTACTGAAAACTTTTTCCTTCTCCACTGAGAAGAAGGGGCATGTGTCTCAATTGCTTGCTCTATTCTTTAAAAATTGCCTTAATTTTTCAGCATTTTTAAAATTGACATCAGTTGGGCGCATACCTATGCTTGAGTTAAATGAGTTATTAATTGACCTAACAATTTTTTTGATGACATCCACCTATTTTAAAGTTTTATTTTCTGTGAAGTACCTATATAATCTTTCTTTAATGCTTCGGTTCGCTCTTTCTGCCATCCCAGCATGCCACAGAGGTGAAGTAAGCATAGAGAAATGTTCCATATCCAAGGACTTGAAGTATTTTTGTACTTGCTTAGCAGTAAATTCAAGTCCTTGATCAGTTAATAATTTCCATGGAATGACTTTAGTACGAGAAAATAATTTTTTATTTGCATTTATCATATTATCACTATGTTTACTCTTTACCGGTTCGACAAATATCTGACGACTGAGTGTATCTATACACACTAATAAATACTTGTATCCTTGATTCTGTTTACATATACGATTAAAAACACTCAAATCTGCTTGCCATTCTGTATGAAGTCCGGGAGCTAAAGTAGGCATTCTTTTATATTTTCTAACAACTCTCCTATGAAGAGTATTGACATTTTGACTTGAAAGATAGTCCTTGACATCTTGTCGTGAAATATTTTTATCAACTTTCCTAGATGCGTGTAAAAGCGGTTCGAGAGAGGTAAAACATGTTGAGGAATTAACATTCTTATATAATTTATCAAGTATTTTTATCTTATTATTAGTTAACACTACTGCCATAAGGACGGTTTATAAGAAAATACTTGTTTGAAACAACCACCTTCACCTTCTTGTTTATTATTAGTTTTCGACGGAAAAAGCAAATTTTGTAAAACTGCATGTTTTACAAAATTTGAGGAAGTTGTGCTTGAAATAATAAGTTATTAAGCATGATTCAAAGATTCAAACCTCACTTTCAGCCCAAATTTCTATGCGTCGAACACGTATATACAATACCCCCAAGTCTCGCTAAGTTGAAATAACATCGGTAGTAAGTTCGTCAATTTCACTCATTTAAAAATAAAACTAAAGTATATAAAATGAATAATTTTATATATTTATCCGAGAGACTGGTGTCGACGTGAATAATTTTATATACTTTTTATTTATCCGAGAGACTGGTGTCGACGTGAATAATTTTATATACTTTAGTTCAATAATCCTGTCGATTAATTTCTTTTGTACATTATTCTTACCTATTGACCGTTTACCAAGGTCAATTGATTTCAATTATAAAATGTGAGAAAGAAAAAGCGACCATTGCAATTAATTAAATTAAACTTCGAATCGATAAGTGTTACGTCCGAAGGTTTATCCGAGAGACTGGTGTCGACGTGCACAATATAACAGTTTATCCAAGTAGAGAAATAACAATGTGTAGGCGAAGGGATAGAGTGGAACAGACGAAGGAGATCAAATTTCTATCCATATTATTAAATCATTCAAATCCTGAGGAATTTGTTTTTTCTTTTACTAGCGAAGGGGCTCGCCCTTCGGGCGAGCTTTTTCGCTAGCAAAAACATATCAACAAAACCATAACAGACTTTTCTCTCTGCCATTGCCGAAACTCTTCATTACCTAACCCTGAACAATTTATGTGCGCATTGTCATAACACGTCTCTGAACAAATCCTTAACTCTTTTCTAACGCATTGACGGCATCTTTTCTAACACAAATATGAACAACAACAAACTAACACAAAAACTGTCTCAAAAGAAAAAATAGAGGGAAATATAAATGTAATTTAAATTTGAGAACGTCAACGCGGTGTTACACGTTGAGTTTAGTTTAACTCGTGAGTTTTTTAAATTTAAGATGCTCGTCCTACGGGAGAGTTTCTCCGCTAGTCAAATTTTAATCACGACAAAAGTTATCAATCAAAACAACTCATAGGATATAATAACTTTTACCATTGCTTTTCTTCCTATTGTGGGAATTCCAATTGTGTTTCTTCCAATTGTGGAACCAACCCGTTATTTCAATATTCGTCTGCTTTACAATCCCACTTCATTCCCCTGCTTAATACTCCGCCTGCTTCACAATTCCCATTGCTTCACAATTCCCCTTGTTTCGATATTCCGCCTCTTCACGTTTCAATATTCCGCGGCTTCAATATTTCGCCTGCTTTACAATTTCCCCTTCTTCAATATTCCGCCTGCTTCACAATCCACCTTGTTTCAATATACTCCTGAAATTTGACGCCTAGCACTTGACAAATGAACGTTGACGCCTATCACTTTAAATGAACGTTGACGTCTAGCACCTGACAAATGAACGTGACGTCTAGCACGTCAAATGAACGTTGACGTCTAGCACTTCAAATGAACGTTGACGTCTTGCACTTGACAAATGTACGTTGACATCTAGCACTTGACAAATGAACGTTGACGTCTTGCACTTGACAAATGAACGTTGACGTCTTGCACTTGACAAATGAACGTTGACGTCTAGCACCTGACAAATGAACGTTGACGTCTAGCACTTGACAAATGAACGTTGACGTCTAGCACCTGACAAATGAACGTTGACGTCTAGCACTTCAAATGAACGTTGACGTCTAGCACCTGACAAATGAACGTTGACGTCTAGCACTTCAAATGAACGTTGACGTCTTGCACTTGACAAATGAACGTTGACGTCTAGCACTTCAAATGAACGTTGACGTCTAGCACCTGACAAATGATTATTTCTCTTAACTTGTGTTATTTCTCTTAACTTTGCATTAATTTCATTTTTTACCCCTTAACTTTGCATCAATTTTATCTTCTATCGCTTACCTTTGCAGTAATTATGTCTTCTTTTGCTTAACTTTGCACTTTTACCCCTAAAATCTACATCTTCCATTGCTTAACTTTGCATCAATTTTATTTTCTATCTCTTAACTTTGCAGAAATTGTATCTTCTAATCCTTAACTTTTTATTAATTTTATCTAACATTCCTTAACTTGTACAAGAATAGTGTGTGCGTACGCACACAAGTAATACACAAAAGTGGTATATACAGCCCATAACACACGTGCGCCCAATAAACATGCGTAACATTCCGTGTATACCACTATTTGTGAATGTTTTACTCAAAACTTGTGTGATTTCTCTTAGCTTTGCATCAATTTTATCTTCTATTGCTTAACTTTCCATCGATTGTGTCTTTTATCTCTTAACTTTGCGCAATTGTGTCTTCTTTTGCTTAACTTTGCACTTTTACCCCTAAAATCTACATCTTCAATTGCTTAACTTTGCATGAATTGTAACTTCTATCTCTTAACTTTGCAACAATTATATCTTCTAGTTTTTAACTTTGCAACAATTTTGTCTCCTAATCCTTAACTTTGCTTTAATTCTATATTCGAATCCTTAGCATTTTATCGATTTTAGCTTCTGACACTTAACACTAAAGCAAATTTATCCTATAATTCTTAACTTTAAACCAGAATAAAGTGTGCGTACGCACATCAGTAAAGTGTTGTTACACGTGTGACCCCATATACATACATATAACACGTGGCCCATATACATCCCAACCACACGTGTGCCCAATACACATTCTTGTACAGCCCGTGTATACCCGCATTTTTGCATAGTTAATAAGATGATCGAAAACTTTAACATTTTATATTTTTAATAATGATTAATTTTGTCTTTGTTTTAAAATTAGTAATTTAACAAGAGTATACACACTAACATTCAACCAATGAGCAGCCTCCCCTTACAGCTCAAACAGAGAATATATACACAGTCTACCCAATGGGAAGAACTTTCCTCATACACACCAATAAGGATCATGTATACTGTACATTGCACACATATGAATATATACCTGCATCTTTAAACAATGAGCACACACCCCACTTACACCCGCCAATAAGGAAAATGTGGGAAAACACGATATTTTTGATTTTTTTACAGAAAATTTGTGTTATTTCTCTTAACTTTGCATCAATTTTATCTTCTATCTCTTTAAGTTGCATCAATTTTATCTTATATTGCTAAACTTACTTGAATTTTATCTTCTAATGCTTAACTTTACACTTTTACCCCCAAACTCTAGTTTATTCCAAATCTGAAATTATTTTCTATTATATTCAATTCTTTTGATCAAAATTTATTTATAAAACAAAATTATAAAATAGCTTAAATCTCATTTCAGATACTCTAGTTTATTCCAAATCTGAAATTATTTTCTATTATATTCAATTCTTTTGATCAAAATTTAGTTATGAAACAAAATTATAAAATAGCTTAAATCTCATTTCAGATACTCTAGTTTATTCCAAATCTGAAATTATTTTCTATTATATTCAATTCTTTTGATCAAAATTTAGTTATGAAACAAAATTATAAAATAGCTTAAATCTCATTTCAGATACTCTAGTTTATTCCAAATCTGAAATTATTTTCTATTATATTCAATTCTTTTGATCAAAATTTAGTTATAAAACAAAATTATAAAATAGCTTAAATCTCATTTCAGATACTCTAGTTTATTCCAAATCTGAAATTATTTTCTATTATATTCAATTCTTTTGATCGAAATTTAGTTATGAAACAAAATTATAAAATAGCTTAAATCTCATTTCAGATACTCTAGTTTATTCCAAATCTGAAATTATTTTCTATTATATTCAATTCTTTTGATCAAAATTTATTTATGAAACAAAATTATAAAATAGCTTAAATCTCATTTCAGATACTCTAGTTTATTCCAAATCTGAAATTATTTTCTATTATATTCAATTCTCATTTCGGATACTCTAGTTTATTCCAAATCTGAAATTATTTTCTATTATATTCAATTCTTTTGATCAAAATTTATTTATGAAACAAAATTATAAAATAGCTTAAATCTCATTTCAGATACTCTAGTTTATTCCAAATCTGAAATTATTTTCTATTATATTCAATTCTTTTGATCAAAATTTATTTATGAAACAAAATTATAAAATAGCTTAAATCTCATTTCAGATACTCTAGTTTATTCCAAATCTGGAATTATTTTCTATTATATTCAATTCTTTTGATCAAAATTTAGTTATGAAACAAAATTATAAAATAGCTTAAATCTCATTTCAGATACTCTAGTATATTCCAAATCTGGAATTATTTTCTATTATATTCAATTCTTTTGATCAAAATTTAGTTATGAAACAAAATTATAAAACAAAATTATAAAATAGCTTAAATCTCATTTCAGATACTCTAGTTTATTCCAAATCTGAAATTATTTTCTATTATATTCAATTCTTTTGATCAAAATTTAGTTATGAAACAAAATTATAAAATAGCTTAAATCTCATTTCAGATACTCTAGTTTATTCCAAATCTGAAATTATTTTCTATTATATTCAATTCTTTTGATCAAAATTTAGTTATGAAACAAAATTATAAAATAGCTTAAATCTCATTTCAGATACTCTAGTTTATTCCAAATCTGAAATTATTTTCTATTATATTCAATTCTTTTGATCAAAATTTAGTTATGAAACAAAATTATAAAATAGCTTAAATCTCATTTCAGATACTCTAGTTTATTCCAAATCTGAAATTATTTTCTATTATATTCAATTCTTTTGATCAAAATTTAGTTATGAAACAAAATTATAAAACAAAATTATAAAATAGCTTAAATCTCATTTCAGATACTCTAGTTTATTCCAAATCTGAAATTATTTTCTATTATATTCAATTCTTTTGATCAAAATTTAGTTATGAAACAAAATTATAAAATAGCTTAAATCTCATTTCAGATACTCTAGTTTATTCCAAATCTGAAATTATTTTCTATTATATTCAATTCTTTTGATCAAAATTTATTTATGAAACAAAATTATAAAATAGCTTAAATCTCATTTCAGATACTCTAGTTTATTCCAAATCTGAAATTATTTTCTATTATATTCAATTCTTTTGATCAAAATTTATTTATGAAACAAAATTATAAAATAGCTTAAATCTCATTTCAGATACTCTAGTTTATTCCAAATCTGGAATTATTTTCTATTATATTCAATTCTTTTGATCAAAATTTAGTTATGAAACAAAATTATAAAATAGCTTAAATCTCATTTCAGATACTCTAGTATATTCCAAATCTGGAATTATTTTCTATTATATTCAATTCTTTTGATCAAAATTTAGTTATGAAACAAAATTATAAAACAAAATTATAAAATAGCTTAAATCTCATTTCAGATACTCTAGTTTATTCCAAATCTGAAATTATTTTCTATTATATTCAATTCTTTTGATCAAAATTTAGTTATGAAACAAAATTATAAAATAGCTTAAATCTCATTTCAGATACTCTAGTTTATTCCAAATCTGAAATTATTTTCTATTATATTCAATTCTTTTGATCAAAATTTAGTTATGAAACAAAATTATAAAATAGCTTAAATCTCATTTCAGATACTCTAGTTTATTCCAAATCTGAAATTATTTTCTATTATATTCAATTCTTTTGATCAAAATTTAGTTATGAAACAAAATTATAAAATAGCTTAAATCTCATTTCAGATACTCTAGTTTATTCCAAATCTGAAATTATTTTCTATTATATTCAATTCTTTTGATCAAAATTTAGTTATGAAACAAAATTATAAAACAAAATTATAAAATAGCTTAAATCTCATTTCAGATACTCTAGTTTATTCCAAATCTGAAATTATTTTCTATTATATTCAATTCTTTTGATCAAAATTTAGTTATGAAACAAAATTATAAAATAGCTTAAATCTCATTTCAGATACTCTAGTTTATTCCAAATCTGAAATTATTTTCTATTATATTCAATTCTTTTGATCAAAATTTAGTTATGAAACAAAATTATAAAATAGCTTAAATCTCATTTCAGATACTCTAGTTTATTCCAAATCTGAAATTATTTTCTATTATATTCAATTCTTTTGATCAAAATTTAGTTATGAAACAAAATTATAAAACAAAATTATAAAATAGCTTAAATCTCATTTCAGATACTCTAGTTTATTCCAAATCTGAAATTATTTTCTATTATATTCAATTCTTTTGATCAAAATTTAGTTATGAAACAAAATTATAAAATAGCTTAAATCTCATTTCAGATACTCTAGTTTATTCCAAATCTGAAATTATTTTCTATTATATTCAATTCTTTTGATCAAAATTTAGTTATGAAACAAAATTATAAAATAGCTTAAATCTCATTTCAGATACTCTAGTTTATTCCAAATCTGGAATTATTTTCTATTATATTCAATTCTTTTGATCAAAATTTAGTTATGAAACAAAATTATAAAACAAAATTATAAAATAGCTTAAATCTCATTTCAGATACTCTAGTTTATTCCAAATCTGAAATTATTTTCTATTATATTCAATTCTTTTGATCAAAATTTAGTTATGAAACAAAATTATAAAATAGCTTAAATCTCATTTCAGATACTCTAGTTTATTCCAAATCTGAAATTATTTTCTATTATATTCAATTCTTTTGATCAAAATTTAGTTATGAAACAAAATTATAAAATAGCTTAAATCTCATTTCAGATACTCTAGTTTATTCCAAATCTGAAATTATTTTCTATTATATTCAATTCTTTTGATCAAAATTTAGTTATGAAACAAAATTATAAAACAAAATTATAAAATAGCTTAAATCTCATTTCAGATACTCTAGTTTATTCCAAATCTGAAATTATTTTCTATTATATTCAATTCTTTTGATCAAAATTTAGTTATAAAACAAAATTATAAAATAGCTTAAATCTCATTTCAGATACTCTAGTTTATTCCAAATCTGAAATTATTTTCTATTATATTCAATTCTTTTGATCAAAATTTAGTTATGAAACAAAATTATAAAATAGCTTAAATCTCATTTCAGATACTCTAGTTTATTCCAAATCTGAAATTATTTTCTATTATATTCAATTCTTTTGATCAAAATTTAGTTATGAAACAAAATTATAAAACAAAATTATAAAATAGCTTAAATCTCATTTCAGATACTCTAGTTTATTCCAAATCTGAAATTATTTTCTATTATATTCAATTCTTTTGATCAAAATTTAGTTATAAAACAAAATTATAAAATAGCTTAAATCTCATTTCAGATACTCTAGTTTATTCCAAATCTGAAATTATTTTCTATTATATTCAATTCTTTTGATCAAAATTTAGTTATGAAACAAAATTATAAAATAGCTTAAATCTCATTTCAGATACTCTAGTTTATTCCAAATCTGAAATTATTTTCTATTATATTCAATTCTTTTGATCAAAATTTAGTTATGAAACAAAATTATAAAACAAAATTATAAAATAGCTTAAATCTCATTTCAGATACTCTAGTTTATTCCAAATCTGAAATTATTTTCTATTATATTCAATTCTTTTGATCAAAATTTAGTTATGAAACAAAATTATAAAACAAAATTATAAAATAGCTTAAATCTCATTTCAGATACTCAACAAAATTATAAAATAGCTTAAATCTCATTTCAGATACTCATTTCAGATACTAATTTATACCTATGTTAAATTAGCAATTTTAAAACTAAGACAAAATTAATCATTATTAAAAAATAAAAAATGTTAAAGTTCTCGATCATATTATTAACTATTCCGTCCTTAGTGGCAGACACATGGGACCCTAAACCCTGGAAGAGAGAAGAGTATGTGACAACATTATTTCGGAGGACACCACTGCCTATATGGCGGAGAACACCGCCACCAATATTTCCTAACAGAGATAAAAATAATTCAGTGGAATTACCAATATGGCGGAGAACACCGCCACCAATATTTCCTAACAGAGATAAAAATAATTCAGTGGAATTACCAATATGGCGGAGAACACCGCCACCAATATTTCCTAGCAGAGAACAAAATATTTCAGTGGAAATACCAATATGGAGGAGGACACCACCCCCAATATTCTCTAACAGAGATGTAAATAATTTAGGAGAGATTCAAAGAGGAGATAAATTGAAAGATAAATCATTCAATAAAACTGATGTCGGAAAAATATGGTTCATAAAAGATATTTTTTATCTGAAGACGGATTTAGCCAGGAAAGCAGAAATAAAAAATATGGGGCGGTGGATTCTACGTTGGGATCTTTGGGACAAAAAGTTCAAATCTGGCAAATATAATAGAACAGACTACTTAATGTATTCGAGATGGCGATTTTTATACGAACCTCCTATTTCTAACATTATCGATTTTTTCAAAAATTTGTAAATATTTTTAAGTTTTCATTTTTCGTGTAAAATTATAACAATTTACTTGGTATAAAATTTTCGTATAAATTAATCAAAAGATATCAAAACATTGCGCTTTTCCCATTTATTGGGGCTACCTTCTATTTCGATCCATAATATTCCCCGTCTAGATTTTCCATTAGTGGGGGTAGGTGGTAAGCTTCCGGCGGATATTGGAGCGCTGTTGAGACTAAGTGTTGATATTGACGAAGTCGCATTTGTGCGCCGATTTTTAAATGTTGAACAACTTATAGTTGAAGGGGGTGAGGTGGGGGCAAAACATAAAAGCTCTAGCGGGTAGTATCTCTCACAAATCCCATTCTTTGTACATGTTCGCTCGATAACACACTGATGAAACGGGTATTGGAGTTTTATCTTGTGGTGAGCAAAGAAATATGCCGCAACGGATATGTTGAACGGATAGCCTAAATCGCCGAAGGCTTTGATTAAATGAGAACCTGATGTTGTAGTTCCGTCACATCTAATTCTACTTTTCATCCCGTTCCTATCAGAATAATTTGTCTCCAAGCTCCCCTTTTCATTAATAAATTTTGCTATCAAGTCGGCATTTTCTTGATACATTAATCTATATCTCACCAAATAAATTGGACAGTTCAATTTTTTAGAAATCTCATCCAAAACAGTGTTCATATTTTAACGTTTAATATAAATGATTAATTAAATTGATCCAGTAATTGATTAAACTAATAAGTTAAAAGAAAATTTTGCCTTTTATACGCAAAATTTGACCTTGAAAATTGGCAAGTATTACGAAATCTCTGAAAAGGGCGGAGCCTAAGGGGAGCCTAAGGGGAGTTTATAATGATAAAAATAAATTTATTCAGAAGGAAAATGGCAATATTGGAATCTGCTTTGAGATTTGTGAAGCATGCGCGAAATTAAATATGCTGCTCAAGGATTTTGTTGCTGAATGGGATGAGAAGAATTTGCAGAACTTGAAAAAGTGATTAGTGATTAATTTTTTCATATAAATTGTTATTTATTTTTAGTTTAATTTTGTTAATTGTATTGTATTTCATAATATTTTTAATTGTATTTGTTAATTTCACAATGTTTTTAACTTTATTTGAATTGTTGATAAAATTGTTAAATTATTAAGGTGTTTAATAAAATTTTTATAAGTTTATAAGATCAGATTAATGAAAAGTTAAGGATTATAAGATTAAATTAGAGCAAAGTTAAGGATTAGAAGACAAAATTAATGCAAAGTTAAGGGGTAGAAGATATAATTGATGCAAAGTTAAGCAAAGGAAGATGTAGATTTTGGGGGTAAAAGTGCAAAGCTAAGCAAAAGAAGACACAATTACTGCAAAGTTAAGGGATAGACGATAAAATTGATGCAAAGTTAAGAAAAATAACACAAGTTTAGGGTAAAACTTTCAAAAATGATGGTATACACGTGATGTACACACATGTATATTGTGCGCACGTGTGTTATGGGGGTGTATATGGAGTCACATGTGGTATGGCATATATATGGGGTCACATGCGTGCCACACTTTACTGATGTGCGTACGCACACTCTATCCTGGTTTAAAGTTAAGTTTTATAGGATAAATTTGCTTTAGTGTTAAGTGTCAGAAGATAAAATCGATACAATTGTAAGGATTAGAAGATAGAATTAAAGCAAAGTTAAGGATTAGAAGGCAAAATTGTTGCAAAGTTAAGGATTAGAAGATACAATTCATGCAAAGTTAAGCAAAGGAAGATGTAGATTTTGGGAGTAAAAGTGCAAAGTTAAGCATTGGAAGACACAATTGATGCAAAGTTAAGCGTTAGAAGATAAAATTGGTGCAAAGTTAAGCATAGAAGATAAAACTCATGCAAAGCTAAGCAAAGGAAGATGTAGATTTTAGAGGTAAAAATGCAAAGTTAAGCAAAAAAGGTGGTATATACGTGATGTACATGCATGTGTAACACACGTGTGTTATGGCATGTACACACGTGTGTTACATATGCGTACGCAACACTATTCTGGTTTAAAGTTTGCATAACTGGTGTAAGGAAAATGCATTTAAATGGGGGGAAAATTGCAGAATTAAGGGGAGAAATCGAGAATTAATACAATGAAAATTAAATTTGAAAAAATTCATAAAATTTAAAATTATATGTGCGCGCACATACACATTCACGCACATGTGTTTACCAATTTTCCATCTCAACCAGCAAATCAAATTCTAATGGTTCATCGTTTTTGCCCGAATCAAAATTTGCCTTATCGATTCGAAGTTTAATTTAATTTATTAAGATTGTCCCTTTTCTTTCTCACATTTTATAATTGAAATCAAATGACCTTGGTAAACAGTCAATAGGTAAGAATAATGTACGACAGAAATTAATCGACATGATTATTGATGATTCAATTTAAATCTTTACCTTTATTTCTTATTCATTATATACTTTAGTTTTATTTTTAAATGAGTGAAATTGACGAACTTACTACCGATGTTGTTTCAACACAGCGAGACTTGGGGATATTGTATATACGTGTTCGACGCATAGAAATTTGGGCTGAAAGCGAGGTTTGAATCTGACTTATATCTTAATAACTTGTTATTTCACGCACAACTTCCCTCACCCGTTATTCCCATTGGATGCTACAATTGATGCAATACGAGATCGAATACGAGCTCGGGAACAAACAAATGGAGAACAACAACAACAAAATATATCATCACAAGAGAGACCGTACATGAGAAGATCCCAGACCGTACATGAGAAGATTAAAATGGGTTAAACTGTTAAAATTGTTCATCTGGATTAGCCTAATTTTAACAGAATGATAAGGTTTTAATAAATTATTTTAAAAATTTTGAAAAGAATAGGACTTCTTTCAAGCTACGACAATACCAGAAGATCAGTATTGTCGGCAAAATTTCTTTTCCAATTTAATTTAAAAAACTTAATTTATTTTTAAATTAATTTATTTTCCAAAGATTAATTTTTTATTAAAAGATATTTTTTACGATAAACGAGAATGAAAAAATACAATTGTGGCTTGGCTTTTTAAAGAAGGAATAACGATAGCGATCTTAAACGAGAGAAGACGGGATAAAAAAGGCAGGTGTGTTTTTGCGAGCGAAGAATAAAATAAAAACGGAAGGAGAGTTTAAAGGGTGGGAAAGGGTAAAAATTATTCAAAATTGTGTAAAATGGAAAATTATGATTAATAAATAAAATGAATAAATAAATTTAAATAAAAAATAATCAAATTTCCTCAAAAATTTTGTTATTTTTTACACTCCCCACATCCGCGGTTAAGGCGTCTTCTTTTTGGTGGGCTTGGCTCTTCTGCGTCTTCTTTCTCTCGTATTAACCGCTTGCTTCTTTGTGTTGTTTTCGTCCCCAGTTGCCATAGCCACATGTCCTGACGAATTTTGGTGATCAAAAAGGCAGCAGCCAGTCCCATGATCTTTTTTGATAAGTCCCATAATTGCGATTCCCCAAATCGGCACCAATAAGTATCAATTTCTGGTGGAGTTGCAGAGACACCTATTGTTGTTGCCAGCGCCCAAATTACCAGGAAGGCCAAAAAGCTTCCCCGGTTAACGAAGACTCTTGGGGCCCCTCTCGTCCGACCGCTTCCAGAAGTCCCAGGCTTGTTGTTGTCTTCCTGTGGGACTTCTCTTTTCTTTGGGCAAAATGCCTTCTTCTCCCTTTTCTCAATTTCTACCCCTTTCTTTATGAGCTCTTCTTTTAAATGTTCAGTTCCAGCTTCTGTAAGTTCACCAGCACTTGTTGTAAGTAACGGGCATCCTTCATATTTAGAAAATCCAGTTTTGAGAAACTCAACACCGGAAGTTTCCTTGCACACTTCAGACATCATCGAGTAGAGTCGTTCAAATTCTACTTTTTTCGTCTGTACCAATGGGGGTGCCACTAAAACTATCTTCTTTACCAGCCCCTCTAAACTTTTTAATAGCTCTTTGAGTGCCTTTTTAACTTCTTCTGGTGGCCCGTTAACCTCTTTAATGTAGTCCCGGCCCATTAAAACCACTACACTATTCACCTCATTCCCCACATAAATTTTGTTTGGGACCAACGTGGCTAATTGATGAGGAGAATGTGGTCCGGACGCAAACACTTTCATCATTTGAGTACCAAAATCTACACCCAATTTGTCACCAATTATTAATGTAGGGGTGTGCATCACTTTTACTTCTTTTCCATAAATTTCTTCTGCCTTCATTTCGGTTAAAACACGAGCCAACCGCTGGGCCAAAAGTCCAGCGGCCGACTGCCCTTCCTTAGTACTCGCCCTGGCCCATTCTTCTTCTTTTACTACATTGATTGCTTTGTTGGGCTCTAGCGTGAGGTTGCGCAAAGCTAGTTGACAGTGGCTCTTCCTTAATTCCATCAAGCGTTTAAGCGTTGCCAGTGGCCAATCGCATGCTTCTTTTGATAGTGGCTTAAGTATGGGTAGTGCTTCTTCCCAAGCCAACAGTGCTTCGTCCGGCTTTTCCAGGGCCCTTATCATCAAATCCCGAGCCGCATCCACTCTTTCCTTCTCTGATTGAGCAGATCCATGGAAACTGCGAAAGGTCCATTCTACCACAAAAATTTGGAGAAGAGTACGGTAGTGGTGGGAGTTTGATCGCGGTGCTATTTTCAAATAAGCCCCTCCACAATTACCTATCAAAGCCTCCAACCGCAATAACCGACAATCCCTATGCTCTCCTCGACCTGGCAAACACTCTTCCATAAGCCCCCAACCCTTTGGTGTTTCTATCATTTCTTTCGGGCCTCTTCTTTTTATTTTTGCCTGTTGGGGTGGCGGCTCCGATTCTTCTTGCGGCAATTCCTCGAAACGAGGAACCGCCGATTTTTCCTTCTTTTTGAGCTCCCGCTCCTTTATTGGCGGTCTTCTTTTATAGTCTTCCTTTTTAAGGTAGCTGCCACGATTACGTGTTGGTGAAATTTGCCTACGGCGTTCATTTCTGACAATTGGATGAGCTGGGACTTTCGCAATTACAGAACGTAGTTTTCCATTTTCGTAATGCAGCTCAGGTCGGTTCTGGAATTCGGGGAATTTTCTAATTTTATACCCCTTCCATTTATCTTCATTTTTGGAATGAGCCTTTGTTGAGTCTTCTTTTTTCGGTGGCTCTTCAGGCATAATTTCATCATAATCCAACTCAAGATCCTCCTCCATTTCCTGAATAAAAGAAGAATTTATTTGATTAAGTGTTAAAATATTATTTTCATTTTTGAGAAAACCCGGGCCAAAAATTTGAACCCAGGTTAGACTTCCCACACACTCTGTCATTCCTAATTCCTCCCCTTCAATTTCGAGCGGGTAGAGTTGGTTGAGGGCCCGTTTCCATAATTTATCGGTCCCAGAAACTTTCAGCCTTGCTGTGCGTACTCCACCTTCGCCTTTATATAATTTTTCAATTCGCCCCATTCGCCAAGAGCTCCGGGGCATCATTTCGTCCTCAATGAGGACGACCCTCCCCACACACGGCGCGACGCTAAATCCATTTTTCTCGGCTTTTTCTTGCCTTTCTCTTAAACCCGCAAGGTAGTGTGTGTGCCAAATAGACCAAAATTTATCCATCTTTTTTATTGCCTTTTCATGCTCTTCTCTTAGAACATCTTTTAATTCTCTTTTTGGAAGGTATTCTGGGTCGTTTGGATCTGAGGTTTCCATTTTTGGCCAAACGCAGCTACTTTCTAAATCTAATTTTATTAGCCTCGCAGGGGTTAGGATTTCTTCGCCTATTTCGTTGGAAATATAAGTGAGAGGTCTTTCATTTAAAATAGCTGACAATTCATAAAGAATTGTAGCAAATTCTTCTTGGGACAACCTAATACGACCAAAGGTTGTTCTTAATGCTTTCTTTATGGATTTATTGAAAATTTCTGTAAATCCATTTCTCCAGGGTGCCCTTTCAGTAATAAAATGCCAGGAGATTTCCTTTGTTGCTGTATGCGCTTGGATTGAATCATCCAGCGCAATTCTTTTCCAAATGTCCCCTAATACCTTTGCTGAGGCCGTAAAATTTGTCCCATTGTCACTAATAATTAGCTTTGGGATTCTACACAATGCACAAAATCTACGGAAGGCTTTTAAAAAAGCTGCCGCAGAGGCGTCTGTTGCTACTTCCATATGGACTGCACGAGTGGTTAAACAATTAAAAAGACAAATATATCTTTTCTTTTCTTCACCATTTTCGTATACTGTAAATGGACCAGTATAATCTACTCCAATATTTGCCCACGGGGAAGTTTTTACCACTCGACTTGACGGCAAAGGTGGCGGTGCTGGGACTTTGAATTGTTTCACTTTAAAAATTTTACATTTATTACACTTTCTTTTTATTCTATTGGCCACTTGTCTTATTTGTGGGATCCAAAATTTTTGTCTCACCCAAGCTGTCATTGTATTTGTACCCCCATGAAATGTTTCAAGATGGCTATCTTCCAAAACTAATTCTGCCAGTTTAGAATGTTTCGGAACAAAGATAGGCCATTTAGAACTATCAGACATTTCACTGTGTTCCATTCTCCCACCTGATCTTAATATACGGTCTTCATCTTCAAATAATCTTCCGGGAATAGTATCAAGACCGTTCTCGGAAAGATTTCTTTGTGTAGAGCGTATTATTATTTTTTCACCTAGAGAAAGCTCTTCTGCTGTAAGAGGTCCTTCCTTAACAATTTCTCTCCATTCATTAATGAATGGTAGTTTAGCCTCTTTTGACAAAATTTTGACTAAAAATCGCGCAACAAATGCAGCTGTTCCTTTCATTTTTCGCCAGCCCGATTTATATCTAACCCCATTTTTAAGCAAAGCTTCAGTAGAAGAAATACCGATAGCTCTAAATAGTTCTATCGACTTTTCTTCTTTTTCTTCTTTAATGTTCGCTGCTTGGATTGAATGAAAAATTTGTGCTTTTTCTTTTTTCTCCCCTGCTATATAATTATAAGGTGAGGCAGATGGCCAATTTTCCTCCTCAAGTTTAGTATTAAGCCAAGGGGGACCGTTAAGCCATAATTCCGAGTTTATTAAGTCTTCTGCTTTTATACCCAGGCTTGCAATGTCAGCAGGGTTTTCCTTTGTTGGGACATAGTTTACATTCCAGTCAGAAATAATTTCCAACCGGCGATTAATAAAACGGTCTTTTTGTTTTTCATTTCCACACAACCATTTTAACAGATTTTCACTGTCTGTCCAGAGTTGGATTTTGTCTAAAGGCAGGGAAAGTTCTTCTTTTATCTTTTTTGTAATTTTAGTTGTCAAAAACATTGCCTGGAGCTCCAATCGAGGGATGCTCCTCTTTTTCGGCTGTTTTGGAATAACTTTACTTCTTGCAAAAATTAATGAGGTTTTTGCTTCACTTTCGCTTATAGCTCTCAAATAAATGGTTATTCCAAGTCCAATATTACTCGCGTCGGCAAACGCGTGCAATTCAAATTTTGTTTTTCCCCGCTCGAATGAAAACACCCGGCGGGGTATTGATAGATTTGCTCCATTCCAATTTTTACAAATTTTCTGCCACTGTTTTGCCTTTTCAACAGGTATTGGTTTGTCCCACAATTTTTCTCGAGGGATTTTTTCTTCAGTGTCCTTGTCTTCCCAAAGTGCCTGCAGGAATAGTTTACCTTCAAGGATTGCCGGACTTATTATACCCAACGGGTCAAATATTGATGCCAAGGTGGACAATACTTTTCTTCTTGTTAAAGAGTTTTCTTCTTTTTCTATAATATTTGGAAGCTTAATATTCAGGGAGTCTTTATAAGTGTCCCATTCTATCCCAAGAATTTTTATTTTTTGGCCAGAGTAAAGTCCTGTTACTTTATCATCTGGCGGAAGCTTTTTCATCGCAGCGATGTGATTACTAGCAAATTCATGTAATTTGAACCCTCCAGATTCAAATATTCTTTTGGCTTCTCGGCAAATAGGTAATGTTTCTTCCCAATTATCCGCCGAGAGAATAACGTTATCAACGTATAAATTCTCTTCAATTAGCTTCTTCACATAGCTTTTGCTTTTTGCCAAATGTTCTAGTAGGGTTGCTGCTAATATAAAGGGACTGCAATTTAATCCAAAAGTAAGTCGGACAAAACGTAACGCTTTGACCGGGCTTCCCAAATCATATGGATCAATAGGCCACAAAAAGCGGGTTACGTCTCTGTGTTCCTTAGCCACTTTTAATTGCAAAAATGCTGCTTGTATGTCCGCTGATATTGCAATCATTGGTAGTCGAAATCTAATCAAGATTCCTGCTAAATCCTTTAAAAGAAGTGGACCTGGGTGCATTACGTCGTTTAGACAGTAACTTTTCCCTAAGTGCGAACTAGCATCAAATACTACCCGCAACTTTTGCTTGTCCTCTCTCCAAACATATTGGTGAGGCAAATAATGTATTGGTCCATCTGCTTGCCGCGGTGCTACCTCTATTATACCTTCATAATGCTGTTGTACCATTGTCTGATGGTATTTTTCCATTAAAACCGGATTCTCCCTTAATTTCTTTAAGGTGGAATTTAATCGGCCTCTTGCTAGCGCATAGTTTGTTGGCAACTTTTCCAACTCCAAATTTTTAAAAGGGAGAGATATTTCGTATCTTTTCTCTTTTTCATCGAATTTTAGCGATTCTTTGAATTGTTCATGAACCGCCTTATCTATTTCTTCTGCGCTTTGTTCGTCCGACTCTAAGTAAAGCGAATCTTGCTGGTAAAATTGCCTCACCTTATCTACTAACGATTCCTCTTCAGTAATTGTAGAGTTTAGCTCCGGCAAGTATGAAACAATTGCCGTAGTGTTTATTAACCCTTCACTATCTAGCATCGGACCTAAGATTGATTCTGAAAGCCAAAAGCCACTTGGAAGTTTCCTAATTTTCATTATTTCCAATTCGTTTAAATATTTTGCCCCGATTAATACATCAGGGATTTCAATCCTATGCTTGGCCTCCAATGGTTTTGTTTCCAATATAGCCTCTTCTTGGTCGTTAATTTGAACAGTAACCATTGGAGGTAAGTGTTCGCTAGGGACCACAAGCAATTCCATTTGCATTGGTCCTTCGCTTGTCTCTAGTCCTATTTTCACCATATTCGAAGAATACGAATTGGCAAAATTTGGTGGACCTATTCCCCTTACTTTTAGCTTTTCGAACGAATAAGGCTTAAGTTGCAATTCCTTGGCCAGCCTTTCAGAAATCATACTTCTTTGGCTTCCAGAATCAACAAAAACCGTTCCGGATGCCCTCTTCTTTGTAAAAGCCGGGTTAAACATTTTTACTTGCGCGCATTTTAACAAACAATATTTAAAGCATTTAAATTGTTTTTTCGGCGCAGAGGCTAGTGTGGCGTTTATTTCATTCGAAGTGGTTCCGATTGCCACTGAATTTGAGCCGGTTGTTGGTTTTCCAGAAATCCATTTTTTCTGGTAAGTCCTTTGCTTTTCCTCACTAGCCGTTTGTTTGAATTTTGGCTGCTGCGGGATTTTCAGGTTTGGGCATAACGCTAAAGGATGTGCCCCAGAACAACCCAAACATTTTGCTGGTTTTTCACAATGCGCCGCCTCATGACCTTGCCTACAGCAGCGAATACAACGTTTTACTTCTTTCAAGCGTTCTTTTCGCGCCTGGAGGTTTGCAAATTTTCGGCATTCATTTGACCAGTGATTTTGTTGGCAAAAGTAGCAAAGTAAGTTTCTATTAAATTTTTTCTCTTTGTCTACTTCAAATCGATTCGTCTTTCCAACAGTCGAGCAAGCGATTGTCGGAGAGTGCGATTCTTCTTTTTTCCTAGGGCTTTGCCTTTTTTCTTCTCCCGTCTTTCTAAGAATGGACGAGATTTCCATTTCGGACTCAAGTAGCTTTTTCAGCTCAAGTCTGAATTTACTCGTAGTCCAGCCATCTCCCGCTTTCTTTTTCGCGCATAAAATTTCTCTAAGCATCGGACGCGTGAGTTTAGTTTCTAATAAGTTGTAATAATGGTCCGAATCTGTATCATTCCCGAGACCAGCTAACTGTCGACAGATTCTTTCCAAGTTCAAGTAAAATTTTCTAACCTCTTCCAAAGTATTGCAATTTGGAAGGGTTAATAACTGCTGTTGCAGCTTCCTTATTCTTTTATCTTTATTTTCAAAATTCTGCCTGAGTAAGTCAATTGCCTGCCCATATTCACCCGGATGGAACCCGTCGATCAAAAGACCGGCAGGACTTTCCTTCGGGATAAATGAACGCAAATACAGGAATTTTCTTTCTGGTGACAGCTTGCTATCTTCGTGTATTGACGCGAAGAGCTCCCACCAATCAGACCAAAGATCATGATCGGTACCGTAAAATTTTCCAATATTAAGAGCCTGGTGCCTAACTTCATGAGATACTTGCGCCGCAGGTGCTATTTGTGGTGCCTGCTCTATTTGTGCGCTTTCTCTTCTCAAATTTAGCTGTTTTAGCCTCAATTTTCGGCCTAATTTCGATTTTGACATTCGTAGAACTGTCAATCTTTTTTCTGCTTCATTAACGTAAAAACTTGGTTTGTTTTTCTGTTCGAATGCTTTGAACAAAGCATCGAACTCCGGCCTTTCTAATGCTGTAGCTTTTCGATTTAATTCTGTCCAATCTTCAAAAACAGAATTAATTTCATCCTTTGCTGCGCATAGGCCTTTTACTAGATTATCTAAATCTTCTAGTAAACTTTCAAGCTCTATTATTTCTTCTTCTAGAGCCGTTTCCTCGACCCGGTCTGAATCAAATTCAACCGGGTCTACCTTCAACAGTTCCACAATCTTTGAGATTGATATTTGAAGCCTTTGTTCCAACGGGCTGCTCATTTTTGATTTTTCTTCTTTTGATGTTGTTGCTGTTGTACCTTTTATATTTTTACCTCCCACTTTTATTTAAAAACAAGTTTACTGACCGTTAACAAGAATTGCTAACAGCCAACTTAGAATAAGACAAAGTCTGATAATTCTAAGCGCTTAGGGGAAGAATTTAAAAAAAATTTTTCCCACTTTTAAATTTATTTAAATTTTTTTTCTAAAAAATTTCAACTTACTTTTAAGGCTGAGCTGAGCCCCCACTGAAAAGAATAGGACTTCTTTCAAGCTACGACAATACCAGAAGATCAGTATTGTCGGCAAAATTTCTTTTCCAATTTAATTTAAAAAACTTAATTTATTTTTAAATTAATTTATTTTCCAAAGATTAATTTTTTATTAAAAGATATTTTTTACGATAAACGAGAATGAAAAAATACAATTGTGGCTTGGCTTTTTAAAGAAGGAATAACGATAGCGATCTTAAACGAGAGAAGACGGGATAAAAAAGGCAGGTGTGTTTTTGCGAGCGAAGAATAAAATAAAAACGGAAGGAGAGTTTAAAGGGTGGGAAAGGGTAAAAATTATTCAAAATTGTGTAAAATGGAAAATTATGATTAATAAATAAAATGAATAAATAAATTTAAATAAAAAATAATCAAATTTCCTCAAAAATTTTGTTATTTTTTACAATTTTCAAAGTTTATTATTTATATTTTATCATTTTATTAATAAAAGAAAAAACAAATTCGTCAGGATTTGAATGGTTTAATAATAAAGACAGAAATTTTTTATAAGAATATCCTGATGAAATAAAATATATAAAAGTAATACAATGTTGCCCACAAGTGGGTAAAAGAGGGTTTTGAAGGTGAACATTATTTATTACACGATTTGGAAATTTGGAAATAAAACTTTTTATTGAAATTGGAGGTTCGGGGATTAATAATGAATCAAAAATTAATATTTTCTCGGAGTTTATTATAAAAAATGCAATCCAATGTGATCCTCTTTGAGATGCTTTTTCAAGGTTGACGACCAATGAGCAAGGATATTTTCGAAATTCTTGTGGGATTTTATCTGCGGCGAAGCATCCAATAAAATATCTTCTAGTTATTCTGCTGTGTAATAAGATTTTGTCGATTTGTAAAGTGTCCATTTTCGTCTAAGAAGGGGATGTATGAGTCTTTTCTCTGTATTTTCCCAAGTTCAATCCCCTTGTTGTTGTTTTTAGTTTTTATAAATTTTTTCAGCTGATAGGTTAGGGCTGTTGCTAGCAATAGAAGCCAGAGTACAATTAATGTAAAACAATAAATAGTTTGAGCGATTGATGTTTCTGATAGAGGAAATTCCTTGCAAGGGGAAGGAAATTGAACATTTTCTACGTGTTCCATTGACCAAAAATCCAAAATTGTAATATTTTTCTCAGGGTTAAATTTAGATGCTAACCCAATACTATTTTGTACTCTTTCAGGAATTATTGGGACTTTTGATGTAGAGGAATTAATAATTTTATTTGGTTTAGGTGGAATAGTGTTAGCGTAATAGCCTATTCGTTCTCCTAATTTTTCTCTATATTCAAGATTTTCATCCTCATTAGACATAGAATATTGCTGTGTGAATTTATACAGAAAGAAAAATAAAATGAAACAAACAAAGCAAAATTCAATTTTAATAGTAATATGACACATTTTTAAAATGAAGTGGGAGATTGAAAAAATGAGTAAAATTGGGTGTATTTATACGGAAATATCTGTGGAAATAGTTCTGTTCCTATCTAACATAAGCAACGAATCGATTTCACCCATGGCAACAAGTACAATCCCACCAGTTGGAACCGGTTCATTGAAGGTCATTCTTATACTAGTAGTACCATTCTTTATTAAATCAAACATCTCTGGACCATTATCTTCCTGACTATTTGTGAGGTTAAATACGAAGAAGCAATATCCTGCATATGCATAACGAAACATTGATATACCGTTACTTTCAAGTGATCCAGCGTACCCTACTGCTTCCTGCATGTCATGATAAATTCTAGCATAGTTTCCTTTAGGAAAATCGAGGGAATAAGGGGCTGCAGGAAAGGTGACTCCCCCAGCATTTATGGAAATATCTCTCAAATTAAAATGTTGAAAATAAAAAGGTGTTGTTTTTTGCCGTCCTACAAAATCTTTATTATCAACCATTCCCAATATAATTCTTCGAGGCACATGATCCGTCCATATGTTAGCATTAAAGTCTGTTCTATTTTCACTGATGAATAGGGATTTCAGAGATGTTTTTCTCATCGGGTATCTTGCAGGTTTTATTTCAAGTTTCTTTGCAATATCAAAGCCTAGGCTGTCCATCAATTCAATCTGCTTTACATATAATTTGCAAGCCAAAATTTCTAGATGGTATTTTGGGGCAGTGTCCCAGGGAGCACTAAGTAGGAAACTTGATTCATTGGGTAGTAGTTCAATATCAACTTCACATTGGTTTACTAAATATCTTGGCTGATTACAAATATCAACATCTAATTTGGCCATAAATTGTGAAGTACGCGGATTTCCATTTTCGTCTAAGAATAATCTTTTCCTTGATTTAACTCCATATCCGTTAGAATCAACTCCTGGGTATGTCTGTGTAGGTCCATCATCGTAATATCCCGCCACAGAAAGATAAGAGTTCTTAACACTTTGTGGGTAAGTTAGTTCATAGTCAAAAATACTTTTGTATGCCATGAGGGAGTTCCCTTCAAAGACTTGTGTCCCATTAATATGCATGCGACAATTTTTCCAAAGTGTGTGACCTATAAGCTGCACGGTTGCCACATTATCGTCTTTTCCTATATCAACAAGTTTCCCATCTTTGTCTTCTTTTTTAATCCTAAGTTCGGTAAAAACATATGTTTTAGCTAAATCAATATAATTGGTAGTTGCATGAATTTTAAAATGAAACGGGGTAATATTTACAGGGTTAAGTGTAAGTAATTCAATAAATGATGAGTTGCTAATACTAACATTTGTGTGGGGAGTTTCGAAAAATGATAAAGCATTTGTTATTGCGTTGCCAGAATCGCGATCAATTTTCTGATGTGCGGACATCTTTATTTAATAAAGACCGAATGTATCTATTTTTTGACGTTTCTTTTTTGGGGTGAGAGATGGGGGTTTTCCAATAATGAGTTGATGACTTTTCTCTTTTGAAAATGATGAATGAGGTTTACGTTTTCTTTTGAGTCCTTTTATACTACCCTTCGCTCGCAGGCCCGTCCCAAACTGTTTTGGTATTCCACCTTTTTCAAGTAATCTGTCCAATCCCCGTTTCCCTTCACTTATAACTGTCTGCTTAAAATTTGGATTGGAACGCTCGTTGCCATATTCAGGATTTCCCACACTTTCTAAAATTCTTCCACCAGTATCCAATGCCTCTTTAGCTACAGCGGTACCCGCGCGTTTAGCATACGGTAAAAGGAAGCGCCAAAAAGTTCTAAGTACATCCCCAACTCCGCCACCCGCTTGTCTTCCATATCCACGCTGATAGGGGTTAAGTCCGCGAAAGTAGAAATAGTTTTCGTCAGCGCCTCCACCTATTTGACTAATTGGTGTATGATGGTCATCGTAACCAATTGTTCTCGGGTCAAAGGGAATATGAACCATGTTTAATTTAGAATAGTTGAAAATTTATATGTTGAAAGAATGAAATATATAATGAAATTAGGTAATTAAATATGTTTGGGAAATGTTAGGTAATTAAATATGTTTGGGAATGAACTCGATGAAACTTTTAAGGTAGTTAAAAATAATTTATTTAAGAAGATAAAATTAATAATAAATTTATTATATAAATTAACGATGTGTATTTAAATTATATTATATGCATTTATTTTAGTCTAAATACTTCTTTAAAAGGCACATCTACAATTAAGTCCCGCCAAATGAATAAGGTAAGCACCATCCATAAATGAAAAGCATTGAATTTTTCTGCACCCATACAGGTGGTTGCAAAAATTTTTATTTCTGCACCCATACAAGTGGTTGCAAAAATGGATTTATTTCTGCAACCATACAAGTGGTTGCAAAAATGAGGTTATTTCTGCACCCATACAAGTGGTTGCAAAAATGAGGTTATTTCTGCACCCATACAAGTGGTTGCAAAAATGGATTTATTTCTGCAACCATGCAAGTGGTTGCAAAAATGGTTTTATTTCTGCACCCATACAAGTGGTTGCAAAAATGGATTTATTTCTGCAACCATACAAGTGGTTGCAAAAATGAGGTTATTTCTGCACCCATACAAGTGGTTGCAAAAATGAGGTTATTTCTGCACCCATACAAGTGGTTGCAAAAATGGATTTATTTCTGCAACCATACAAGTGGTTGCAAAAATGAGGTTATTTCTGCACCCATACAAGTGGTTGCAAAAATGGTTTTATTTCTGCACCCATACAAGTGGTTGCAAAAATGAGGTTATTTCTGCACCCATACAAGTGGTTGCAAAAATGGTTTTATTTCTGCACCCATACAACTGGTTGCAAAAATTAGAATAAGTTGACCAATTTATAAAAAGAATAAATTGGAAAAATTAAAAATTAAAATGGGGTTTTAATAAATAAAAAAAGAAATTAGGGAAAATTATTAAATTTTTAAGGCAATCAATTTTTAATAAGTGAAGTAAAATTTTTATTAGAAAAGGAAAAATATAGTTTTAAGAACGGGACTGTCTATTAATTTTTGCACAAATAAGATCTTATCGCAAAAAAAAACGCCGTCCTTGAAAAAAAGAACACTTAAAAATTTTCTTCCATATTCCCCAAAAGATCACCATATTTTCTATGTGTTGATCCAAATTAAAAGAAAAATTAAAGTTAAAGATTAAAAGAAGTTTGGAATTAAATCAATATAAGGTAAAGTTAACTTTAAATTAAGTTGACATTTTGAGAGTTGGCATTTTGTCGTTGTGACATTTTGTTATTGTGGCATTTTGTCGTTTTGACATTTTGAAATTTGGGATTTCGTAATAATTGGCTTATTACCCTTACATTCTGACTTCCGTCCATTTTTGCAAATCATTTTAAATTTTTTCAGAATTTTTGATAATTTTATTTCCCCCCTTATTTTTTAATATTTTTATTTAATTATTAATTTTTATTTAAATTTATTTTTAATATTTTAGTTTTTAAAATTTTAAATTTAATTTTCAATTTAAATTTTGATTACGAAATTTCGACTCGACATTTCGAAATTTCGACTCGAAATTTCGAAATATTTTCTAAAAATTTTGAAATTTTTTAAATTCCCACAATTAACCAATAGAAGCCAAACTTTTTTACTGTAGAGAGAATATTTTTTAAGTTTTCCCGCAACTGATCTTGGGAGAGGGAAAATCTATTTTTCCTCTCCAATTGTCTTCCTCCAGCCCCGCGGAAATAACTTACCCCTACATTCTGACTTCCGCCCTTTTTTGCAAATCATTTTAATTTTTTTGTAAATTTTTGCGCATTTTATTTTCCCTCATTTATTTAATTAATATCTTTATTTTTAATATTTTTTAATCTTAATTTACCCGGTCCCCAACATATTTCTGTCCCCCTCCCCCAATTCTCTGTCAAAAATATTTCACCCCCAGATTGAATCCTTGTACTTGTACCTTGTCACATGTCAATCAATCAAAGCCTGTCACTTATCACGTACCTGTCACTTGTAGTTGTACCTGTCAATCAATCATAAGCTGTCACTTTTCATGTACCTTGTAACTTGTCACTTGTACCAATACCTGTCAATAAATCAGAAGTTGTCACTTATCACTCCGGGAGCCGAAGAGTTTCCCACACCCTTTGGTTTCCCCTTTGACACGCCGCCATTTCCCGCACCACTACTTGTACTTGTACAAGTACAAGGAATTGTTGGTGTGGGAGGTGGAAACCTCCCACACCCTTTGGTTTCCCATTGATCATGCCGCCATTTCCCCGCACAAGTGCGGGGAAATTAATGGGGGCGGGGGTGGAAACCCCCTACACCCTTTGGTTTTTACTGACAGACCCCTCCCCCATCTAAATGTCCCACTGACAAGTGGGACATTTGGGTGGGGGTAACTACTGGCGTTTTGTCGTTTTAACATTTTGACATTTGGTATTTCGTAATAATTGGGTAATTCCCCTTACATTCTGACTTCCGCCCATTTTTGCAAATCATTTTAAAAATTTTCAGAATTTTTGTAAAAATTTTTTCTCCTTCATTTATTTAATTAATAGTATTTTTATTTTTAATATTATTTATTTTTTATTTTTTAATTTTACCGTATCCCTGATTAATTTTACCGTATCTCTGACCCTGTCCCAAACAAATTTCAGCCCCAGACTGAAATTCCCAGGATTATTAGATTTTTAAGTTTTAAATTCCCGCCAATTTGTATTTTAAAGTTGGCATTTTGCCATTGTGGCGTTTTGTCGTTTTAACATTTTGACATTTGGTATTTCGTAATAATTGGGTAATTCCCCTTACATTCTGACTTCCGCCCATTTTTGCAAATCATTTTAAAAATTTTCAAATTTTTTGCAAATTTTATTTCTCACAGTTTATTTTTATATTTTATTGATTAATATATTTTTTAATTCTTTATTAATTTTACCGTATCCCTGGCCCGTTCCCAAGCAAATTCAAGTCCCAGACTGAATCCTCAGACTCAAATATTTCAGGCCCAGACTGAAATTTCCAGGATTATGAAATTTTTAAAAGTTTAAAATTCCCGCCAATTAATATTTTAAAGTTGGCATTTTGATAGTTGGCATTTTGTCGTTGTGACATTTTGTCGTTTTGAGATTTTGAAATTTGAGATTTCGTAATAATTGAGTAATTCCCCTTACATTCTGACTTCCGCTCATTTTTGGAAATCATTTTAATTTTTTTCAAATTTTTTGCAAATTTTATTTCTCACAGTTTATTTTTATATTTTATTTTTAATATTTTTAATTTTAATTTACCCGGTCCCCAACATATTTCTGACCCCTCCCCCAATTCTCTGTCAAAAATATTTCGGTCCCAGACTGAATCCTCGTACTTGTACCTTGTCACATGTCAATCAATCATAGCCTGTCACTTTTCATGTACCTTGAAACTTGTACCTGTCAATCAATCAGAAACTGCCACTTATCACTCCGGGAGCCGAAGAGTTTCCCAAACACTGGTTTCCGCCGTCATTTGCGGTGCGGGAGCCGAAGATCTCCCCCACACCCTTTGGTTTCCCTTTGTCATGCCGCATTTCCCGCACCACTACTTGTACAAGTACAAGGAATTGTTGGTGTGGGAGGTGGAAACCTCCCACACCCTTTGGTTTCCTCTTTGTCATGCCGCCATTTCCCCGCACAAGTGCGGAGAAATTGATGGGGGTAGGGGGTGGGACCCCCCTACACCCTTTGGTTTTTGCCGACAGACCCCTCCCCCTCTACAAAGTCCCTCTGACAAGTGGGACTTTGTGGGGGGGGGGGGGGGGTAACTACTAATGTTCACAATTGTATTGTCTATAAACTAATGAGACAATTCATATAATGATAAAAATTTCCTAAATTCACTTTTGACATTTTTCCAAATTAATATAAATTTAATTCTAATAGCCAAAAATGGTTGAGAACAATTTTGAGAACATGCCAAAGTTTAGGAATTATCTATTCAGTGACTTATCCCTTAATTTTAGCATTAACTTACACTTGGATTTTGTGTCATCATATTGCTTGAACTTTGAATTAACTCATCACCAGAATCATCAGAACCATCACTTGCCTCTTCGAGAGAAAGTTGTTTAATATCATCCAAAATAGCAGAAACACGGCAACGAGGACAAGTCTTTGACTGAAAATTTTAAAAATAGAAGTTGGAAATTTCCTTACCCCTTCAGAAATCCATTTCTCAACACATTCGTGATGGAATGTGTGATTACAATTTTTCAAAGTATAAACATTGTCAGGACGTAAACGAAATTGGCAGACAGTACAGCGACCAAATTTGTAATTAACCATTTTTAGATTTTAAAAGACTAAATAAAAAATTCCAAAAATAATAACAGAATATAATAGTGGAATTAGGAAAACACAGAAAAAATAAAACAATTTTGATAAAAAATACGAATAAGCGAAAAACTTTGAATAGAATTTCCATTAAAAAAACGAAAATTCTTCATTGAAATATTCAAGTTTGACCAAACATGTGTATTTATTTCTCAAATATCAGCAATGAGAACCTCAACAAACGAGGATATATTTATATACAGAAACAGTTTTTGCCCAAAGAGTGTAAAAATATTAAAAGTAGATTGAAAATTATTTTTATGAGAATATTTGTTGAGGGAATATTTTAAAAATATAAAAGATAAGAAAATGTTTTGAGGTAATTTTGAATTATTTCCGGCAAAACACAGACATAAAAATATTTAAAAATATTCCCTCAACAAACAAATAAATTCTCTTTCCCCTCTACATATTTTTCCTCAACATTTCTAGTATTGGGGTCAACCCTGAAGACCTACACCCCCAAGACCTACACCCTGAGGACCTACACCCTGAAGACCTACTGAACCTGAAGACCTACAACTTTTTGATCAACACAAATTATTTATAGTAGGGAATATCGATGATATCAGAAGATCCTCTTTATCCCGATAAATCCCTCTTTCCACTTTAAAACCTCAAAATCCTCGATATCCCCCTTTATCCCCATTAAAACCTTCAAATCCATCGATATCCCCCTTAATCCCTCCTAGCTCCTCTTTAGCTCCTTTAAATCCCCCGATTAGACTTGTAAACAATTAAAAAGTAAAAAATTGTGTTGATCAAAAAGTTGTAGGTCTTCAGGGTAAATAGGTCTTCAGGGTGTAGGCCTTCAGGGTGTAGGTCTTCAGGGTGTAGGTCTTGGGGGTGTAGGTCTTCAGGGGTGGACTCCTAGTATTTATAACAAACTGTTTCAGACGTTTACTTCTGATATTTTTGATTTGGGAAAAAATAAAAAGTGGTCATACAAAGTTAAAAATCCCCCTCTTAATTCTATGAAACAACCGTATTTTAATGTTTTAGAAAGGGAATAATTATTAAATGGATTAATTAAAACTTATTTTTAAATTAAAGAAATTTTTTAAAGATTTTTAAAAATTTTTCAATTTAAGAAGACTTGAATCCTTAAACTCTGGAATCTTTAAATTTAATTAAAATTTTTTCTACAAAATGACTGAAAAAGGATTAAATTTTGATTTGAATTAAAATTAAAATTCTTTTTTAAATTAATTTAGAAAAAAATTTTTTAAGCTAAATAAGTGAATTGATGACTTATTATAATAAAACTTTATACTGAATTAAATAATCTTCAAATAAAATTTAATTAAGTGAAAGAAAAGACTGCCAATCTTGAAAGGAAAAATAATTCTTTAGAAAATGAATTAAACTCGTCCTCATACATCGTACTACCTCTAATCTTGCTCTCGTAGTCTCGTTAAATTTATTTAAAATATTCCCTCAAAAAATAAATATTATACATATATTCTTTCATCACATTTTTTTATCTGGGAAAATGATCTTCACATTAAAAAGAAAATAATCCTTAAATACATACATACATAAATTAATTCATTTTTTATATTTTTAATAAATAAAGTTAGAATCTTTCCATAAAATTTAAATTTTGTTTGAGAAAATTAATTAATTTTTGTAAATTTAACTATTAAGAATTATTATATTAATTTACCTAAATTTCATAAAACAAACACGCTGTTTATTTTTTTTTCAATTTTTAGAAAGATTTAACAAAAAATTTGTTTTATTTATTTTAATTTTTTAACTTACTTTTTTTCTAAAAATATTATTCACTTAAAATTTTTTTCAATTTAAACAAATTTTGAATACTTAAACATTTTCTTCTTTTAAAATACTTTAATTAATTTTACAAAATGGCTGAAGAAGAATCTTGCAATTTTGATTTGGAATTGAAAGTAATTGAAAATAATTTTCAAATAAAATTTCTTGAAGAAAAGACTTTAAATCTTGAAAAGAAAAATTTTTTTCTTGAAAATAAATTGAAGGAAATGGATAAAGTTTGGATATTTTTTTGTTAAATATTTTTTTAAAAATAATTTTAGAAAATTCAAAAAATAAATTGTGATCATAAAAATGAAATTGAAGAAATTAAACAAAATATTAAACAATTAGTAGAAGAATGGTCATTTTCTAAACACAATTTTGATAATATTAAAAATAAAATTGAAGTAAAACACTTTTAGAAGAAGAGAATTTTACAGAAAAATGGTGTAATAATATGTCAACTACTATGTGCAGTTCCTGTTGTTTAACACAAAATGTAGTTGAAAGTTTAAACAACCGTTTGGAGAAACTAGAAAAAAACTAGAGACTTATACGACACTTTCTCTTTATCTTAGTTCATTTTTGAAATTGTGTCGTACTGGCTCTATTTAAAACAAATTTAAATATATTTTAGTTGAAGGATAAAGATTATTACCGTATTTCCTAAAATAGTACTGCCGGCAGTACTATTTTTCAACCCTCTTCTAAAGGGCAGTACTATTTCAGTGGGTATATAATCTTTATCTGGAAATTATATATTAATTATTAACGTGATAAATTTAATTTTATAAGGCTAATGATGTGATTGAGGAAAAGATGTGTGATTTAATAATTAAATTAAATAATTCAAATTGTGTGGTTAGTTTATAGTTTAGATCAAATTACTAAATAATTTTTTAAAGAATTTTGTTGAAATTAAAAATAAATGGAGTGAAATTTTTCTTTCATTTTGTGACAATAATTGTATAAATACAAACAACCCTGTTGGTAATTGTATTGAAGGAAATGGATTTGGAAATATAATTGATGATGAAAATATTAAATATATTAATTGTTTGAAGAGAAAAGGAGGTAAATTAATTAAGTTTTTTAAATTTTTAAGAAATTATTTTTAGTCTTTAATAAAGTTATGAAAATTTATGCAGAAAATTCATTCAAAAACCCTAAGGATTGTCTCAATTATTCTTTATATTATTTTGAAATTAAATGTATATTTGAAGGAGATTTAAATGATTATAGATCGATGAGTATTGGTCTAAAAAATTGTACAAGTGATTGGATTAGATTTTCTGCTAAGTATGCTACAATATATAACGAGAAAGATGAAGAATTTAAACTATCATCTTTTACTTGGAATGATAATGATATTTTTGGTTGTGGATTAGTTTATCCCCCAACTAATAAATTAAATTATAAATTTCCTTATGTGTTTTTTACACAAAATGGAAAACAAATTGGTAACTATTTAATTTAAAAATCATTTAACAAAAAAATATTTTTTTAAAGGTAAGGGTAATTTATTAAAGGAGAATACTGACTCATACAAACCATATGTTGCTCTGACTTGTTGTACAATTGAAGCAAATTTTGGAAATGATTTGGAAACTAAACCATTTATTTATGACATCTCAAAACATTTAATTCTTAAAGAATTTTATTGAAAATTTAAATTGTTTTTTAATTTTACTCATTTTGATTTTTATATATTTTTTCATTGTATTAAAGGATATGGATTCGATTAAAATAATCAATTTTTTAAGTTTTAAATACTAAATAAATTCTTTTTTATTAAATTATTGCTCTATAAATTTTATACATATATTTTATTAAAAATCTCAAAAATAAACGAGGCCAAAAATCAACGCAAAACGTAAAAATGGAAAAATTCTTAAAGATACTTTCCATATTTTTTTCCTGGCCTAGTTGGGTCGTGAAACGCACGAAAAACGTTGTTTATGTTGACTTTTAACCAGTGTTCACAAGCTCGTACCAAAATTCGTACGCGTACTCGTCCTCGTACTTTGCTTCGAAGTACGAGTACGAGCAAATCTGAAATTTATGAACACTGCTTTTAACACTGATCCGTTTATTTGATAGAATTTTTTTATATTAATCAGAATTTAATTTAAAATTTTTAGTCCTTTTTTTAATTTTTTTGGTTGTAAAATTAAACACAATTAAGATTGTCAAGTGTTAGGAGAAAAATAAAATTAAAAGAAGTCGATTTTTATGGACAATAATGGTTAACTTAAATTTATTCATTTTACAGTCGTGGAAAAAAGTATGGAAGCGCTAGAAAAATTTTATTTAATTCTTAATTTTTCATTCAAAAAATACGTTCTATATACCAATCGAAAGCTCTATTCGTATCTCAGTTGACATGTTTCTGCATTTTTCATGAAAATGAAAATCGGCCGAGATAATCCGGATCTACCGGATATACCAAATCCCATTTTTTCGGAAAAATTTTTCGGAAGAAATTTAACAAACCCATTTGATAAAGCATATTTTTGTGAGTATTACCACAAACCGCTTAGAAATATGTTTTTCCGTTCCAGAGATATGATTTTTTGAAAATCGCATTTTTCCCTTAAAAATTGAATTTTTTGCAAAAATAGACGAAAAATGCGATTTTCAAAAATCATATCTCTGGACCGGAAAAAGATATTTCTAAGCGGTTTTGTGGTAAATGCTCACAAAAATATGCTTTATCAAATGGGTTTGTTAAATTTCTTCCGAAAAAATGGGATTTGGTATATCCGGTAGATCCGGATTATCTCGGCCGATTTTCATTTTCATGAAAAATGCAGAAACATGTCAACCGAGATACGAATAGAGCTTTCGATTGGTATATAGAACGTATTTTTTGTATGAAAAATTAAGATTAAATAAAATTTTTCAAGCGCTTCCATACTTTTTTCCACGACTGTATAATTTCGGAAAAAATTTATTTAAAATTTCAGAATAGGTCAAATATAAAATAAATCAAACAAATTTTCAATAAAATTCTTTAAGAACAAAATATTCAGAAATCTAAATGTCTCAGTTGTTTCCTTTCTCGTTTATTAAAAGCTTATATTCTTGTCCACTCTTAAATAAATTTTTAATTTGAAAATAATAATTATTGGCTCACAAATTTAATTTCAATTTTGCAATTAGGTCCATCCAGGGCCGAATTCCTTTTAATATTTAATCCAGCGCTTTCGATCGATTCACTTTTTAAGCTTCCTGGGTTTTCCTGGCCTTTCTTATTTAGAGTTAATCACAATATCGATCTTGAAACATGAACGGATCTAGTTAAATTTTGCTGAATAAGTGACTTTAATTTTAATTTTTTCATTAAAATTTTTAATAAAATATTTATTTATTCAAGATGGTATTGAAAAGTTATACGAGGAATAGAAGAAATTTGAAGAAATTTAAGAATGATATAAAGAAAGTGATAATTGGATGGTGGGCAATTGGGGAGTAATTGGAAGTTAGGCAGTGGACACAAGTTTTTTTTCAAAAATTATAGGTCCAAATAATTGTCTCGGTGAAATGCAAATTTTAATTTTTAAATTTTAAAAATCGAACAATAAAAGGTTTTGATCAAAGATCTAAAATGCCTTAAATTTATTCTGATAAACAAATCAACTGAAATTTTCCTTTTAACAAATTTCGAAAAATATTTGAAAAAATTGATAATTTAACTTGATGAAAAAAGTAAATAAAAAATAAAATTAATCAAAAAATAGATTTCAATAAAATCATTTAAGAATTTCATGTTTTGAAATATCATATTTAAATGGTTTTGATTCTAAATCATTTCCAAAATTAGCTTCTACAGAACAACAATTAAGACAAACACGTGATTTATATGAATCAGAACTGTCCTTTAATAATACACCTTTACCTTTAAAAAACAATTTTTGTATGGTTATTTTAATTAAATATTTACCAATTTGATTTCCATTTTGTGTAAAGAAAATATAAGGAAATTCATTCGATATATTAGTTGGGGGATAAACTAATCCACAACCAAAAATATCATTATTATTCCATGAAAATGTTGAAAGTTTAGTAGATAATCCTCCTTTATATATTTTACCATATTTTGCATAATAGTAAATATACTTGGTTTTACTACAATTTCTAAGACCAATATCCATATATGATTTGCTACCATTTAATTCTTTTTCAAATTTACATTTAATTTCAAAATAATATAAAGAATAATTAAAATAATTTTGTGGCTTTTTGAATGAATTTTCTGCACAAACAATAACCCATTGATCATAACCTAATAATATTTTTAAAAACTTTTAAAAATTATAAATAATTTACCTCCATTCCCCACCAAATATTTAATATTTTCATCATCCATTAAATTAACAAATCCATATCCTTCAACACAATTACCAATAGGGTTGTCTGTATTTATACAATTATTGTCACAACATTTCCAGGAATTATCAATTTCTTTCCATTTATTTTTAATTTTAACAAATACCAAATTATTTAATAAACTAACCACACAATTTAAATTATTTAATCCAACTAAATCCCCAAACTTTTTGTCGGTCAAATCATTTGCCTTTATTAAATAAAATTTTAATTTAAAAAACATTTTTTATTTATTTTAAATATTAAAATTAAATCATTTTCTTTTAAATTATTTTAAAAGAAAGTTGATTGTATCAACATTTTCCGGTTTGAACAACATTCCCGTAGTGGGGCGATGCTTCATAAAAACTAAATTAATTATTTACCTTTTTAATTTCAACTTCCAAAGAATTAATTTTTTCCTCAATTAATTTTTGAAAATTATTTTTAATTTCTTCAATTTCATTTTTATCTTCAGAATTTATTTTTTGAATTTTCTAAAATTAATATTTAAAAAAATATTCAAAAAATATCCAAACTTTGAATTCATTTTCCAAATTAATACTTTTTTCCTTTTCTTCAATAGATTTTAATTGAAGATTATTAAAATTAGTTTGAAGTTTAATTAAATCATTGCTTTGATTATGCAACTTTAAAAATAATTTTTGTAATTTTTAAAATTGGGTTGGGGTCAGATGATTTTTTGGGTTTTGTACTAATTCGAATAAATCTTTTATCAATCTAAAGCTCTGGATGTGAGGTTTATTTCCTCAAACAGGATTGATTTGATCAGTTTATGATACAAAAAGTTATATTTAGATAAATGCGCGCAATCGTGATTTGATCTTTATTTGGCTGTAACTTTTTGTATGATGATCTGATCAAATCACTCCTGTTGGCGAAAATAATGCTCACATCCAAGGCTTTCGATTGATATTTTAAGTATCTAAATTAATTAAGAATCGAACAAGATATGGACCAAAATATGGATTCAAAAAATTCAACCGGCCCGTTCGTTAAAATTATTTTCTTTTATCTAATTTACTTTTAATTCCAAATAAGAATTTCAAATGTGATTTAGTTTATAGGAAGAAAATGATTAATTAATTACCTTATTAATTTCTTCCTCAAAATAATTAATTTTCTCATTTTTTTGCTTTAAATTCTCTTCGTTTGCAGCTTTTAATATTTCAATTTCTTTTACATGTTCAGACTTTATTTGTAGTATCTCCTGAAAATATTAAATTTAGTTAGCCTTTTGCCAGTTTCGTTTTCAATTATTTTATATATCTTTACCGTATACCATAGGTTCTAAAATACAAGACTAGGTACTTATCTCTGGTATTTACCCTCTTTAACCCCTATAAATATTTTGATCACTTTCAAAATGTGTAGATGAGGAAATCTGGCTTCCTGGCCTTCCAAAATTCTCAAATTTTTAGAATCTGAGGCGCTAAAAATCAAAATTTTTTCCACGCCAAATTCCCAATATTTTTCTAGATTTGATTACATTTCCTATAAATTCCTCAAAATTATAGATGTTCATGCCGAAAGCTCTAAAAATAGACCAAAAATCCTCCATTTCTTATTTTTCCCCTTTTGCCCTTTCTCTACAACTTTTTTTATGTTCCAAAAACTGAAACCGAAAATCTTAAAAGAAAATAAATCTACAATGCTAGAATATAAAGAGGAGTTAACCAAAAACTAAATTAAATAAATAAATTAATTATTTACCTTTTTAATTTCTTCTTCCAAAGAATTAATTTTTTCGTCCTTTCGAACATTTTCATCTTTTAATTGTTTAATATTTTCATCAAATAATTCTTGAATTTTCTAAAATTAATATTTAAAGAATATTCAAAAAATATCCAAACCTTTAATTCATTTTCCAAATTAATACTTTTTTCCTCTTCAATAGATTTTAATTGAAGATAATTAAAATTAGTTTGAAGATTAATTAAATCATCTCTTTGTTTATGCAACTTTAAAAAGAATTTTTGTAATTTATAAAATTGGGTTGCGGTCAGAAGAGTACCGCCGGTTGGGTACCTGAGCAATATTTGGGCCACACTTTTTTGGGTTTGTACTAATTCGAATAAATCTTTTATCAATCTAAAGCTCTGGATGTGAGGATTATTTTCGCAAACCAAAACTTTACTTTCAATTAGGGTTTGACCCTGAATGCTCAGTGCTGGTTTGTCGGGGTACGGGGGTTTCGAATTGTTAATATTTGGTCTTGAGGTCGAGTAATTGTTTTGGGGTCCTGTCTTAGTCTTGGAAAAATTTCGGTCTTGGACAGCTCTATACCTCAAGTCAGATACATAACAGCGATTCATAAATTTATTTGAAAGACTACTAACATACTATACAATAAAATCATTAACACAAATTAATTTAGTTTTGGAAAATTTTGAGAAGATAAGAGATGATAAAAATCCAAAAAAGACGAATTTTGGCGAAAAGGCACACCTCTGTCATGTAATATTGACGAGAAAACAAGGCGCTACGACACGGGCACAGTGACCCATTTGCACAGTAAGACAATTGCACAGAGGACAATTGAACGGTAATTGGTGGTTAAGTGCATTTGTGTTAGACTTTCTAATAAGTTTCTTAATAATAAAATGCTGTTTCTTAAACAACAACAATTTTCCCTGTTCTATAAACAACTTTTCCCGTTGTTGGAAAAGTTGTTCGCGTGAGACGAAAACTCGCAGAGATATAGGCTCCCGAAACTCGAGAAACAATAGAAGAAACCAAGCTGTTTTTGGGTTAAAAAATTCAAAGTTGCAAATTATAGCTCATTCGAAAGAGCTCTTCGAGGTGAGTCGACTGATACCAACATCATCTTCATTGGATGATTATGAACAAAGTTATGACTTATAGGTGAATGAGGCTTGCGTTTATTTGGAGAGTTTCGCGAATAAACAGGCGTTTTGCGAATAAATGGGCAGGTCGTTTTGCGAATAAACAACACTTTACTGTGCAATTGTCCACTGTGTAATTGTCCTCTGTGCAATTGTCTTACTGTGCTATTGGATCACTGTGCCCGTGTCGTGCCACCGAAAACAATCTCCCTTTGATATACAAAAAGTTATTAATGTCTGTTGTGATATATTTTATCAATCATTCGTAATTTTTTAGAATCTTATAATAATTTTGGTTCCGATACTTTTGGTTAATTACCTTTTTAATTTCAACTTCCAACGATTTAATTTTCTCATCATTTTCGGTTTTTAATTGTTTATTATTTTCTTCAATTAATTCTTGAAAATTTTGTTTTAAATTTTTAATTTCATTATCATGTTCAGAATTAATTTTTTGAATTTTCTAAAATTAACATTTAAAAAATATATTTTAAACAATAAGAGAAAAGGAACATGCCTTTTGTAGTTTTAAATTACAAATTTCCGCTTTCAACTTAAATAGTATAAATTTACTTTTAAATTTAAATACAGTCGGGTCTCGGTTATACGACACTTTTGTGCAGAAAGTTATACATGTGAGCGAGCTACCACTTAAGTAATTAAACAAAAATCTTTTTTACCTCTAATTTCTTCAAAAGTTGTTTTAAACTTCCATCTATATTTTGTGTGGAACAACAACTTCTAGATATAGTAGACAAACCATCAATACACGATGTTTCTGTAAAATTTTCATCTTCCTCATCAACAAGCGTTTCATCTTTATCAGAATTTTGTGTAGAAAATGGCCATTCTTCTAATTGTTTTGGTGTTCTCATATTTTTAAAAAATTAATTTTCTGAAAATCTTGTTTTGGAGTGGGTGCTTAATAGAGTATAAATTTAACTTTTTTTTAAAAAAGTTAAATAAATTTGTTTAAATTTAAAATAAAAAATCTTTTTAAAACACCTCCAAAAAGGAATAGAAAAAAATAATTCCATTTGTTTTATGGAATTTAAATAAATAAATTTATCTAAAATTAAGGGAAATTTTTTCTTCTAAGAGACAATTTTATTTTTTTAGTGAAAATATGAAAAATTTTTGGAATGAAAATTCATTTCAATTTTCTTTTTTAATCTAAATGTGAGTTTAAGACATGAAAATCAAAAAAAATATATTTATATACAGAAACAGTTTTTGCCCAAAGAGTGTAAAAATATTAAAAGTAGATTGAAAATTATTTTTATGAGAATATTTGTTGAGGGAATATTTTAAAAATATAAAAGATAAGAAAATGTTTTGAGGTAATTTTGAATTATTTCCGGCAAAACACAGACATTCTTATAGGGAGAATTTTCATCAATGTGACCCAGACATTTTTATTGGCAAAATATCGTCCTTCTCCATTAAATACACATAAATTCTTGAAGAACCACATTCATAAAGAAAAAGTTGTTGTCTGGCCGAAGTTATGGGTGGACGAAGTTTTGGTAATTCGAAGTTTTGTCGGTTGAAGTTATGTCTGGACTGAGTTTTGTCATTCGAAGTTCTGCCCCTCACCCCAAAACATTCTCTTATTTTTAAATTTAAAATATTGCCTCGACAAAATAATTAATTCTTCTATTTTTTCTTGTCTGGGAAAGTAATGTTTATATATTTACAAGAAAACTTTCTCCGAATCCTTCAATATACTGAAGCCTTCAATAAAAAACATTCATTAATTTTTATTCAATTACCTTTTATAATCTTAGAAAATTAGTCTTCTAAGCCTCTCAACAAAATTTAAAATAAGATTAATGGGCCAACACTCGAAGACCTACAACACGAAGACCTATTGACTCTGATTACCAACAACTTTTGAAAGGGAATATCAAAAGGGGATATTGATGGATTTAGAGGGATTTGGAGGGGATAGAGACCTCAACTCGCAGAGAGCTATGGTGGGTCACAATACCGCACTAGAGGTTCTAAAATACAGAACTGGGTACTTATCTCCATAGAGATGGGTATTTATACCCTTAATCCATTCCCAATCCCTCGATATTCCTTTCTAGAGTTGTAGGTCTTGAGGGTCAAAGGTCTTCAGGGTTTTGTCTTCTGGCCCCTGTTTGATATTTCAATGCTTTTTTGAGAATTTTCGAAGGACTGTTCTTTCTTAATTATATTTGTAAACCCAATAAAATTAATCTTTAATTTTTTCCAAGATTCTCTTAAATTTAAGAACAAATTTTAATAAAATTTTTTAATACTTTACTTAAAAAATTTGAAAACAAAATGGCTGAAGAAGAATTATCAACAAATTCTGATAGAAGTTTTGTTGAAAAAGAAAAAATTTTTTTTGAAAATCTTCAAAAAGATTTTGTTGAAGAGAAGGAAAAGAGTGTAAAATTAGAAAATGAATTGAAGGAAATGGATAAAGTTTGGAGATTTTTTAATATTTTTTCTAAAAATATTTTAGAAAATTGAAAAAATAAATCTTGACAATGAAAATAAATTCAAAGAAATTGAACAAAATTTTCAAAAATTAATTGAAGAAAATGTTCGAAAGGACGAGAAAATTAATTCTTTGGAAGAAGAAATTCAAAAGGTAAATAAAAAATAGTGACCCTTTTTGCCAAACGCAACCGTACTTCCAATGATATGCTTTAGTATTCCATAGTAGTACCTTAATCACTCCAAATCTCCGTTTATACTCCTAAATTCTTTTCAACACCGCAGGCAATAATTTTTTAATTTTTTGGAAAGCTAAGAATCCAAAGTTCGTCCTTCTGTGGATAAATTAAACTTAAAAAAAGTTTACCTCTTACCTCTTTTAGCTCTTAAACCTCTTAAAAATAATAATTTTTAAGAGGTTTAAGAGGTTTTAATTTCAGTTTTAAGCTCAAATTAGGGCCTGAGATTCGAAATAAATAAAGTTTAAACAGATATTCTGACCAGCACACTCGACTACCTACTGGAAACCATTAAAATATCAATAAAGCACACATTACTTTTTTAATAGGGGGATGAAAAAAATTAGAGTTCGACATTTTCACTTTGCCGGGCCCGGTATCCGTTTTTTTTTCTTCCGCACGACCCGGGCCGGGTTTTCCGGGCTAAAACCCCGAAAACCCGGAAACCCCGAAAACCCGGTTTTTTTTACACTCGGGCCCGGACCCGGTTTTTTCAAAATTTTAAAAATGGTTAAATTTTAGTTTTTTTCGCTGAAATTTTTCTTATTTTGAATAGAAAATGATTAAAATTCGGTGTCATCTTTCATCTTACGTGTTTATTCAAAGGATTTAGAGATATTAATGTGAATTTAACGGATTAAGGGAAATATTAGCAGGATCTCGAGGGATTAAAATGGATTTACAGTGATTTACAAGGATTAGATAGTCCCGATAACCTCTAAATCCTCGATATCCCACTCTATAATTATGAAATCTGGGGATGGGGCTTCTTTGTTGATCAACTTCCCCGGTTCATGGAACAACTTTCACTTTTGTTGGAACTTCCGAGTTCCGAGGGCTTTTCCTACCGAGGGATTTTCCTATATCATCATACTTCCATACTTCCGACAGTTCTGACTTCCGCCAACTTCGTCAATTTCTGACCAAACCATGTTTCAACAACTTCCCCAATCATTGGAACAACCTTCCCGTTGTCGGAACAATATCCCGCATTGTCGCAACAAGATTTCCCGGGGTGTGGAGGTTGGGCAACGATATAGATTTGGAGGATTAATGTGGGTATCGGGGATTTACTTTGTTTGCTGGATAAATGTTGGTTTAAATATTATCGTGTGATTCCGCAGGACTAAGAGATAACTCGATAATATAGAAGGATTAAAGGATAGGGCTATGAAGAATAAATTAAATTTATTAGCGCCGCAAGCAAAAATTTTTCAATTTTTGGATGTTTAACGAGCCAGAATCGACCAAAAAGTCAGAATATTTTATTAAATTTACTCAGAATTGGACCCGGGCCGGGCCCGGGTTTTTAGAACAAGACCCGGGCCGGGTTTTCCGGGCTAAAACCCCGAAAACCCGGAAACCCCGAAAAACCGGATTTTCTCAAAAATACCCGGTTCGGGGCCACCGGGCCCGGAAAACCCGGTTCCGGGCCCGGCCCGGGTCCGAACTCTAAAAAAATGTCAAAAGGGAGTCATACAACAAGAAATTTTACCAAGACTGTTGAGAAGTTAGGTTGGAAATGTTCTAGTCATTTAATCCTTTATTTGGATAACAATCCATAAGATTAACAAGAATCCATTCACCTTCCGGATTCTGCCAATACCAATTTGCATCATTTGAACCTTCCAGTCTGAATTTGAAATTTATTTTTTTTAATTTAATTTAACAATTAGAGTTCACAATTTTCCTATTTGTGAAATTTGTTTTCCGGAATAAAATTAATATCATTCCTAAAATTAGTTTTTTGCGTATATTTGCACATGTATAAAGATTATAGGCAAATATAGAAATTGGGATGGAAGAAAGAAAAAAATCTGACCATACTTTAAGATTTATCGGAAAAGATTTGGTGTGGAAAAAATTGGGTCTGTCAGTTTCAATATTACCAAATTATTTAAAAATTGAATTTTTTAAAATAAATTCTTTAAATTATACATACTTTAATTTATAAAAAAGGTTAATGGTTTATTTGAGAAAACTATTGGTGATTTAATTAAATTGAATGATTTGAATCCCGGATTGGTCAGTTTATAATTTAAATTTAAAAAATAATTTAAAAAATTTTTAAAAGAAATTTGTTAAAATTAAAAATAAATGGATTGAATTTGATAGTGATTGCTGTGACAATATGTGTATAAATTCATTCAAACCTATTGGTAATTGTATTAAAGGAAATGGATATGTAAATTTAATTGATGATGAGAATATTAAATATTTTAATTGTTTGGAGGGGAAAGGAGGTAAATTAATTTAAATTTTAGATTTTTCTAAAATATTTCTAGGTTGTGATAAAGAAATTATTGTTTGCACTGAAAATCCATTCAACCCCCCACAAAGTTGTATTAATTATCCTTTATATTATTTTGAAGTTAAATGCAAAGTTGAAAGAGAGTTAAGTAGTAATGGTGTAAATTCGATGATTATTATTGGTTTTAAAGATTGTATTGAAAATAAATATATTTCTTATTATGCAAAAGAAGCTAAAATTAGTAACAATAAAGAAGAATTATTTAAACTTTCAACAATTCCAAATAATAACGATATATTTGGTTGTGGATTAATTTATCCACGCTATTCTCCAACTAATAAATATAATAAATTTCCCTATATTTTCTTTACTCTAAATGGAGAACAACTTGGTAAATATATTTAATCAAAAGTAATTTTTATAAAAATTATTTTTTAAAGGTGAAGATTCATTATTAAAGGACCATTTTGACTCGTATAAACCATATGTTTGCCTGTATTGTTGTTCAATCGAAACAAACTTTGGAAATGATTTGGATACTAAACCATTTAAATATGCCATTTCAGAACATTGTTTCCCTAAGGGCCGTTATTGAAATTTTTTGATTAATTTTTTTTGAATTACTTTTTATCAATTTAAATTGTCAATTTTGTTTCTTCTGAATTTGTTAAATTAAAAATTTTTGGCTGTACTTTAGCCGGTCTGGTCACATGTCTGGGTCACATTGATAGAAATTCTCCCTATAAGAATGTCTGTGTTTTGCCGGAAATAATTCAAAATTTCCTCAAAACATTTTCTTATCTTTTATATTTTTAAAATATTCCCTCAACAAATATTCTCATAAAAATAATTTTCAATCTACTTTTAATATTTTTACACTCTTTGGGCAAAAACTGTTTCTGTATATAAATATATTTTTTTTTGATTTTCATGTCTTAAACTCACATTTAGATTAAAAAAGAAAATTGAAATGAATTTTTATTCCAAAAATTTTTCATATTTTCACTAAAAAAATAAAATTGTCTCTTAGAAGAAAAAATTTCCCTTAATTTTAGATAAATTTATTTATTTAAATTCCATAAAACAAATGGAATTATTTTTTCTATTTCTTTTTGGAGGTGTTTTAAAAAGATTTTTTATTTTAAATTTAAACAAATTTATTTAACTTTTTTTTAAAAAAAAGTTAAATTTATACTCTATTAAGCACCCACTCCAAAACAAGATTTTCAGAAAATTAATTTTTTAAAAATATGAGAACACCAAAACAATTAGAAGAATGCCATTTTCTACACAAAATTCTGATAAAGATGAAACGCTTGTTGAAGAGGAAGATGAAAATTTTACAGAGAAAAGTTGTTTGGAAACATCTATTGATGGTTTGTCAACTACTTGTGATTCTTGTTGTTCATCACAAAATATAATTAAAAGTTTAAAACAACGTGTGGAGAAATTGGAGGTTAAAAATAATTTTTTGTTGAATTACTAGAGACCGGGATTCACTTTACAATACCTCAATTGTAAGACACTTCCACATTAATTACAGACACACAAGTTAGATCCGTCCCTCATTTGTACGAAACTTTCACTTTACTGCCCAGTTTTTCTGCAGTAGGGTGTCATACAAGGGAGAACCGACTGTAATCAAAAATAAATTTATTTTTTAGTTGAAATTGAAAATTAATGATTTAACTTTGGAAAATAATAATTTAAAACTTCAAAAGGAATATGAAAATGAAATTAAAAGTTTAAAATCAAATTTTGAAAAATTAATTGAAGAAAATAATAAAAAATTAAAAGCTGAATTAGATATTTCTTTAAATCAAAAAGATGAAAAAATTAAGTTTTTGGAAGAAGAAATTAAAAAGGTAAATAATTAAGTTTTTTTCAACAATTTATTGTTTTACTCCTTTTAAGGGAAGAGAAAATGTGAAAAAAATTGACGAGCATATAAACAATAATGAAATGGAAATTTTAAAAGAGAAGATTAATGAGGTATAAGGGGGGATTTTACAAATTTTTAAAATTTTGAAAGCGTAAATGTTAAATAAGTTAAGTAGACATTTGAAATTAATTTTTTGGTTGAAATTGAAAAATAATAATCTTTATCTTGAAAATAATGCCAACCAAGTTTTTCTTGTTTAATTTTTTGTTTGAGTTCCATTTATTGTAATAATTTTTATTAATATATAATTTTAGAAAATTCAAAAAATAAATTCTGAACATGAAAAAGAAATTGAAGAAATTAAAAATAATTTTCAAAAATTAAAAGATGAAAATGTTCGAAAGGACGAAAAAATTAATTCTTTGGAAGAAGAAATTAAGGAGGTAATTAATTAATTAATCTATTTCTTTCTATAAACTAAATCAAATTTCAATTTCTTTTTTTGAATTAAAAGTAAATTAAAAAAAATAATTTTAAAAAATTATTTTTAAAGTTGCATAATCAAAGCAATGATTTAATTAAACTTCAAACTAATTTTAATAATCTTCAATTAAAATCTATTGGAGAAGAGGAAAAGAGTATTAATTTGGAAAATGAATTAAAGGTTTGGATATTTTTTGAATATTTTTTTAAATATTAATTTTAGAAAATTCAAGAATTAATTGATGAAAATTTTCAAAAATTAAAAGATGAAAATGTTCAAAAAGACGAAAAAATTAATTCTTTGGAAGTTGAAATTAAAAATGTAAATATAATTAATTTAGTTTTTATGAAGCATCGCCCCACTACGGGAATGTTGTTCAAACCGGAAAATGTTGATACAATCAACTTTCTTTTAAAATAATTTAAAAGAAAATGATTTAATTTTAATATTTAAAATAAATAAAAAATATTTTTTAAATTAAAATTTTATTTAATAAAGGCAAATGATTTGACCGACAAAAAGTTTGGGGATTTATTTAATTTTGTTAGTTTATTGAATAATTTGGTTTTTGTTGTAATTAAAAATAAATGGAAAGAAATTGATGGTGAATGGAATAAATGCTGTGAAAATAATTGTATAAATACAAACAAACCTATTGGTAATTGTATTAAAGGAAATGGATTTGGAAATTTAATTGATGATGAGAATATTAAATATATTAATTGTTTGGATGGAGGTAAATTATTTAAAATTTTTAAAGTTTTTAAAAATATTTTTAGGGTGTGATAAATCTGTTTGTGTTTGTGCAGAAAATTCATTCAAAAAGCCACAAAATTCTTTTAATTATTCTTTATATTATTTTGAAATTAAATGTAAATTTGAAAAAGAATTAAATGGTAGCAAATCAGATATGAATATTGGTCTTAGAAATTGTAGTACAACCAATTATATTTCCTATTTTGCAAAATCTGGTGAAATATATAACGGAGGATTATTTACTGAAATTTCAACACCTTTCAATAATAATGATATTTTTGGTTGTGGATTAGTTTATCCCCCAACTAATATATCGAATGAATTTCCTTACGTTTTCTTTACTCAAAATGGAAATCAAATTGGTAAATAATTAAAAATTATTTTACAAAATACAATTCCTTAGGTAAAGCTGTATTGTTAAAGGAGTATAATGACTCATATAAACCACGTGTTTTGCTTTATTGTTGTTCTGTTGAAGCTAATTTTGGAAATGATTTGGAGTCAAAACCATTTAAATATGATATTTCAAAACATGAAATTCTTAAAGAATTTTATTGAAATCTATTTTTTGATTAATTTTATTTTTTATTTACTTTTTTCATCAAGTTAAATTATCAATTTTTTCAAATATTTTTTCGAAATTTGTTAAAAGGAAAATTTCAGTTGATTTGTTTATCAGAATAAATATAAGGATAACATGTTAGGTCATTTTAACCCAGTCATCAATCCCTTAATGTGTCAATCCCCAAAAGTCGCGGCGCTTAAGTCGATTGTACGACACTTGCGGACCGACTTTTGCGGACCGACCTTTGCGGACGGACATTTGCGGATTGCGGACCGACTTTTGCGGATCGGACATTTGCTGACCGTTTTTGGGGAAAAAAATAAAAAATTAAATTTAATTTTCAAAAATGAAAAAAAATATTTAAGTTTATTCTAATATCTTTTCGATAGGCAACTTTTTTTTATCAAAATGGTCAACGTAAACCTATGGAGATTAGGCGAGGCGCTTGTTTAAAACCCTGCGCTTCGCGCAGGGTTTTGCGGCACGCGCCTCGCGGGGAGTCAACGGTCGCTGGGTTCTGGGCTCGTAACTTAATCCTATTCTTATCATCGATGACATGGTCATGCCCGGCTTCCCCCGCAGCAGCAAAAACTCCACGGATGCAATAGGTAAGGAGCTAAAATAAACGATCATAACTTTGTCTAACTTGTTAGATCGAGAAGATATTAAAATAAACTTAAATATTTTTTTCGTTTTTGTAAATTAAATTAAATTTTTTAAATTTAAAACGGTCCGCAAATGTCCGATCCGCAAAACTCGGTCCGCAATCCGCAAATGTCCGTCCGCAAAAGTCGGTCCGTAAATGTCTATCCGCAATCCGCAAATGTCCGTCCGCAAAGGTCGGTCCGCAAAAGTCGGTCCGCAAGTGTCGCACTACGCTTAAGTCGTGAGACCGTTTTTAAAGGGTAAATGTAAATTTCACAAAAGGCTAAATTAGTGTTGCCTAAAAGACGATTCCGTTTAAATTTCTCCTTTGTAAAAATTAAATGGTTTATTAACTATCGTTTAATTAAATTTTTCTTTGCTTTTAATTCTAAATAGAATTTTAAATCAATTTAGTTTTTAACATTTATTTGAATTTTTGAGTTAATTATTTAAAAAATTATGTAAGTCTCGAATATTATCTTCCTTGATTAGTAGAAGGAAGAAAATCTGTGAATAAATTTTGAATAAAGTTAATAAAAAACGTTTCCCAAACAACTAAGAGTTCGCAACAAATTTGTGATTACAGTTGATTTTCATCCTTAATTTTAAATTTATTTAAATTATTCCCTCAAAAAAGAAAATATTGTCTGAGAAAATGACATTCTTAACAAAATTGTATCTAGGCAAAAGACCTTCAATATATAAATAAATATTTTAATTTATATACCTATGTATTTTTTAATTCAAATAACTTTTATAATTTTAAAATAATTTTAACGTTTCTCCATAAAATTTAAACATTTTTTCTCCATAAGATTAAATTTCCACAAAATTTAAATTTTTAGAGAGGAATTACCGATATTCTTCGGCGGACGCCCCCTTTTTTTATGTTCTATTTTTTTTATTTCTATGAAATTTCTATAAATTTTTTATATGCATTTGAAAGAGCTTTTGAGCTGAGTCGAACGGCACTAGAATTATCGAAATCCGACTTAAATCAACATATTTATGAGGATTTGTTTTAATCCCTTTCAACATCACAAAAAGCATGCCCACAGAGGATTTAGCTTCATAATTTTGCTCAAAATCGCCATATCTAACCGATTATAGTTCAATCTAAACAGCTCGGACAGCTCTTGATCTATAAATTAATTATTTCAAGCAAAAAGGCTCAAAATGGTCAGGGAAACAAAAAAAAGTGAGGGGGGCGTCAGCCGAAGAATTACCAGAATTACTTTTTAAATTTATTTTTTAAGCTCATCATTTTTCGAATAAACTTCTTTTCAATTTAAGATTAATTTTATCAAATTTTAAATATCTAAATTTTTTCTTCTTTTAGAATATTTTAATTGATCTACAAAATGACTGAAGAAGAATCATCAGCAAATTCTGCATTGGAATTAAAAGTAATTGAAAATAATTTTGAAATAAAATTTCTTGAAGAAAAGACTTTAAATCTTGAAAAGAAAAATTTTTTTCTTGAAAATAAATTGAAGGAAATGGATAAAGTTTGGATGTTTTTTTGAAATATTTTTTTAAAAATAATTTTAGAAAATTAAAAAAATAAATTGTGATCATAAAAATGAAATTGAAGAAATGAAGCAAAATTTAAAGCAAAAAGATGATAAAATTAATTCTTTTGAGAAAGAAATTAAAAAGGTAATTAGATTTTATTCATCTGTTGAAAAGTTGTTGGGTCTTTATTGGTTTAAATTTAATTTACGTATAAAATTATTAATATATTTTAACTGATGGACGGTGAGAATCCCTTAATCCCTTAAATACTTTCCGATTCATATGCTTGCTGAGTCGAATGTTACCACTCCCGGGTGTGGAGTGTTTAATGCAAATTTAATTAATACAAACTTAAATTTTATAAAAAGGTAATTGAATTATGTGAGAAAAAGAGTAGCGATTTAACAAATGAATTGAATAAAATGTATTGTAAATGTGTGGTTAGTTTTAAATTACTATAATTAAATCATTAAATAATTTGTGTAATACTTTGTAATTCGCTCCTCTTTTTTCCTGTTTCCCATTCCCTGACAATTTTGAGTTTATTTGATTGATATATTTATTATACATCAGTTGAAAGATTGGTGATTTGATCATTATGGACTAAATTATGAAGCTGAATCTTTGTTTGATTTAGAAGAGCTAATTCTATGATATATAATTTACCATAAAAAATAAAAAAGCAAGAAAGAGGGAGAGTCGACTTTCAAATATTACCAATATTTTTTAAAAGAATTTTGTTGAAAATAAAAATAAATGGAGTGGGATTGATAGTGAACTTAGTAATTGTTGTGATAATAATTGTATAAATACAGACAACCCTTATGGTAACTGTATTGAAGGAAATGGATTTGTAAACATAATTAATGATGAAGATATTAATTGGGTTGAAAAGATAGGCGGTAAATTTTATTGAATTAAAAAAAAATTTGTTTGCAAATATTTTTAGGAGAAAATGTCGGAGCTTTTGTTTATGCAGAAAATTCATTCAAAAACCTTCAATATTGTTTTAATTATTCATTATATTATTTTGAAGTTAAATGTAAAGTTGAAGGAGAGTTAACTAATTATGAAAATGGGATGAATATTGGTTTTAAAAATTGTAGTACAAATGAATGTATTGCATTTGGATTTTCTACTGAGGGTACTATAGTTTATAGCGAGAAAGGATTATTACCTGAAATCTCACCATTTTCTTGGAATAATAATGATATTTTTGGGTGTGGATTAGTTTATCCTCCAACAAATATGACGAATGAATGAGTAGTAGACACACAGGCACCGTCGTAGGAGTGCGGTAAAATTTCCCGCACTTAACTCAAAGGTATTGGGTGGGTTGTGGGGAGGGGTCCGAGAGTGGATAGCCTGTGCCTAAAGGAGGGTTTGGTTGATCAACTATTGAGTGAGTGGGGTGGGAAGGGGTCAACGGGCAATTAGCCTGTGGGTAAGGGAGGGTTTGAGTGATCAAACCCATTGACCGATTGGGGTGGGGAGGGGTCCGATGTCAATTAGCTAGTGGCTATGGAAGTGTTTGAGTGGGTAGTCAAAACCTATGGAAGAGGTCGGCGGCACTTGAAAGGGTATGAGGTAACCCCTCTCCAATAAAATACCCGTAATTAATTAATAATTAATAATTATAGTAATTAATAATTAAAAATTAATTATTAATGGGTTAAAAGGGAGGGGGAGGTTAATTAGTAATTGGGGGTGTGGAGGGGTCCGCTGTCAATTAACCAGTGCCTACGGAAGGGCATGAGTGGGTAGTCAAAACCTATGAAAGGGGTCGGCGGTAAATTGAAAGGGTATGAGTAAATCTTTTCCATTAAAAGGCATAATTAATTACTAATTAATTAATAATTGAGTAATTAATAATTAAAAATTAATTATTAATGGGTTAAAAGGGAGGGGGAGTGAAACTAATAATTATATGATAATTATTAATTAAAATAATAATTATTAAAAATTAATAATTATATAATAATTATTAATTAAAAGGGTTGAAAGAGTGGGAAGGGGACCTCTAGCAGGTAACCAATGCCTAATGGAGTGTTGTAAACCTCTCTATTGAAGATAGGTATATTATTAATAATTATACATATATTAATTAATTTAATTAATTAAATTTTAGCAAAATCGTTAGAATAAATATTAACTATGGTAATAGTTAACAATTAACTAGAAAATTAATTTAGCTATGAAATGCTGATGAAAATTACATGAATAAATAATTAGAGGAGAAAATATTTTTAAAATTGAAAACTTAATTTATAAAATTTAAATTGTAAAATTTTTTTTTAAATCATCTAATTTCCATTTATTTTTTTAAAATTTTTCTTATTATTGCAAATAAAGATGATATAGCCACATGTCGTTTTATGAATAATTTTATCTAAACTTTGAGAATTTAGAATTAATAGTACGCCGGTAAAAAAAAAAGAAAAAAGTAAAAAGAAAATAGAGAATATATCAAAAAGTGGAAAGTGTGAATAAATTATTAAAAAAAATACAATAGATATAGATATTTATTTTAAACATTTGTTTTTTATGGTTAAGCATATACTTAACTGAATGACATTATATAATGGTCATTTAATGCAATTCATTTATTTTTTAAAATTTTATTAATATGTTTAAATCTTTATTATGTTTTCAGTTTTAATAAAATTTTATTTGAAAATCTGTCTCTAAACTCTGAAATTTAAATATGAATTTTAATAATAGTATTTCTTATATTCCATCAAATATTAGCTGGAATGAAGTTTTAAATTGTGAATGTCCTAGTATTAACTCGATTTGTGTACATCCATCGGGTTATAAATTACCGATAATTTGTGTACATCGTTTAATTGGCAAAAATTTTTTAAATTATTTAATTCGTGGTCCTGTCGATGATTATGCTATTCGTATTTTATTAATTCTAATTCTTTCATTAATCTGTTTGATATTTACAATTCAGGTGGTTAAGTAATTATTATTTTTAAAAATTATTTAGATAATTTACATTTTTATAAAATGTATTAATGAATCAAAGAAGGCAAAAAATTTAAAAGTTAAAGTGGATAAAAAAGTGGATGTTAAATTAGAAAATGGAAAATTTAAGGAGTTAGAAATTGATTACCGTGCACCATATAATTGTGGTGCATTGGCACGTTTTCACTCACCAATGCAGAAAGGAGTAATGTTTAATTATTATATAAAAATTTAGAGTACAATTAAAATATTTTTTATTTATATTTAAATATTTAAAATGAGAAATTATATATTTCGGAAGTAATTAAGAATTCTATGTATTAATTTTAAGTCAATAAGTAAGATGCTGAAAAAAAAATTAAATTAAAAAAAGTTTTTTTTTTCAAAAAATTTCTGTAAGCTCTTAATAATAATTAATTTCAAAGAAATTTACTCAGTCATTTTATTTTTATTAGTGACTTAAAAAAATAGTTAAAAAAATACTTCCATTGTTTCATAATTTAATATCAAATATTAAAACTTATAAACTTTCAGGTTAAAAATTGAAGAAAATTTTTATTTAATGAAAAAAGAAATAAATGAAGATAAATTAATAAATTAGGTAATAAATAATTATTTAATATAATTATTATTAAAAATTATTATCAAATCTTTAATTTTAAAAATAATTTATTTTTGAAATTAATATTATAAAATTTTAGAATAAATTTTTAAGATTGAAAACATTAAAAATATTAATAATTTTCACTTTATAGATTGCTTTTCAAAACGAAATAGAATTATATTATTTTTAAATTACTCAACACAATAAATTTTATCTCATCTTATATAAACAAACAATATATTTTGCAGAAAACTTTTTATTCATATTATTAAAAAAAGAACAATTTAAATAAATCAATTATATTAATAAAATAATTAATTAATTCTTTAAATAAATAAATGCGTAAATGTTATTTTTTAAATAAAAATGGTTAAATTGAAATATTTAATAGTTGATTATTAATTGAATATTTTTTAATTAAGAAATTGAAATATTTACTAATTGATTAATATAAACAAATTGGAAAAAATTAATTTAGGTTGAAAAACATTAATTATTTAAGTAAAAACATTTTTTCAATAATTTTAAGATTTTCTTTCATAATTTTTATACCATAAAACTCCTTTACTGCGTTTTCTTTTTTTAATTTTTCTGAAAGAGAAATTATGAAAAAATATTTATTATTGGTTTAAAAAATTGCTTAAAATAATTAAATAAATTAGAGAATAATAATTGAAAAAGATAAATGAGAAAATATTTTTTATTAATTTATTTTTAAATATCCTTCAAAATTTTTTGGTAGCTTTCAAAACTTAATTCAAAAATATTGCTATTCTCTAAAATAATTAATTTTTTTTGCTTATTTTAAATCCATACCAAACTCTTCATCATCGAACAAACGACGTTTATTCTCGTCATTGATACCACATTGCTTACAAATACATTCTTTACCATTTTTTTCAATCTTTTTACATAAACACAAAATAATTTTTTTTGGTGTATCTTAAAAATTGAATGAATAATATTCTATCGAGTAAATGAACCTATAATTGGTCCGTCGCCTTTTAATTTCTTTGAAATTTTATCAAAAATAGGAAAATATTTTCTCTTCCTATTAGGCGCTTTTGGTGGAGTTAAAGCTAAATTTTAATATATTTTACATTTTAAAGTTAAAGTACCCTCAATTTTTTTTACTTCCTCCTAAAAATAAATAAATTGAAAAATTTTTTAAATTTAAAATATAACCATAGTCTTTTCGAAAGTATTTTCTTTACTTTCTTCTTTCTTTTTTAGATTCTCAGTTTTCTAAAAATTGTTTAAATATTGATTTTAAATTTTTAAAATAGACCACTATTTTGATGAAAATAATTTCATCGTTATTTTCAATTTTAGTAATTTTTTCCATTGTTATATTGTAAAAAAAATTTTTTTTAATTATATATTTTAATTTTAAAAACTTAAAAACAAAGAATAAATTAGAAAGACAAGAAAAACAAGGAATTAATAAAACAAGTTTAATAAAATAAAATTTATTTCAAAAATTTGAAAAGTATATTGTATAAAAATAGGATAAGTTTAAAAAAAAAATCTTAAATTAAATAACAAAGTTTCTTCGAGAATAGTCTTCGAGAAAAGTAGTAGCAAAGTTTCTTTCATTTATGCATGTGAACCGCCCTTGATTTTACGATATAATTGTACAATACATCAAAGTAACCCGGCAAGTAACTTTTTTGTTTTTAATTTAAATATTGTTCAAAAAATAGAAAAAAGCAACCGGTATTGTTGTAAAAAAAAATACCATTTTTAAAAATCCTTTGTTTAATTATTTTAATTTCACCTTTCATTTCTCCTCATTTCCCTTTCTCTTCGAACTCTCTTTTATGTAAAATATACTATTTTTATGATATCTCTTTTAAACATGAAAACAATTGTAGCAAAGTAAACTTTTTATCTACAGGTCTTTTCAAGTAAAATTTTTCTTTAAAAATTGAATGGTTGTTCATATTGTAAAATTAAACTTTACGAATAACAATTTAAAAAATAAAGACAAAGGATTTAAAATTAAGGGAATTTTATTAATACCAATTGAATTAACAAAAAGAAAAGTAATGCTGAACAAGTTAAGATGAAAAAATAGGAAAAAAAAAGAAATATTAAAATTTATTTATTATTTAAACATTATCTTGCAGCTGATTTGAATTAATTATAGGTTGGAAATAGAATGCCCGAATTTTAATGAAAATCTAAATTATAGCTTTTAGGTTTCTCGTGTAATTACATTGTAAATTTTTAAAAATAAGAATTTATGTGAATGTTTAGAATGGTAACTTAATTGTAATTAGTAATTATATTGTAAAATTTAAAAATATAAGAGTACCAATTTTAATATTAAATGATACGACATGGTACGTGGATATTTATATAAATAACAGTCTATTTTGATTTCATTCATTTAAATAAAAATCATAAAAAAATTTTTGTTAAATAAATAATTTAATTTTTAAAGTTTAAAGATTTATCCCTGAAGATTATAACTAAAAATTTTTATTTTATATTAGTAATTAACTTACAAATTTTTATAAATAAATATAATTACAATATTTTTGTTCGCAAAAATTTTAAACCGTATAATCTACCGTAATAAAATTTATTAAATTGATATCTCTACATTTTATTACAGCTAGCTATATTATCTATCATTGTTGTGCTTGGGATATCTGGATCATATCTTTTTCGTTTAAAAAAAATTAATTTATCATTATTAATAATTAAAATATTTTTGTCCGCAAAACTTTTTAAACCCTATAATCTACCGTAACAAAAATTATTGAATTGATATCTTTATATTTTATTAAAGCCACGTATATTATCTATAATTGTTGTGCTTGGGATATCTGGATCATATCTTTTTCGTTTAAAAAAAAAATTAATTTATCATTATTAATAATTAAAATATTTTTGTTCGCAAAAATTATAAACCGTATAATCTACCGTAATAAAATTTATTAAATTGATATCTCTACATTTTATCAAAGTTAGCTATATTATCTATCATTGTTGTGCTTGGGATATCTGGATCATATCTTTTTCGTTTAAAAAAATTAATTTATCATTATTAATAATTAAAATATTTTTATCCGCAAAAATTTTAAACCGTATAATCTACCGTAATAAAATTTAAGTGTTTTTTTTGCCAACGCGAACCTTAAGGAGGTCTCGCGGTAAGTTGAAAGGGTATGAGGTGAATCTTCTCTATTAAAAGACCATAATTAATTATTAAATAATAATTATTAATTAATTAAAAAAGTAATTATTAATGGGTTGAAAGTGAGGGGTCTGTAGTCAATTAGTGGTCAATTTTACAGTAACTAATAACCCTCTTTATTAAAAGCCCATAATTACAATAATCAATTATTATTGTAATTAATCATGTTATTTGAAGGAGAGGGGAGGGTCAGAGAACTATTATCCTCTTATTTAATGATCAATAACCCCTAGCCTAATGACCCTCTCTAATAAAAGGACCATAATTAATAATTATATACTAATTATTGTCTGTGTGATAATTAAAAATTGTCTGTGTGATAATTAAAAAGTAATTAACAAGTAATTAACTAGTAATTAGTCAAATTAAATTGAAAAAAATATATTTAAAATTTATATAGAATAATAAAAATTTCACCGCGGTAAATATAAAAGTTAGATAAAATATTGGCACTGTTGTGGGGAGGTGGGGTCCGTAGTCAATTAGACTTTCTGTCGCACAGTGAGTGCAATTAACAAGTGGCTTTGGAGGAAGTTTTTTTGGTGGTCAGTTGAAAGGGAAATCTCATGTTTGTTTTAAGCGGTCAGTGCTCGCTTGACCTTATTCTATACTAAAATTTTTAAGTGGGCGGCGCTTTAATTTAATTATCTCTCGTAAATGAAATCTGCGAAATTTACGTAATCATTCGTAAATAATTTATCGATCTATAAAATAATACAAAATGGCTATTAATATGAATGATAAACGATATATTGCCGAAATAATAATTCCGGAGATTGAATTTAATGTCAATACTAACGGAATCACACTTCAAGCAAAATCTCGCATTAGCACTCCACGTTTTCTACCATTTGATCAATGTGGACGTTGTAGAGAGTGCAAATCTATTGAAGTGGAAATAGATTTTGTTGTAACAAAGGAAGGAGTGACGGTATACTGTAATCGGATCAAAGGAAACCGATTCGTCCCCTTTGATTCAATTTATGATATGCCTGGTCATTGTTTCTTTAGGGTTTGTTAAATTTAATTATTAAATTTATTATATATTTAGATCAAAAACAAAGGTCGTGTGCTAAACATTCCATTTCATGATCGAGACTGTGTTGAACAAAAGAAATCTATTATTCACCCGTTGTCTAGTTATCCCGACAAGACCGAACAAGAAAAAGATTCTGGGTTAAAAATAGAGCATGAATCAAAAACTACAATGGATGTAGAAGATAATCACCAGATAGTAAAGGCAAATGAAGAAAAGACTGAAAAGATTAAAACAGCAGAGGAAGACTTGGATGATTTTTTCAAATCGATTGCTGATGAAAATAAAGTCGTAAAGCGAAGTGTTAGTAACGAAGAAAAGATTATTAAACCATTTTATAATGATACAACTGATCCTAATACTCAAAAATTCACAGATATTGTAAACCCGAATTCAGTTTAAATTTAATTAGTTAAACAATAGAAATGTTAAATAATAATACAATTTTGAATAAAAATTTGAAATTTAAATTGCCTTTTGGAATGATCATCTCAGGGCCCAGTTCTTCTGGTAAAAGTACATTCCTTACCAAATTAATTTCACAAGCCTTTGATTTAATTGACCCTAAACCTATTAGTATACTCTATTGTTATGGAGAAATGTGTTCAATTGTTCCAGAGCTTCAACGATCAGGTGTTAATGTATATGGTGGTGTCCCAACTGAGGAAATTATAAAACGATATCCTAAGCCATTATTATTGATTTTAGATGATTTATTACTTACAATAGATGAGAAATATCTATCTGAGTTATTCACTAAAAAATCACATCATCAAAATTTCGCAATTATCTTTGTTACGCAAAATTTGTTTGAAAAGAAGATAAAAGTAGCCAGACAAAATGCACAATATCTTATACTTATGAGATCACCGAATTCAGCATTAAGTGTCAGAAACATTGGAACACAACTCTTCCCACGAGAACTGGATTTTTTCTTGGATGCGTATAGGCAGGCGACAAATGAACCTTATGGATATTTACTAATTGATATGCATGCCTCCTCAGATCCTATATTAAGATTAAGATCAAACATATTTACAGATGACAACGAAAAATTAATTTTCATTCCAAAAAATGGAGCATAATAATTCAAAAATTAGTCAACTTGTTAAAGAAAATATAAAATTTTTAAAAACTTTAGCTTATACTAATTCCGAAAGAAAAAAGAAAAAATTATTAAAAAGGGCGACAAGAGAACAATTACTTTCTATAGCGGAGATTTGTATTAATATAGTAAAATCACGTTTCAATCTAACAACTCGCCAGAAGAAACGTTTAATACCTCACGCAGATTTTGTACGTAAATTAAGTCGAACAAGAAGTGAACGAGGCGCTCGTAAAATTTTAATACAAAAAGGCAGTGGAGTGGGCTCATTATTCGCAGCTTTATTGACTCCTATAATTATAGAGGCAGGGCGATATTTACTAAGTGAAATATAATAAAATATCGATGGCCAATAAACTTATCCTTGTCCCAGAGGATTTATATAGAGGTCTTACGTCAACAAATACGTCAACAGGCGAACCAAATCTCGATTCAGTTAAACTTGCATTAGACAATACTAAGAGACGAAGGGAAAGTAAAGATGTCAAAAATGTTAATTATAATCAAGAATTGAGGAGATATCTCAATATGCGAAATGAAAGAGAAAATAAACCAATTAAAGTTGAAGTAGTTGACAAACCTAAAGGTATTCTTTTACCCAAAACTAATTCTCGACCAGCAACCTATATATCTACGGGGGATGATGATCTTGGAAATGACGATGATAATGACTTTTGGATGGGTGATGATTTTTCATTTACAAAGCAAGAACCTAAATATTCCTCAGTAATTTCGTCACCGTCACCACCACCACCTCCTATCCCACCGCATGGACGAAATATTAAAATTAAACCCCCTTCCCCACCACCACCACCAGTTCCACCTCGTAATAAGGTCAAAAAAGAAAAGATACCTTTAATCTTCAATCGAAATCCCAAAAGAAAAAGGGTTGAAGAGGATAATGTACATGGAAAAAGAAAATTAATAAAACCTAAAGACGAACAAAATGATGATGAAATTAAGGAAGAGTCTGAAAGAAGGAAGACTAGGAATTTAAAAAATAAAGTAAAAGAAGAGAGTGAAGATAAACAATATTTAGAAAGTATTAGAGAGAGAAAGGAAAAGAAAATACAACACATATTAAGGAGGGAAGATATTAAAAAATTACGAGTACCGTATCTACCTAGTGATCTCGTTAATAGGTCAATAAAAAGTGAATATGTCACTGAATCGATAAACGCTCCTCTTATTTCACAATCTGAAGAAACAAGGGAGAAATTAAAAAGTCAAATGATTAAGAGAGAAAATACTGAAGAAATACCAGAGAAAAGAAGAATACAAAAAAGAAAATTACAGTATACCGAAGAAGGATATCCGGAAATTCCATTAAAAAAGCGTAAAATTAAAATTATTAATAATTGGGCTCAAAGAAGACCATCAAAAATAAATATTCAGAGAAAAATTTGGGCACAGAGAAAACCAACACAGTCAGATATTAATACATTTAAACCAGGACTCTGGTAATATTAATGGCGGATCCTAAAAAATTACTTGAAAAACTTTACAATGATCCAGAAAACCCTTCAGCATATGCAGGAGTTGATAGTTTATGGAGAGAAGCAAAGAAAACATATAAAAATATTCCTAGGCATGTGATTGAAAATTATTTAGAAGGGCATCGTACCTATACCCTCATGCGCCCAAAAAGAATACGTTTCCCTAGAAGTAAAACAATTGCAGCTGGTTTCATGACTGATCTTCAAGTTGATTTGGCCGATATGCAAGCGCTTTCGAGACACAATAAGGGAAATCGATATATTCTAGTGGGAATTGATGTATTATCTAAACGTCTATTTACAGTGCCTCTAAAAACTAAAAAAGGAGAAGAAATGGTAAAAGCATTCCAGGATTTGATTAATAAAATGCCTATGAAGCCACATAGAATTTTTTCCGATAAGGGTACAGAATTTAAAAATAAACAGTTAAAGGAATTTTTTGTGAAGGAGGATATTCAAAAGCTTGAAGCAAATCATTCTACAGTAAAAGCTTCTATAGCAGAGAGATCAATTAGAAATATTAAGCAACGTTTATATAGATATTTCGCACAGAAAAAGACATTAAAATGGATAGATGTCCTCGAAAAAATTGTAGAAGGAATAAATCATTCAATATCCAGAGTTCATGGATTGCGTCCAATTGACGTAAATTTTAAAAATGCTCAAACTGTATGGAAAAAAATTTATGGAAATATTTTTTCAAAGATAAAAAATGTTAAATCAAAATTTAACAAGGGTGATTATGTTCGACTAAGTAGAGAAAAAGGTAATTTCGAGAAAGGTTATTTACCAAACTGGGGAGATGAAATATTACAAGTTGATGACGTAAAGACTACTCTATACCCTATTACATATAAAATTAAGGATGATAAAGGTGACAAATTCAAAGGGTCTTTCTATAAAGAAGAGCTGGCAAAAGTAAGGAGAGATGACGATACTGAATACCGAATTGAGAAGATATTACGTAAGAGAAAGAGTGATGATAGAACTAATGAATTTTTAGTAAAATTTATTGGATATCCTGAAACACAATGGATTCATGAATCACAATTAGTATAAAAATAATTCATTTTCATCTTTTGTAAAAAATTTTAATATTTTAAATTTAATAAAAATGTCAAATACATTTTTTATTCATTTACCTAGTAATGTCCCTAATTATTCCATAAACAAACCAAATAAGTTTCGTGTTCAATTACCAAAGCCTATTCACTTCAATGGAAATTGGGTGTGTGGATTACATAGTATAACCTATCCTTATTCATGGCCATCAACTATCGGTACATTAGACGAACAATGGTTAAAAATACATTTCACTGACGATCTTGGGCAGAAAAGTGTTCTAAGAATACCCATCCCTAAAGCTTCACACACTAAAGTTGAAAAATTACGTGATTTCTTGAACGCAACACTTGAACACCAGGCTAAGGCAATCGATTTGGTCTTTGATCCTGATAGCTCAAAGAACAAATCTGTTGTCTCACCTCCACGGTTGGATAGAAAAAGAAAACGAGATGTCGAATCGCCTTCTATTGACAATAATTTAAAATCGCCTCCAAAAGCATCACCACCAATATCACCTCCAAGGCTAGATAGAAAAAGGAAGCGTGATCTTCAAACACCTCCAAGGATCGATGATTTACCCGAGTCACAACCAAAAATAAATACAATACTAAAAACGCCTCCAAAAATATCACCACCAAAAGTTAATAAACCGTCAAGTATAGAGAAAAATAATGCTATAAATATAAAAGAAAAAGTCAATGTTAGAGAAAAGGATAAGACAGCTGAGAAAAAGATACCAGAAAATGAACCATTGAATGATAGACAAAAGAAATCAGGAGTTGCAGGGCAGACACAGGATAACATTAACCAATCATCAGTCTCACAGATAGAAATAAATGAGGAAGAGAATAGACAAAGGATTAAGAGTATGCATGTGATTCCTCCGGCAATTACTCCACTATTTGCTTTAGGGTTACCAAATACTGAAAATACTAATAATAAAACAGTAGTAAAAGATAATGACAATGAGATTACTATCGAAGAAGATAAAGAAGGAAATACTGATAATGTTGATATTAATAAATTTTCATTGTGGAGGGGAGGTATTCGTCTAAGTGGTAACCTAACTCTTTTGAAAAATATGGTCAATTCTATTACATTTGAGTACAATATTGATTTTGGGAGATTCTTTATAAAAATTAATCATTCAAATATCGATTACATATCATTATCAACACAATTATGCTATGTTCTAGGATTTGAAAATCCCCAAATAATTAAAAATAAAGACGTTGCAAAGTATGGAAGTGACCTAAGAGGAGGTTTTTCTAGCTTCGGCGTGTATGTAAAAGGACTCACTGAAAAGATGATTATTGGCGATTCCCTCAGTTCGTTGCTGCGAGTGGTTTCCATTTCAGGTGCTACCCCTGGAGAGTATAATGAAAAAATTTATGACACCCCAATTTACTCAAGAGTTCTTCCCAAGGAAATTAATGATATAGAAGTTGAACTTAGAACATTAGACAATGGACGTTTAGTACCGTTCTCCTATGGAACAGTACTCATAGTGTTAATTTTTAAAAAAGTAATAAATTTTTAATAATACATAAATAGATTCATATTTTTATTTATTCATTTATTAAATTATTAATAAAATTTTCTAAAAATGGTACATATTATATTTGATACGTCAAAAGTAGGATATGATGATTTTATTCAGAGTATCCAAAAAGGTGGGGGTCTCGAGAATTTAAGCGAAAGCACCTATACATACTTCAAAGGGGCGCCTACTTTCCAAAGAGGCTACGGCATTCAAAGTGGTGCGGGAATTGGTGATGTATTTAGAGGACTTTGGCGTTTTTTTCTTCCAATCATGAGACGGGTTGGCACCACTGTATCCCAAGAGGCGTTAAACACTGGTCAAAGAGTATTAGACAGAGTTAATCAAGGAGAGACACTAAAGAGTGCTTTTACAAGTGAGGGAAGAAAAGGAATTGATACAATACTTGATAAAGGTGGCCTACCAAAACAATTTGGTACAGGACGTGGGAGAAATAGTATAAAAGGAGGAAGAAACTCATTAATAAATCAACATAAAACAATTATTAATAAAATTATTAAAAAGCCTAAAGTTTCCAAAAAAAGAATTAGGTCAGACGCATTTGGTTTATACTAATTAGAATGTCATTTCATAAGATAGACACCGATAGTGTTAATTCAATTACAAATGCCTTAGATTTTTTTCAAATTCCACCAACGAATGTGAGCATCTCATCATCTAAAGTGTATGAGATATTAACCAGCAATCCTTTAACAGATACTCCTTATCATTTTAAAATACATTCAAGTCAGAATTTCATTGATCTCTCCAAGTGTTATATATTATCAGAATTTCGTATACGAAAAGAAGAAAATGGTCAACTAGTGAATTTAGCTCCAAATGAAAGTGTAGCACCTATCCAGCTAATTGGTTTGACCTTCATAAATAATATGCGAATAACTATTAATGGCAGAGAAATATTTAATTCAAACTCCTTATATGCATATAAAACATATCTTTCACATGAATTTTCATATCCATCTACAGCTAAAAATTCACATTTAAATTCAGCCGGATATTATGGTAATAATGAGTTAACTCTGGAGGCAGGATCAGGATTTGCTACGAGAAAAGCATTGTTTACATCAAGTAGAACAGCTCAGTTTCTATCAAAAATAGACGCTGATCTATTTAATCAACCTCTCTATCTAGTTAATCATTGTGAAGTAGATATTGAAATAATACCTAATGACACAAATTTTGTTTTAATTGGTCAACGAGGAACGAGATATCACTTTGAGATTCTCAATTGTAAACTTTACGTGAAGAAAGTTGACTTAATGGATGGATTGGCTCTGGATATAGCACGAAAACTTGAAACAAATCCGGCTCGATATGCTATTAGAAAAACAATGATGAAATCACTATTTATTAGTCCAGGGCGCTATGAATTTAATGCAAACTTATTTATGGATCAAATACCTCGTCGAATTACTCTAGGTTTAGTCGCAAACGCGGACTATGTAGGAAATATATCAAGAAGCCCATTCAATTTCCAACCCTTTAATGTTAGAGAAATATGTATTGTAGCCAATGGTCGAAACTATCCTCAGGCTCCTTATGATTTAGACTACCCTAGTGGAAAGTTTGCACGTGCCTTCAGTGATATGAATGAGGCAATTGGATTTAATAATTCAATGGAAAGTAATGGGATTAGTTTACTCCAATTTGGAAACACACATTGTGTGTATATATTTAACATGACAAACAGTGGAGATGATCATGGCGGTCTCTTTGATCTTATTAGAAATGGAACCACGTCTGTAAATATTAAATTTAGTAATCAAGTGCCAGATGGAGGATTGATGTTAATAGTGATGGGTGAAGCAGACTCACTACTTATGTTGGATAAAAATAGAACAATTTCTAGCGATACCACAATCTAATATTTAAGATCATAAAATTTTATTTTTTCATTTTATATTTCATTAATATTTTTATATTACAGTTAATATGTATATTAAATTAGTATTTTTATTAATAAATATTTTAACACATGTCTTAACATATAATATTAAACATCAGGATTTACCCGAGTATTCAGAATATTTACGTCAAAATTTATCTAATTTAAGAGAATCAAAAATTAATATAAGACAGTCCCCCATCTCTTTTCCTCAATTTACGGCGCTTAGTTTTTGTACAGAACCAAAAAGTGATTTTGAAAATGTTTATTGCTGGGTCATGCTTGTAATTTACATATTAATGATTACCAGCCTTGTAATTTACCAAATCCGCTCAATTATATGGTTCATGGTCAAGCTACCGCAACAACAGCAGCAACAACAAAATGTAGTGTAACCTATAATTAATAATTCAATGCCAAATAAAAATATATTTAAATTTCATTCAAATTATTTTCGTCTACAAAACAAGAGTCAACCTATAATTAAAGGTCTTAATATGGATAGTGAACAAATTTCAAAAATACTGAGATCAAATGAAAAGACGGCAAGAATTTTTAAAGGTTGTTTTCCTTGTGATCTTATGCCAAATCCGTCACATTTAAATTACCCTGCAGCGCTTGTAGTAAACTTAGATAGCCATCAATTAAAGGGATCACATTGGATAGCAATTTATGCCTATGGTGAAAAAAGGGAAGTAATTTACTTTGATAGCCTGGCACTACCAGTAAATTCAATAATCGAGGAAAAATTCTTAAACAAATTTTCGAGGGCACTTAAAAATAAGAAACCCTATCAATCAATAGTTGAAAATACTTGTGGACAACATTGTATTTGTTTTATTTATTTTTTATCACTAGGATACACTTTTAATGAGTATATAAAATATTTGGAAGGATATCCCAAATCATGTGATTTATTTGTAAGAAAATTTATGAATAAAATGATAACTTATTTATCAAAGAAAATTAATTATTTCACAATTTAATATTTATTTCGATATTTTAAATTACAAATGATTTAGTAAAATTAAGTAAGTTTAAATAATAATAATATTAATAATAAGATAGTATCAATTAAATTATTTTTATTCAAATTTCAACTCCTTTCAATTAGCTTTTCGTTTAGTACCAGTTTGCTTGAATGGTGCTAAGACATCTGAAGCACGGCAATTAGTATCAATGCAGTCATTGCATAAGTCAATTTTTAAAGTAACTCCTGTTGCATAACGTATAAATTTGTCTTGCATTAAGAACAAACGATTTTGACAAGCTAAATTTTATAAAAAAAAATTAATTAAAATTTTTAAATTAAATTATTACCTGAACACAGCTTAATTGTAAGCAGATATTTACATCTGATTAGTTTCCAGAGATATTCATTCTTGTTTGTCTTCTTATCTTCAGGTGTCTTCTTATCTTTTGCCTTAGCAAGTTCTTCCTTAGTAAGTGGTTCATAGAATGGTGTGTGAATTTCAATTAAATCTTTAATAGGGTTTGGCGCATCAGGAGTTGGGTTAATAGCTTCTACATTGACCTTTTCGTTGGCAACTTCTTTTACTTCCTTAGCTGAAGAAGTTTTGCGGGGCATTGTTAAATATTTAATGAAGTATTTATTAGTTGAATAATTTTTAAAATGTGTGAATGAATAAGAGGATGAGCTTTTCTAATCAAAAAATGGGCGGTAACTTGAGATTTTAATTTATTATACATATAGTAATTAATATTAGACCCGCCCCCTATTGTTTTGAAATTAATGACTTCATTAAATCATTTACAAAATTTTTATAACTAGATAATTAATTATTAATAATTAAAAATGGTGCTTCTTATTGATGAATTTTCTAAATTATTAAATTGTAAACCCTCGAAACTCCGTGAACGACTTCATCATCCTAAGGATCGTGAACTGATCCTTGAAAAATTTAAAGGTAAACTAGTTCGAACAACATATAAAGACAGAAATGAATTCAACAAAACATTTAAAATTGGAGGGTTGAGTGAATTAGGGGCAGATAAAATTAATGCTTACGGACGTCTACCACGACCTTTTAATATTAGCGTTACTGCGCATTTTTATTCACGTCACCGCATACGTCTTCATCACCCTTACACACATTGCGTCATTGAAAAATTTAGTGACAAGAAGAATGGAGCCGAGGATCGATACTATCCTCTCGAATTGTTGGAACTTATCGATGAATCAACAACTAACCCTTTCAATACGTTCATGCGAGATGACAACAAAGAAAATATAGATGTGAAAATAGAATTAAATGATAGTGTTGAGGAAAAAGATGATAACGAATTTGAGAAATATGCACGTGTACGAAAAGAATGTAATCAGCTGTCATTTGATACATATTGGTGATAATTTAATGATTTTTCCAAATTTTTTAAAGATTTCATCTTTTATTAGTTAATATTGTCAATTTACCCCCAAAATTACCTACTTTTAATTACTAATTATTTTAAAATTTCATCTTCTAAAAATTTTAATTTAAAGTTTTTTAAAAATTTCATCTTTTATTCGTTAATATTGCAAATTTACCCCAAAAATCACCTACTTTTAATTACTAATTATTTTTAAATTTCATCTTCTAATAATATTAATTTAAAGTTTTTTTTAAATTTCATCTTCTATTCGTTAATATTGCCAATTTACCCCCAAAATCATCTACTTTTAATTACTAATTATTTTAAAATTTCATCTTCTAAAATAAATATTAATTTTATGATTTTATAAATTATTATTTTAATAAAAACTTAATTGAAAATATGTGGATAATTATTTTATATAACCAAAATCTTATAGAGTAAAATCACTATGTGAAATGATATCTTACCGAATGGAAAATCTAGAAGAGGAATATTGTGGATTAGACTAGAAGATATTCCAAGTCTAGGAAAACGCAATGTTTTAATATTTACTGATTAATTTATCGCAACTTTTATTTTAATTGAATGTTTACTTAATATAATTTTTCGTAAAGAAAATGACTATTAATATATACATGAAAATAATTTTATAAATTTTTGAAATAATCTATAATATTTGAAATGGGAGGTTCATATAAAAATCGCCATCTCGAATACATTAGATAATCCGTTTTATTATGTTTTCCAAATTTGAACTTTTTGTCATAAAGGTCCCAACGTAGAATCCAACGTCCCATATTTTTTATTTCTGATTGTTTTGCTAAATCCTCCTTTTTAGGATAATATATATCTTTTATATACCACCGCATAGATAATCTTAAATCAACATCCGTTTTATTAAATGATTTTTTGTCAAATTTATTTTGAGTTGGAGACTCTCCCATTTTATTTAGAATTGTATTAGGAATCATTGGTGGTGGGGTTCTCCTCCAAATTGGTATTGGTGTCCTACGAAATAATGTTGTCACTAATTCCTCTCTCTTCCAGGGTTTGGTATCCAAGTCTTCAGCCAATAAGGATGGAATAATTATTAATATAAATGAAAATATTTGCATTTTTAGATAATAATAGCTTTTTTTTATTAATCGTAGTTATTTATAGGTATCGGATTTTTTTTTCACGTTTTTATTTTATGAAAAATAATTTTTTATTTAATTTGAAAAAAATGTTCTTTTATTTTAATAATAATTTATCTCGATCTTAAAATTATTAATTTGATATTAATTTGATATTAATATTTATTAATTTGATATAACCTACTATAATTTGATATAACCTACTATTAATTTGATATTAATATTTATTAATTTGATATAACCTACTAAATTAAAGCTATGTTATTAAAGCTATGTATGTATTTATATATATTTATTAATTTGATATATTAATTTGATATAACCTACTATAATTTGATATAACCTACTATTAATTTGATATTAATATTTATTAATTTGATATAACCTACTAAATTAAAGCTATGTACAGTATTGCTATTCCCATTTAGTGTATGCGCGCGTATATATCTGCACTTAGTTGTATTTTCATATGGACACCTTAGGTAAGGGATAATGCGTGAAATATGCAGACATTTTAAATTTTTTCTTAAAATATTTGTTATTTTCTCTAATTTTACAACATTTTTATCTTGTAGTCCTTAATTTTACAACTATTTTATCTTCTAATGCTTAATATTGCATTTTTACCCCCAAAATCTACACCTTTCATTGCTTAATTATACATGAACTTCATCTTCTATCTATTATCTTTACAATAATTTTATCTTCTAATCCTTAACTTTAACTTAATTTTGTCTTGTATTCCTTAACTTTACAACTATTTTAACTTCTAACACTTAACTTTGCATATTTACCCCCAAAATCTATATCTTCCATTACTTAACTTTACATTAATTTTATCTTCTATTCCTTAACTTTGTATCAATTTTATCTTCCAACTCTTTATTGAGAAGTAAAATTAATTTAAAAATTTTATTATGAAAATGAAATACTTGAGTCTTCCCGAGCACAAGATGTATAGCCAATTATAATAACTATAAAAATAAATTAAAATTAAATCAATCAGATGGGTCATGAGGTAGCTGATAGGTCTCGAAGTTTATCAATAAAATATTGAGATGTAAAATAACTTTAAAAAAATTTTTTAATATGAAAATGAAATGGTTTAGATTTCCCGAGCACAAGATATATGAATAATAGACTAAGCTTCAAATATAAAACAGATAAAAGTCAATCGGTTGGGTATCAAGGTAGCTAATAGTCCATGAATTCTAAGGATTGAATATTATGATGTAAATTAAATTTTTAAATATAAGAACGATTTTTTAATAATTTTATACTCCTTTCCTCGACACTGATTGAACCCTATAATATCATATTTAGACAAATCACAACAGTAGACAAATTTACAATTAGTATTATAATTAGTAGGACTCAAATTACTACATTTTATCCTGTTGGTTTACAACAATCATAGGCATACTCTCTTCTTTTTTGCTGCAAAAATAATGGCTACTCTTTTCTTTTATCGGACCCCACCTCCCCACGACAGTGCCAATATCCCATCTATCTTTTATTTTTACCGCGGTGAAATTTTTATTATTTTATATAGATTTTAAATATATTTTTTCAAATTAATTTGACTAATTACTAGTTAATTACTTTTTAATTAATTTTTAATTCTCAGACACTTCAACTAGGATCAGGACTTTATAGTGTTGTTAATTACAATAATAATTAATGAGGACTTTATAGTGTTGTTAATTACAATAATAATTAATGAGCTTTTAATAGAGAGGGTCATTAGTTACTTTAAAAATGACCACTAATTGACCACAGACCCCTCCCATTCAATCCACTTAATTAATTAATAATTACTTTTTAATTAGTAATTATTAATTAATTTTATTAGTAATTACAATTACTCATTAATTAATAATTAGTTAATTTTTAATTGATTAATAATTACTTTTTAATTGTTAATTAGGGGCTTCTATTGGATACCTTTCAAGTGACCGTCAACCCCTTTCATAGGTTTAGACTGCCCAGTAAAACCCTTCCATAGGCACTGGTTAATTGGCAGCGGACCCTTAAGTCAATACATATAATTACTAATTATTTTTTAATTAATTAATAATTATTATTTAATTATTAATTACCCTTCATTCAACCCAATTAATTAATTAATTATTATTATTTTCAATTAAATTATTAATTACTCATTAATTATTAATTAATTACGGGTCTTTTATTGGAAAAGATTTACCTCATACCCTTTCAATTGACCGCCAACCCCCTTCCATAGGTTTAGACTACCCAGTAAAACCTTGCATAGGCACTAGCTAATTGACATCGGACCCCTCCCCACCCCAATCGGTCAATGGGTTTGATCACTCAAACCCTCCCTTACCCACAGGCTAATTGCCCGTTGACCCCTTCCCACCCCACTCACTCAATAGTTGATCAACCAAACCCTCCTTTAGGCACAGGCTATCCACTCTCGGACCCCTCCCCCACAACCCACCCAATACCTTTGAGTTAAAGTGCGGGAAATTTTACCGCACTCCCACGACGGTGCCTGTGTTTCTACTACTTGAATGCCCTTATGTTTTCTTCACTCAAAATGGAAAACAAATTGGTAAATATTTAATTAAATATTTTAACAACAGATCATTATTCTTTAAGGCAAAGCTGTATTGGTAAAGGAGAATAATGATTCGTACAAACCATTAGTTGGGCTGCAATGTTGTTCTATTGAAGCAAATTTTGGAAATAATTTGGAGTCTAAATCTTTTAAATATGACATTTTTAAACATCTAATTCTTAAAGAATTTTATGAGAATACTACTGAATTTTGTAGTATCATTTAAATGAAATTTGTATTTTCGCCTAGATATTAAAATTTTTTTCAATATTATGAAAATTACATTTAATTCCAGAGACCCAAATTCTCGAAATTTTCGTCTGCGGCGCTGAAAAAATAGAAATCTGGCTTCTTGTCCTTCCAAAATTCTCGAAATTTTTGCCTGCGGCGTTGTAAAAGGAGGTTAAATGATATATATAAATGATATAATATCTTACGAAAACGTTTATACTCCACACACCCTAATCAACATATATCATTTAATAGTCGACAAATTTTCGGTTCGGTTTGGTTAACCGAAAGTTTCGGTTCGGTTTGTCGTTTCCAGTCAGTTTAAAGTCTGAACGTCTATCCTCTACTGCCAGACTCGTAGCAAATGATCTTAGAGTTTATTACCAGAGAATCTCGAAATAAAAAAAGTAAAAAAACCTATCTCTTTGCACATATACAATTTTAACTTTAGCTTGAAGTGATTAAATCTCTTCATCTACATTTGTAAATATTGCGGATTGCGAGTTTAGGAAGTTGCGCAAATTGCGGAGTTTTTTGCAATTGCGAATTGCGTTTGCGGATTCTTAAAAGAAATTGCGAGGTTTACTTGGCATACGGCCTTCTAAAAGCTCAAAATTTTCGCCTGCGTCGCTGAAAAAGTGAATTTTTTGGCATACAGCCTTCTAAATTTCTCAAATTTTCGTTGCTGCGCTAGAAAGCGAGAAATCAGGATTGTTAGCCAGATTTCCTGATCGGAATGAGTCTTTTCTACATTGGGAGCAATCTATAAACCAAAGAAGAACGAGACTTAAAGAAGAAAATCACCATCATATATAATTAGAGAATTTAAATTAATTCTCCAATTAGATTCTTATTTCCAATTGATAACAAAAAATATCTTTTATTTTTTTTATACAAAATTTCAAAATTATATAAAAAATTGTTTAGATTATTCATTTAATTTATTTGTAAATATTTAGCTATTTAATTATAAAAGCATTTTTTAAATTTATAAAACAGTCATCAACACTTTGTTGATTGACCGACCACACACACAGTTGATTCCTTTTTTTCTAAATTTTTTATTTTAATTTTCTCTTAATTTTTAATTTTTATTTTATATTGGTGCTAGAATAATTAATTTTCTATTTTTAAACAATTTTAGCAAATAAGTATTTAATTTTAAAAATCATTTAATTTATATATCCAGTTAAAACTCCAATTGGATATAATGTCACATAAACGATTATATAGCACTCTACGGCACTAATTCACAATTGAGGGCTTTACAAATTTTTTTCAGAATTTCAAATGATATAATGGCACTTCGCTTAATCCCACATCTTTCGTCCAGTCTATTTTTGGGGTCATAAAGAGATTCAAATTTAAATATTAAAAAAATTTTTTTTGGTAATAATAATGCCATTTGAAGCATTTTACTTAATTAAAAAATTAGTTAATTTATTCTATCTAAGTAATGAATTTTAAATTTATAAACTATTTTTTTTTGTTGAATCATATTTTTGTTGATTTGTTTTTTTTTAATTTTATAAATAAATTTATTTATGTGCATAATTTTCTATTACTAGATAGTATTTTTAGTTTTCATTTTAGTTTATTTTTAGGAAAAATTTTTTCTTATTTTTATTAGTTAGCAGTTTTTTTATAGCCTGTAGATAACGTCGTTCTCGGATTATTTAGCTAACAACCCCTAACAAATGTCCCCAAAAATTATTCTCAATGTATGACGCCATATTAGTTATATACTCCTATCTATCGGTTCCCCTTGATTAGGGGTTATAACGAGAGTCAAATTTAAAAATAAAAAAAAACATTTTTTAGATTTTCATTGAAAATGGTTATAATGCCTTTACAGGCTTTATTAGCCATTTTAATGGTTTTTTGTGTTCGTATTTTCTTATCAAATTGCTCTATAAACGACAAAATGTTCGAGCCCATAAGTACTGTTAAAGTAATTATGGAGAAGGACATTAATACTGATAAAATGCCGGTTAATGATGTGGCTGGATGTAGCGGGTAATTAATTTTAATAAATAGTTAGAATGACAGCTTGATTTTTGGGATCGAGACATTACTATTTACTTTATAAAAAAGATTAATTAATTAAAATTTCAGAATTTTATTCTGCTATCCCAGCCAACTTTCTCCTAATTCGGAAAGAACATGGAAATTTAACAAAGCCTATGAACTGACAAAAAAGGGGGAAAGTAAACTATGCCTCAACGCGTTAAAGGAAACGAAGGAATTTGAAAAGCTTAAAAATATTCCTTGGAACGGTCTGATGGTTTTTAAAGAAGGAAAAAATGACGTTGAAATTTTTGCTGATATATTCCTTAAAGAGTTGGTTATTAAATTGGAGCCCGACTATACATAAGATTTGGTTTTAATCCTAAAGTAAAAAATGAAAATTTTCTTTTGTTTGACTTTGAATGACAATTGTGATCCCTAATAACGATGTCCCCTCTAAGATATACTATTGGACCAATAAAGGTTCAGATGGTAGGTGTCGTGTTGTGTTTTTTTCTTGAATAATCCTTTAATAAAGGAATTCTTTGTATTGGATTTGGGAATTAAGTAAATTGGCTGTCCCAATCCTTGTCCATCATCATAATCACACCTTAATTTACAGTGACTGGATATACGTACACAATACCACACCATCGGTACTTTTCAATTACTTGATAGGCAAGGATAACTCACAAAAAAGTGAGAGAGACTTTCTAGTTAATTCCGACAAATTTTAAATGTTTTTATTTAAGAAAAGATTTTGTCAGCTAGTAAGATTGATAAAGAATTTTTTAATTCTAATAAAAATCCAATGCCTTTGTTGGATGATTATCCCGGTATTTATGCGTTGAAACTGGATATTATGTTGGGGCAACCTAGAAACATCAAAACAAACCCAGCTAATCGCCAATTTCTTTATAAAATGATAAATAGATGCCCGGTTGATGTGGTATAATTTAATTAGCTATTTAATGTTTTAGGAATGACTGAGTTGAACTTTCTTAGTGGGGAGGGGGTTGAATCTTGAGGATCAATGTAAAAGTTTTTTTGTGTTGTTAGATCAGTCACAGAACGTTTGTAAGGATCTAAACTAAGCCTAGCAAGCACTGTCAGCAAATTCTGAGGGCATAAAGTCAGAATATTTAAGGACGTAAAATTCTAAAAATGTTAATCGGGGCTCCCAAAAGTAAAAAGCCTTTTATTTTTAATTAATCGTCTTCAGGATTTCTACAAAAGGAAATTGAAATATGCTCCACATGTTTTGGAGTTATCTGCAAATATCTATGAGCTTGGATGTCTGCCACGGAACTTTGAAAAAGTAATAGTTAATGATGCCGATAAAAGATGTAAAACTGTAGAAAAAAATTATAATGAGGAATGTCAAGAGTAAAAAGACTTTAAATTTATTTAGAAACTAATCCAATAAAATTTTAAAGGGAAATGTGGTCAACATTTATAATTTGTTACAATTCGAAATTGGAAGGGGATGATGAACGAATTGAGGTATTTTATTGGAAATTTTTTGATTAAAGATTTGTTAAAAACAGCTCAAAAATAAAGAAAATGGATTCGGGAAAAAGTGTAAAAAACCAAGACAACACGCCATAGAAATGCGTGTTTGTGCTCGAAGGAAATCTTTTGAACGTGATAATGATCGAAATGAATATAAAATTGAATATAATGTTTATTCAAAAATTGGATTTTCATTCACTCATAAAAGGTGATAGTAAAATAATCAATTTTGTTTTGAGGGAATGTACGAGTAATTTATATTGAGATCGAACGGAGTAACTGCCAGGCGCTGCCCGGTATTAAACAGTTACATAGCTCTTAATTATTCATAAAACTTGTATTTGCGTACGAAGTTCTGTAATACTGTTTAAATATATTATAAATTTAAAATACTTTCATAATTATAAACTGAATATTTTTAAGTTTCTCCTTTCAAAATTCTGTGACCATCACTGGACTAATTAACAAAACCAACGGATTTATGAAACCTCCATCAAAAGATAATGCAACTTTTACCATCTTCACAATTAAACTAGGCAATGAAGACACCTTCTTTGCTACTTTGACTGGTTTGGACGGGAAAAAATTGGATTATGGATCAAGTGCAAAATATAAAATTAATCTGTTATTTAGTAAAAGGGATGGCCACAAAGAAAGTAGTTTTCAAATGATTGCTGAAGGGGTATTGAATTTTTTTGAAATTATTTTGTATCTTTGAAATATGTTTTCGAATTTTATTTTAAGGAATTTAATGGGAGGTGTTCTAGATTTGGTAACTAGAGAGAATCCTAAAAGTCGGGAATCGGAATTTTACTAGTGCTGATACTGGCTTATATCTATATTATTATAAGGCTGTCTTTTGTAAACCTCGCCCCTTCTAATCTACACCTGATAAAAAATTAAACATGACTTCTATATCTGAGATCTTTAAACCCTAAATAATTATGTAAAAGTATCTGTAATATCCTTATTCTTTAAGAACGAAGCAATTTCACTTCTTGGATTAGATATGGAATTGTGGAATTACTTTAGTAGACTTTATGATGAAATGGAATTTCCATCAAAATCTTGCCATTTAACATTAAAACTTGATGGATTTAAATTTCATACTACTACTAGCCATTGTGTAAGGAATTTAATTTCAAATAATATTTTCTGAGTAATAAATTTCATGTCCAAGCGTTTCTGTCTAATAAAATAATATTTTCTTACATTTAACAGGATTTATTCTTTACAAATCAAAATTTCAACTCAAATCGAATCGAAATATGGACAATTTTAACTAATCTTGCCTGTAATTCAGAGGAAGCAAAAAATCAACGATTGTCGGGAATTGAGGAGTCTGATATATGTGTGTACAAATCTGATGAAACAAACAAAATGAGAGAGTAAGTTTTTTGCAAAAGATGTTAAAATAATCAATTATTAAAACTAAAAATTAAATATTAATTTTTGAAAATTAATTTTAGTTGGAACTCGGTCAATTTGACAATTTGCTATTATACTAAATTTGGCAAGCAGGTATGTATTTTAGCCTAAACTTGACTAAAATCTAATTAAAATTCAAAATATAAGTTATTGAAAAAGTTACCTGAAAAAAGTTACCTTTAAGTTACCTGAAAAGTTATTGACAGTAATATGTTTCGGGCCAAATTCGTTAGTTTCCAGGCCTAATTTCAATGTTAATCAGAAATATGGACCAACAAGATCGTCTAGTACTAATAATCTTTAACTAATATTTCAGATAAAAAATAATCCAAAAAGTGATTATGCCAAGGCCTGTAAAACGTATGAAGAGGATGATGAATTTGGAAAACATGGAATTGAATTTCGAGTTTATGCAACGAGAATTGACTTTAAAAGATTAGAAGAAGAGTATTGGGTTAAATTTGGTGTTGATGTAGTTATCGGGTTTTCCTTCTCAGACAAAACGTTTGTTTTTATTTTATCCTTCGATTTCTGTAATAATAGTCGTAAAATAATAATGTAGGTATTTGAATGGCAAAATACACACCCTTAGCAAAATACACAAAATTGTCATAGAATATTTTTAAAAAATGGTGTGATTTATAGTCGAGGTCGCCAAAATCACATTCTTTCCGTAAGGAGATTGAATTGTAAATTATAAATTGCAAATAAAAAAGTTGTGTAATGATTATAGTCCTAATTTGGATGAATTAAAGTTGTCAGGTGACTTTAAATCGGTTCATAAGTAAAAAGACAATCTATAAGTTACAATCTATAAAAGGTTCTTTTTAAATATTTTTTAGAATTGAGTTTAACAAAACAATAAAAGTAACTGGAAAAATTGGAACTTATTATGGCGGAGAACGCTATCTTGACCTTTTAAACAGGACAGAAAATTATATTAAATTATTTTCAATACAATTGGGAAATAATGAAACCAATTTTGCAATTTTAACTGATGAAATGAATGGAAATGTCTATGATTATGGAAGTTCTGTTCTTGCTAATCTTGAGCTTAAAACCATCCAGGAAATTATTGGAGAAGTAAAAAATCTCAAATAAAAGGCTTTATGCTGCATATTTTTTAATAGTTTTAATTAAATTGAGTAAATCGAGATTAAAAATTAAGATAACATATGTCTGGATATCAGCGTTTTTCGTTCTTGGAAAATTTTCGGGAAGGGTATTTGACCTAACTTAAAAATTTTTGAGGTAGATTAAGGCCTCGAACCTTCGTATTAACGAAATAGGAATGATTCCACGTCCAAATTTCGTTACCTTTATGGAAAAGGGAAAAATATCAAAATGAGAAAATCTCCATAAATCGGGTAAAATCCACCTTGCGTTCAAGCACTATACAGTCTGAGCTTAAAATTAACAGGGCGGAGCAATTGCAATGATAGGGCCTGACATGAATTTGGAAGGAAGACGTGTGCTGGCTACAAATTTTGAATTTATATCTTTAGTAAAAAAATCATGCACTGGCACAATACATGTAAAGATAAACAATGAACGAATTCAGAAGGAATTAAGCTGCGTGAGTTTTTAAGACTAGGAAATTATCAGATGGAAGTAATTGGAATTGGCATATTCTAAAATTATCGCTCCGTCTGATACACAGCTGAAATCTTAAATGCCTCATATTTTGTCAAATATGTATATTTATTTAGTATAAACGCCCACCAACTCAATGTGATGAGTTTGGACTGGAGGAATACAAAAAGTTTAATAATTCTTACTATGAACTTTTGGAATTGTATAAAAAGTGCAACTGTGATAGAGTACCTCGCCCCCCATCCATAGTTAACAACAAATACAAATTATTAACATCAAAAAATAAAATTTCAGACTGATGACCGATTAAATGTACCTCCTGAAGCTAGAAATAAACGAAGTATTAGAAATGAATCTTTGTTAGGAACACGTGATGCTAACGGATTAGTTTACGGTTGTGAAGATTCCGTTAATCTTGGTTTTGGTGATATTTTGATGCATCCAACGGATATTGCGCAAAAGATAAAAAAGCAGCGTCAATGTAACTTTTAATTAATTGTAGACATTTCTTTTATGGGTACTTTTGCGAGAGATTAAAAAATAATGAACGGGTGTGGATTTATTTATTCAATGTAATTATTTATAATGAAGGTTGTACTAATGGTGGACAATCTCGTCGAAAGAGACAATTTTTTGTTATGGAGGAGAATATGAACCTTTTCTGGAACATGCCTTTATCTTATGATTTTTCTGATGATGAAGGTTCTAAACTAATAAAATAAATTTAAATAAAAATTTTAAGAGGATTGGATTAAAATTATAAGAAAAGCTCTGAATGATTTACGGTAAACATCTAATCTTATGATATGTCAGCTATTTTTACTTTCTACATTATATTATTTACCCTTTTTATATTATCTATAGATTACTAATTTCAAATAATCTTTGAGGAAAGCCGTTTATAGAGACCATACAAAGTATACAAAATTTTGTGCTTTTTAGAAGTCTCACATGTTTGCAATTTGAACAAGCCAGGACAGAATCTTGGAGTGATCTTAAATTTATAAATATTGGTAGGACTTGCTCATCAACTGTTGGAAATAGGAATACAAATTCACCACATAAAATTTACGTACCATGGAGTAATTGTGGAAAGGTGATAAATTATCAAATTTATTTAATAATCTCTATATTTGCACGCGCGAATACAACATAGCTAACTCTTTTCCTTAAACATTATGACGAAATTTAAAATATAATTATCTATAGAATTTATATATCGAACGATTTTAAATCGCTTTCTGGATATAAGATTTCGGAGTTTAATCTCTGACTAAAAATTATCGAAAAAATCATAACTCGAAAACGACCCGAATTGAAAAAAACCAAGCTCGAAAAATGCACCGAACGTCGGCTCGAATCGAAAACGACAACCATAAATCTAATATTTTCACTTCACTGATAACCAATCACTTTCACCACAGAAGTCGCATAGAATACTAGGGGCAGTATACTTGTGTTATTGAGAAACCTGTATCTAATCCACGTATAAATATCACTGAATCAATTTAAGGTTGGAACCATAATTCACGAAGTTATGCATGCATTAGGCGTGGAGCATGAACAGAGTCGAAAGGATCGTAATGAATCCGCTTGGATTTACTTTGATAACATTAAAATAGTTTGTTGGGCTTTTGTTGTAATATTAGTGTTTTATTGTAATTACTGAAAATACGATAGGGAGGATTTATTTGTTCCGTAAAGATGGAGTAAATTAGTTCTAAGCCCTGTGCGTGTACCAGGGTTCTAGTCGACCCGATTTCCGAAAATCGTTTTTCGGGTTTCGACGTTTTTGGGTCGTTTTGGCCGAAAATCGCGAATTAAATTTTTCTCGGGAATTCTATTTCCGAATTTTGGTTTGATTGCCGGAAATTTAAGCTCTGGAAAATTGGGTCCAAGATTTTTCGGAAGTTTTGGCTCCGTCGGAATTGGGCTTTAAATAGAAAAATGGAAAATTGGGCTCTAAAAATTTTCGGTGCTATTATTGTGGGCGTCGGAATAAATTTTTTGATTTATTTTTATTTTTGTACAAAAAACTATTATTCAAAAATCTACTATTTAGATGATAAATAATCATTGTTAATCCTTTGATCACTTCTCTCTTGATCAACAGATCACTCTCTCTGTTGAAAGAGTAATCAATTGATCATTCACTCTTCGCCATTAGGTTTCTGAATTTCATGCTGATCGTTATGCTTTTACTTATCTCTTAAATACATTAACAATCTCCTTAGATTTACATAATTAAGAGTGAATGGCCTAATTACCGCCGTGAAGAAACATTAAATTTTGAAACTCCATACGATTTCGGTTCAATTATGCACTACCCTCCAATTACTACCTCAAATATAGATAGAACGTAATAAGTTAATTAAAATATAAAATTAATTGATTAATTAGAAAATATTCAATCATTGCATTGCAACATGCTTATCAAAATACAATGTACATACAAGATGATAAACCTTCTTTCAAGGATGTAAAACTTCTAAACAGACTTTATTGTAATAAATAATAGAATTTAAAGTAAAATTAAAAAAAATTTTCGAAAATTGACAAATCAATTACTAAAAACTCTATTATTCTTCAGCTTTCACTAATATTTTAAGGTACTAGTGATTATCCATTTAAATCTACATTATCTAAATCAATTAATTTGGAATGTGATATAAAAGATTATGGATTAGATTATGGAGAATGCAAAAACGGTGGGTATCCAGACCCATTAGAAGATTGTAAATGTCGATGCCCTGATGGATATGATGTAGATGATTGTAAAGAATATAAACGTAATTTGCATATTTTATCTCAGAAAAATAAAAATACGTTCAGATGATAACTGCAAAGTTATAGAATTAACTGCAAAAGTTAAAAAACAATATATCTCGGCAGAATTTGGCAAGGGAAAATGCTTTTTCGCCATAAAGGTGATTCTTAAATAAATATAAAGAACTTGATTAAAAAATTAAAATATTCTTGTAAAAATTACCTATTTATTAGATAAGAGAAAGAGGTAATTACAACTAAAAAACTATACTCTAATTTCACGAAAAAAATGCCGATATTCCCACTTCCACAATATATCCAATTACAATATTTCCCCAATAATTCAAAATGATCAAACTTGCAAAACAATAGAATTAAAGAGAAAGAAAAAAAGGATTATTAATAAATTATTAACATTATGTTTTACTTAATAATTAATTTTAAGCTTGATAAAACTGATGATAGAATACAAGCAAAGCGTATTTTATTAAATATTGAAAAAATGAAAGGTTACAATTGTGATACAACTTGTAAAAATAATTATATAGAAATTAAATATCGAAGAGATAAATCGGCAACTGGTTGGATTTTGTGCTTCAAAATATTTTTAAAAATATTTTTAGGAGCTAGAATTTGTTGTATTGATTATGCCAGAATTCTAACTATTAGTTCTGAAGAGGATACTGAAGTATTAATTATGAAAAAGGGAAATATTGGCGAATATGATATTAGTTACCAAAAAGGTGGATTATTTAATTGAAATTCTAAAATTATACAAATTAATTTTTTACTCAAAATGGTGCTCCAAAAATTTTGCTATTTTAAAGAAGTATAAAATAATAAACCTATCAAGGACTCAGTCTAGGCTCTTGATTTAAGAAATTTGATTTATTTTAGATATTCGTGTGTCTGATTAATTTCTAATTGAATTCTAATTCTAAAGCTTTAAATAAATACTTAAATATTTTTAAGAACTTACACCTTCACAATATTCTTCAAATTGTAAAGAAGTGCATGAATCAATTTTCGATCAAAATAATTTAAAAATATACGGAAGAATGCATAGAGCGGATGGAAAAGGTGGCTTTCTTCGAACACCGGACGGAAATATGGTTCCATCACCGGATAACTTTGGCCCTAAATTTTGCTTAAACTGCCATAATGAGAATCAGATGATTGTTTGTTTTTAGGGGTAAATTATATAACCATTTATTTAAGATTAATGGTCAACACTTTCGTCGAAATGATTGTGTAGAAGATAAAAACCCAGATCCAAAATGTTATTATACTACATGTTTTTACTGCAAGGTAATAAGAAGTTTAGTAAATGACGGGATATTTGTCTATTCAATGCAAACATCGGGAATTTTTACATAGTTTAGAGAGTCTGAACTGAAAGAACCTGCATCTGTTATGTTAATTAGAGATGTCCAAGATCCTGTTCTGAGTCTTGACTCGTGACTTTTCTTCGTGTTTTTTCGGTCTTTTCTTGGGGTTTTTCGGCCCGGATCTGAATAGTGAAAACTTGAATGATCTAATTCTAGATCTTGAATGATCTAGAATTTATTTATTCTTGATAAGATTTGAATCGTCGGTAAATTAATCAAATCATCATATGATTATGTGCAATTGTCATTAAGCATATAAGACCATCTCTTATGTTCATATTCATTCTGTTTAAAGTTAACTTGTTACAACTTTAAAAGGAAAATTTTAGGAATGATATTAATTTTATGATGTTAAACTCTGATGCTAAATTAAACTAAATAAATAAATTTAAAATTCAGACTGTGGAAGGTTCAAATGATGCTAATTGGTATTGGCAAAATCCGGAAGGTGAATGGATTCTTGTTAATCTTATGGATTGTTACCCAATTGAAGGATTAAATAAAGGGGAGTTAAAAGAAAATAAAAGAAGTTAAATGCTTTTGTTTTTTAATTTATTTATGTATTTATATAACTTTAGTATAAATATTTAAAATATTAATAATTAAAATTTTATATATTATTAAAATATTAAATTAAATATTTAAAATATTAATATAATAATTAGGGATCGGATATTTAGGTTATAACCTATTTTTTCTACGAAATAGTCCTGATGAATTGAGCTCAAATCCGTTGTTATTTCTTGAAAATCTTTTGTTTACGGGGAGTTATTATGACCTATTTGAACCTATTTTGGCGTTTTGCAACCTAAAATAGGTTGTAACCTATTTTGGATATTTTTGTGATTTTTTCACTTTTTTGTCAACTATTTTGGGCTTTTATTCATAAAATTTCGATTTTTAATAAAAATTTTCGAAAATTTTTGAAAAAAATTCAAAATTTTTCAAAAATTTGGTCAATTTTTTTATCAGTCCAAAAATTTTTCTTCAAATTTTTTTCACTATTGGAATTTTTTTAATTTTTGCTTTGACGCTGAAATTTATGAACTAAAATTGAAATTATTTCGCATTTTTGACCAAATTGGTATTGGGAGAATCCTGAAGGCGATTGGATTTGTTACTAGTATTCTTACCCAACTAAAGGATTAGATAAATATAATCCAAGAACTTTAATTAATGTTATTTAATGTAATAATTAGTGTATGTGTTGATGAATAATAAACATAATAAATGCTAAAGATAACGAAAAAACAAGATAATAGACTTAGTTAGGTATTATAAAAAATAAATTTTACGTCTTATTAAGAAACCCTCCTTCAATATACATACAACAGTAATAGAAATTTAATTTTTTGAAAATTTGAAAAGATACACTGCGTTAAGAAAGTATAAGCACCCCCCAAATTTTTGTAAAAAATACATGATCCCTAAAATATCATTTGTTTTATTTTTTCCTACATTAGCAGAGATCCAAAACATAACTAAAAATAAAGTTTCAGAAATTTTTATCGATTTAAAAATTTTAAAATTGAATTTTCTCGAAGTTAAAATGTTAAGAAAGTATAAGCACCCCTGCAAAAATTTAATTTCTACTTATTATAAAATTATACTAGCGTTGAAATTTTAAAGAAAAATTATTGATTTACTAATTTAAAACAAAAAAATACTTTATGATAAAGAGACATTTAAAAAAAATTCATACAATGTATTTTATATAAATTATTTTTCATTATTGTACTATTATCGTTCTACATAAAATATTTAATACCGTAAATGTTGAAATAATCCTCTCTAATCCTCTCTAATAATTACTCACTATTTTTTCTACACTTTCTTTAAAAATATTTATTAAAAACAATTTTAATAATAAAACATTTTAACGATCTATATAAAATAAATCAAGAGATCGAAATGATTTGTTGACGCTATCAGGGATTTTGTGGATTATAAAAGATTTGAGAGATAAAAAGGATTTAGGTAGAAATAATGAAATTAAGATGTTTTAAGGTAGAGATCGATGCATTCCCTCCATAATACTCGTGTTTTAATCAAAATAAATAATAAACGCAGCATTTTTATTTTAATTAAAATTTCATTAAAATTGTTTCTCGTTAAACGCGCAATAAATGTGTTATATTTTATTGAAAGTGGATTGGGCAAGCTAATACTTGGGAAATTATTGTGAAAGAAGACCCCTACAGAGCTGGAATTACCGTGGCTGTTGGGGACTACACCGCAAAATCATGCTAGGTGTAACTTAATTTTGATGATGTATGGCTAGTGTCCTAAACAAAAGGTACCGGACACTTGCTGAAATCATTTTTGGGCGAGAGTTCTCAATGAGAACTTGAATCAAGGAAAAATCAAGGCAAGAAAAAATCAAGGAACACTGAAAAGTGCCTTATTCTGGGCTCTGGATCTTGAAAAAATCAAGTTCTGGATCTAGATCCAGCTTGCTCACTAATATTTAGAACCTCTCAATTAGATATGTCCATGAGTCTTGGTTTTTGAGCCTTGACTCAAGACTTTTCTTGCGTTTTTTTCGGTCTTGGTTTTGGGGTGTAGTCATTGTCTTGGTCTCGACTTTTTTGAGCATTTAAAAATTTCCACCACTAAGAGTTGTACTTTTTTGGATTCAATATTTTATTTTAAAATTTAAGAAATTTGGCTTCTTGGCCTTCTAAAATTCGCAGAATTTTTGCCTGTGGCGCTTTAAAGCTTTTTTATAAGATAAATTTATATTATCTATATAGGGTTTATAGTTAAGTAAATCAGAGTGATGAATCTAATATAAAAGTATTGAGTTGGAACAACTTTTAGTTTGTCTAAGAATCTAGTTTTCTAAATTAAAGCTCGTACATAAAAAATTTCCATAAAACTGTTGCAATAAGTTTGCTAAAGATACACTTTTTATTTAATTAAAAATTCATATTTTGTTTAACATTAGCTAACTATTGTGTTTATCTTATAGTTAGAGCTTTTTATTATTTTACAAAAATTAGAAAATCCTTCTTAATAACAACAAGTAGCAATGTTTGGATTTCTTGATGACATTGAGGAAGTAGCTGGACATCTTGGGCAACGTGGATTTCGACATTGTTGCGTGCGAATGTTGTAGTTGTAGCATCTTGCTCTTTTAACACGAAATTGTTTTGGCTTAAGATAAATTTATGATATCGATATTAGATCTGGCCCATATCTTCGGGAATTACTTAGGGAGAGTACTTTTGTAATTTTGACGAGTACCTAGTGAATGCCCTGAGGTAGTTTATATTATTTCCGTTAATGCATGACCCCATATCTAATTATAAATTACCTGATCAATAGCAACAACAGGAGCAGGTGGAGGTGCCAAATCCACAATTTGTGCAATTAAAGCAACTACGAATAAAAAGCAAAGAGTTGAAGAATACATTTTTATTTTATATTTTGACGGGGTTTTAAGTTTAGAATTTAAAAATATTTACCTATGTTTATCATGTTCGGATTATTCTCTTATTTATAAGACTTTAATCAGCTGTTTTTTCAAGCAACATTAAAAATAAGATGTATGTTTACTAAGATATTTAGTAAAACTTTCCTTTTCATACTAAGGCATTCCTTTTCCAGACTTTATCCACCGTTAGAATTTAAATAATTAAAAATTATTTAAATATGTAAAGGCGTATTTCTGGTATTATAAAGTTATTATAAATTATTTATTTCCTTGTTTTTTTATTTTTAAATAATGGTTCTATTAACTTTTTTTGGCTGTTCAAATTTCGAATAATGATTTGTTATTCGAAAGAGCTTGACGAGATAAGTCGAACTAGGGGTGTCGGTATGGTACCCAGGGACGTGCCCAAAAATTGACAAAGACAAGGGGGAGTAAGCTCATTTTGAGGTAAAAAATTCGAATTTACAAATAATAGCTTTTTCAAAAGAGCTCGGTAATAGTTCGGTTCGTACCCCCCCCCCCTCCTTTTTCTTCCTAAAAGTATTAAAAAATGGTCAGTCAGTCATAGGTTATAGAACTCGTCGAGCTGTGTCGAATGGCACCAAAATCAACCCCCGATCTTAACTTTGAGCCGAGATACAGACCCCAAAAAAGTGGAAAATAAAAGGGTGGACCAAGCTCATTTTTTGGGCTAAAAATTCGATTAAACAAATAGTAGCTCATCCGAAAGAGCTTGTCGAGATGATTCAGGCAGACATCAAAATCAACGTAATTGAACAAGATTTGACAATGTTATGACAAAAGTAATCCTATTGTAGTCGGTAAGACGCTTTTGCAAAACCTCTCTTTGCGCGGGGTTTTTGTCTGTATCTCGGCCCAAAGTTAAGACCTGGGGTTAATTTTGGTGTCATCCGACACAGCACGACGAGTTCTATTATCTGATAGCAGACTGACTACTTTGAGGAAGAAAAACGGAGTGGGGGTACGAACCGAACTATTACCAAGAGCTCGTCTAGCTGAGTCGAATAACACCAAACTCAACGCGATCTAACTAGTTTGGCAAAGTTATGATAGTCCTGATTACACTTCTGAGGGCCTATTACCCTGAAGACCTACAAACTTTTGATCAACACTATTTTTACATACTTTTTATTTATTTAAGTTTAATCGGAAGGATCTGGAGGGGTTAAAGAGGATAATGAGAGGTATGAGATATCGGAAGTGTAGGAGGATTTCGGTTGAGGATTTCGGTCTAATATTGAAAATTTTTGATAAAGTCTATATAAATTAAAAAATAATTTATTTAAATTTACAAAATTAAACCAAAAATAAGTTTTTGATAGATTAAAAAAATATTTAAAAAATGATAATTTAAACTGGAAAAGAATAAATCAAAAACAAAATAAATCAAATTTTTCAATAAAATTCCTTAAGAAAATGTTTTGAAATGTCGTATGTAAATGGTTTAGTCTCCAAATCATTTCCAAAATTTGCTTTAACAGAACAACATTTTAGCCAAACAAATGGTTTATATGAATCAGAATTATCACTTAATAACATAGCCTTACCTTTAAAAAACAATTTTTGAAAAAATAAGTTTTTAATTAAATATTTACCAATTTGTTTTCCATTTTGTGTAAAGAAAATATAAGGAAATTTATTCGTCGAATTTGTTGGAGGATAAACTAATCCACAACCAAAAATATCCTTATTATTAAAACATGTTGAAAGTTTCAAGGTTTCACATTTCTCGTTATAAATTGTAGAATTATTAGTATAGTAGTAAATATTTTTGTTTGTACTCAAATTTTGAATACCAATAAACATCCATTGTTCACGTTTACATATCAGTCCTTCTAGTTTGCATTTAATTTCAAAATAGTGTAAAGAATAATAAAGACAATTTTGTGGTTTGTTGAATGAATTTTCTGCATAAACCGCTACATATTTATTATATCCTAAAATTATTTCCAATAAAATTCAAAAAAGTCTAAAAATTTACTTCCATCCTTCACCACATATTTAATAATTTCATCATTAATTAAATTTCCAAATCCATTTCCCTCAATACAACTACCAATGATTTTGTTTTTATTTTGTATACAATTATTGTCACAACATTTACTGTATCCTCTATTAATCTCACTCCATTTATTTTTAATTTTAACAAATTTCTTTAAAAAAGTATTTGATAACTTATTTACCGTATTTCCTCTATTACAATGCCCCCCTCAATTAGAATGCCCCCCGCTAATAGAATGCCACCCTGGAGTTTGATTGAAAAATAGAATGCCCCCCTCCATTAGAATGCCCCCCTCTATTAGAATGCCCCCTGTTTTATTAATGAAAAAAAATTCCCGATTTATATAGGGAATATCAGGTGAGTTAAAGGGGGATATCCGTGGATTAAGTGGGAGATCCGTGGATTTGGGAAGAAAAAAAATCCGCAAGCGCAATCCGCAACACGCAATTTTAATTTTAAAATCCGCAAACGCAATCCGCAATCCGCAATTGCGCCCTCGACTAATCCTTAAATATCATATCCATATCCTCATAATCACTTGATATCTCTTTACCCCTGATATTTCCGATAATCCCTTGTCCTCTCCAAGTCCTCCTTAAACATCAAAGCAGTCAAATTTTTGAATTATTCGAAATTCGATAGAATATTCAATAACATTTTAATGAATTTTTACGATTTTATTAGTCGAAATGTTCCAAAAATTATCCAAATTTTAAAATTTTCTCATCGAAAAATACAATGCCCCCCTCCATTAGAATGCCCCCCTCTAATAGAATGCCCCTTTGGATGGTGATTGAAAAATAGAATGCCCGGGCATTCTATTAGAGGAAATACGGTACTTATAACTAACCACAAATTTATTTCTATTCACAACTTTAGTCATATTACTTGAACTTTGAGTAAACTCATCACCAAACTCATCAGAACTGTCACTTGCTTTTTCGACAAAAAATTGTTTAATATCTGTCAATGTAGCGGAAACACGGCAACAAGGACAATTTTTTGACTTGAAAGGTGTTAATATGTAGAAAAATTTTAATATCTAGTAAACAACCGCGAAGTAGGGGAGTGTTAATGATTTTACATATTTCTTATTCGAAGTCATAGCCTTGCTAACATGTGATTAACAACCAAAACTAGACCCGATTACTTCCCCAATCTGGGTGTGTAAGCAGACCTAACCAACTACATTTAGGCATCGAAAATGAATCTACTGATAAATGCAGGTCGGGGTAGAAGTGGAAAATAAATTTTGGATTGATTTGAGGATTTTACTAAACTAAGAAAAATATCGAGAAATTATTTGAGCAAGAAACCAGCCAGTTTTTAAGTAAAAAATTAAATTTTTTCACCCCTTCAGAAATCCAACGATTAATACAGTAGTGATGATATGTATGATTACAATTTTTCAAAATATAAACATTTTCATGATCCAATTGAGATTGGCAAATAATACAACAACCAAATTTGTAAGAAACCTTTTTTAGATTCTAAAAAAATTAAAAATATTCCAAGTTATATTCCAAAATAAAATATTCAAATTGAGAAGAAATGGATTGAAATTGTATGTATAAGATTAAATAATTTAAAAAATTTTTTAATTTACTAATTATAAACTAACCACATATTTACGATACATATTCTTCAATTTAACTGTTAACTCATCATTCTTCTTGTCAAATAATTCACTTGCCTTTTTATATACCTAAATTAAATTTTTAAATTGTTTTTTATTTAAAATTGTTAAAGAGAAATTTTTAAAAAAACAAAAATTTTTCAACAAAAAATATTTTTATTTTTACCTTTTTCATTTCTTCTTCCAAAAAATTAATTTTCTCGTCTTTTTGTGCTAAACAAGCATTTTTCTCAGCTTGTAATTTTTGAAAATTTTGCCTCATTTCTTCAATTTCCTTTTCATTGTCAAAATGAAGTTTTTGAATTTTCTAAAATTATTTTCAAAAAATATTCAAAAAATATCCAAACTTTATCCCTTTCTTCCAATTCATTTTCAAGAAAAATATTTTTCTTTTCAAGATTTAAATTCTTTTCCTTTTCTTCAACAAAAAATTTTTGAAGATTGTTAAAATTATTTTGAAGTTTAATTAAATCATTGCTTTGATTTTCAATATTTGATTCGTTCATTTTGTAGATAATTTCTTAATGTTTGTTAAAGTCTGAATAAATTAAAATGACTTATTTAAATTTACAAAAAAGAAATTAATTAATTTATTTAAAGTTATCCAATAAGTTTAATCAATTTTCTTGAATTTTATAATTTTATTTAATTTAAAAAACAAAGGCAGTTTAAGACAGAAATTAAAAAAACAGAAACGATAATTGTTTTATAAAGTTTTGGTAAGGGTTTTTGTAAGGGGTTTTGGTAAGGGGTATAAAGTTTGGTAAAAGTTTTGGTAAGGGGATTCAAAAAATATTGAAGGGTTTTTTGCCCAGAGAAACTTTTGTTTTGAATGTTGAGAAAAAATTTATTTGCTGGGGGAATATTTTAAATGTAAAATAAAAACGGTTTTAAAATACTTAGTAAGTAGTTATCCCTACCACTTTGTTTCCCCGTTTCCCGCACATTCCAAAAGGATGAGGAGGGGTCCGCAAAAATTCCTAAAGGATTTGAAGGGGTTGGGGGCGGAGTCTTCAAAAATTCCAAAAGGATTTGAAGGGGTCCCTTTGATCTTGTCGGTTGCCGCTTTTCCAAATTGTTTCCTTTTTGTTCTTTGCCGCATTTCCAAATTGTTTCCCTTTTGTTCTTTACCGAAATTCCAAATTGTTCCCCTTTTGATCTTTCCGCGTTTCCATTTTGTTCCAAGGGGTTGGGGGGAGAGGTGCGAAATAATTAAAATTTTCGTGCAACTTAATTTTAATTACAAAGGTTTTGAGGAAATCGATCATCAATCAAATGTTTTTTTATTTAATCTTTCCATAAATTCCTTTTTCGTTCCCCTCCTTGATTTTCCCGCTCCCGCAAATTTCTCTCTATTTCCCTTTGATCTTTTTGACAAATTCTAAATTATTCCAAAGGTTTTAGAGAGATTTCAATTAAACAATTTTTCTTTGATACCCAAATCATTGTTTATGAAATAAATTACTCAAACATGATTAATTATTTTTAAATTTTTATTTATGTCACCGATCTTTGATATTTTAAATTATTAAAATTTATTTTATTAATTTTAAAAATTTTTTTAAATTTATTAATTTTTAAATTATAAATCCATGAAAATATTCAAACCTAACCCTTTTACCCTATAGGAAAGATCACTACCGACTATTACATTGAGGAACATATTTTAACTTATATATTTTATTTTATAAACCATTTGCTTCACGAAAATAATCGATAATTTCAAAATATATTTTATTTTAATTTAAAATTTTTAATTATTTAAAATTTTCCTTTAAACCCCCGAATAAAAATTAAAATTTTTATTAATTCTTTTTGTTCAAAAAAATATTTTTGTTTTCAATTCCCAAAAGGGAATTGATTTTTAATATTCAATGTATAATCAATCAATTTTGTTAAATAAAAATTCTTAAATTTTAAATAATAAATTTTTGCTTTCAATTCCCAAAGGGATTTTTTTTTAGCAAAATTTAAAAAAGTTTATTAGAAAATTAAATCAATCAATCAATTTTAGAATAAAAATTTTTGAATTTTAATTAAAAATGTTTGTTCTAAAAATTTTTATTTCTAATTCCCAAAAGGGAATTAAGTATGCTTTTAGAATAAATTTTTGAATTTTAAAAGAGCGTCGCTTCTGTTTTATAAATAAAGTCAATAATAAAATAACATGTTTACATTTATCCGATTGATCGACCCTAATGATCAATATAGTGATGAGTGATCAATCAATTATGAATGATCAATCAAGTGATCAATATCAACCAAAAGTAAAATAATGAGATGATCACTCAACAGAATGAGTGATCAGTCCTGTGAACAAGTGATCCGTAAAGTGAATTTCGAATGATCAATTGATTGATGATCAAGAAAGTGTTAGAATAAAAATGTGAACAATGATCAGCCGAATGAATGAGCGATCAATAAAGTTAACGATAGGTGATCAATCATGTTATGAGTGATCAATCAAAAGGATATGAAATTTATCATATAATAAAAAAATGTGAACAGTGATCAGCTGAATGAATAAATGAAAAATTTTAAATCAACAGAATGAATGAATGAAATTTTAAAACAATTTTTGAGTTTAAATATAAAAATTTTGTTTTTAATTCCCATTAGGGAATTGTTTTTAAAAAATTTTAAAAATTCTTCTAAAAGTAAAATTAATCAATCAAATTTTAAAATTTTTTTAACAATTTTTGAGTTTAAATAAAAAAATTTTTTGTTTTTAATTCCCAAAAAAGGGAATTGTTTTTTTAGAAAATTTAAAATTTTAAGTAAAATTAATCAATCAAATAAAAAATTTTTAAAACAAATTTTGAATTAAAAAATTTTTCCAATTCCCATAAGGGAATTGCATGTGTTTAAAATTTGAATTTTTATAAAGGTGGCGCTTCACTTTTTATAATTGTAAAAATCGATCAATCAAATTATGTAAATCTTTAAATAAGATTTAAAAATTTGTTTTTAATTCCCAAAAGGGAACTGAATAATTAACAAAATTTATAAATATAATTTGAAAATTTAAAAAATAAATCAATCATTTTTAAAATATACTTTTCCTAAATAAAATTTAAAAATTTTTGTTTTCAATTCCCTTAAGGGAATTGAAATTTGAATTTTTAAAAGGGCGTCGCTTCACTTTTTTATCAATGTAAAAATCGATCAATCAAATTATGTAAATTTTTAAATAAAAAGGGTGTAAGGGGCAGGACTATAAAAACGATCATTTTTTACAATTTTATATCATTTTTCTCAATCAAAAAATTTTCTCAATCAAAAAATTAAGTTCAAGTTACATTAAAAACTTAAAATTAAAATGCAACAGCTTTCAAAAAATGCCCGTAATTTCATGATTGATAACCTCCTTGGATTGCAACAAGGGGAAGATTACAACGCAGAACGATATGTTGAAAGATTAAATGATTCAATGTGGCATAATGAAAAGTTCAACGTCACCAAAACTTATTCAAAATTCATGATCAAAGATGTTCCAGCGGATGCTGAGTCTCTTCTCTCAGGTAGTTAAAAAAATTTTTTTCTCACTAAAATCCAAAATTTAGGTATTTTTCAATTTTGCATTGACGAGGCTATGGAACATGCTAAAGAACGAAATGTTGAACCCGAACAAATAGCTTGCACTTTAACCAGCGACTTTTTAGATTATGACATCTGGGTTCCATTCAGCAACATAACAAATAATACAGTTGACGCCATGCTCAACCGTTGTCAACACATAGCACAAAGTAAAAAGCAAGACGATTTATCATTATTTGGTGCACCTTTTACTATAACTGTAACAACAATTAACAAAAGCTCATTTAAAAAACGACGTGTCGGAGGTGCAGCACGTAAAATTCCAAAAATTCGTCATCAAATTAGTAATGCGGCATTAATCAAATTCAATAACCCTGACAACATGAATCATTGCTTATTTTTCGCTTTGATTGCTGCACTTATTCAAAATATTTGCAATTGGCCACGTTTAAAATTTTTCTACTACATTAACAATCTAAAAGGAATGTCTGGCCGTTTTAAAAATGATACATATGAAATAATGAATCAAGTTGGTGCGCAAAAAGGATTGAATGAATACGACGCTGATGAATGGATTCCACGTATTGTTGACCAATGGAACAACGTTAACTGTAAAAATCAATGCATTGTAAAAGTATTTGTATTCGGTGACAAAGGCAATTATAAACCCGAATTTGAATATGGACCGGAAGACTACGACACTCCAATAATTATTTACTTCAACGACATTGAAAAACATTTTTATGCAGTAAAGAAATGTGGCAGATTATTTGGAAAACCTTATTGTTTGTCGTGCAAATCTGTCTACAGTTTAGCTCAACATCATTCAATCAACTGTCTTGCACGATGTAAAAACTGCTCACGTGTTGGACCAGACTTCCCATGCCAGCCCGACAACATTTTTTTCAAATATTGTAATTTATGCTTCAAAAATTTTAACAACAATGATTGCTACAAACAACATTTGAATAATGGTTTCTGCAATAATTCCAAGAAATGCAACAAATGTGGAGTTATTTGGAGCATTAAAGACAACAATCGTAATGGACGCAAAGGTCATGTATGCAGCGAAAAATATTGTCATACATGTAATGAATTCCATGATCTAAAACGTGGCTGTTTTATTAAACCTTTGGAGCCAAAGCAATCTGAACCATATTTAATTATTGCCTTTGATTTCGAAACAACTCAATTATCTGCAATTCACGAACCAAACTTTATTGCAGCAAAAGTTTCATGTCCTGATTGTATTTTGAATGGTAACTGGCAGCAAAGTTTAAAAAATAATAATAATAATTGCAAAATTTGTGGAGAAAATAGAACAATTACATTTTCTCAACAAACTTTTAATGAAACAACAGTTGATAAGAAGATTATATGCAATTCTCCACTAGTATCATTTGTCAATTGGATATTAAATGATCTGCCCCAACATAACGATATATATGCTTTTTCACATTTTGGGGGCAGATTCGACATGATCATCACTTTAAAAGAATTAGTTACACAAGGATTATGCCCTGAAATATTGAAAAAAGGCAACAAAGTTTATGAAATGAAAATGAAGAACAAGAAGAACAATATCATCTTCCGCGACACTTTTAATTTAATGCCAATGTCGCTTGCCTCACTTGTGCCATCATTTGATCTAAAAGTAGAAGACAAACCATTTTTCCCTCACATGGCCAATCGTCCTGAAAACTACGGTAAAGTAATATATCCAGCAAGAAAAGACTACTTGGCCGACGGAATGATGCCTGAAAAGAGAAAAATATTTGATCTTTGGTATGAACAACATAAAAATACTCCCTTCCTCCTTGATGAAGCCTTGGCCAGCTATTGTACAAATGATGTTGAAATTTTAATGGCAGCACTTAATGCATTTCGACAAGAATTTTTTGAGGTGACGAAACGCAATAATGGAGAAAGGGCCGTATCAAATAAACCACATGGAGGAATTGATGTATTACATGATTCAATGACCATCGCCTCTGCCTGCATGCGTCATTTCAGAACAAACCACCTCAAAGAACAACATTTGGCACTTGTACCTGAACGCGGCTATGATAAAGTTGATGGAAATCAAAGCCTTCTCGCACTCCGATTTTTCAAATGGTACTCTGAAAAATATGGTGTGACCGTCCAAAATGTCAACTCCGACGGTGGTGAGAAAAGAATTGGAAAATACCAACTTGATGGTTGGGTTGTGGAGAAAAATTATGGTATAGAAGTTAATGGCTGTGTCTGGCATGGATGCCCCAAATGTTTTCGAAATGATTATGAGTTGATGCCCAATGGAAAAACAGCTGGCTATTTGAGAGAACATGACAAAAATAGAATGGAATTCATACTTTCACAAATTGGCCGTGTTGACGTTTATTGGGAGTGTGAAATTCGTCAAATGTTGGCAAAAGATCGGGAAATGAGGAAATTGTTTTACAGTTATATTGATGATGGGCCAATTGATATTAGAAGCTGTTTCTATGGAGGAAGAACTGGACCATTAAAACTCCATCACAAAGTCAAAGATGGAGAACGGATATCATATTACGACGTCACATCTTTATATCCGTTCATTAATGTAACAACAGCTTATCCTGTTGGGCATCCAAAAGTTCACATCATCAATAAAAATGTAAATTGGACAAAAGCTACTGACAACATTTACAAATTGGCAATTTTAAAAGTTTTTGTAATTCCTCCAAGAAAAATTGATGTCCCAGTTCTGCCCATGAAATTAGAAAAGGATGCCCGTCTGCTTTTTCCTCTGTGTGCAAAATGCGCGTAAGATTTTTATTTTTTTATTTGAAAATAATTTTTTTCGTTTAGAAAAATGTATCCCGAAGGTGGCGTTATAGAAAATTACCGGTGCACACACAAAGATAATGAACGAGGATGGGTATCAACATGTACATCAATCGAATTAAATGTTGCTTTAGAAGAGGGGTACACCGTAACAAAACTTTTTCGTGTACTCGACTACAACAAATCAGACTCTGAATTGTTTCAACCTTATATCTCAGAGTTTATGGCAGAAAAAATACATTCATCAGGATTTGACAGCAATATTAAAAACAACACTGAAGCAGAAGACAAGTTTATTAAAGAATGTAGTGAAAAGTTTGGAATTAAAATTGAAAGAAGTAAAATGAACCCCAACAAAGGACGGAGGACGCAAGCCAAACTTATGTTAAATAATCTTTGGGGGCGATTTTCACTACGCAATTTCGGACTTTCGCAATGTATAATAACTGATGATCCAGAACAATTCCAGAAATTTAAAAATGATCAATCAATTCAAATAGCAAGTATAGATGAATTATTACCTGGAATATTATTGATTGCATATATGAAGAAAAAAGAATGGATCGAAGAACATGAGTGCTCTAACATTGGTATTATTTATCTAAAAATTATAAAATTAATTTTTTATATTTAGTTATTTCACTCTGGACAACATCCGCAGCAAGAATCCACCTTCTTCGCGCCATGCAACAAGTTGTCCGTGCTGAAGGATGTACATTGCTTTATACGGACACTGACTCCCTAATTTTTACTCATCCTGAAGGAGTCAACCCTCTGAATCTTGGACCTCATCTTGGGCAATTTACCGATGAGCATCCAAAACATGATATTATCGAATATGTTTCTGGTGGAGCAAAGCAATATGGATTGAAAATGAAGAAGAAAAATCATCAAAATAATAAACATGATTATATTTTAAAAGTAAGAGGGATGACTTTAAATTATGATGTCATCAACAATCAAGGATTAAGATACGAAACTTTCAAACAACAGGTCATCAAATATGCAACTACAGGAGTGAATCAACCAATTAAAATTTCGTACCCCTCATATTTATCCCCCTCTATCAAAAATCTAAATGTCTCCACTTTATCACGTCAGAAAATTTCTAGACCATTCATCGGCAAAGGAATTGTAAAACCCTCCGATTTCTCTGTATTAAATTTTGGCCATATTTAATTGTATTATTTAATTGTATCATTTGTCATTTTTAATTTATAATTTAATTATAAGTCTTATTGTATTTATTTAAAATTTTTATTCAAATTATTTTATGTTTAATTATAAATTTTTATAAAAAATTTTAAAAATTTTTAAAAATTTTATAAAAATTTCATAATTTTTTATAATTTTTTTTAAAATTTTTAAAAACTTTATAAAAATTTTATAATTTTTTATAAAATTTTATAAATTTTTTATAATTCTTTTTAAAATTTTATATTTTTTATAAATTTTTAATTATAAATTTTTAATTTTTTTATAAATCTTATAAAAATTTATAATTTTTTAAAAATTTTATAAATTTTTATAATTCTTTTAAAATTTTTATAATTTTTTATAAATTTTTTAAAAATTTTATAAAATTTTTTAAAAATTTTTAGGTTGTATAATTATATTTATGATAAATATTTGATTGTTGTACAATTAATAATCACCATCCATTACAGTAATAACTTGGTTCCAACATATTTTGATCAAAATCTTCATCATCATCTTCCAAAATTATTAATCCTAAATTAGTATTTGCAGGCTTCTCAGTGTCTTTGACATTTTCTTTTGAATTTGGAATTTTTTCTTCATCCTCTTTAACAAGCTCGAGCAACTCCATTGGGTAGTATCGATTTTCTTTGAATGATTCAGTTTTGTTAGGTATTTGTTCGATAATACACTGAAGATAAGGATTCTGAAGTCGGATACGATGTTTTGCATAATAATGTTGCGTCACCGAAATGTTGAAAGGTTTTGAAAGTCTTCCATATGCGGGTATAACATTTGCACCCTCCTTTGATAATCCACCAATAATAAAACTTCTTTTCATTCCGTTTTTATCAGTATATGTCGTTTCAACCTTGCGACCTTGAAGCTTTTTTAAAATTAATTTTTTACTTTCAGGATGATTAAGATAACATCTTAGTGATTTAACAGTGCAGCATAAAATATTAGCACACTCATCAATAATCAGGACCATTTTAAAATATTTTTAAATGAAATTAATCATTAATATTAATTAGAGTTTATATACTCTATTTTTTGTAAAAATTTTTAGCTCCGCCCCTAAATTGACAATATAAATACAACGAAATTTAACTTTTAAGTTCATTCACAATAAAAAATTTTTAAATGGAAGCAATTAACATTGAAACTGCTCCCACAAAAATTTCTAAATCCAAAGCAGCTAGTGAACCTTTCTGGAAATTATTTAGAGGAAAATTTCTTATGACATTTTCACTTTGTGCAGGTTAATAATATTAATTTTATTAAAATTAATTAATTAATTTTTAGATTGTCGTGACAATGTTTTTAAAAAGAGTGACAAAGCAGTTCGAAAGGATGATAAGATTGAAATTAAATTTGAAATATGCGAAGTATGCTTTAAAAAGAATTGCAAAACTACAGATATTTTATCACCATATACACCAAAGATTAAGTAAAATATATGACGCTGACAATATTTAATTAAAAGAGATGTCAAAGAATTAATTAAAATACTTGATGCTAACAATATTTAATTAAAATACTTGATGCTAACAATATTTAATTTGAATAAATAATTTTAAAAAATTGAAAAATTTTTAATAGTCTGAGAAAAAAAAGTTTAAAAGTTTATCATTTTATTCACAATATTAGTAACAAATAAATCTGGATTTGATTGTCTATTTAATAGTTCAAGGTATTGATCAAATGTATAGCCTTTTGAGTAAAAATAAATAAAAGAGATGCAATGATGGGCACAAGTATTTGAATAAGAGTATTGATAAGGTTTTAGATTTTTTGAAATTTTTGAAAAATTTTTGAGAAATGAATTAATTATACATAAACTTGTAGGTAATGCTAAACTATCAAAATAAATCACTTCGTTGTTGTTATTAATGTGAACTACAACCCAGTGAGAACCCTCATAGCCAAAAGGGTCCAAGTTGATAATTAGCATTTTTCCTTTTGCAGAAGTCGGATCAGGCAGACGATTACAAGGGAAACATCCTAGGAAGATTCGGCACGTTTGAGGATTTGTCCTCAGAATTTGAGTAATTTGACTTGAGTACATTGTTGTTGCTAAAATTTGATTTGAACCAAAGAACTGATCGGAGTTGATAAATAACTAGACTAGCCAACAACATTGCATATAAACATATCATTCCCCAACAGAATACATGTCCATAAAAATTGTTGTCTTTTGGACTTTCTTTGCAGAGTGATGGTAGATTATCAAAACTAATAAAATTTGGCACTGGAGCAACAATTTTTTCTTTTGAAGGTAAAAGAGGGTTTCCTGTAATATTTTCTCCTCTGTAATATTTAACAAGTTCAGAATATTCTGGTAAATTATCTAATTTTATAGTACCATCTGTTGATAATGCTTCAACTAGTGGAACAAAAATTCTAATTAGAAAAACTATTTTCAAAAGATTTTTCATTTTATAAATGATTTTTCTTAAAATTGTTTTCATATTTATACTTTTTTGTTTGAAAAATTTTTTACTTTATCAAAATAAATCTTAAAAGTTATTAAAATTATCTAATTTAAAATGATTACAATATGAGAGATTAGAATTTATATTGTGGTATCACTCGCGATTGTTCTATTTTTATCTAACATTATAAGTGATTTTCACTATTTTCACTCACTGATTTCACTCTTTTCTTAATAGGTTTACCAATTAATGTTTGATAACTTGGTAATTTTCCTCCTTTTATACCCCTTTTTCTTCCAAATCCAGAACCAAATTGTTTAGGCAGACCTCCCTTCTCTAGTACAGTATCAACCCCCCTCTTTCCTTCACTGATGAAAGCCTCTTTGATTGGTTCTCCCTGACTAACTCTTTCAAGAACACGTTGTCCTGTGTTAATTGCTTCTGACTTTACAGTATTTCCAACATTTCGAAGAACAGGAAGAAAGAAACGCCACAGTCCGCGCATAATATCTCCTACACCCGCTCCTTTTTGAATACCATATCCTCTTTGGAAGGGTGAAGACCCTCGAAAATAATCATATGATATTTCTCCACCACCTGACATTTCGTTAGGATTTTTATGGACAAAATCGTCATAGCCTACTGTACTTGTGTCAAAAATAACATGCACCATTTTTTTAATAAATTTTATTTTAGATTTTAAATAATTACAACTACTATTTATATACATTTTGAAAAATTAAAAATTGATCACTTTTTTAAATATTAAGACAATGAGTACTGTACCAAAAGAAAATGGTACTAGTCTTCCATTATCCATCGTTCTTATTTCAATCTCAATTTCGTTAACTTCCTTTGGTAAAACACGAGCATACCGTAAATCCTCTAAAATAGACCCCGGGGCTTATTTTTTTCGATCGACCTCTAGAGGGGGCTTATTTTAGAGGGGGGGCTTATTTTGGAGGGGGGGCTTATTTTTTTCGATGTCTAAATTTTTGAAAAACTAAAATTTATTACCAAACATTTAGAAAAAATTTTCTAAAATTCAATAAAATTCATCCCTTTACTAAGTCTCTTCACGAAAAATCCTTGTCCAAAGACTCATCAAGTACTCTGTCAATTGATCCTTCAGCTAAGATATGACTTTAAGTTGGAGATATTGGAGGATTAACGTGAATATTGAGACTTTTAGAGGGAGCATTTTGTGTTTTGGGAATTAGTAGCGATATTAAGGGATTTTGGAGGATTAAGAGATGAGATCCAACTCTGAGATCCAACAAAATCCCCGGATATCCGTTCAAACCATCTTAATCCAATGAACTCACGATTAATCATTGAAATACTGTTAATCACCGAAATTTCTTAATCTCTTAATCTCCAGAAGTCCCTTTTAATCCCCCCGATATGCTTCCTAATCTCCACTAATCTTCACTATCCATATATATCCCATTAAACCTACAAATCCTCCGATATCGCTATTAATCACCTCAAATCCCTCGATATCTATGTACATTGATCCCTTTATATATCATTAATCTTCCAAATACCCTCTTAATCACTTCTAATCCATCTATATCCCTCCATGGAGACTCAACTGATGGGACACAACAATTAATCAACAATTAAAAATTTTATGGGGGAGGGGGCTTATTTTAGGAGGGGGGCTTATTTTAGAGGGGGGGCTTATTTTTTTCGATCGACCTCTAGAGGGGGCTTATTTTAGAGGGGGGGCTTATTTTGGAGGGGGGGCCTATTTTAGAGGATTTACGGTATATGGGGGAATCATAAATATTTTCATTATATTCTCCAGGTTTTGCACCGGCCACAGAAACTACACGTAGAAGTGAACTTAAACTATTGCCAATAATCATATTTTCTGTTAGTCCTTTTGTATATACAGCAAAGCTTGAAAAACCACCTCTTAAATCACATCCATACTTTGCAATTTCTCTATTTTGGACCATATTTGTATTTTCAAAACCCAAAACATATCCAAGTTGGGGAGAAAATGATAAATATTTAATGCTTGTATGATTGAATTGCACTTTAAAACGTTCAAAATCCTTGTGATATAATATTTCGATAGAATCAATTATTTGTTTTTGGACTGAAGCATCAACTTTATCTTTCTTTAATCGTCCATACTGTCGTAAAAGAGCGGGCATATTCGGTAAATAATTTATTCGAGCTTGGCGATTGGGTGTTCTCCCGAGTATTTTTGTTAATATTTGTTCCATTTCTTCGGTCCATAATGGATCACTGAATGTTTCTTCAGGGGTTGGAAGAAGGGGAAGTTTTGAAACATCCTCAGTAGTTGGTTCAGGTCGTGAAGATTGAACAGGAGTTGTTGTTTCAGGTGTCGGAAGGGAAGGTTTTGAAATATCTGTAGGTTTTGGAGGCTCAATTATAGCTGGTGGAAGAGGAAGTTGTTCTGAATTATCTTCTTTAGATTGTTGCTGATCTTGTGAAACAGGTTTTGTTGGAGAGGTATAACCTGGTAAAGACTTTAAAGGTGAAGTTTGTTGAGTTGGGGGAAGGTTTGGAGTTGTTGTTGCTGGAGGGTGTATGTCTGTGTACGTCGGTAGAGGTGGGGGTCTGTAAGGTTCATCTGCTGTCTCTTTATCTCTAGCAATTCCCTCAAACTCAAGTGCCCTGAATCTATCCATTCTATAATTGACAAGTCTTTTGAGTCCATCGATTTTAGTATTTAATTCTTTCTTTCGATCTTCATCTGTTTCCTCATCGTACAAAGTTTTTGTAGTAGAAATTTCCTGATATGTAGCGATCAACCCATAAAAATTACTTCGTATTGCTGGCCAATAATCAGGGTTATCATTGAAAAATTTATCAACATAACCTTTATGGGTTATATAGTTCTCTCTATTATATTGTTTAACAGTTTTTTGTTTGTCCCTTCTTAGTACTGCAGCATCAAGTAAATTTACTCTCTTTGTCATTCTTTCAATTTCTTTCTTAAATCTTGGTAAAAATCCCTCTAATTGTAAGGGTGTTTCCTTTTTGTCTTCTATGAAGAGAGCTATTAGTTTGAGGTGGTCTATAATTAATATTTCATTGTAATTTTCGGGGTAAGTTTCGAAAAAATCGACAACAATGTTAACATCTGAATTGTTCTTTTCAAAATCCCTTCTTTTTGCCTCCTCTTCCAATTTTCTAATTCGAGATTCTAAAGCACTCCTTTTGTAACTTAGGTTCCAAAATGTTGTTGTCATTTCACTTTTAATTGTCTCATCCTGTTGTTGATCTGTTCTTAATTTAAATTCATCTAAAGATTTTGAATCCTCTACAAGTTTATCTTTTAAAATTTTTATTTGGTCCCAATATTGATCAGGATAATCTATGAACACTTCATCAACTTTTGGAATAATTCCCACTCTAATTTGTCTTAACTCTTCCAATGAACGTTTATTTCTTTGAAGTTTAAGTGAGGGCAGATCGACTAAGTCTTCAGGTTTTTCCAAAGGCGAAGCTCCATAAGTTTCGCTTTGATGTTGAAGTGTAGAAATTAAAAATTCATGTAATTTTTCAACTGTTGTATGCGATGCTTTTGGAACGGGGACTCTTAAGACTTTGGCCATTCCAAGATTATCTTTAAAATGTATATCAATCCATTGATCATCTAGAGTACCAATAGTTGCTGCCCATGAATATGGATAATTTATACTGTGTAAGCCGCACACCCAGTTGCCAGAAAAATAGAGCGGTTTAGGTAAATGAACTCTAAATTTATTTGGACGATTATCAGGATAATCGGGAATATTACTAGGGAGGAAGACAAAAAAGCTGTTTGACATATTTTTATCACAAATAAAAAATTTTTACAATAATGAAAAAATTGTTTTCTTTTATACTAATTGTGACTCATGAATCCATTCTCGTTCTGGGTATCCTATAAACTTTACAAGAACATCAAAAGTACCATCTTGTCTCTTTCTTTTCCTCAAAACTTTTTCAATTCTATATTCTGTATCGGCATCTTTTCTTACACGCGTTAACTCTTCATTGTAAAATGAACCTTTGAACTGTTCACCTTTATCATCCTTCACTTTGTATTGAATTGGTAATGGTGTTTCCTTTATATTGTCCACTTGTAATATTTCATCTCCCCAATTTGGTAAGTATCCTTTCTCAAAAGCTCCTTTATTTACACTCATTCGAACAAAATCATCTTTTTTGAGTTTTGGTTTTATTTTATTTTTGTTTGAAGAAAATATGTCTCCATAGATTCGTTTCCATACTTCTTGAGCATTATCAAAATTTACATCTATCGGTCGCATACCATGGATTCTACTTTTTGCTTTATTTATTCCTTCTAAAATTTTTTCAAGTACATCAATCCAATTTAATGTTTTCTTTTGAGCAAAATTTCGGTAAAGTCGTTGTTTAACGTTACGAATTGCTCTTTCCGCAACTGAAGCTTTGACTATAGAATGTGTTGGCTCATGTTTTTCTATCCCCTCATTTTCAAAAAATTCTTTCATTTGTTTATTTTTAAATTCTGTCCCCTTATCTGAAAAAATTCGTTGAGGTTTCATTGGCATTTGTGAAATTAAATTTTTGAAGGCTTCTATCATTTCTTCAGTCTTTTTGGACTTGACAGGAACACCAAAAACACGTTTAGAAAGGACATCAATACCAAGAAGCAGGTAACGATTTCCTTTATTATGTCGGGATAGCTGTTGGAAATCTGCCAAATCAACTTGTACATCTGTCATAAATCCAGCTGCTACGGTTTTTGATCTTTTAAAATGAATACGTTTGGGTCGCATAAGTGTGTATGTTCTATGCCCTTCTAGGTAATGTTGAACAGCTTTTCTTGGTATATGTTTGAGAACTTTACGTGCTTCATACCAAAGTCTATCAATTCCTGAAAATGCTGCAGGGGATTCAGGATTATTGTATAGATCATCAAGAAATTTAGTGTAATCTGCCATCTTTTACCAAAGAGATGGTTTAAATCTGTTGATATCCTTTTGTGTCGGTTTTCTTGTTGCCCATTTATTTTTTGTTTTATATGAGCGAAATTCTAAATTTCTTTTCTTCAAATTTTTAACCCATAATCTTGAAGCTCTTTGTGATTGTTTTTTGTTGACTTTTCTCTGGACTTTAGCAATTGTATGTCCGTCTCCTTGCGACCACTCTGCTTTTCGTTTTATTTTTTGACGACTCAAGGGTGGGGAAGGTGATCTTCCCTCTCTTAGAACCCTTCTTGAACCTTTTGATGTCCCAATTTTTTCTTCATTACGTAATTGTTGAATAACATAAGGGTCTATTGGAACCTTAAGTTTCTGCGACTTTCGTCGTCTGGCTAATAATTGTTGTCTTTTTTCATATCGTTTCTTATCGATTTCCTTCAATTTATTCTCTTTTTGTCGTATTTCTTTTTCCCTTCTGTTGTCATATATCTTTTTCCTCTTTATACCTTCAAAATCATCCTCCTCTAATTCTCTTTTAATAATTCGTTGTTGAGGTGAAACATGAGTTGATATTATTGGCACATCTTCGGATAATATAATAGAGTCTTGCTTTCTAGAGTCTTGTTTTGTACTCCCGGTTTTTGAATATTTTGTACTTTTAGGTCTTGAAAATCTTTTCTTTGGCACAGACACAATTTCCTTCTTTATTATCTTAAGATTTGTAGTTGGTGGTAGTGGAGGAGGAGGTGGTGAGCTTCCTCTCAATTTCTTAAACCGTTTTTTAACTGATGTGGATGATGATAAAGATGGAGGATGAGGTAGTTTTTGGGGTTTGAAATCAATTATCGATTTAACGTCTTTAGTAGATTGAGGAAAAGATGGGAGAGAAATATCATCTGTTGTCAAAATTTCGTCATCATCTTCGACTATATTAGACGACGGCCGTGTAGAATTTGTACTCATTATTGCTCCCTTAGGTGTAGCAACCATTTCTACTTTGACAGGCCTATTTTGTTGCTCATTTCTCATTTGTAAATACCGTCTAAGTTCTTGGTTATATTTTACATTTTTTGCACTTGGAGTATCTTTCTTTCTTTTAATTTTTTCAAGATCGTTTCTAATTAAATCGAGATTTGGTTCACCGGTATCAAAAGTAGTTAGACCTTTATAAATTTCTTCAGGAACAAGAATGAATTTGTTTGCCATTTTCAGGTATGTTGTTTATTTGTTTAATTCTTGCTTTTTATAGAACTTCCTAGTGATCTTGCTAATTCTATAAGAACAGGGGTCAATAGTGCTGCAAACATTCCAACACCACCACCTTTTTGATTTAAAATTTTTCTGGCCCCTTGTTCACTTCTTACTCTACTCATTTTGCGCACAAAATCTGCATATGGAATGAGTTTATTCTTTTGCCAAGATGTAAGTTTGAGTCTAGCCTTTATGATATTCAAACAAATTTCAGTTATAGCTAACAATTGATCAGTGTTTGAGAGTCTTAGCATACGTTGCAACTTCCGTTGAGATTTTGTTTTTGCAAGAACTTGTAAAAATTGTGAATTTTTCTGAATAATTTGACTGACCATTTATGCTCTATTTTTTGGAATAAAAATAATTTTTTCTTCATCTTCTTTAAATATACTTGTACGTAGTCTCAGTCCAGGATCGGATGAAGCATGCATATCAATAACTAGATAACCAAAAGGTTTGTTTGTTGCCTGTCGATAAGCATCGAGGAAATAGTCAAGTTTTCGAGGAAATAGTTGAACTCCTATATTACGCACTGATAATACCGAATTAGGTGAACGCATTATAATAATGTATTGAGCATTTTGACGTGCAACTTTAATTTTGCGTTCGAATAAATTCTGAGTAACAAAGACAATACCAAAATTTTGATGATGAGATTTTTTCGTAAATAACTCTGACAAATATTTTTCATCAATTGACATAAGCAAGTCGTCAAGAATTAGCAGTAATGGCTTCTGATATTTTTTAATCAAATCCTCAGGGGGAACACCTGAATAAACACTGACACCTGATTTCTGTAGAATAGGGACAATATTGCTCATTTCACCAAAACAATAGAGTATACTTTTAGGTTTGGGTTCAATTAAGTCTGAGGCTTCAGAAATAAATTTTAATAATAATGTGCTCTTTCCACTGGAACTAGGTCCAGAAATTATCATACCAAAAGGAATTTTAAATTTTAAATCTTTATCTGAGAATGTTAAAGTTTCCATTTTAATGATTAAAAAATTTAAAAATTTTTTGTTTAAATAGGAAAAATTAGCGAGGTATGTTATATAATGCTTCGATAGCAGCCATCTCTTCTTCTTCCATCTTTGTAGCCTGTTTCTTCAAATCATTCATCTTATCAATTTGTGATGGAATTCCAGTTGTTGCTGCATCGAGACTATCAAAAAATTCATTAAGCAAAATATTTTCATTATTTTCTTTACTTTTGTCTTTGAGGATATTTTCAATTGTATGTTTTGTAAATTTTTGTTGCTTTGGTTTATTCTGTTTTTCTGATATTGTAGTCTGGTTGTTTAGTGTTGCAGGTTGTATCGGTTGCTGAGTTGGAAGTGGTGGTTGTGGTTTTACGGAGCCATATGGGATATTGAATACACGGCCTTTGTTCTTAATCTTAAAAATAAAAAATATAATCGATAAAGACTAAAAAATACCTACCCGAAAGAAGCATATTCCTGGTAAGTCATAAGTTGAATCAAAAGGTACATAACGAGTTCCTGATATACGTGTGCAATATATAGTAATTCCATCTTTGGTGACAATAAAATCCACTTCAACTTCCGTACTTTTACATTCACGACATTTGCCACCTATATCATATGGTACAAAACGAGAAGGAGTTAGACGTTCACTTGAAATTGTTATTCCATTCAAATTAATACTAATTTCGACTTCAGGTAAAATTTGACTAGTAAGATTTTTATTATTGTTCATCTTAAGTAATTTTTTTAAAATGAGCCAAGTAAATGAAAATCTGCTCGAAGAATTCACTTTTTATACTACTTTTTGAACACGCCTCTTTGAAATTTTAGTTCTGCTAAAGGACTGAAAATCGTTTTGAAAAATTCAATAATCGATGAACAAGTTTCTTTTATACTTAACCATCCAGAATATAATATACCATCTTTTTCTTGCTTGGGTTTTGGTGGAGGTCCATAATAGATTGGTATAATAGCTTTTTCTTTCTCATCCCAAACCCACCAATGATGACCGTATGGGGTCCATATTTCTTTATACTCCAAGTCTTTAGGTACGCCTATGTTTAAAACTTCTTTGAAATTTATAGAAGGAGGTTTTCTTCGAAATATAGTTAAAGCTCTCTCACACTGCCATATTTTAAATTCAGATAAATTTGAATACTTACTTGTAACATTATAAATTAAAACTACTATTAAAATAATTTTAAAAATCATTTTTAATTTAATATTTATGTTTTAATTGGGTATTTATACTTTTTTAACATTTATATACTCACACTATATCAAGTTTTATGATATCTCAATAAATTAAAAAGGAAGCGACGCCTTTTTAAAAATTCAAATTTCAAATTCCCTGAAGGGAATTGAAAAATTTTTTTAATTCAAAAATTGTTTTAAAATTTTTTATTTGATTGATTAATTTTACTTAAAAATTTTTAAATTTTTCTAAAATCAATTCTCTTTGGGAATTAAAAACAAAGAATTTTTGATATATTATTCAAAAATTGGTTCAAAAATTTTTTAGATGATTGATTTCTTTTTTTTCAAATTATATTTTTAAATTTTGTTAATAATTCAATTCCCTTTTGGGAATTAATACAAAAATTTTTTATTTAAAATTCAAAAATTTTTTAAAAATTGATTGATTAATTTTATTTTTAGAAGAATTTTTAAATTTTGGTAAAAACAATTCCCTTTGGGAATTGAATAACAAACATTTCTATTTAAAATTCAAAAATTGTTTAAAAAATTTTTCAATTGATTGATTAATTTTTCTAAAAAATTCCTTTTTGGGAATTAAAAACAAAAAATTTTTTATTTAAACTCAAAAATTGTTTTAAAATTTTTCATTCATTCATTCAGTTGATTTTAAAATTTTTCACTCATACATTCGACTAATCATTGTGCACATGTTTATTATATGATAAATTTCATTGATCACTATCCTTTTGAATGATCACTCATAACTTGATCACCTAATCACAACGATAACTTTATTGATCACTCATTCATTCGGTTGATCACTGTTCACATTTTTTAGTCAAACACTTTCTTAATCAAATGATCATTCGAAATTCACTTGATGGATCACTCATTCACATGATTGATCACTCATCTGTTGAGTGATCTGTTGAGTGATCACCTCATTATTTTACTTTTGGTTGATATTGATCACTTTATTGATCACTTCATACTTGATTTATAATTCGATCGCTATCTTGATCCCTAGGTTAGATCAACCGGATAAATGTAAATCTGTTATTTTATTATTGACTTTGTTTATAAAACAGAAGCGACGCTCTTTTAAAATTCAAAAATTTATTCTAAATGCATACTTAATTCCCTTTTGGGAATTAGAACAAACATTTTTAATTAAAATTCAAAAATTTTTTATTCTAAAATTGATTGATTGATTTAATTTTCTAATAAACTTTTAAAATTTTGCTAAAAAATTCCCTTTGGGAATTGAAAGCAAAAATTTATTATTTAAAAATTTTATTTAACAAAATTGATTATACATTGAATATTAAAAATTTTTTAAAAACAATTCCCTTTTGGGAATTGAAAACAAAAATATTTTTTTTTGAATAGAAGGAATTAATAAAAATTTTAATTTTTATTCTGGGGGGTTTAGAGGAAATTTAAATAATTAAAAATTTTAAATTAAAATAAAATATATTTTGAAATTATCGATTATTTTCGTGAAGCAAATGGTTTATAAAATAAAATATATAAGTTAAAATATGTTCCTCAATGTAATAGTCGGTAGTGATCTTTCCTATAGGGTAAAAGGGTTAGGTTTGAATATTTTCATGGATTTATAATTTAAAAATTAATAAATTTAAAAAAATTTTTAAAATTAATAAAATAAATTTTAATAATTTAAAATATCAAAGATCGGTGACATAAATAAAAATTTAAAAATAATTAATCATGTTTGAGTAATTTATTTCATAAACAATGATTTGGGTATCAAAGAAAAATTGTTTAATTGAAATCTCTCTAAAACCTTTGGAATAATTTAGAATTTGTCAAAAAGATCAAAAGGAAATAGAGAGAAATTTGCGGGAGCGGGAAAATCAAGGAGGGGAACGAAAAAGGAATTTATGGAAAGATTAAATAAAAAAACATTTGATTGATGATCGATTTCCTCAAAACCTTTGTAATTAAAATTAAGTTGCACGAAAATTTTAATTATTTCGCACCTCTCCCCCCAACCCCTTGGAACAAAATGGAAACGCGGAAAGATCAAAAGGGGAACAATTTGGAATTTCGGCAAAGAACAAAAGGGAAACAATTTGGAAATGCGGCAAAGAACAAAAAGGAAACAATTTGGAAAAGCGGCAACCGGCAAGATCAAAGGGACCCCTTCAAATCCTTTTGGAATTTTTGAAGACTCCGCCCCCAACCCCTTCAAATCCTTTAGGAATTTTTGCGGACCCCTCCCACACCTTTAGGAATGTGCGGGAAACGGGGAAACAAAGTGGTAGGGATAACTACTTTAGTATTAAAAATTAATAATAAATTAAGAAAAAATAAATGAATAAATTTATTAATGTTTTAATCATTTCACAACACCCAACACCTTTAGCGTATACGACACCTATCGTTATACATATGTCTACCCCTAAACGGAAGGAAAGAGAATGTCCTCAAATAAAACGGAGTAGTACCAAAAAGTTTAACGCAAATTTTGGTTCGAAAGCTATAAAGTAATTAAGGAATTAAGAATGGTCATCACTAGGGTCATTCAATTAGAATAAATATAATATATTTTTTTCACAACATACATATTTTATCTCTCATTTTAAATTTATTTAAGAAAATTCTCTCTGCAAATAATTCCGTTCATCTTCTAAATTAAAAATATTTTAAATTAATTTTTCTTAACATTTTTAGAAAATTCTAAACATAACATTAAATTAAATATTTCCTGTCATTTTATAGAAACTTTGTTTATGTATTTTTTAAGAGTTATTTTTAATATAAATATTTATTTTTAATTATCCCTCAAAACATTTTTTAAATTTAAAATTTTCCCTCAACAAATAAATTAATCCTTTTCTCCTCTTTTTTCTCAATAGACGAATACATAAACTTTCTTTGAGCAAAAAATCCTTCAATATATAAATAAATTAATTCATTTCTAATTCATTTCTAATTCATATTTTTAGAAATTATTTTAAATACTCTCCATAAGATTTAAAACTTTGTGTAAGAAAATTTAATTTTTTATAAGTAACCAAAATTCCATAAACAATATTTTTTCAATTTGTTTATAATAAATTATTTTAAATCTTCTACATAATTTAAATAGGTTTTAACTTTATATAACCTGAAAATTATTATAAGAAATTCTTAGATTTGTTCTTACTTTTCTCACCTCCAAAATTATTTCCCTGAATTTATTTTAGGCAATTTTATTTTCAATTAATTTTATAAATTTTGGAGTGTTTCTATTTTTTAACTCTTTAAATACTTAGTGAATTTAACCTTTTCGAGTGATTTTCTTAGAAAATAAATCTCTCGAGTGATCATTAAGTACAGGGTGCGGCAAATTCGCGCAACTTTTTGTTTTAAATATAACTTTCTTCATTTTTATCGAAAATTGATAATTCTTTTTTTGTTTTACACCTAAGCAAATTTATTGGTACCAAATAATAAACATTTTGTTTCCGGATAATAATGAAAAACGAGGCGTATCGACTAGACGTATCGAAATAGCTTATAATCTCATTTTTGAAAATTTCACACAAAAATTTTACATTTGACAAAATTTGTTTAATTTATCAGTCCGTGAGTCATTTATGTGATAGCTACCTGATTTATAGTCATTCGAATCGGCGTTCGGAGCTGATTCGAATGATATATAAAGTTTACATTTCAAAAGCAATTTTGGTATCAACAAGTTTGCTAAAGTGTTAGGTGTAAAATAAAAAAAGAACTATCGATTTTCGATAAGAATGAAGAAAGTTATGTTAGAAACAAAAAGTTGCGCGAATTTGCCGCACCCTGTATTATTATTCTGTTTAGAATTGAAAAACGTAAAAAAATTTTTTTGATCAAAATATTAATTGTATTTTTTGTCCAAATTTGTGGCAAAAAGAAAAATTAGTTTATGATATAATATTTAAAATTCCTAATTAATTTTCAGAAAATAATTTTTAAAAAATATGAAAACACCAAAACAATTTGAAGAATGGCGCAATTCTGATAATATTGAGGATGATTTAAATAAAATTGGAGATGAAATGCTTGTTGAAGAAGAAGAAAATTTTACAGAAAAAAGTATTTGGGAAACATCTAGTGTTGATGGGTTGTCAACTATATGTACTTCTTGTTGTTTATCAAAAAATATGATTGAAGGTCTAAAACAACGTTTAAAGGAATTAGAGGTTAAAAATTATTTTTCATTGAATTATTAGACGTAGATCTCGCTTGTGCGACTAATCATTTAGTGTCACTCTCACATTAATTACAAATTTTCTTTTCCAAAGAAACACAAGTGAGATCCAAACCGGCATTGTACGACACTTTCAATTTACCCCTATATTTTTTCTGCACGAAGGTTGTTGTACAGTGATAATAAACTGATTTTAAAATAAATTTACTATTTATATTTTAGTTGAAATTGAAAAATAATGATTTAACTTTGGAAAATTGTAGCTTAAAATTTCAAAATGCAAGTTTTTTTTTATTTTTTCATTTCCCATCTACTTAATAGTATTTTTAAATAAAAATTTTAGAAAATACAAAAAATAAATTCTGAACGTGAAAATGAAATTAAAAATTTAAAACAATATTTTCAACATTTGATTGAGGAAAATAATAAGCAATTAAAAGCTGAAAATGATGCTTATTTAAAGCAAAAAGATGAGAAAATAAATTTATTGGAAGAGGAAATTAAAAATGTAAATAAACATTTTTATTAATTAATTAAATTAATTTTATGCAAAAAATACAAAGCCACATCCATATGACAGAAAAATCAGTTTTTAGCTGTAACCTTTTGTAGAATTTTTAGAGATTTTTAATGATTCAGGAATTATTCGAATTGGTCGGAAATTAACAGAGTTACCGTATTTCCTCTAATAGAACGACAGCCTCTATTTGAACGACACCCCCTATTAGAACGACAGTCTAGAGGGAAGTTGAGAAATAGAACGACAGCCTCTATTAGAACGACACCCCTATTAGAACGACACCCTGTCTTTTTTTATTTAATTACCTAAGAGGTTGCTATTTATTCTAGCCTCTTTATCCCTATAAATCACATTATATGACTCTAAATCCATTGATTTTTTTTATTTTTTTATTCTTTTTTTATCCCTTTATTCTTTCAATATCCCTCCAAATCCTCTGATATCCCGGCAAAATTCCTCGATTCCCACTTAATCCCCCTATATATTAATATTGACAAATCAAATCCAACGGTATCTCACTTAATCCTAGTATCTTTAAAATCTTCCTAATCCCTCTATATCATTTTTAAACCTCACAAATCCTCTGGTATCCTTCTTAATCCCCGCAAATCCATTTTATACCAGTTACTCCGCAAAAATCTTCTTAAGAGCTTTTAATTTCGCGGGATATATGTATGCGGGATATCAGAGATTGTGAGTAGGAATCTCCTGATATGCTTAAGCTTACTCGGGGATATTAGGAATTTGAGGATGGGATATTAGGAATTTGATGACCGTGTTTCAGTTCCAAGTTGGTTCCAGGCATTTATTAGTTCCGTAGGTCTAGTTCCAAACTAGTTCCAGATAATACTTAGTTCCGTAGTTCTAGTTCTGGAACTAGAACTAAGTAGTTCCGGAACTGGAACTTTGACATCACTGGTTGATCGATGGGAAAATTTAAATTAATAAAATTATTATAATGATATAAATCTTAATAAAAATTTCATAAACAGTTAAAAAATATGTTGAAAAATAGAACGACAGCCTCTATTTGAACGACACCCCCTATTAGAACGACAGTCTAGAGGGAAGTTGAGAAATAGAACGACAGCCTCTATTAGAACGACACCCCTATTAGAACGACACCCTGTCTTTTTTTATTTAATTACCTAAGAGGTTGCTATTTATTCTAGCCTCTTTATCCCTATAAATCACATTATATGACTCTAAATCCATTGATTTTTTTTATTTTTTTATTCTTTTTTTATCCCTTTATTCTTTCAATATCCCTCCAAATCCTCTGATATCCCGGCAAAATTCCTCGATTCCCACTTAATCCCCCTATATATTAATATTGACAAATCAAATCCAACGGTATCTCACTTAATCCTAGTATCTTTAAAATCTTCCTAATCCCTCTATATCATTTTTAAACCTCACAAATCCTCTGGTATCCTTCTTAATCCCCGCAAATCCATTTTATACCAGTTACTCCGCAAAAATCTTCTTAAGAGCTTTTAATTTCGCGGGATATATGTATGCGGGATATCAGAGATTGTGAGTAGGAATCTCCTGATATGCTTAAGCTTACTCGGGGATATTAGGAATTTGAGGATGGGATATTAGGAATTTGATGACCGTGTTTCAGTTCCAAGTTGGTTCCAGGCATTTATTAGTTCCGTAGGTCTAGTTCCAAACTAGTTCCAGATAATACTTAGTTCCGTAGTTCTAGTTCTGGAACTAGAACTAAGTAGTTCCGGAACTGGAACTTTGACATCACTGGTTGATCGATGGGAAAATTTAAATTAATAAAATTATTATAATGATATAAATCTTAATAAAAATTTCATAAACAGTTAAAAAATATGTTGAAAAATAGAACGACAGCCTCTATTTGAACGACAGCCCTTAATAGAACGACAGTCTAGAGGGAGGTTGAAAAATAAAACGACATGTCGTTCTATTAGAGGAAATACGGTATATTCTTACGCTCAATCATCTTTTCGGAAAAATGTGTTTTTAAAGAAATGTTTGAAAAATTCTATCAATTTTTCTGAAAAATATAATTTAAAAAAATCCCTGTTTGTAATTTATTTTTCGTTCCGTCCAAAAATTTTGTTTAGTTCGTTTCTAAGCAAAGTGAAAAAGGATTGAAAAAAATTAAATTCAGTTATTTTATAAAATTTAATATATACCTAATCTTAGAAAATACAAAAAATAAATTCTGAACGTGAAAATGAAATTAAAAATTTAAAACAATATTTTCAACATCTGATTGAAGAAAATAATAAGCAATTAAAAGCTGAAAATGATATCTCTTTAAAGCAAAAGGATGAATGTTTGGTGGAAGAGATTAATAAGGTAATGAATTAATCTACATATTTTTCACATTTTCTGATTTGGAATTAAAAGTAAATTCTAAAAATTAAAAAAATTATTTTTAAAGTTGCATAATCGAAGCAATGATTTAATTAAACTTCAAACTAAATTTATTGAAGAGAAGGAAAAGAATGTTAATTTAGAAAAGAAAAATGTTTTTCTCGAAAATGAATTGAAGCAAATGGATAAGGTTTGGTTATTTAAAAAATATTTTGTTGAAATTATTTTAGAAAATTCAAAAATTAATTGATGAAAATATTAAACAATTAAAAGATGAAAATGTTCGAAAAGATGAGAAAATTAATTCTTTGGAAATTGAAATTAAGAAGGTAAATAATTAATTTAGTTTTTTACTAAGAACTAAATTTTAAAAAAAACTAACAAAGTAAAGATTTTAAAAAGCCTGAACTGCAAAATTCCAAATACCCAGAATTGATTTTAGTTGAAAATATAATTTAAATTATATAGTACTTTACTATAATTTTATCCTATTTTTTGCCTTAATGATTTTTGGGTTTGGTTGGCGTGACGGTTCCTATACAAAATATAATCTTAAAATATCACACATCCAAAATGATCATCCGATCGGTTTTCGGGCCGAAAAAAGACCGGGTTTCGGCTCTTGGATTTCGAATGACCCGTCCAATCCCTGATAGACATGAATTTTGGTATCCATATTCGTCGGATATCCGCAAAAATCAGGATATTATCTGTATACGTATCCGTGTGCAAGTCTGGTTCCAACAATGGAAAACAATGTTCCAAAAACGAACAATGTTGTTCAGATGTTTGAACCGTGTTTATATTTTAAGGATTTAATTTTTGATAATCTCCCTTAAAAAATTAAAAATTTTTTAAATTTATTTTCTCCAATTAAACTTTTAAATTTAAAATAATTTAAGAGAAAATGGTTTAATTTAAATATTTAAAATAAAAAAATATTTTTTAAATTAATTAAATTTAATATAGGCAAATGATTTGACCGACAAAAAGATTGGTGATTTATTTAATTTCAATAATTTAAATTGTGTGGTTAATTTATTGAATAATTTGGTTTTTGTTAAAATTAAAAATAAATGGAAAGAAATTGATAGTAAATACAGTAAATGTTGTGACAATAATTGTATAAATACAAACAACCCTGTTGGTAATTGTATTAATGGAAATGGATTTGTAAATATAATTAGTTCTGAAAATATTAAATATTTGGTGGGGAAAGGAGGTAAATTATTTATAATTTTTAAAAGTTTTTAAAAATATTTTTAGGGTATGATAACTTGGTTTATATTTATGCAGAAAATTCATTCAAAAAGCCACAAAATTCTTTTAATTATTCTTTATATTATTTTGAAATTAAATGTAAATTTGAAAAAGAATTAAATGGTAGCGAATCACATATGGCTATTGGTCTTAGAAATTGTAGTAAAACCAAGTATATTTCCTATTCTGCAAAATATGGTGAAATATATAACGGAGGATTATTTCGACTCTCAAGATTTTCTTGGAATAATAATGATATTTTTGGGTGTGGTTTTGTTTATCCTCCAACTAATATGGCGAATGAATTTCCTTATGTTTTCTTTACTCAAAATGGAAATCAAATTGGTAATTAATTAATTAAAATAACCATACAAAAATTGTTTTTTAAAGTTAAAGGTGTATTATTAAAGGACAATTTCGATTCATATAAACCTGAAGTTTGGTTGAAATGTTGTTCTGTTGAAGCAAATTTTGGAAATGATTTGAAGACAAAACCATTTAAATATGACGTCTCAAAACATTTAATACTTAAAGAATTTTTTGATTAATTTTATTTTCTTAATTGTCTCTTCATTTTAACAATTTATTTTTTCATCAATTTGATTTTTTAATTAAATAATTACTCAACAATGTTTTTATTCTATCTTAATTACTTAATTTTTTCAAAAAATTACATTTAATTCCAAGCATAATTTGCTAATTTTTGATGAGTATTTTTGGGTTGGCAGATCCTGGTAAATAACGTATATTCAAATTAGGAACCAATATCCAAACCAAAATGAATTATATCCGAACATTTTCAAATCTTGGCTCCGGAGATTTTCGGAGCCATCAAAGTTGACTCCTGGTGGACCATCAATGGTACGAAGGGTAATTCTTCGGTTCGTATACCCCCTCTTTTTTCTGACCATTTTTTCATTTTCCCTCCCTTTTTTCTTCCCTTTCTCCCTTATTTTTCACGAGGCAAATATCAAAAAGGATTATGTATGTATATATGTACATGAGAAAAGGGCTGGAAAGTTTAAAATTTACTTCATTTATTCACCAATATGGAACAACTAAAAAATTTTAATATGATTGATTTGGGTGACAAACTGCGACTAAGCGACAACGATTTTGATGATTGGCTAGAAGAGCTTGGACTTCTTCATGGTAACTAAAAATTGTAGAAAAGTACAAGGGTATCTCTGTGGAACATTTTTCGAAGGTTTTTCTACTTACACTCAACCATTACAATATGTAATTTTTAGGAACACATTTGGATTTAAAGAAGATAATCCTTTTCTCATAATCCTTTTTGATATTTGCCTCGTGAAAAATAAGGGAGAAAGGGAAGGAAAAATGAAAAAATGGTCAGAAAAAAGAGGGGGTATACGAACCGAAGAATTACCGTATACGAACCGAAGAATTACGAAGCAAAAAATATTTTCACGTTTTTCAATATGTGTATTCTATTAATCTTTTATTCTTAGAATTTTTTAAATTTATTTTTTTAAATCCTAAAAATGGTTATTTACAAACGTTGTACTGTTTGCCTTAAAAGTTTGATTCATGAAAATAATTAAAAAATTATTTTCGATTTTGATATTTTTGCTTTCCTTCAATTCCGATTTTCAAAGATTTTTTGTTTCAAAACAGCTCTAACAAATTATCTAAACATTTTGGCACGCGCCTCCTTACCTTTTTTGACCACATCCTCTTTTCTCGTTCTTCTAACCTCATACTTTTTTTTAATTGCACACAATTCATTTTTTTAATTTTGATTCTTTCCATTCAGTAAATAATGGGAAATTTTAATTCTCAAAAATAAAATAAATAATCAAAGACAACATTTTCCTTTTAGTCCCTAAAAAAGTTCATATATACGTAGATATCTGATAGATAGCGATAGCTATCTCAAGCGATAACGAAATAAAACAATATTCCCTTAAATCTGCAATATTCCATTAGATACAGTAGTGGACAAAACTATAACAACTTTTTGTTTTTTTTCTTTAAGGATTTGTAACTTCTTTTAAAAAATTCCAATAAATTTAATTTCAAGCTAATTTACTAGTCTATTTTATTCTCTTTAGAATATGCCTAAATGATCTTATTAATAAAATTGAATTTAATTTTTGTAGCTTTTCAATAACATTTACTCGTTTTTTTATTGCGACAAAACTATAACAACTTTTATATAAATACAATCAAATGTAGCATTAAATATAATAAAATTAAATTAAACAATAAAAATATAATACCGGACCTTTTGGCATTTTTTTATAAACTATTAAAGTAATGTCTAAAAATGTATTTAAGTAAAGGTATTTAAGTATATGTAGTTTTGTCGCAGTGAAAGTGTCGATTATTCTTGAAAAATGTAAATATTGATTTAATTGTAAATCATTTTTAAATTATTTATAGTATATTTTAAAAAGGAAAAATTAAGCTACAAAATGGCCCTTAAACTATGATTTTAGCTAAACTTTAAATAAAACTATAAACAATTAGATAAACGACACTAAAAGTTGTTATAGTTTTGTCCACTACTGTATGTAGTATTTATTTTTTGAGGGAATATTTTAAATAAATTTAACGAGGCTAAAAATAGGCCGTTACGAAGTACGAGTACGAGGGCAAGATTAGAGGTAGTACGAAGTATGAGGACGAGCAAATCTGGAGTTTCCAAGCACTGTTCCTGACTAAGAATGACATGAAAGTGAAAATGTTTTTATGTTTTAAAATGTCATATACTTTTCTCCGCAAACCATTTATTTACGAAGCGGAGCAGCGACATCAAGTTCGCAAGGTTAGTGATATCGAGAGATATGGGTTAAAGGGGAATTACGAGGAGTACATTATTTATTTATACATTGACAAAACTATTGTTTTTTTACCTGAGGTAATAGGCTGTTAGGTCCTTTTCAGCGATAAATATTTATTTTAAAAAAGAGGATATCGTACGATTGTATGGATTAAAGGTGTTAATGGATGATTGAATTATTTATAATTTAAATTAAAAAATCCAAACTTTTTTGGTCTCATTTAATTCATTTTCTAAAGAATTATTTTTCCTTTCAAGATTGGCAGTCTTTTCTTTCACTTCATTAAATTTTATTTGAAGATTATTAAATTCAGTATGAAGTTTTATTATAATAAGTAAGGTGCGAAATTATATGGACGAAAAATCGCGAAATATGGAAAAAATTTTGAAAAATATGGATGGAAAAAATCGTAAAATATGGATGAAAATATGGAAAAAGTGGCTAAATATGGATGAAATATTGAAATAAATCTTAATTTTATTTTAGTTTTTTGAAAATTTTTTCTAAAATTTGAATATTTTTCAGTAAATTCCGGGGCGTGTAAAATTTCGGGGCCTGTAACTCGGCCCTATGAAGTCAAATTTCGTTGATTTTAGTGTCATTCGACTCATCTCGACGAACACTTTCGAATAAGCTATAATTTGCAATTTCGAATTTTTCAGTCCAAAATCAGCTTGGTTCTATGGTTTTTCAATATTTAGGGGCCCTGTATCACTGCGAGCTTACGTCTACGGGAAAAAATTCTTCCATATTTAAATTTAGCTCAGCGAGACGCATCGATTGGTATATACTTTGAGTTTTATTGAGGGTGTCGTATATTCGAGAGATGTCGAGTAACTAAAAGTCGACTTTTGACCTTTTTTCGGATTTTTAACCTATTGGGTATTGGTTTATTATAAAGGCCGTTTTACCGTTTATACAGGCCCAAAAGATTTTTGGCAAAATATGGTTTGAGCCTTATTGGCGTTATATGGACTTTTACCCTTATTGGCATTATATTAGTTGGCATTATATGATTTGACATAATGTGTTTTTTGCCTTTTTGTCATTTTATAAGATTTTAAGGTTGTTGGCACGTTGAAAATTGAACAAAACGCCAATATTTTTGCGATTTTTAGCCATAAATGCTAAAAATCTCTTAAAAATGGCGAAATATGGACAAAATATGGAAAATATGGAAATGAAAGTCCTCATTTTTGAAAACAACCAGCACGGAAAGTGTGTTTTTCGTGCGTTTCAGATCCTAAGAAATTCAGGAAAAAAATATGGATTTCCATATAATTTCGCACCTTAATAATAAGTCATCAAGTCGCTTATTCAGCTTAAAAAATTTTTTCTAAATTAATTTAAAAAAGAATTTTAATTTTAATTCAAATCAAAATTTAATCCTTTTTCAGTCATTTTGTAGAAAAAATTTTAATTAAATTTAAAAATTCCTGAGTTTAAGGATTCAAGTCTTCTTAAATTGAAAATTTTTTAAAAATCTTTAAAAAATTTCTTTAATTTAAAAATAAGTTTTAATTAATCCATTTAATAATTATTCCCTTTCTAAAACATTAAAAGACGGTTGTTTCATAGAATTAAGAGGGGGATTTTTAACTTTGTATGACCACTTTTTATTTTTTCCCAAATCAAAAATATCAGAAGTAAACGTCTGAAACAGTTTGTTATAAATACTAGAAATGTTGAGGAAAAATATGTAGAGGGGAAAAAGAATTTATTTGTTTGT